>CM035420.1:161191350-161886350 GCA_020310875.1 Ceratopteris richardii | reverse complement strand
GAAAGATAAAAGGGTCTACAATATGTGCGATACTTACCGAAATTTTAGATCTAGAGAAATAGAGGTGTGTGTAGAGAGAGAGAGAGAGAGAGAGAGAGAGAGAGAGAGATGGGTGTACACAATATGCTCACAATGTAGTTCGCATGCACAAACTCGACAATAGCGGACTTTGGTTCAAAACGCGAGCAAATGTCGATTTTTTGATCTCGGGTCCGATTAAAACATTGCATCTATATGAGCGTCGATATGCGCATTGGTATAAGCATTGGTATAAGCGTCAATAACTTCTAGTAAATTATCAATGCTTATACCGGTGCCACCGATTTTTGACGTGCATATCGACTGATGCTCTCATACTAATGAACCAAAACCTGTATATATCTTTGGCACAAAAAGATGAAATTGCTTGCACAAGTGCTATGATAGTGCATTTGAAGGCCCGAACGAGCTTAGGTTGTGATTTCGACACACAGAGCAAAGCGGTTTTGATCTTCTAATCACCTTGAGTATGCTCATCAATTTTCGTATGATTCTGAGAATGTGATCGAAGGGGTGTCGACGACATCCTAGATGAAACGACAACCTATTTTGATACCAATTGTTTGAGCTTGAGGTTTGCAAAAGCACACAAACATCACAAGGAAGAAGAAGAAACTTGGAGCACAACACAAAATATTGAATGTATTACCACTACAATGTACAAAGATAAGTGACCCGTTAGGGTTATAGGCATATATAAAAGCCACAAGAAAAACCCTCTTAAAGAGGGAAACAAGTGCCTCGACGGTCCTAGAGTGTTCATCCACATTACTACCTAGATATATCAACAACTTAGAGCTATGATACGAATGTAAAAAAATAAAGATTAGGACCACCTATGCATAAGTCTAGTCTCGAGATCTTTGGCCACATACACAAGTAGCCAAACAATGTTCGATTTTAGACCTGTCTAAATCGATCGGACACTCAATTCATGCACTTACTTTATTGCAAGTAGATAACTTGAAATGGATTTTGAAAGGTGTGTCGATCTTCCCACACAAGACACACTACTTGGTATCTAGACAAGGTATGTGCACATATGTATACTCAACTCACATAAAAAAAGTCAGAGTATGCAAAGAATGAACTAGTGGGATATCCAACTCAACACACACAATATTGTTAAGTAGAAAAGGGAAGACTATAAGAGATAAGCTAACTCGGGGTAGTTGATCTAGGGGCTAGCTTAGGCCTCGCGATTAACCCTCAATGGGTGCTCTATAACTCATGGAAGAAGCTAGGGACGATTTTAAACGATTGCTTCTATAATGATACATGTTAGGTGTATATTTGAATTCAAATGGATCTCCAAGAGGATCATTGACTTTCTTCATTCATGGTAGTTGACTCTTTTCAGTCAGTTAGTACTTGAGCGATGACTTGTTCACTCACCAAAAAGGTGTGGGTGAACTGGCGCATAATGTAAGCCCCTCTCTACGTACTGGAGCTCCCCAAAGAACTAGAATTCTAACAAAGGTGAACTAGCATATCTCAACCTTACATTCCCCATTAGGAGTCGTCGCAATTACCATTAAAGTTCTCCTTTTAAACCACATGCTTCGAGAACTCTATGATTCTTATACTTGCTTTTAGTATGAAAGTTTTCGATCTCCTGTTGTATCTGCACTCTTTGCTATTCAATTGCATTAAGCTCCCCTTAGTTATCACTTGAATTATATGATTCTTGCCTAAGTAATGTGAACAAGCTAACGGTAAGAATCACCAAACAATTGCCGAGAACCTTAGCATTAGTACTCGTTAGAAGATACTTGGCTACTTTATTCAAACTCTCTAAAATCTATAAACTAGAAGTCTAAACATGCACAGGCGAAATCTAGCGTTATGATGAGCATGTGAGCTTTTTTGGCATCCATATTATCATTAATTTTCTAAATAGCTATTATATGAGATCAAGTAATAGGCGTTGATGATTTGGAAGGTTCGCCCCCAGCAGTTAGATATTCATTTATTATTATAGGTTCTCTCTTCAAAAGACACTAAACCAAAAGCACCACTGCTTTTCATCATCACTCATAACCCACGCCTCATGTGAGTCGGTTATGAGAGTCACGAATCAAACAAACTCATGAGCTGTCTATGAGTGCAAGTCGAATTCAATCAAGTTCATGAGCTCTCTATGAGTGCAAGTCGAAACCATGGTCGATTGTGATGCCGTTGACTTCTTATAAACAGGGGGTTGTTATGTGGAATGGCAGCAGATGGCTTTTGACTTTATACCTCAGTGTCCTAAGAATTCTTGTGAAGCCGTTGACTTTATCCCTGTGTCCATCAATTATTGGATTATAGCAGATAGTTTTTGACTTTGACCTTGACCGTCGTAAGACTGCCACGTAGGAAAGACTTCCGTTAACAAAACAGACGTCCTGCAGACACACTAAACGCCCACGGCAATGATCTAAGAGATACATTATATGTACAGCAGCGCACCACAGCACGTATCATCGTCTTCCCTCCGCCGTTTGCTCTATTTCTGTTTGAAATGACTCCCTTCTTCTTCATCAGCTTCGTCACTTTCCTGCTTCTCTTACTCTTCTCCTTTATCTCAAATGCCTCCCCAACAGCCCTCGTCGCGCCTATTCAGCTTGACGCTGCCACATCCCTTTATACCATGAAGCTCGTTCCTCCATCTCCCTCAGGAAACAGTCCCATCATGCTGGACCTAGACAATAGTAACTTGTGGCGTGACTGCGCCGATCCTGTCCTTTACTCCTCGCCTAGCTTCAGGCCTCTCCTTTGCAACGAAACGGCCGCCTGCGCCGCCGCTCAAACGTGCAGTTCTAATATCTGCGGGTCTGCTGGATGCTACGGCACTTGCAACGAGGCCGGATTAACTTACCCTACGTGTAGCAACTACACCTGCGCATCCTGGGCATCGATCACTGCCATAAGATGGAGCATGGGTACTGCTGTGTGGAGGGACACCATAGCTCTTCCAAGCACAGACGGGCGTCAAGTGCTGAGCAAGGTGACAATCCCTGACTTTGCGTTCCTCTGCACCGATGATACCCTTCTAAAAGGCGGCGAAGGTAGGCTTCCTCCCGGCGTGGTTGGGGGAACCGGGCTAAGCAGGAACCCCATTGCCCTCCCTTCTCAGATTTCTTCAAAGATTCCGACGATAAGTCGAAAGTTTGGATATTGCCTTCCTTCGTCCACAACTCGCCCCGGAGTAATTTTCTTTGGCGATGGACCCTATGTATTTAAACCAGACATCGACGTGTCGACGCGTTTGCGCTACACTCCCATCATCTCCTTCTCCAAGGAGGCCGACTCCTACTTCCTTGACGTGAAGTCTATATCTGTTGCGGGTGTCCCTCTTGGCATCGACTCATCGCTGCTCACCATCAAGCGCAATAAGACCTCCCGTTCTTATGTCGCCGGCACACGCTTCAGCTCCAGCGTCCCATATACTCAGCTCACACCTTCAATTTACAATTCTCTGGTTTCTGAATTTAAGAAGGCTGCCATAGCTCAAAAGATTAAAGAAGTTGCCCCTATTAGTCCCTTCGATCTCTGCTTTGATGCGTCTACAACAAATTTCTCTAGAGTTGGGTACAACGTTCCGCAGATCGACATCGCATTGAAAGGGAACGGAAAGAGCAAGACGGAGAAATGGCAGATCTACGGTGCTAACTCTGTGACTAAAGTAAATAGAGATGTCTTCTGCCTCGCCTTTCAGCCGACAGACGAGTACGAGAGCAGATCCATCATCATTGGTACTTACCAGCAGCAGGAAGCTTTCTTCCAGTTTGATCTCGCAGCAAATCGGTTAGGGTTTGTACCATCGTTGCCTCTCATCGGGACCGGCTGTTCCGACTTCAGTTTCACCTGAATGAGCGGCACTTCTCGGTCTTTGCATCCTCTCATTCTATGATTTATATACATGTTCAATAGACCCTTTCCTAGGGACGTCCTCATCCGCTGTCGTTGTTTCCTGTAACACATTCTTGCAAGCTTATTCAATGTCAATTTAATTTTCTGTTTTTCACGAGTTGTAAATTTTTTTTTGAGAGTACAATGAATTGGAAAGACACAGACCCTACCTCGTAAGGTAGAGGCACCCATCTTGAGGAACTCTCAGGCATCCAGCCATAGGCAGGACTTGAACCCTGGCCATCTGCTTAAGAGTGCAAGGCACATTCGTTAAACCATGTCCGCTGGATACGAGTTGTAATTTTGTTTAACGTCTGTTTTGTGAAATATGGGTCTCGTGGGTATTATGCTAATTCACTTGTAGAATTTTTCTTTCAAAGTTAATGCTCGACAGAGTAGGCACTTGCCGAGCCTCTATTAAAAAACAAATCAAAGCATATAAAAACACATCATCTCCAAGACTTTCATGGCGGGATCATTTTAATTGAGTGGATGTGTGTGAGTTAGCTCACTTAGTTGAGCCTTTGGCCCTCAAGGGTGGGCCATGGGTTCGATCCCCTCTAGAGTTGTGATTGGACACTCTTGACCACTTGGGTGGTGAGATGTTAAAATCAGCCTTTTTGAGGGATTGTTGGACTTTTGGGTTATTTAAACAAAACTAGTCATCTCATTTTGATTTTGGCAACCATCCCTTCTCAATGTGTCCTTTGGCGACCCTTCATCTTTGTATCCTAATGGTTGTTAGGCCTCTAACCTCATGTCTACTTTAACGAGCCTTCGGGCTTTGTATCGCAATGGTATCTCGTTTGGCTTTTACAGCCGTCCTTCTCAATGTCTACCTTTATTATCTTTCAAGCTTTGGATCCTAATGCTTGCTAGGCTTCAAACCCCATGTCTATTTCAGTGAGCTTTTGGGTATCTTAATGGTACGGCCTTTCCAATGTCTAGTTTAGCTAGCCATTGAGCTTTGTATTTTTTGGGTAGTTAGGTCTCTAACTCCATGCTTACCTTAGCAAACCTTTGGGTTTTGTATTCCAATGGTTGCTAATTCTTTGACCATTGATTTTTGAGATTCCAGGAGACGACAATAACCTCAATTTGAAAATTGTTTCTTGAAACTATAATATTAGTCGTCAAGAAAATGGTATCATGCAGCAGGATTACGTTAGGAGACCTTCAACCTGCAGTTATTGTTTCCACTTTACTTGACAATGCCGTTGACTGGGAAAGAATCATCGTAGAAATCTCAAGCCACTGTTCAGGTGGTTGAGCCGCTTGTCGCTTGAGATGAGGGTGAGGGTTCAACCCCGGCCACCAACATGTGAGGGACATGTATGACATTGGAATGATGTATCATGTGACTGACATGCCATCACGTGTTCTGCTCCATGGTAGTTATGATCGCACTTTAACCTAGCTATGTAAACCCCTGTTCTTCTAGGATAAAGGGGGCCCCGTGGGTACTATGCCCTTCCTTGTACAGTTGCAAATTCGAAGTTAGAGCCCGAGGAAGTAGGCCGCGACCAAACTTCTATTAAAAAGAAAAAATAATACCATAGAAAGGAGATGGATACATTGTTCCATCGAAGAGTGCTAATGACATTGCTACAGAAGCTACGGTCTTACCAGCGAAGACGTATTTGTTGGGTATTTCCTTTTCTTCTTTGACAATACAACACCACTAGATTTGGCCCTCGAATAATTCAGCTCGAGCATCAGAGAAATACGCCTCTCGTTTTCTTCAAATGGTATCCATCATTTAAGTCGCTCACTGATAAGAAAGAAAAGCTCCCGATTTGGATTGAGCTTCCTAATCTTCCCCTATGCTGATTGCATTGCCTTGTCGGTACTGTCGGGATGCTTGGTACTCGTTTGAATATTAAGGATGTAATCAACCCAAGATGGAACCCCCAAGGTTCTTGTTGAAATAGATGTGGAAGGACATCTGGACTGAGAGATAGACCTTGTGGATACCAGTAGAATGGACAATGTGTAGGAATCATCTATTAAAATCTACCTGATTCCTCCCTTTTCTATCACAAACTTGGAGATTTGGCTAGAGAATGTCCCTTTCGTAAACAAAGGAACCCGCCAAGCAAGCCCATTGATACAATGGATGAGGACGGTTTTACCTTAGTTAATAAAAGGAATTGTGCTTCGAGCATATCTGTATCTATCCCTCTAGCTCCTTGACTTTAATACAAATAATGGTCATGGTGTGGGAGGTAGCGCCATTGGGATTCACTCGTCCTTGGCCAATATAATAGTGGATCATGTTACCCACCCAAATAACCAATGGGTGTCCATTCACTTGGGTCAACTATACAAGTTCAAAATTATGTCTTTAGATTCCGCCGATACCTCTTCCAAGGATACTCTAGGATGGACGTCATTAGTTACCTTACATGCTCCTATTATTATTGCTGGAGACGTTAAGACGGTCACGAGTTTGCAAGACACGTTTAGTCCAAGAGGAAAAGTCCTTGGAGGCTTAGAAAAATTAGCCTCGTTGCTCCTAAATCAACATATGGAGCTTAATGACATCTCTTCTAATGTGGGTTTGGCTTGGTCCAACAATTTGGTAGGAGTCAATTTTAGGGCCATTAGACTAGACACTCTCTATTGATCCTCATCACTAAAGCATGATTGGGATTACCATGTGGCCATGAACTCATTAACACATGTCTCTTATAATATCCCTATTGTGATCCATTCTAGGACTAGCAACCACCACCACACAGGTGGTTGGTTTCATATTGACTATTGGTTTCTCAAGTTTAAAAGTATACAAGAGGAATTCAAGTCAATCATTAACTTCAAACTTAGTTCTCCTATTTCAATTGGTCAAAAATAGTATGAAGAGTGGTGGAAACCAAGGGATTTTTTTGCCTAGTTAAAAGAAAATCATCATAGAACACAAGAGTAGGAAGTAAGTGTTAACTTAGGAAGCCCGAGAGAGGGAAATTCAAGAAGGCAAGTTTGGAGATGTTATCTTCCTCAAAACCAAAATTAGAACATTTGAGTATATTGAATCCAAACAAATTTCCCATACTTCTAAACTTTAATGGGAGGAAAGCTTTGGCAAACCATCAAAATCCATGTTTCAACTCATAAAAAAGAAATAAGCCAAGGAACTTTTACTTGATCTACACTAGAACAATAGTGTGGCTTTGATTGAATAAGATACAAGAGAATTAATTGAAATTTTCTTTTCAAAACATTTTTGCTCCTTCCCTTGCAACTTATAACTCTACATGGCAAGCATGTGCTAAAATTGATGGTTGCAGGATTGAAATCATCGATCACTAAAGAACTTAAGAAGAAGATTGATAGGCCCCTCAAAGTCAATGAGATTGTTGTTGTCATTCACTATTTGAAGAAACGCTAAACCTTCGATCTTCACTACAACATATCAAGGGTATATCGAGGCTTTTACCGAGGAAATTGAAGGGGTGCATTCTTCCCACAACGTCGATGTTGTGATCGATATGCGCATCGGAACCGAAGCGCCGGTATAGTCACCGATATATGCATCGGTATGGGTGTCAGTACGGGCATCGGTATGAGCGTCGATATTACTGACACTCATACCGAGCCCCATACCGGCAACCATGCTCGAAGTACCGACGCTTATACGGATGACGTACTGGGAGTACCGATGCTTATACCGGTGACCATATCTATAAATTTGTTTTTGGGCAGAGTGTGTTGTCTTTTGCTACAACAACATTACCATGATTTTTTTTAGCAAAAGACAATACACTCTGCCCAAAGAAAACCGAGTACATGTGATATGTACTCTAATGGCAACCAAAACATAATTTCATATAGCAAATTACTATCGGACACAAAAGAGATCATGTACAAAAAAGTTGTATATTCCATAAATGAAGGATGTACAAGAGTGTGGCAAAGCATTTCCATATAGGAATCGAATACAAAATGTGACAAAGCGTTTCCTATATAGGAACCAAATACAAAATTATCCTCCACCATTGCCACATATGATTGTAATACAAAATTGTGGGAAAGCATTACCATACATATGCTCAAGGGGATCAAAACCTTTACACCTACAATCGTGCAACAAAGCATATGCATAAAATAAGACAAATTGACATGAAATTTATAAACAACAACTAAAAATAAAAAAGCAAGTTATAAGTTTACCTCATCATAGATTCTCCCATGAAATGATCGCACCGCATCCCTCTAAGTCCTACAACAGTGCAACCAATCCATGACGATATCCATAAGCTTCTTCAGTTCGCGTCTAAGGACGACCCACTGCCAACTCCTATAATAAATATGAAAAATGTTAGATGAACATACATGATGTGCTTAACACAAACAAAGTCAATAATTAAAATGATACTTACAAATTGGTAGCACATACTTTCTTATCCGCTACTACCCAAATGCGATGTTCCAACCATATCTAAACGTGTGCCCGCCCCATCTCACTGTTGACAATATCGATCAAGAGTATGTTGCTGCTCATCCTGAATCATTTTCCACTCTTCAACATCTAACCATACAGGCTTGGGTAAATCTGCTCTGAACGCATCGCGAGCCTTGGACCACCGATGAGACATCAATTTGCATGCTGTATGCTCAATCCATTCTGAGCTCACAATAGGATGCCCAGGTGCTGGCCGATACTCTTCATATATCAATTGTGTGATATAATTTTTGGAATCCTTATCTTGTTGGCTCCATTTTAACATGACAAAATGTCCAAACTCTATGGAGCAAAGCTGTTGAATGCGTTTACGCATGGACTTTCCGGCCGCATCCATGACCGGAGCTCCATCACGTATGTGATATATCTTGAAGTCATCATGGTCATGCGCTCCCCAAGGTGTACGTGGAGATCTCATCTGATCCAATGTGGAGATGTTCAGAGATATACACCCTAAAAAATCTATAGATTTATATTATATATATATATATATATATATATATATATATATATATATATATATATATATATATATATATATATATATATATATATATATATATATATATATATATATATATATATATATATATATATATATATAAGAACCCTAAAAATTTAAATATAAATAATTAAATATCTATTTTTAGATATTTAATTATTTATATTTTATATATTTAGGTTTTTCTCTAATATTTCATAAAAATGTATGTATGTATATGCATATGCTTTTATGTATGTGTGTGTGTGTAAAAACTCAAAAATCCTATTTTTGATATATTTATTCTATTGTTCTCTAAAAACTCAAAAATGTATATGCATGTGTGTATGTATATTCATATGTGTGTGCATGTATGTATGTATATGCATGTGTGTATACATATGCATATGTAGGTGCGTATGCACATATGTGTGTATGCATATGCGTGTGTATGCATATGGATTTGTGTATGTGTGTATGTATATGCATGTGTGTATGCATATAGGTATATGTATGTGTGTATGTATATGCATGTGTGTATGCATATGCATGTATATGCATATGTGTATGTACGTATGTATATGCATCTGTGTATGTTATATGCAATTTGTGTGTGTGTATGTATGCATATGCATGTGTGTATGCATATGCATGCGGATGTGTGTATGTTTATGCATGTGCATATGTATACGCATATGCATGTGTGTATGCATATGCATTTGTGTATGTATATGCATGTGTGTATGTATATGCAATTTGTGTGTGTATGTATATATGCATATGCATGTGTATATGTGTGTATGTATATGCTTGTGTATGTGTGTATGTATATGCATGTGTGTATGTATATGCTTGTGTGTATGTATACGCATGTGTGTATGTATATGCATGTGTGTATTCATATGCATTTGTGCATGTGTGTATGCATATGCATGTGTATGTGTGTATGCACATATGTGTGTATCTATATGCATGTGTGTATGCATATGCATGTGTGTATGTATGTATGTATATGGATATGCATGTGTGTATGTATGTATGTATATGCATGTGTGTATGTATATAAAATTTGTGTGTGTATGTATGTACGCATATGCATGTGTGTATGTGTGTATGCATATCCATGTGTATGTGTGTATGTATATGCATGTGTGTATGTATATGCATATGGATGTGTGTATGCATATGCATTTGTGGATGTGTGTATGTATATGCATGTGTGTATGTGAATGCAATTTGTGTGTGTATGTATGTATGCATATGCATGTGTGTATGTGTGTATGTGTGTATGTATATGCATGTGTATGTGTGTATGTATATGTATGCGTGTATGTATATGTATGTGTGTATGTATATGCCTGTGCGTATGCATATGCATGTGTGTATGCATATGCATTTGTGTATGTGTATATGCATATTCATGTGTATGTGTGTATGCCTATGCATGTGTGTATGCATATTCATGTGTGTATGTATGTATGTATGTATGTATGTATGTATGTATATGCATATGCATGTGTGTATGTATGTATGTATATGCATGTGTGTATGTATATGCAATTTGTGTGTGTATGTATGTATGCATATGCATGTGTGTATGTGTGTATGTATGTATGCATATGAATGTGTATGTGTGTATGCACATATGTGTGTATGTATATGCATGTGCATATGCATATGCATATGCATGTGTGTATGCATATGCATTTGTGTATGTGTGTATGTATATGCATGTGTGTATGTGTGTATGTGTGTATGCATATGCATGTGTATGTGTGTATGCATATATGTGTGTATGTATATGCATGTGTGTATGTATATGCATATGTGTGTGTATGTATGTATGCATATGCATGTGTGTATGCACATATGTGTGTGTATACATATGTGAGTGTGTATGTATATGTATATGTCTCTCTCTTTCTCTCTCTCTCTCTGTTTATGTTTCTCTAGATCTCTCTCTCTCTTTCATCTCTCTCTCTCCCTATGTCAATCGAAAACAAAACAATCACTTACATCTATGTAATTGTTTGGATCGTTGTCATCAAAATCCACTTAAAGTTGTCCTTCATTGAATTCCAAAGATGTGATGCCAAGATCTCTTGCAAAACTAAATAGAAAAGAAAACGGAAAACATAAAGATGTAGCTCGCATGTGCAAATTCAATAGTAGCAGGTTTTGTTTCAAAATGTGATGAATGTCTAATTTTTGCTCTCGGGTTCGGTTAAAACATTGCATCGGTATGTGCATCGGTATGAGCATCGGTATAAGCATTGATAGTGTCCAATAATTTACCGACGCTCATACCGATGCTCATATCAACGCGCATACCGACACATGTGTACCGACGCGTATATTGCTTCCATGGTTTTTCAAGGGTTTTCAACGGTCATACTGACGTCGACACATGACTGTCGGTATACACAATGTGGGTATGCCCCTGATATGTTGTAGTGCTTGATGGTTTACCTGTAGATTTCTAGTAAGTCTTCTCATCTCGTCTTGTTCCTCATATATTGGAGCTCTGAAAAGAATTGTTTATCAAGAATGGAATCCCAAGCCTTGTAAATCAAGGAGTAGTCAAATTAATCTACAAAAAAGGCGACATGCACTCACTCAACAACTAGAGACTGATCATATGTCTCAATACTTTTTAATAGATCATAGCCAAAGCTTTTGGTAACAAAATTAACCCGCATATGGACACTATAATGAGACAATTACCAAGATGCTTTGTACAAGGAAGATTTATTATGGACACTATCACCTTGGTATGGAAATGTATGCATCAGGAAAGTTCTAAAAATCAATAGTTTGTCTTCTTCGAAATTGCATTTGATAAACCCTACAATAGAATAGATTGGAATTTCATCTTGGAGTATCTCTAGGACTGTGGTTTTGTACCTTACTTCAGTCAATTATTACAATGCCGTCAAGCTAATTCATGCAATAAGGTCGTAGTTAACAGAAAATTTACTGGGTCCATTCCCCTCAAAATCTATTAGATAAGGTTACCCTCTTGCCCCCACTTTATTTTCCATCCTCGATGACTCATTGGGATGGCTTTTACAATATGAGTATCATAGAGGTAACCTAAAAGGTATCTCTTCACATGGGATTCTTGAAAATATGTTGTTACAAACGTATGATGATACTAATGTGAACATTCATAATAACCCAAACAACCTTCTCACTTCTCAAAAGCCCTCATCACCTTTTGTGTGGCTAGTGGCACTATCATCAATCATAATAAGATCCTTATAAAACACTTTGGAAACCTAATGCCTAATTTTATTGACAATTTAAGATGTCAAAACATTGAAGATGGAGAGATCTTCAAACTCCTTAGAATGCCTTTGTGCTTTGGCGATTCTACTAAAAGTAGATGGGAGTGGATTCACAATAAGCTCAAATACAAAGTATTAAAATGAGACAAGCATCACCTTAATCTTTCTTGCAAAATATTTTTTCATAATCACTACATCGGTTTGCCATTATCTTTCAGCTCTCAAACTCCATTGAAGTCTCAATATTAACAGGTTGAATCTATCCTACTCAATTTTCCCAGGGACTTTCAGATTAAAACAAGTGTCTCCCTAGATTAAAGTATTCTACCTATTGCCTCCCTAAAGAGGAAGGATATGTCGGGCTTATTGCATTGAAAAAAGTACGTAAGAAAGTTTCAACCAAATGGATTTATAGAACTATTAATTCAAATGATTATTGGGCTTCTTTGTTTAAAAATTTTATGTAAAAGAGCTTCCCTTCATGCTACGCTCCATGGACTAGATTTGACCTTTTTACTATATGATTTAGTATTTAATATTTTTATTTCAAAGGACCATTAGGGAAAAAATTAACTTTGCATGGGCCTTGTAAGGATACCTAAGTTTTAGGGATTAATACCTTTTTTGTTTTTGTTTAAGGGATGAAGCTTATTTAATAGGGCATTTTTGAGTATGTTAGAGCAAGCTTCTTTTTAGGCTACAATAGGGGTCTTTTTAGGCTTTAATAGGCTCTTCTCTCTCTTGTTTTATACAGAGAGAAAGATAACTTACTTTCCACTTCATCAAACTCGAGCATGTATGTGAATTAAAGAAAAATGGTTTTTTGAAAAAATCTCATTTTTATTGTCTATTAATTAGAAGGGCCATTTTTAACATATATGTTAGAATTGACTTTTATAAACTCATTTTTTTAATTTTATTTTAGAAAAGGACTATCAACAAAATCTATCCAAAAGTAGAGTGCCACATCATCAAATTGGTAACCATGAATCTTCAAAAGAATGTCTTCTTCTAAATTTCATCTTTTCAAGTCATACTTAGTGAAAAAACGTGCTTTGATCCATTTTACATCCAAGAAAATAAAATTTCCCTACAAAATGCATGCTCTAGAGTACCTCCCAAATTTCCACTCCTCTTTTCATATTCTTGTATTTTCTGTCAAAGATGGTATTGAAACCTATTAAAAACCTGACATTGAGACATCCTCATGATCCTACGTCAACCAATATCTATGTCTGTGTGCCTACAGAGTTTGCTTCAAATACATGGTGCATAATTGATGTGAATTCTCAAAATGAACTTTGTGCAATTGGAGAGAAGAGTATTGACATTTGGACCCATGGTGCTTTGTATCCTCCTGCTCCAATGTCTTCTTACCATCCAACATTCCATGAGCTTTCTCAACCTTACTTTAGTTCATTGGTGCAGGTGAAGCTCAACTATTAGGTTGTTGCAAGTGATTATCAACACATTCAACTGCTACTACTAAGTATTGGATCTAACAAGACCAACCCCATCATATGAGGGTGGTCACTTTAGAAAGCATAGTCATATCTTTAGATGAAGGACTTGTAGAGCTTGGAAAGGATATGGAAGAAAAGGAGTGCAGAATTGAAAAGTTAAAAGTAAGTCTTGAATAGTCTTAATCAATATTCAAACTAAAATCCAACTCCTACACTCTATAATCAACTCTTTCTCTTAAGAGTTGCACATACTAACCATCTCATCAATTTACAACCTCATTGAAAGTCTCACTTCATCTCCTACGTTTGCAACACAATCTGACCTAGAGATCCTCACAAGCAAACCCTCGTGAAACCTAAGCTATCCTTGCCAATGACACACTTAGTTGTAAACATCTCAAAGAACATCCATATGATCGTTGCTCTTGAAGAGTTGATCGTTTACCCATCCCTCGGCTTGGTGCCACTATGGATTGAGAACATGAACTATTCTTCTTGATTTCATTTCTAATTCTTTTGTGTCATTCAGACACATTATAATGAAACTCCATAGTTTTTCCTTTTCATATTTAAATTCTCAATTCTTTACTTCTTCAACTTACCCTCTCATCTGCTTGTATTCATTCCCAATCTTTTGATTTCTCTCTCTTCTTCTTCTTCCTTTTTTTTACCTACTCTCATGTCTTCAAATCTCATCTAACCTCCAAAATCATCACCTAACACCTTCTTTGATCATCGCCTCCACTCTACTCTTGACTAATCAACTCTCAACAACTTATCTCTCTAAGCCTTTTCCAAACTCATCTATTGTCATTCATTAATTTTGAATTCATCAATCTCTCTCGCTTTCTCATGCAATCAATGTTTCTTTTTTCTCAAGTTGTTCCCATCACTTCTTCCTAAATCTTTTTCTACTTCAGCTCTTCTTGCTTTTGAGCTCCATAATTTGAAGTCTCCTACCCAATTCCGAATCATCCTTTCACTCAAACCATGAATGCTCATCACAAAAACACATCTCGTTTCTTGTACCACTTCTTATTTCTATATCTATTCATCTGGTTTCATCACCTCATCATCATCAGCACTTCCTTTTCTATTCCCTTCATTGCTTCCATCAACTTCTCATTCATCCCTCTCAACGGACCATTGGCTCATGAACACTAGATAGGATCCCATCCCTTTTCAAGCTTCATCTCTACCTTCATCAAAAACTGCCCTTAGCCTTTACTTTTTCTCAAATTCACCCTGCTCCAAACCTCCCGTGAACCATCTCTTGCCAACATTCCTCCTCACAAAATGCATCCCGAACAAACGAATCCTCGTCTCACTATGCATGCCTTACAAAATTGGTCCATCCTCCTCTACTGTAACATCACCAACATGTGATTTGTAGATTTAATCCTAGTAAATGAGGATAGGACACACTCATCAACCTTTTACAAATACTCATTCCTTAACCACATCTTCAAAAATCATGAACATACAAAAGAAAATTCCACCCTTTCCAAAAAGAAATCTTTCATGTTCATTTCTCATTATTCCTGACTTTACTTATTGTTGTATTCTCTCTTTATTTACACTTGTCATCCAAATATCTGTATCATTTCATCTCTCCAATTCATAACTCCCTACAAATGCTTATCTTCTTCAAAACATGGGTTCATATGACAAAACCACATAGCTCTTAATGTCTTCTTCTCCAAGTCCTTTACCAAAACATGTAAACCATGATATTATTGTTCAAACTTTGCATAACCCTTACATTGTCCCTCAATCCTCTCATACAAAGCATTCACTAGATTCTCTTTGCTCACAACCACCTCTTTGTCAATTTTGAGGACATCTCCCTCTATAATCACTTTGTCACCTTTCAACACATTTATGCTCATTATGATCTATTTCTTGAGCAAGAATTCTTGAACTTCCAATTCTTATCTCCTTTTCACCACCTATATTTATGCCCTTGAAACCTTTCCTAGAGTCTATAGCTTTGGTTTTCTAGAGGATATTCTTCCTTGTTGGTTATTTCATGTTCACTTTTCTAATCTCTACTTCTTTGGTTTTTTCCCCTACTGATTTCATCTCCCTTTTTTTTTGACTCGCACCCACTTGATCTCCACTAATTCTTTCTCCCATCTTTGATTCCTTTTTAGTAATACTTCAAACTCAACATGTCGAGAACCCAATATCTATCACTTTTCTTTTAATGATATCTTATCTATTTCTATTCTCTCCCAAGTTTGTATCTTTTCCATCAACACTTTGACTTCTCGCTCTAATTATTCCATTTCTCCATTTCATTCACCATTTTATCTCTCTGAAGTTTTTGGTGAATTTCCCACCTCTAAATCAACTCTTGAAATCCCTTGTTTTCCCTTATAATTGAATCTATCCTTTTATTTTACTTTTCCCTCATGTCTTGTGTATCTTTAAGCTACTCATGTGGCCCTCTCTATCTCCTTCAATTTTTCTTCTTTTTGTATCCTACTTTTCTTTTCTTGTGCCAACTCGCTCTGTAGCTGGAAAACTGCATCTCTTAGATTCTCTCCCTCACATTCTAATTGTTGCACTTTGCATTGCAATCCAACATCTTCTAGGGCTTCATATTCTACTTCTCTTGGCCTTAATATCTCCACACAATGTTCCTTCCCATCTAATTGTTTCAACTCGATATCTCAGTCCTACCTCTAGAACACCTTGACAAAAAAAAATGCCTTGATGGATTTGACTCCACTTTGGTTCTACATTCGTTAAGAATCTCAACTTCCATAATGTTTCGACTAAGTGGAGGGCTCATGGATATATCTACTCTAGTGGGTTCTGACACCTTTGTAGTGTACACATCCTTTATCTGCTCCCTTATCCAATCCTGTGTATTCCTAGGAGTATCACTCCTTGATCCTCATAGACTTTGGGGATTCTCTAGCCATATGTCCCATTTGATTGCAACTCCAAAAACTAATTTTCTTAAGTCAAATTGCACTCTTTTTGTATGTGCTAGTGGACTTCAATTCATTCTTCTTTTCAATATCCCATATTCTTGAAGAGCTTCAAGTAACCTTCCATTCCAATCATGTGTGCCACACATCTTCTCTCTTTTCCATTCATTGCCTTGTTGCAGCCTCCTTGATTCTTGAAGACATTCTAATTCTTTCTTATACATTGGGGAGCACGAGGGCTCAACTCTCACAAAGAGATCAACTTTTAGATTGTCTAGGAGCTCTAGTACCTTCTCCATAGTGATATCAACTATCTTAGGGCTCTCTTTGTTTTCGTGTAGGCTTCTTCAATGTGAAATGAGTCTCTCTCTCTCTCTCTATTGTTAGACGGCCGTCGGAGTAGGACAAATGTATGCCGGATGTAACGGAATTTTCAAAATTTGCGCAAAAAGTTGGTACGCGCATTTTGTAAACATCTTTTTAAAGCAATGGAAAAAGAGTGATCGAGACCCCGTTTTCTCAGAAGTTTTTTGAGTACTGTCTGAGTTTTGTGTGGTGTCATCGGGAGATTGAGTCATAATTCTATATTGTTCTGTTCAGTCTGTTCGTCTATTCCTACTGTAGTGCAGAGTAATGAATTTGTAGTATCGAGTGTGAATCTGTTTGTTAACAGTTGTGTTCTGTATTCACTATTGATTCCGATCACAGGGAAGGACTAATATCGGTAATAGTATGAACTGCGAGTTGGAGCACTGATAAGCTTGGTGATGAGTTAAACTGTGATTAGTATGCCTGTTGATTGAGTTCTGCATACGGTAAGCCTGTACACCCTGTGGTATGGCCGTCTGTCTGACTACTGTCCGGTATACCTGTCTGTCCCGAAGAAGTGTGTATTGAGTTGCATAAGTTTAGTAAAGTTGAGTAACTCTATTAGTTTGCGAGTCAGAACCTGACTACTGCTCCGTTACCATAGCAGATTAATCTGTAAGTTCAGCGTCCTAATACGCAGAAACAGTTACTAGTCAGTTAAAGCTAAGTACTGAGTTAAGACACGATAGAGTATTTACGGTTATGTAAGGATTTGGGAAAATAGTACAACGCCTCTGTCTAACAGACCCCTACCACTCCCAAGAACCCACTTGATCTGATAACGCCTTTCGGTAATAGAAAGTTTAATACAGTTTATGGTGAACCACTATTTTACGTTTAATATTTGTTCGGTAATGATTTCAGCTAGTTATTAACACAGCGTAAGTATGTAACATTTAACACTTGGCGCCGTCTATGGGAAGGTGGCATCAAAATTGCCAGTCATCTGTCAGAATTAGATTATCGTTCGATTGGCAGTAGCAATAGAACCAGATTGTTGCAGACTGTCCCGTTAGTAATACTACGCGAATAGTACAAAAGATGATACATGCGGGTTACTCGATCCGGTGAAACGTATCCCAAGAACCATCAATCTGGAGTACTAAAGCCAACTTTGGGAGGTAGAAGTACAACTAGGACTGATCCAGTTGTCAAGAAAGTTAAGAACGTTAAAACTGATTCCGGTCATAGTCCGGTGGAACCTGTTACGCCTCTGGTAGATTCCGGTACTATTTCGGCACAGTCTATCAAAGATATAGTAATTCCAGAACCTACCAAGATGCAGTTGGAATCTAGTTTAACACTCTTGGAAAAAGCTTCAGATTCATCTACGATTAGAAACACTTTAGTCAAAGAAATCGGCGAAGGCGAAAAAACGCCGAATTCGGGCATAATTTCGGTTCATTCCGGTGAAATTTCGGTAAGAGAATCACAGTTTTTCGGTGACGATTTAGCATTTTCGGCTGAATCTTCAGCCCATCTGCCGTGCTTGGAAGCAAGTTCCCATACACTGGACATCAAGGAGGAAGGAAGGCTGTTCGAAATAGAAATTCAAAGCATATTAGACAAGATAATCACACCGGAAAGTGCGTCATCCGACGATACAGATTCCGGTAGTTCAGAAGGAAAGTATAACACGCTCACGATGAACGGACAACAATAGTTATGTCCACCCAGGCCACCTCCAACAGGAGTGACGTACACGAAGTTTGGTGGATTTCCAGGAGATGATCCGGATGCTCATGTGCGTACATTCGAGATAAGTTATGCAGTTCTCAACCATCCACAGGATCAGGCCTACAAAGCCATTGTCTTCCAATCTACACTTGTCAATGAAGCAGCTAGATGGCTTACAGGATATGATATTAATCATTTCGGCACCTACGAAGCAATACGAGATGCTTTTTTGCAGCGATTCAGGCTAAAAAAGAATCCAGCCGAAATTTTTTATTATCTGCAGAATAACAGACAAAAACCAAATCAAACTGTACAGGAGTATGCTACTCTCTTCAGAACACACTTAAAGCAGTTACCACCGGCCCATGCTAACTTACCAGATGACGTTATCACTCAGTGGTTCATTAATGGCTTAGTTCCACAACTTAAGCAGATCATGATCATAAGATGTGTCGGAGCCATGTCCCTTGATGCAGTCATTGCAATGACTCTGCAACTGGAACACAAAGTCGGTGGATTTACAGAAGATTTAGAATGGTTAAAAGCAAACAAGAATGTTGTAGAAGATATGACTAGACAGGTATACTGCAACATATGCAAAAATTCAAGACATACCAATGCCAATTGCGCACTTAATCAAACATTCTGCGCTATCTGCAACATTGCCGAACACACCACCAAAAACTGCACATACAACGCTAGAGTACAAGGAACAGCAACTGTCAATGCAATTATCCAGGAACAAGGACAACCAGCAAATCACTATGTGCCTCCACAAATGAGAAACAACCAGCAGCAAGGATATCGAAATTATCGAGGACAGAGGAATAACAGTTATAATCCAAACCGCTGGCAAAACGGACCACCACCAGAAAATCCCAATTTACCACCACCACGCTGCCATTTTTGTGGTGAATTTGGACATATTAGGAGATTTTGCAAGGATGCAGGTGAGTATGATCAAAGGAAGAAGGAACGTCAAAATCCAATGGCCAACATGGTAAAAATCACACCGGTGGAGATACAGGTTGCTGCAATCCAGACCCATTCCGGTAAACAACTACAACCGGCAGCAGAAATATTTGAACCAAGGATACATGAACAACATAGAATGTATAACAAAGCTAGTCGATGGACCACAGCAGAACCACCAGTCTTTCCAGAGCCTATTCCGGTAACCCAGCCCTCGTTAACGAAGGAAGAAACGCAACAAAGGGAGTCAGCAGTAGGAACATCCTCAACAGTAGATACATTACCAACCGTAGAAACCTCCGCATCAGCAGAGGCATCAACTTCAATATCAGTAGAATCTATCAATCAATCTCAACAGGCCTGGGAAATCTTATCTAAGGCATCTATCACTCTGCCTTTGGGCCAATTACTAGCATTAGTACCGGGAATTCGACAACAGTTCCAACAACAGCTCAGTCCGGTGACTTCTTGTATTCCGGCGACAGCAGCAGTTCAACCGGAACCTGATTCTACTGTCGATCATTTAGTCCCCTTGATTACAGTATGGTATAAGAATCATAAGATTACGCAAGTATTGATTGATGGAGGCTCTGGTGTTAACATTGAGACGGCGGCCTTATGCAAAAGATTAGGATGGACCGAAATCGAACTAGTTCAATTTTTTTTTAGAATGGCAGATCAATCAAGAGTCCACCCCTTGGGGCTTGTACGAAATGTACCGATCACTTTACAAGGTACGACCTTTAAAATGACCTTTGTAATACTAGATCTGCCGGAATCCACTGTGGATTATAACCTTCTTTTCGGCCGTCCTTGGCTGAAGCATGCGAAGGTAGTACAAGATTGGTCTGCACAAGAGCTTACATTTAAAGATGCAAATCGTAGATATGTGGTAAAATTATATGCTATACAACCTTGCGAGCTTCACGCTAGACCATATTTTGCTGAACCAGTCCATATGCTAGATGGACTATCAGATGATGAAGAAGAGGAATTTCTGAAGAATAACGCTGACTTAATTTCACTAGGAATTCTTGATCTACAGTCCATTGTAGATAACTGGAACACTTCAATCTGTACAATAGTACCCATCACCGAAGAAGCTAAGAAGGAAGATACCGTCTCTATCCATGACGATGAATTACAACCACTTTTCAAGTCAACAGACGATACAGAGAGACCTCAACAGTTTTATGTCCCCGAAGATCAGCTGACCACGTACAATCTAGGAGATGAAGATTATCCGTGTTCTGTAAAGATAAAGCATAATTTACCGGAATTGTTCAAAGCGGATTTGATTCGACTACTTGGCGAATTCTCAAACGTCTTTGCATGGGATTACAAAGATATGAAAGGATTAGATCCGCGCATCTATCAGCATAGAGTCATGTTGAAGCCTGAAGCTAAACCGAACAAACAACCCAGCTACCGGATGAATCCCAATTATGCATCACAGGTAAAAGCCGAACTTGATAGATTATTAAAAGTCGGATTCATCGTACCAGTAGAACATGCTGAATGGATTTCACCAATTGTGATCGTGCCAAAGAAAAATAAGCAACTGTGAATCTGTGTAGACTACCGAAAATTAAATGCAGCAACAGTACCGAATCCTTTCCCGATCCCCTTTCTGGATACCATGCTTGATAAGGTAGCAGGTCATGAAATGCATTCATTCTTAGACGGATACAGCGGTTACAATCAAGTTAGAATGGCCGAAGAGGAATATACCAAAAACTGCATTCATTACCAACTGGGATGTCTTTGCCTGCACCGTAATGTGGTTCGGATTGAGAAATGCACCAAGCACATTTCAGCGATGTATGCAGGAGATTTTCTCTCCTTATCTCACTTCATTTATGCAAGTATATCTCGATGACTTCTCGATTTTTGGTAAGATGATGGCACATTTGCTTCATCTACGATGCTGTTTTCAAAAGTGCAGAGAGTACAGACTCTGTCTTAACCCAAACAAATCTGTGTTTGCAGTCTCATGTGGCAAATTACTTGGCCACATTGTATCTGCACAAGGTATCCAAGTAGATCCAGATAAAATTTTGGCAGTATTAGAAGCTCCGGTGCCAGCTTCTCCAAAAGAAGTTATGCGCTTTATGGGCCAAGTACGGTGGCATGGAAGGCACTTACGATGGCTTGCTCATCTGGCTATACCACTAAACAAGCTAATCAGCAAAACACCTCGACAATTTGAATGGACCCAGGAATGCCAGATAGCATTTGATCGTTTAAAGCATTTATTAACACAAGTTCCTATCTTACAACCGCCGGACTGGGATCACCCATTTCATGTATTTGTTGATGCTTCAGATATAGCAATAGGAAGTGTATTGATGCAACAAATTGATAAATGGTTCAGACCAGTGTATTATGCAAGTCGAAGATTAGCACCTGCTGAGAAAAATTACTCTGTAACAGAAAGAGAATGTCTAGGGCTAGTATATTCGGTCAAGAAATTTAGAGATTACTTGCTAGGCCGTAAATTCACATTTCATGTAGATCACGCTTCACTTGTCTATTTAGTTCGGCAACAACATCTAGGTGGTCGATTAGCGCGATGGGTTTTACTCTTGCAGGAATTCGACTACGAAGTCATTCACCGGCCAGGCAGTTCACACGCCTTAGCAGATTTTTTATCCCGCTTAGATTCCGGTGAAGCTCCGGTGGGCATAGATGACACGACACCCGCGATTTATGTATCAGAACCAATTAATGAAGAATCTGCAGACCCACCTATCCCATTTTCATATTATGATCAGATCTTGACCTTTCTCACTAATGGTTGCCTTCCATCTCAGACCTCTAGAGCAGTATGCAGGAAAATTGCAGTTTTTAGCCGCCGATTTCGGTTAATTGCTGGAGAACTATATTATGTAGATCAGATCGGAATCCTACTTTGATGTATTCCACCACATGAAGTTAACTCAGTTATCGCTTTGGCTCACTCGATTCCTTCCGGTGGCCACTTTGCTGCAGATCTAACTCACCAGAAGATTCTGCAGAGTGGTCTCTGGTGGCCAACAATGTACAGAGATATATTACAGTTTGTCAAACAATGTGATACTTGTCAAAGATCGGGTCAGCCTTTGCAACGTCATTTTTTTCCTTTGCAACCCATCTTACCAATAGAACCTTTCCGGAAGTGGGGTCTAGATTTTATCGGTCCAATTACACCACCAACAGTCTTCAGTAACAATCGTTACATACTGACCTGTACAGACTATGCAACTAGATGGGCAGAAGCCTGGGCTTTACGGTCTACTACAGCAGTTACAGTAGCAAAGTGTCTGCTAACCGATGTCTTTCCACGTTTTGGCTTACCACTAGAAATTGTCTCAGATCAAGGCACTCATTTTGTAAACAATTTAATGAAGGCACTTACACAGTCGTTCCAGGTTACACATAAATTTAGTTCTCCTTATTATCCTCGTGCCAATGGATTGGCCGAAAGTACAAACAAATCTCTGCTGAATATCCTTCGAAAATTGATCATGGAATCACCGGAAAGATGGGATCAACTGCTACCTGCAGTATTATGGGCATACCGGACTACCTACAAGGTAACAACAGGATGGACACCTTTCAAATTAGCTTATGGCCTAGAAGCAATAGCACCAATGGAGATAGTTATACCAAGTTTACGAGTAGCCATTAAAAGAAATTACTACCGGAAGACTCACTGTCATTTCGGATGGACACTCTCAGAGAGTTAGATGAGCATCGATGGCTCAGTTTCTTAACTATGCATGAAGTTCAACTAAGACAGGCAAGGACGCATGATCGAAACCTGAAAACTCTAGTGTTTTCGGTAGGACAGCTTGTACTTTTCTATAACGCAAAGTCAAATAGATCCGCAGGCAAATTCAAATTACGGTGGTTCGGCCCTTACAAGATCGGAGAGCAAATCGGTCCAGCAACTTTTTGGTTGACTATGTTGACCGGAAATCCACTTCCAAAAGTAATCAATGGCTCGAAGTTGCGGCCGTATCGAAGCGCTACTAGTTCGCATTAAATCATTCGGCGGTGGACCGCATTTTTTAGCTTTTGTTTTTTACTTTTCATTCTGTTCTTTGTTTTCTTTTTTAATAGCCGTGTTTTGTCATAAGCCGCCCCCCTTACCAATTACTCAAGTATGCATGCCAAATTAAAAGCAATATCATTCCAGCACCGCACAATGATAACCATCACTTCCTACCCCCCCCCACTGTAATGTCTGTACTTAAGCTCTTCGATTGCGCCAAAAAACGCTATTGTGTTCTTGTGATTGTAATTGTGTGTTCTGTGTATCCGTGTGTTGTGTCCTGTGTATTCGTGTTTGCAATGGAAGCGTTGGCGAACTACACAGCCTTCTGTGATGGTATCCCTACCGAGGTAGGAGAATACCTGCGTATCCGAGGGTTGGCTAACTTCGTTGAGCTCCCTTGGTACTCACTGGAAGCCCATCCCTTCTTCGCACCAATTATCCCAGCCATCGCCTAATCTCCCATCACCGAACGACAATGGCTCTTCCCCTCCTTACCATCTAGAACTGTCATAACCTTCCAGGCCTTCGCCGAAGCCTTTCGTCTCACCCCACAAGGCCGCGAAAATGGCCCAAGCATCCCCGTAGCTCGAATGGTAGAACTTTTTCCCTGATTTTCATCAAATGAATACGCGATTCTCTGCCGCCCCGAACCTGAAAAAACCGCATTGCAGTTCTTAGTTGCGATCCTTAACCTCCAAAAACGCACATACGGTATCTCTCACCCATTCTATTCCGCCATCGACCTTGCCGCACGAGAACCTGTTAATTTCGCCTCATTTTTCTTTCACCGAATCCATAAGGAGTGCGTCGCCATAGTGAAACAAGTCAACAAAAGAACCACCCCTCGATCCAGACTTCCCCAAATCCTTTCTTTCCTCTTCCCAACCATACTCGCTGCTCAACCACCACCACGAGGACCAGTCTTAAGGCACGAAGAGTCAGTTCAACTACTAGAAGATGAGGAAGAAGAAGATGAAGAAGAACTCAACCAATTGTTCCGCCGGAAACGCATCAGAATTAGCTCCTCAGAAAGTGAAGCACAAGGCTCAGCCGGAAAGGAGAAAGATAACGATAAAGACGAAGAGAAGAACGAAGAAGAAACCTTCCATGATACAGCAACTTCAATGCACAATGAATCATTGACAGAACAACAAGAACAACAAGATCAAGCAGAGACGGAAATAATTTCGACCGAAAAAGAATCAGAGCAACAAGAAAATGAGCAGCAATCTAATCAAGATGCACTAGACAAGCTATTGAAGGCAGTGGAATCCACAGAAGCACACAATGTAGAAACGGAACAAATAAACAAGGTAACAACTACTGACTCTGCCCTCCCAAAAACCCCACCTACTAACCCCATCTCCCAACCGGAACCACACCGCAACCCCATCAAGCCCAGTCACCACACCGGAACTTCTAAAGCCTCTACATCCTCCCTTAACTATTCACCTCCAAACTCACAACAACTCCTCGCCGGAACCTCGTCACAACCTCATCCTCCCCTGCCATCCTACCCATTCCAATTTTTTCGGAACTAGAAAATATGGGTCACCTTTTAATTAATCTATCCCAACAACTGCCGCAACACCTGAAGCACGCCACAGACAGTGCCCGAGAAGAATTCCAAAGGAAATTGGAAATAATGGAGGCGGATATCACCCCTCTTCAGGAAGAATTACAAGCAACAAGAGCAGAAAATCATGCACTACAAGAGCAGATCAAGCAGCTACAGGCTACACTCCAAGTACAAGAAGAGAGCTCAAGCCAGAGAGATAAGGCAATGGCTGCAAAAGAAGAAATGTTGATAGCTGCCGACGCGGAAATAATACAGTTAAAACAAACACTCAAAGATACCGAAGATACAAGAATAGCACTAGGAAACCTACTGGAAGAAACAAGAGTCCAGTTGCAGGACACAATACAGAAATATCAAGAGCAGTAGAGAGAAGCAAAGCAGGCAGTAGAAGAGTTACAAAGAACAAAAGAATCCTTAGACGATGTCAACATGCTGAAACACCAACTAAATAGAGAATCTAAATATCAGAAGGATTTAGCAAATGCCCGCAGAGAACGGGATGCTTACTACCAAACCATAGAGTTCCAGAACCAACAGTTCGAAAGATTAGATAATCAGGTACGCAACGAGAAAGACAGAATCAACGAGATGCAGAAACAAGTAACAGACATGAAGACAGCAAGAGATGTGGCATTATCAAACGAATTTTATTTACAAGAGGCCTTTTTGCAAACACAGGCCGAAATTTTGCTCACCGAAGCCATTGCCCTTAGTTCCGTTAGAGTAGATGCGCAGATTTTAGAACCTGACACCCTTAAGCAATTATTAGAAACCCTTAAGAAAAGAATAGCCCGGACATTTAGATTAGCCAGGAATATGTATTTAGAAGGTATCATAGATGAACAATAGTTTTATAATCAAAATCACTTGCGGGTTCGAGTCCACCGTGCGTGCTAGTGTTAGACGGCCGCCGGAGTAGGACAAATGTATGCCGGATGTAACGGAATTTTCAAAATTTGCGCAAAAAGTTGGTATGCGCATTCTGTAAACATCTTTTTAAAGCAATGGAAAAAGAGTGATCGAGACCCCGTTTTCTCAGAAGTTGTTTGAGTACTGTCTGAGTTTTGTGTGGTGTCATCGGGAGATTGAGTCGTAATTCTATATTGTTCTGTTCAGTCTGTTCGTCTATTCCTACTGTAGTGCAGAGTAATGAATTTGTAGTATCGAGTGTGAATCTGTTTGTTAACAGTTGTGTTCTGTATTCACTGTTGATTCTAATCACAGGGAGGGACTAATATCGGTAATAGTATGAACTGCGAGTTGGAGCACTGATAAGCTTGGTGATGAGTTAAACTGTGATTAGTATGGCTGTTGATTGAGTTCTGCATACGGTAAGCCTGTACACCCTCTGGTATGGCCGTCTGTCTAACTACTGTCCGGTATACCTGTCTATCCTGAAGAAGTGTGTATTGAGTTGCATAAGTTTAGTAAAGTTGAGTAACTCTATTAGTTTGCGAGTCAGAACCTGACTACTGCTCCGTTACCATAGCAGATTAATCTGTAAGTTCAGTGTCCTAGTACGCAAAAACAATTACTAGTCAGTTAAAGCTAAGTACTGAGCTAAGACGCGATAGAGTATTTACGATTATGTAAGGATTTGGGAAAATAGTACAGGGCCTCTGTCTAACAGACCCCTACCACTCCCAAGAACCCACTTGATCTGATAACGCCTTTTGGTAATAGAAAGTTTAATACAGTTTACGGTGAACCACTATTTTACGTTTAATATTTGCTTGGTAATGATTAGAAGTACACATTAGACCTCTTCCCGAATCATCACCTAATGCATTAACTCTTCTAGACTAGTTGGTCTCCTCAGCCTAATATATTGTTGTGTTTTTCATCATGTAGGCCTACTAAGAACCACCTTTTTAAGGTATCTCTATTGGATACCCTATTTCCCAACTTCCTTAGAATGGTATCCATGCAATCAATATATCTATCGATATGCTTGTTGGACACTTGTTGTAAGTGGTCCAACTTCTCATTTCTCTTAAATACTATCACCTCTTATCTCAAGAAGTGGGTCTTTAGGCCATTGTAGTTTGTCCTCTCTTGTGGCATACCATTTACTTGCATCACTTCTCAAAGTTGTAGGGACGATACACCATTTTCGACCCTCATCCACTATCTCATGGGCACCACAAATTACCTCAAATGATTGAAAGTGGGCATTGGTATCTTCATTAAGAGAGCCTAGAAATTGTGTGAAGTCATTAAGAGACACCATATGTCTTTGAGCCATTTTGTCTCAATTTTGGAGGTTGCACTGCACTAAGGAGCAATAGGGGAGCCTATGGGAATATCTTTGAGATATGCCTAACCATAACCATCTGTAGTAGGATGGCCAAATAAATAAGGTCCTAACCCCAAGGAAAAAATGCTTATAAACAACAAAATCGTGTTCAGTTTAACACATCCGTCAAACCTTATCTAAACCTAAGCTTGTAGACGTGCACAATTAGACGGTTTTTCTATTCTTAGAAGATCAAATTTGGATTGTCCTCCTAAGTCCAGTTTTCAAACCAAAATTCAGCCTCAACATGACGCATTGATTCCAACCTAAATTGTATCCGTGATTCCAGCCCTAATCCGTAGTTGTAATGAAGAGTCCGACGTTCATTTTGATTATAATTGCAAGGAATCATACACAAATTTCAAGTAATTTTCATCCTACATGCTTATAACTTAGACCTCTTCCCGAATCATCACCTAATGCATTAACTCTTCTAGACTAGTTGGTCTCCTCAGCCTAATATATTGTTGTGTTTTTCATCATGTAGGACTACTAAGAACCATCTTTTTAAGGTATCTCTATTGGATACCCTATTTCCCAACTTCCTTAGAATGGTATCGATGCAATCAATATATCTATCGATATGCTTGTTGGACACTTGTTGTAAGTGGTCCAACTTCTCATTTCTCTTAAATACTCTCACCTCTAAAATTTCTCAAGAAGTGGGTCTTTAGGCCATTGTAGTTTGTCCTCTCTTGTGGCATACCATTTACTTGCATCACTTCTCAAAGTTGTAGGGAAGATACACCATTTTCGACCCTCATCCACTATCTCATGGGCACCACAAATTACCTCAAATGATTGAAAGTGGGCATTGGTATCTTCATTAAGAGAGTCTAGAAATTGTGTGAAGTCATTAAGAGACACCATATGTCTTTGAGCCATTTTGTCTCAATTTTGGAGGTTGCACTGCACTAAGGAGCAATAGGGGAGCCTATGGGAATATCTTTGAGATATGCCTAACCATCTGTAGTAGGATGGCCAAATAAATAAGGTCCTAACCCCAAGGAAAAAATGCTTATAAACAACAAAATCTTGTTCAGTTTAACAAATCCGTCAAACCTTATCTAAACCTAAGCTTGTAGACGTGCACAATTAGACGGTTTTTCTATTCTTAGAAGATCAAATTTGGATTGTCCTCCTAAGTCCAATTTTCAAACCAAAATTCAGCCTCAACATGACGCATTGATTCCAACCTAAATTGTATCCGTGATTCCAGCCCTAATCCGTAGTTGTAATGAAGAGTCCAACGTTCATTTTGATTATAATTGCAAGGAATCATACACAAATTTCAAGTGATTCTCAGCCTACATGCTTATAACTTACCCCCCCCCCCCCCCCGTCTTCACCACCTCTCCCTCCTTCTCGTCTTCTCCGAACTTCAACTCTCCCTATATTTTTCTCTTCTCACTCTTGTCATTCACCTCGCTCACCCCCATTCTACTCTCATCCTTGCACTCACATCCCTTTTTTTTCCTTCCCTTTGCTTTCACTCTATCTTATTGGTTTGATTTTTCTCTTCTTTTTTTTTCTTTATCTCCATTCACTCTCCCTTCTTCACTCAATCTTCCTCTACTTCCTGCTTTCTGGTATACTCTCCTGTTCGACTCCCTCTCCCTTCTCATCTAGGTCATTTTTCCTTGCCCCCTCCCTACATTCTACTCTCGGCACTTCTTTTCCTTCCTCCTCACCTCTCTCATTCTCCTAACTCCAGCTCTTCCTTTGTAATCCCTTTCTTCTCTTCTTACTTCTCTCTCACATACACGCTACCCTTACCCTCTTCACGTTGTCACAATACACGCACTCACACACCTTTTCTCACACAAATGGTTCAGCTCACACAGTGCTCTTTCTTTGTCACTTTCCAGCATACATGCACTTACACACTTGCTCTCATGTTCCCTCTCTCTCACACCCCACTCTTTCTCTACACTTACGCTACTTCAACTCAGCCTTTCTTGTTCTACAACTTCTCTTTACACCTCTTCCTCGTTATTCCCTCATTCCAACACTCCCTCATACACCAACCTCACTCATAGTTTTACGCTCACAAACTCACAAGCTGACCCAAAATCACTCGAACGCTCACACACACACACTCACTCGAACGCGCGCGCGCGCACACACACACACACACACTCCAACACCAGACTTTCTATCTATATCTAGCAATCTTTGCGTCTCAGAGTGAAACAAGCCCCGAGATAGAAAAACAACCACAAAAAATGCAAGCTTCTTTGCATTGGACTCATTGATAACAAGTTGCTTTAGAAATACATAATCGATGTACCATTCTTCTTCCCTTTAATAATTTTCCTTCACCTCTTTATATGAAATGTGGTGCACACTCCAAATAAGTTGATGGGAGGGATGAAACTCAGCATATATGTAAGTTCAGATACATATAGTACCCATGTATTACAAAACACAATTCCACGTGGTTGAAAACACGAGGAATCATACCATCATCATTGACATATTTTTCACATGTATGTAAGCTATGAAAACCATATGTAATACAAAACATAGCATGTTAGCCCCATTCACGTCATCCTCCGTCGAATAGCACTGCTCAGTTATACTTTTTTTATTTGCTCATTTAGAACTTATGAGATTGAATGAATCCTGAATTCAACTTTTTAAAACAGATACAAGTGAGCTTGAGAACCCTCTCTACAGCATTAATATAGCAATACTTCAAGTATGACATCCGCTTTCCTTGTGATTGTATCTGGTTGCTGATCTCCTCATCAGCTGTTGTTCTAGGATGAACCTCTAAATATCTTATCAAGCAAAAGGATCATGTCGATATATAAAATCTTGAAGCACATTCAGTACCATCCTCAAAAGTTCTTGCTCATCCAATAAATCTAGTAGATTTGCTTCTCCTATAGTAAAAAGAAAAAAGCTTCTTCATTTTTCTTCCCATTTCAAAAATGCATTTTCTTGTGCCTTGACTGATATACCATGTCAGCTATCACCAAGCATTCTTTGTTTGCATAATTGATCTAAGCTAAGAGACAGAGGTGTCTAGAATTTTGCATGTTCAAGTCCTAATAATGTTCTATGTTTTTCTTCCCATCGCAAGGATGCTTTCGAACCATCGCTCTTTACTAGTTGTCCCAAGTGACCAAAGTTATTTGTCCTTTGCTTGTGTATATAATCCCTATATAGACAAAAGGACCTTTTTTCTAGACCTTTTTTTTTCAAAAGGAAGTTCAGCTACAACCTACTCTCCCAAGCTTTAATTAATAGAAAGAACAACCTTACAAGTGAATGGGCCTAGCGCCCATGGGACCCCCCGAATCCCATAAAGTAGAGGTTGCTTAAAAACGTGCTAGAAAATATTACAAAGAAGGTTCATGAACCTTTCATTCCCCTCATGGGGGGCCCACTTGATTTTAATCTTGTTGCTCTAGAGGAAAAACACTCTATGATGTCTAAAAGGGGCGGGGCTTCTTACAATTTGAAATTTTCTTGCCTAAAAGGAAAAGAGATTTCTTGATCGACCATTCTTTAGCAGGGTTACCAAAGTTGGTAGCACACCTCTCTTTTGAGATCTTTGAGAGGGCTTCACCGCTCATAGCCTTCAACAATGATGAGGAACAAGTGATCGGTTCCCCCAATAATCCTTGCTTCCAATTGATATGTCCGTCTAGCAAAAGGGTTCTCCCCAGGGCTCTCCGGACTTACACTAACTTCGGGCATGAAAAGAAGAAGTGTCCAAAATTCGTATTACCTTCGGGCATGAAAAGAAGAAGTGTCCCAAGTCCTCATTGCCATGAAGGCATCACTTACACCAAGGAGGGCCTCCCCAATTCTTTTCTAGACCTTGAAGTAGATCTAAGCATCACCATTTATTGCTTGTTCAATTGGTTTACAATATGAGGAGCTAAAGACGTAGAAACTTTGATCCACATTTTGGCCAATGAGGCATAAGAAAATAACATGAAGATAATATAGAAAAGTACACGAAATGGATTTGTAGCCACAATTGAGGGGCTCCCAGCCAGAACATTCTCCTGATGACATTCCTATAACCTAACAATCCTAAAAAGAAAAGAAGTCAACCCATAAATTCGAAAATCACTCTCAAAGCACCAATGCACATGCCACCAAGGCAGCTTCTTCTTTCTAATGATCTTCTTGTTGAAGGATTGGTTAAGGTCTTCACTTTTTTAAGATACCACACTTGTGCCTTGTGCATTTAAGAAACAATGGAAAATAATCTCGAACCATACGTAACCGCATGATCTGGGGGATCTGACCCCTTCTCATTAATACACATTCTAACAATGATTCTTAGCTGAAAAATAAGTTGATTATCATTCACAACACTCCAAATGATGGAGAAGATTAGCACAACCTTGCATGTGCCATAAATTATGCATGATAGTTTTCCTAGTTGATAGTCACTTGCAAAACATAAAGGAATATGAATGTTACAACCATACAAGCAAAGAAGAAATTGCAAAGAGAGAGACTTTGCGAAGAGCTTCTACAACACTGAACCATAATAGTAAGCTTCATTATTGCAAATAGTATTGATGAATCTATCAAATTGTTTCTCTCAAAGATCACATGTTGTAGCCAAAATGATGTACAAGATTTCTGGGATCATGTTTAGAGTATACAAATATATCGAGAAATATTAAGATGAGTTTATCTAGCTAATCCTGAAAAAAATTGTTCATCGATCACTGTGTACCTAAGAAGCAACTTAGGGACTTGTGGAGAAGGAGACTATACCTCAATCCCCCTCAAGTGCATATAGTGGGGATTCACGCTTTAATTATCAATCCGATGAGTATCAAAACCTAGCCGAGTGTATGAAGACATGCATTGAAATGAAGATCAATGCAAATGAGTTACTCAAAGATTGCAAACAAGGCAAAGACTAATCCAAACAAGCTTCAGCTGTCAGTCATGGTGTCACGATACTTAGAACAGCAGCCAATAGTAAATTTAGCTTTTCTCTCAGCTTTGATCTCCAAATATAGCAAATAGAGTATGCGTTTCGAAGCTCTTGAGAAGACGCATCCAATGGCGTTATTTTCACTCAATTCTAACGCTCCTACTTCAAGTTATGAGCAAAATACTGAATCACAGGAAAGACCTTCTTACACTTCAGCACTTCCTACACTTCACACACACCTTAACAACAGTAAACAAACACTTTCATGGATAGACAACACTACCCTACACTCTTTCCAAGCAATACACAAGCATACAGGCTTACAAAGAAGAAGATACAGAGAGGAGAAAACACAAATTCGAATTTTCGTGCTCTTGATTCTCACAATGGCCAAAAGTCTTTACAAAGAGTCACAAATTGACTTATATACTTGTGCCCTAGAAATGGTCCTTTCACACAAGAGACCGGCACTTTATTCACTAAAGACTAATTTCCTACTAATTTACATGGGTAAGCTTCTAATCTTCTGTGGGGATGCATCTAGAGGACTCCTCTAGTGCATTTACATCCGAAAATATATTACAAGAATGGTTATAATACAAAAATTGGGTGTTCAATTCGGAAAAATTTTGGGGTTCTTCTTTTTCTCTACCTTGTGCTCTCTTTACTCTGCAACACTCTCTCCCTCTTCGTCTCTGTCATCCCTTGACAGTCTTTATCTTCTCATCAGCTGCTTGTTTAAGTCTTTTGAGTGCTCGCATCCAGTGGTCGAAGAAGCAATAAGGACCGTCAGACAATTGGTTATCTTATCCGAGGTTTGTCCTTTGCTTCTGTCTTCGGTTTGCTTTAAGAGGTCTGAATACACGCACCCAGTGGTCGGAGAAGCAATAAGGAGCGTTAGAGAATTTGTTATTTTATCCGATCTACATCCTTTGCTTCTGTTTTGCCCCTTGGTATTCCGTATGTCACATATCTAGGTTGCTGTATTCAGTTGGGTTGCCACGCACGCCACCAGTGACCTATGTCTTGCTTGTGGTACTCTGATTTTTCCTCGTTGCAAACATGTGACCCTGTTGTATTGCTTTGAGCCTGTCTATTTTCTTTTCACCGCACGCTGTCAGCGGAAGGATTATTACCTACCAAATATCTTCTTGCACTTCTTCAAATATGCTTTCCTTGCCCTGGTCCCTCCTTTCACCTTGCTTTTCCTTGATGCATGCCCCTGCGGGGCTCTTTGCAGAGATGGGTGTCGCGCCTCTACGGGGTTCTTGTAGAGATGTATCTTCAGATATGATCTTTTCAGTGATGCTTCTTTCGTTGTCTTCTTCTTTTCTTCTTTTTGCTTGATTCTCCCTCAACACTGCCCCCCTCCTGAACTCTATCGTCCCCGACAGGCTTTGACAGTTGACGGGAGTATGTTCTATATACTTTTTGCTCTGTTTCATTACGCAAATTGGCTTCACGTATCATTAGCTGTTTCCACTGTTCAGCTTTTATGCCATCATTAGGTGGTTGTCTGTGGTCGGCGAAGAAGCTCAGTTCATATGCTACTAATCTGGCATTCAAGTTGGATGACATCTTCAAAAAGATTTCTGAATCGATTTCAAAAAATCCTCTGAAGAAAGCTTCTTTGAAGGTCTGCTTATATGTGCTGGGCAAAAACATGAGTCTTGAATAATAAGCCATTATGGTAGGACGGCTAGGCGTAACAGACAAGTCAAAAACCAGAATATCTGTTCCCTAGTTAATTCGAATGAAATTCAAAAATGTATATGCAGCATGCTTGAACACCTTCAATACTATAAGTATCATAGTGAGTATTTTATTTGTTAGCTTGATAGTTAAATTTGGTACGGTAGCATATGTCTGCAGCCAAAATTCGATTGTCTTTACCATGTAATCTTCTGTAGGTAAATAATTATGTGGTGGACTTGGAAGTAGCGGGTAGTTTAGCCACTGTTTATTGATTACACTGGTCTTTTGCATATCCAAAAATTCGCGTGCTTCTCTGCGACATGGCGTTGGGCAAGAAGAAGGGTTTACCTGCAGTAAATATGGTGGGGCTTGCCAATGCACCCGTAGTGTAGGATTTTTCTCCAAAAATTTCCTTCTCCAAACAGGTTGTGCACTTCAAATTCTTCTTGAGTATAAGCGAATGTGTCATGTTTGAAGTTTAGCTGCTCGTTTGGATTTTTCTGTGTAATCGTCTTTATATATTGTCTTGTTTTCTCTTTCATCAGTCCGTAGGGAATGTTGAAAGGCTTCATAATCATGTCCAAGTCTTTACCTTTGATCTTTGCTTCCTTCATGACTTTGATGACTTCATTTTCAAAATTTTTGGTCAACCGGGACACCAATAGTGCCCGTTCCTTCTGACCTATTTCTGCAGTGTATGGCATTGGATGATCATCATGTATGTCCGCCATCTGCTCGTGTATTGGAGAATTATAAATCGGGGGAGATAGAGGATGTACCTCTACCTCGTCAGTATGATTCTCTTTTGTTGGCTCTACTGGTGTCCCGATTGGTGCTTTCTACTTTACTTGGATCTCTAGCTGTGCTATATGTTCAGTCTTCTCTTTATTTTCTTGCATGGCTGCTCTGAGTGCTTTTTTTGCTGCAAGCAACTCATTGCCAATTTCTGCTACGTGATCCATATTTTCACTGTAGCTTGCTGCAAGTTTTCCATGGGCTGTATTCAACTGCTTTTTTAGTTCATTTGTTTCTTGAATGTACTTGCGTTCCCATTCTTCTCTCAATGCTTGCTCTTGTTTCAGCAAATCTGCATATTTCTCGATTTGAGCTTTTAATTCTCCCTGATCAACATCCGTTGTCTCTTGTTTTTCGATAGGTTGATCATATAGCAATGACTTCATGAGTTATTTATTTTTGTTCCGTAAAGTGTCATTCTCCTCCATGTATACCTTCAGTTGTGTTTCAAGCAGGTGACTCCTAGCTTTAATTCGCTCTTTGTCGGCCTCGCTGCCTTCATGTAATCTTTGTAAGTCCATTGATTGTGCCTGGAGTTGACGATGTTGGGTCATCAATGTGTCGCATTGTGTTTTTACCTCAAGTAACTCCGTTTCTTTGACAGCAACCTCTTTTTGTGCCTGGATTAATTGTGCAGATAGTTGTTCACTCATAATTTGGAACGGATTCTTTTCCCTCATGGCTTTGTCGTAGTCTGCATCTGTATCCATCATCTATTGTTGTGTATCCACGGCCGTTTGTATCATCTTCTTGACCACATGCTTTAATTGTGTGACATCCATATTTAACCATGTTTTAGGAACACTCGGTTCTGCTCCTGTTGTCACATCTTTTCCTTGTGCTACCTATAATGTAGTGTCATGGGGCTCCCTAATGTGGAGTTGTATCCTTGGCTCAGCCTCCATGTGGTTGATTTTGCCTTGAGGAGTGTCCTCTGGTACTTCAATTACAATTTGCTCTTCATTTTTGTGTAGGTCTGACTCTGTGTTTACTGGAGTTTGCATTTCTTCCTTGATAGGTTGCATTACTTCTTTATTCGATATGGTAGCTTCTTTGATACTAATCTTTGTTGTATCATTCAATTGAATGACATGATCTGGCTCCTTGGGTTCTTGGCTCTTGGTTTGTCCCTGTTGGTTGTCTGGCGTGACTTCGACTTGATTAATCTCTGTCCATTCTCCCTCGTTAGTTTCTGTCCTTATGTCGGTGTCCAAAGTATCTTTTTCAGGACTAGATTCTTCATTGGAGCTTGAATCTTCTAAGCCCAGTGCTTTGTATCTGGCGGCTTGTTCTGGGGTCTTTTCTTTACTCCGTTGTTGCTTTTCTTGACTTGCTTGTTTGTAATGATGACCTTGAACATTTAGATTTACTTGCCCTTGCATGTACTGATGTGTCTCTTCTAGGGCGGCAGAGAGGTCTCTCTTGGTGATTGGTATTTGGGCTACAGGAATCTTCGGCAAAGTATGTGTCCTCTTTGATTGAGGTGTAGCTTGGGCTTCTTCCTCTCTAAGTCGCTTTGTACCCCTCATGGGTTTCTATGAACTGGTTCCTACTTCTTCAACAGCGATAGCTGCTTTCTTTTTCTTGGGAACCGTAGCTGACTTGGTGTATTTGGCTAGCCCTTCTGAGGTTGGCATCTCACACAGGCAGTTTTTCATATCAAGTGCCTCATAGATGAGTAAGGTCAAAGCTGAACTGCCATTGAGAAACTTTTTCTCACCCCACTTCTTCTTGGCTTCAAACAATCGGTCTTGAACATAAGGCGTCATGTTTACTTTACTGCCGACTTGCCTCATAGCATGTGATAATAGTTGTACAACAATCTTTTGAGGTGCTGTGTATCTGTGCATACTAGGAAAACAAAAGTGTTGGTGCACTAAGCGGACAACATCTTCAATATATGTTATGTTGATGTCCAAAAAGGATCTCTTTTTTGGATCATGACATTCCTCCTTGACATTGGTGATTCCTTCTTGATTCCATCCGAAAGCTTTGTTGATTAACTCCTGAGTAAATTGAATGGTTTTCCGAGTACCCACTTTGTCCAGTACTCATGCCTCAGGAACTGATATCCTATTCGCTGCAGGCTAAAGTGTGTTCATCACTTGCGTGCATCTTTGAAAATCTGGAAAATAAATAGGCAGTTTTAGAAATGTCTCTATTCCTGCTTGTGTCCAGACATCCACCATGCGAGGTAATCCTTGTATGATAGTCTTGAAGTCTTGCGACATAATAGGGAAGTAGTGGTCCCTGTCCATAATCTTGATGGTAGCCATAACAATGAGGTCCGACACTGGTTGGTCATCCAGAAACCAATGGCCTCTCGCTTTTGTTATAGATTCTAGTGGAAGAAGCTAAACCTCTTCCTCTTGAGTCACTTCAGAATTAGTGGATGCCATCTGCACTCAATATAGAGTATAAATTAGTGGTCATATAGTATCAGAAATCCTCCTTCATTTGTCTTTCATAGGATTGACATTGCTCCGAGTGAATGGTGTCGTCCCTTCCCCGTGGGTGTGAGAAAGGTAATACCTGGGATTTTTCATATTTTTAGGTATTTTTATGTTTTTGTCTGAAAGAAAAACAGAAAAGTGAGTTCATAGCCGAAGCGATTATGAATTTTTTAGTAATTTTCTTTAAATTATGTACAAGTGCTCTCCTATTTCCCAAGAGGAAAATGTGCTTCACTATCTTGAAATAGAAGAATCTCGTGCCGAATGCATGGCCTTGTAATGTGGCCCTATCATGCATACTTTGGATTCTGGTAACTCAGAATGCGTGCAACTTGAATTATTTGGTAGATGTATACAGCTTGCTTTGTCTTTCGACATCCAAATCTGCTTTATTTTGTTGGGAGGAATCGTTTTCCCAACCCTCTTGGTGATTGTGATGCTTCTCAACTGGTGCTTCTTTTTTGTCTGCTTTTGTAATCTTGGAATGACAAGTGAATTGTCTGTAGACTCCAGCTCTGTCCTGTAGCAGTTTCTCTTTGGTTGTCTTGTCTCTAGGCGATCCCGATTCTCTTTATGCAATGGTTTCTCCTTTTTGGTGATTGCCCTTTGAGTACATGACTTGGGAATCCATATTTGAGTTTGGTCCGACTGGGCCGCTATCATTTTTTTTGGAACCCATATTCTAGCAATTTGTTGGGGACATCGGTGTCCAAAGTAATTTGTCTCCTTTTTCAATGGATGTTTCTGATGTTGCTGATGTTTTCGTTGTAGAAGATATGTAGCTACCTAATCCTTTCTTATCCAAGCTTGTCGAGTCTAAGGAATGGGGTATATTCTAATAGGTGCGGACTTAGGATTATTCAGAGAACTAGTCTCTCTTGTGCATGGTTCTTCGCTAGAGCTGTTTTCAATTTAAATGACACTCTTGTGACTTGCTAGATTAGAAGGTGGTATGCAAGGAGGATTCGTTGTGTCCTCACATGAAGTACTTGATGAAGAGGTTTCCATAGTGCTAGTGAACATACATGCATCACTTTGTTCATTTGAGTGAGTTTTTGGCTCTATACTTTCGGCTTTGATTGGTCGTTGGTCTAGCATGCTGAATACTTCACGATGTCCTATCTTGGCTGAAATGTATCCTAAGGCCAATTGGATAGTCACTTCATATTCGTATATCCAATCTTGACCTAGCACTAAGTCTTCGAGTAAGTCCTGATCCTGACATACTAAGAACTTCTGTTCCATAGTATTGTTTCCAATATGTAGAGGTAAGGTTATTTCACCCATACATTGAGTAATTGTTCCCCCTATCCCTATCTATTGTGCCTTTTATGGACGTAATTCCTCCTTAAGTTTTTGAGTCAATGAAAGTTTGATACAACTTATGGCGGCTCCTGTGTGAATGAGAGCATCCACTAAGTGGTATTCCTTTTTTCCTGCTCCCACACTCAAATATGGTTGTGTCCTCTATTGACCTAGGTTTTCAGTGGCTCTAAAATTAGCCATTGGGATGAGTTCTTCTCCTAGTCGATATCCCTCATCTCTCTCTCTGATCCACTCTTTTTGTTTCTTGATTCGTTCTAGTGCTTCCTGTCTCGCTTCTTCTCGTATCCTTTCCTCCTCAATGCATCTATTCTTGCCGTTGATTAATCGTGACATTGTTTCTTCAGTCAATGGTTCTAGATATTTTTTCACTCGATGCCCACTGATATAGTTTGGTAGTACTTCTCCATCTAGAGTTCCTAAGCTGATGGCTCCACTCGTGGATATACGATTGATGATCAACGGGCCATATCCTCTCTTCTGCAACTTCTTAGCGTGTTGTTTCAAAGTATAAACCAACACTAAATCTCCTTCCTTCAAATTTTTGTCTTTAATATGAGCGTCAAAATATGCCTTCTGTTACCTTTTAGCAGCATAAATCCCTGCTACTGCTTGTAACCTAGTTTCATGAAGCTTCTCCATTTGATCCAATTGAGCTGAGAGTTCATGTCCCGTCCACTCATAAGTTGTTGCTACTCTGAGAGTGGGTATTAAGAAATCAATTGGTAAAATAGCATTCTGTCCATACACTAATTTAAAAGGAGTAGTGCCTATGGCGGTTTTGTAGGCTACTCTGAATGCCCATAAAGCGTGATGTAATTGTTTATCCCAATCAGATCTACCATTGTTCACAATTTTTGTGAGAACTGTGCATAAGATTTTATTGGAGCTTTCGGCTTGTCCATTGGCTTGTGGGTGATAAGGGGCTGATTTCTTATGAATTACCAAGAATTCATTCAGTAAGGCTTCTATCACTTCATTCACAAAGTGCGTACCTCTATCACTCACAATTTCTATCGGTAGTCCAAATCTCGTGAAAACGTTCTCGAAGAGAAACTTGGAAGTAGTTCTTGCATCGTTTTTCTTGGTTGCTTTGGCTTCAACCCATTTGGTCAGATAGTCTGTGGCTACAATTATATACTCTGTGTGGGATCCTTTAGCTGGGGGGCTAATAGGTCCTATGAAGTCTATTCCCCATTTGGTAAAAGCTCTAGCACTCATCATGGGTTTTAGTGGCATTTCATCCCTTCTAATTGGATATTTTGTTCGTTGACATGTATCACATCGTTGAACATATGTGGCTGCATCGTGATGTAGAGTTGGCCACCACATTCCAGCAAAGAGAATCATTTTTATTGTCTTATCTGCAGAAAAATGTCCTCCTGCAGCTCCTCTATGTGCCATCTCTAAAACAGCAAGATACTCATCTTCATGAATGCACATTCGCAAATGATTATCTCTTCCTTGTTTGAAGAGCTGCTTTCCAATAAGAGCATAGTCCTTACTTTGTTCTACCAGTGCTCGTTTTCTTGCTAGAGTGGCTCCTTCTGGGTACTCTTGGGTCTTTAAGAACTTCACCAAAGGCATGCTCCATCTTGGTGCTACAGTGGAGTAGCATAGAGAGGAGTTCTCTTCTAGATTCCGTTCTCGATAGGTTGAGTAGGCTGATACATAGTTATGCGCATCCCTGTGCATGGTTGGCCAATATATGCCCAATCTCCTTAGTGTTTGCCATGTTCCGTTCGCATTTAGATGAGTTTTCCATTGATTTACATGTGCTTTTTGAAGCCACATTTCTTGTTCCTCTTCTTCTACGCATCTCATGAGTAATCCATTTGAGTCTTGGTGATACAAGCTTCCAGCAATGATATGAAGGTTTTTAGTCTTCCATAGGTCTTGAGTTCGGTTTGGTGTGATCCCATCTTTAGGTCCATGCGTGAGTATAGGGATCAACTTTTTTGCCCATTGGGGACATACCTCAAGATTAAACAGGTACGTGTCTGGCAGATCATCCGGTATTCCTAGGGGTGGTTCTCCATGTGTCATTCTTGATAGGTGATCCGCTCTTATGTGGGTATTTCCTTTCTTGACTACTACTTCAAAATCAAATTCCATCAACAATAGAAACCATCGTACTAGTCATCATGTATTACAAGGCTTATTGACTAAGTATAGTAGGGCTTGATGATCAATGAAGAATTTGAATTTGTTTGCCAAAAGGTAATGTCAGAACTTTTTTACTGCATACACCATCCCTAGGCCTTCTCTCTCGGTTGTTGTATAATTGCGTTCTGCTTGATTCAATTATCTACTGGCATAGGCTATAGGGTGATCTAACTTTCCTGTATCTACAGGTTGAGCTAAGATGCAACCAATGGCAAACTTGGAAGCATCCACATGAATGTGAAAGGGATTATTCCAATTGGGTACTCGGAGGATTGGTGCTGAACTCAATCGACTCTTTAATTCGTTAAAAGCCATTTCACATTCTTCAGTCCAGTTAAATTGAGTCAATAATGCATAAAGAGGTCTAGCAATTATGGCATACATATGTATAAATCTTCGTAGTATCCACAATGTCCCATAAATGCTTGGACTTCTTTGGAGGTCTTTGGTCTCAGTAAATCCAGAATTACTTTGATTTTGTCTTCATCAGTTGAGATTCCATTCTTAGAGACAATATGTCCTAATATCTTTCCTTGTCGAACCATGAAGACACATTTTTCCGGGTTGAGACATACTCTATATTGTCGACATTTGGCAAAGATCTTTTCTAGTTCAGGGATATGCTCTGATCGTATAGCTGAATAAGTGCATAAATCATCCACGTATACCTCCATACTCTTTCTCACAAATTCTTTGAATACATGGCACATCAATCTTTGGAATGTGTATGGGGCATTAGTTAAGCCGAAAGGCATAACTCTAAAGGCGTACACTCCCCATTCAATTGCAAAGGTTGTTTTATGTTGGTCTTCAGGAGCAATGGCTACCTGATTATATCCTGAAAGCCATCCAAAAAACTATAAACTTCCTTCCCTGTCACTCTTTCCAACAGGTGATCCGTGATGGGTAATGGGTAACTGTCTCTTATGGTAGCGGCATTTACTTTTTTTAGATTTATGCATACTCTTAACTTCCCATTCTTTTTCGGTACAACCACAAAAGGTGATACCCATTCCGTGTGTTCAATCTCATATATAAATCCAGCATCTAACAGTTTATCTATCTCTTCCTTTATCTTTGCTGAGTACACATCATTGTATGTGTACGGTCTTTGTTTAGAAGGTTTGGCTTCGGATGTCATAGGGATTCTATGAGCACATATAGATGGATCTACTCCTTTCAAGTCCTCATAGGTCCAGGCAAAGACATCCTGGTATTCCCTTATGAGGCGTATTAACTCTTGTTCTTCCTCCATTGAGACATCCTGTCCTATGAAAGTACATCGCTCCTCTCCTTCCTCTAATGTTACTACTATCTTCTTGGTTTGCTCTTTGTTGTCATATGCTATTCCTGGCTGAGCTTCTCGTCTTGGCATTTGAATAGCAATTCTTCTCTCTTCTACTTCATATTTTTTGAAGTGGGCAGGCACTTCAAATTGGTCTTGCAGCTTGTTTTCTTCATCAATTTTTGCTTTTTCTAATCCAAGCTCCTCTTCCTGTGTTGGTTCTTCATTTATTTCATTAGCTATGACACTTATTTCTTGAGTTTCATTTTCTGTTTCCATGTGTTCTTGCTCCATTTCAATGCTCTCATAGTCTTCCTTCCATTCCTTTTCTATGACTTCTCCTTCTTCAGCCTCCTAGAGGACTACCACATATAGACTAACGTCATATCCTTCCTCATCAATGCATTCGTTCATGGTTATCACTTCTTCATTTACGCATACATCGAGAGTAGCTAGAATCTCCATCCAACCATGAGGTTCAAATTCTTCATCTAAGAATATTTGAGGCATGTAGGCTGGATCTTGTACTGATCTAGTGATTCCTTGCTTTTGCTGCCATCCTTTTCTCCTATCTTCCTCCTTTTTCGCAGTTTTTCGTTCATCCATGATTGGTCACTTGAACCTATACTATGAATCAACTGATTATTTTCCTCCTTATGAATCTGATTCCATTGTAAGGGGGGAACATCTTGATATGTGTATGTGTGGAGATTTATTCTTGTGGTGGTTCCTTCATGCTGTAAGTATACTGTGTCTTTTCCCCAATCTTGCACCACCTTTACTTGTCTCATGAAAGGTCTTCCAAGTATCATTTCATAATTGCTCGGCTTTCAAATTGACAAATCGCTAAGGTGTGCTCGAACTCCACTCCGCAAGTGGTAAAAACTACTCGTTCCAATAATCCCAAGGGTCCTTCAGTGTGTCCATCTGCCATTTGTATCTTCATGCGTGTTGGTCTTAGAGCTGGTTTTCCCCATTTCTCCCAGATTTCTTTAGTTGCTATTCCTACTCCAACTCCTGTATCTAAAATGGCTTTGGCAGTGTAACCTCTATAGGTAATTGGAAGGCAAGTGTTTCCTTCATCTCCCTCACTGAAATCTCCTACTTTATCGACTGGGATTTTTACTGTGTTTACTTCATCAGACATCTCCTTCTCGTCCACCTTGATTTCCAATTGACTGATCAGTTTCTCCTTCAAATGTGGTTTGATCCTTAACAGTTCTTCTAACCTCAGGGTACAAGAGATTTTTACCTTTTTAAGATGTATGATATCCGATGTGTTGACTGATGGGTTCGGTTCTTTTTTCCTTATCGAGGGAATACAATATAATTCCGAATTATGTGCGTACTCTCCTGTGTAATTTGGCAAAACCTTTACGCTACCATTTTCTTTGTTACTTGGATCAATTGGTATTATTTCTTCTGAATTCAGTTCAGGTATGGAGTCTTCCATTTCACCTTCTGCTTCTAGCTCCTCAAAGGGTGGTTCTATTCCTTCCACTTTTTTCCATCGGTCTTCTTGGACTCTTGCCCACAAGTCTTTAGGCCATTCCCCTTCTACTTCGGGAACAATGGATCCATCCCTTTTATCCTCACAGTAACTTCCATTAGGTGTCTTACCTGCTTCGGGTTTCTCTTGATCATTAGCAATGACACACTCTTGGAATTCTTTTTCAAGAATTCGTGAGTTGGGTAATTGAAGAACAGGCTTTTCTAAGGTCTACTGAGCCACTTCGATTAATTTTTTGCATATCTCCAACCTTTCTTTCTCTAGGTCACCTCTTGGATATTCTCTTTCATGTTGTTCGATGGTAGGTCCTGCTCTTATTCGTGCTTTGTACGCCTGAATCCACATGGCTAATTCTTCAGGCATGGGATCTACTAAAACTGATCCTACCTCTTCTTTTTTATACTTTCCATTTTTATTTTCTTCTTCAAATTTTTGTTCCTCTTTTGGATTTTGTTCGCTCTTCTCATTTTCCTTCTTCTGTATTAACTTCTTTTCCTTTATCCTAGCTCTACGGTTCTTCCATCTATGTGTCCGTTTGCTTACAGCACTTTTCTCAGGCTCTTCCGAGTCTTCAACTATCTGAGGTGTGGGTGTGTTCATTTCTCTATCACCTTGATCATTTTCCTCATTTTTGTCTGGGTTCTCTCTAGCTTTGGCTCTAGTTATTGCTTTCAATGGTACAGTGTACTCCTTGTCGCTTCCTGATGATTCTATCACTTCTATCACGTTAATCTGCACATTAGAGTTAACTTTGTTGGGGTTCTTGGGGCAATCTCTGAAAAGGTGTTCTTTACCACAATCACTACAGTAGCCTTCCCAGACTCGCTGTGGTGGTGGTGGGTTTGGCAGTGTACATTCTCTGATATAATGATCACCTCCACATCTATAACATGGTCCTCTAGGTATAGGCGGTCTGTTCATAGGTCGGGGGGTATGGCTGCCCTAGGGGCTATGTACATCAATGACACATAGTCCTACTCGTATCCGTAGGAATTATCTGTCATTTCCATGCCATAGGCATATGGTTCGTACGTTTGTCCATATTCTATCATAGAGCTCTCATAAGTGGGATAGTTTCCTTGGCTATGGTCATAGGATGAATCATATGATTCATTGCTAGGCAATGGTGTGGCTGGGACTATCGCTCTCTCTAGGTTTTCTTCAGGTTGAGCTAGTTTCACAGGGACAACATTCTGAGGATGGGGTGGTTGCTGTCCTAACACCGGTTGTGGTTTATTGTAACTTTGATAAGCATATGGCCGTGGCACAGGTGCCTGCTGCTGATATGTGGGATACCTAAAGGCTTCACCTCCTTGTTCTCTCTGAGGGTATCCATAAGGTCTCATAACAGGTTGTGTTGGTCTTTATTGCCTATTGTAGGGACAATTTTCCGCACTGTGATTTGTGTATTTTTGTTCTATGCTGCAATATTGTAGAGGGCCTAGAACGGATGGTCTATTGTAAGCATAGGCAGGTGGTGGGACTATTCCCCTAGTGCACAAATGAGATGGATGATCACCTCCACAATGCATACATCTTCTAAGCATGGGCACTCTCATTGGGTTGTTGGGGTAGTTCCTCTGTCCTTGGACATTTAGCTTCTTTGCTACTAGGTCGGCTATTTCCTCAACATTGTTCTTAGGGTTCGATGTGCTGCTTGCTGAATCTTCACTCTTCATACTACCTTGAGGTATTTTCAGATCCTCCGCTAGATTGTCCTCTAGGTCAATACATTCTTTCATGCATTCTTGCAAGGTTTGAACTCTCTTCATATACACCAAAGATCTTAATAATCCATTCAATAATCCTTCCAAAAATAATGACACCATTTTGTTTTGGGTGGGTCTCTCTTCCACTGGGCATCTATCCACATACTGCTTGAATCTTCTTGGTGCCAATCTCACTGATTCCGTAGGAGCTTGCTTAAAGCTATGGATTAATGATGATGAGTTGTTTTTAATTCCAGACTTAGTGAATTCTTCAATCATTTCTTGATAGACTTGTTCCATGTTCTGAAAATCATTTGGAGCTAATGGCTGGAACCAAGCTAAAGCTGTGTCCGTCAAAGTTAGACCAAAAGATTCATATTGGATCAAAAAATCTTCTACTTGCTCGGCTCTGATTACTTGCTTAAATTCAGCTATATGATTGTAAGGTTCACTAGATCCATCATAATGATTTCTCATGCATTTGGCCACTTGAATTGGCCTTAATCTTCTTCCTCCTTCAGGCGGTCTAGGCATTACAGGGAAAATTGGTCTTCCTATTTGGATACCTGGTCCTCTTGCTACAGGTGGTCTAACTGGGGTAGGAATTCCATTCCATGGGTCAACAGGTGGCTGAGGCCGATAGTTAGGGTTATTTGCAGGCATAGCAAACTGCACATGTGGTCTAACCGGGATTTGAGTTTGTTGGGTTTGTCCTGACTGTTGAAATGAATTATTCTGAGAGGTTCCATGTGGGTTTTGTGAAGTAGTGGCTTGATCCCTCGGGGGAAACACTGGAATGTTCTGATATTTCAACCCGACTCTCTTTGAATCTGTTAGGGGCCAATACCTTCTCTGGTTTTTGTCCAAATATGTGATAATTGTGAGAAAGTTAGGATCTTGTAACTCATAGACAGTAAGTGGATTAGGGGCTGCTTCCCATATTGAAGAGTGGGCTCTAAGGAGATGCTCCATTCCATTAATCAAATACACATCCATTAAGGAGTCATCTTGGGGAATCAAGTCTCCTCTCCAACCCCTAACAATAGTAGATCTCCCTCTAGGTGTGGTCACTCGCTCTTCATTTCCCTCACCATTAGGGTTATGAGCATTGTTTTCTTCCCCAAGTTCATTAATGTTTTCAGGATGTTCGGTAACCACATACTGGATGTCCCTTTTATCCATATAAAATCCTCCTGAATACTTGACTGCTGGCCTAGGCACTATGTAAGCATCTGAAGCTTTCTTCAATCTGGCCACTGATCGGTTTAGCCCATCTAAGTAGATAGGTATATCATTTTGGTTGGTGTTCACATATTCCAAAGATGTCCTATATTCTCCCTCAATAATTGACATCATGCCAATCATTGATACAGTGTTTTGCATATCCTCTGAAGCCATAAGAATTTCTTCTTCTCACTCACTAGAGGTTTCAGAATAATGTGAACAGCTACTTGGCTCGGCTACACTACCTACAGAAGAGATTGCACTTCTTCGGCTTCCTAGGGTTCTCCCAGATCTTAGGTTCATCCACTTTAAAGTTCTATTTAACCTTGCCAACCCCCAACTTCTAGAGTTCTTCACTCAAGGTCAGAATCCTAGAAAAATGTGGTTGGAAAAGGACTGACCATGATCTCTCAAATCACGATACTTGACCCAAAAAGAACACGATACTCAATTCTTGACTAAACGATACACGATATCTGCCAAAATTGATACACGATACCTCAATACCACGATACTCGATACTTGGATGAACACGATACACGATAGTTAAGCAACACGATACTCGATACTCCAAAAACGCGATACTCGATACACGACACTAGATACTTGTGAAGTATCGCGATCGGGCAAACACGATACTCGATACCTCAGGAATCACGATACACGATACTTGCAAAACACGATACTTAGATAAAAGTGATACTCGATACTTGAGCAAACGCGATACTCGATACACGATACTTGGGAAGTATGGCGATCAGGCAATCACGATACTCGATATTTGAGCAAATGTGATACTCGATATACGGCAAACGGGATACTCCATACACGATACTTGGGAAGTATCGCGATCAGGCAATCACGATACACGATACTTGGGAAGTATCGGATCAGGCAATCACGATACTCGATATTTGAGCAAACGCGATACTCAATATTTGGGAAGTATCGCGATACTCAACCACAGGAGATCAGGATACTTGTCAGGTATCACGATACTCAACCGCCGGAGAACACGATACTTGATCCTTTTTCAGATTTTTGTTGGAGTTTTTTTGGAGTTTGAATGAAGAAAAATGTTTTCTAGGTTCATCTACCCTCTCCTTAATCTCTGTATCACCCAAAATACACCTTCTACACCCTGTAAGACCCTCACGATACCTGTCGTAGATCGTTTTTCTGCAATACTAAATTTATGTGGCAAGAATGAGGGAATGATGAGTGTGCTCACCTCGGTTACTCTCTCCCAACCCTTTAATCACACTCACTTGCTCTACGCAGCTCAAACAGCCTGGAATTCGCTCACGATACTCGACAGTAATCTTCCATGATACTTGTTCACAAGACAAGTGACTCACAAAATGACATTTTTTTAGCTTTTATACTTTTGAATTTTCCTACTCACTAAAAAATCAACAGGACAAAGACTGAAAGCTACTCTAATTACTAAACCTACTCCCTTACTCCTCCAACTCTACTCACTCCACTCACTTCCCTAGACTAATAACTCACTACACACACTTCAAGAGTGAGAAGTGGTAAGTGCGGATGAAAGTGACTTACCAAAGAAGAGAAAATCACTAATCCTCCTCTCGCTTCAATGCAAAAAGCTACTTACCATCACACGAATGCCTCGGTTTGATTCAACACTCCCCGGCAAGGGCACCAAAAACGTGTGTACCTAAGAACCAACTTAAGGACTTGTGGAGAAGGAGACTATACCTTAATCCCCCTCAAGTGCATATAGTGGGGATTCACGCTTTAATTATCAATCCGATGAGTATCAAAACCTAGCCGAGTGTATGAAGACATGCATTCAAATGACGATCAATGCAAATGAGTTACTCAAAGAGTGCAAACAAGGCAAACAAAGACTAATCCAAACAAGCTTCAGCTGTCAGTCATGGTGTCACGATACTTGGAACAACAGCCAACAGTAAATTGAGCTTTTCTCTCAGCTCCGATCACCAAGTATAGCAAATAGCATATGCGTTTCGAAGCTCTCGAGAAGACGCATCCAATGGTTTCACTCAATTCTGACACTCCTACTTCAAGTTATGAGCAAAATAATGAGTCGTGGGAAAGACCTTCCTACACTTCAGCACTTCCTACACTTCACACACACCTTAACAATAGTAAACAAACACTTTCATGGATAGACAACACAAGCATACAGGCTCACAAAGAAGAAGATATAGAGAGGAGAAAACACAAATTCGAATTTCTGTGCTCTTGATTCTCACAATGGCCAAAAGTCTTTATAAAGAGTCACAAATTGACTTATATACTTGTGCCCTAGAAATGGTCCTTTCACACAAGAGACCGGCACTTTATTCACTAAAAGATTAATTTCCTACTAATTTACATGGGTAAGCTTCTAATCTTCTGTGGGGATGCATCTAGAGGACTCCTCTAGTGCATTTACATCGGAAAATATATTACAAGAATGGTTATAATACAAAAATTGGGTGTCCGATTCGGAAAAATTTTGGGGTCCTTCTTTTTATCTGCCTTGTGCTCTCTTTACTCTGCAACAATCACATAAATGTGGTAGGAGTGTTTGTTGTTGGAGCAGATAATGGATAGTCTTTAGAGATGAAGTGGTGTTGCTTAAACCTACTTCACAGTAGCTAAGAAGACATTTTGGAGAGTGTAGTGGGCCTTTTTAGCTTGCTATTGATCATAAATAATCACCTATGTTGTTTGGAACACGATCCACTAATCAATGGATCAAAACAGATAGATAGGGAACTAATCCAACGCCATAGAATTGCTATTTTTGTCTCTACACTTGTTCAGTATATTGAACACTGCTCTAAGCATAGTAGCAATTAGTTTAATTCCTTTTGGTAATGTCTAATTAAATTAGACATCTACCAATCATGAGTGATTTCAATAAAAATGATGAACTACATGCTGAGTATGATGTTTAGCAAATCATAAGAGTGCCCTCACATTTTTGGGATGCATCAGTCAAGGGACCAGAGAGTAATGAAGTGAATATATCTCACGATTTAGAGAAGCAATGATAATAAGATTTTGTAGCTATAAAGTAGACAATATATTGAATCTATGATGCTTTAAATCACACCAAATGATCAACCTACACTGAGAGCAAGCTCTTAGAAGATCAGTGTACTGATGTAGTCATGGCAGAGAAGTGAAGTGAAGATGTAATGAAAATGTATGTATTAGATCATATAAAAATACAATCTCATTGGCAATAATCTATTACACAATGTGAGAATATTGATTGAGCTATGGAGTGAGCTCTCAAATTACAATGATTGATCTCCTAATGTCGAGATTTCATGCGGGTCATTTCATCCTCTTGTTATAGTTCAGTTTGGAGCCAATCTTTTGAATTCAAATTCAAAAGTCCACCTAAAAGTAAATCCTAAACTATAAGATACATTCTCTCATCAATCAACTACTAAATGGATTGAGATTTGATGCTTCCTAACTCCTCATGGAAGTAAGATTCTTTTACAAAGGTAATACAAGGGATTGATCATATAAGGTTCCATGAGAAATATACTAATCATCCAAGCATGTGGGTTTGGGTTCTTTTGCAGCAACAACTCCCCTCAAGCCTAACATGCTTGGTATTCATTCCTTCTTGATTTTGTCCAAACCAACGATCAATTTGAACTTGTTCATCTTGGTTCCATCCAAGGACTTTGTGAGTATATTTGCACATTGTAAATGAGTTGATACATAGGACAAATGAATGTCTTTGCTGAGCAATTTCTTCCTTACGTAATGATAGTGCACTGCAATTTCCTTACTCCTTGCATGATATACAATATTAGTAGCCAAGTGAAGTGAGCTAGTGTTGTCTCGAAAAATTATTGGAGTGTAAGAGTGTAATCCCAAATCTGTGTAGAGTTTCTTGAGCCACATAGCCTCTTGAGTTGCATTTTCTAGGCATCTATACTCTCCCTCTGTAGATGATAATGCCACAGTTGGTTCCTTCTTAGATGACCATGATATAAGCTTTGAACCTGCAAAAGACAAGTATCTTAATATGCTCCTCCTATCATCCTTGGAACCAGCCCAATCTACATCAAAATACATCTTTATGTCCAAGTTAGAAGTGAAGGGTTAAAACAATGCTTCACTCATGGTACCCTTTAGATACTTTAGCACCCTCTTGGCAGCTTACATGTGAGGCTTTCTTGATGCATGGATAAATTGGCTTAATGTACTTACTCCATAAGCAATGTCTACACTTGTTAGAGTTGCATAGTTGAGATTCCCAACAAGTCTTTGGTAACCTCTAACATCCTCAAGAATTTATCCTTCATGAGAACTAAGTTTATGATTGAGTTCCATGGGTGTACCTACAATTTTGGTGTTTTCCATCTTGAATTTTATCCTGTGTATGTTTGTGGGAAGGTATTCATGTGACCTGATATGCATATATGTATATGTATGTATATATATGTATATGTATATATATGTATGTATATGTATGTATATGTATGTATATGTATGTGTGTGTGTATATGGATTTGTATGCATGTGTATGTGTGTATGCATGCATATTTCTATATGCATGTGTGTATATGTGGTTATCTATATGTGTGTATCTATATGTAAGTACATATATGTGTGTGTATGTGTATGTAGGTGTATATGTGATTGTTTATCACAAACTTGGGTATTTCGCTAGAAAATGTCCCCTTCATAAACAAAAGAACTTGCCAACCAAGCCTATCGATACACTTCCTACTTCAAAAGTGGGAAAATACCATTGATCGAAAATCAGGCTTCAGTTTTGTCCCATCATGCTTAGACTCAGCTTGAAATCTTACACCTTAAGTTTAACTCGTACTTATGGTAGGTGAATAGTTTCTTGCAGATTTACGCTTCCAATGGTGAAGTTGGTAATTCAAGATTAAAGGAAAGTATTTGGAATTACTTAAAATCTTCATGGCGCCTTTTTTGGTGGCTTCGGAGAAAAAAAAACACTTGAATAAAGCTTTGATTGGTAAAGGAGTAATGTAACTATATTTAAGACGACATCTTCTATCAAAATGTGAGTAATAGTTTGAGCATGTGACTATTGTAATGTGATTTCCATAATAAAGCAATCAATTAAGTAGAAAACTCCGTATTTAAGAACTGAATTTACGCATATTTAAGAACTGAACTACATAAAAAAAAAACGTTGACATATTGTCATAAATCCCTGTGCAAATAGAGAAGACGTTTTGCTCACAAAAGTGTTGTGCAGAAAAAACAGTTTCACGAGGAACTTTCAATTGATCAAAACTCAAGTGAATTCCGAATCTAAAAGATTTCACAATATGTTAGTAGCTTCAAAGAGCTTTTTTTTTTTAATTAGATCAAAACAGGATAAAGACTATACATCGAGACACAATTTCGTGAAGTCTCACAACATGACTTAGACATTTCTGGATGTGTTAAGAAATGGTTACACAAACATGTTGAAACAACATGGAAAATCACTTATTAAGTAGGTGGGTAATTTTTTAATTTGACTTCATTTTGAATTCGAGTACGTAAAATCGAATTCCCTACGCAGAAAAACGCATGTAGTAACATTTCACAAGGCTATGGGGAATCGCTCAATTATATTACACATAATATTCTGGTAATTATATTTATGAAGTTCCAAAAAATATTGAGGTGAGTGAGTGCAAATACAATCGATTCTTGAAGAAGGATATGATTGATCCAAAAAAGGCTTCAATTTTGGTGCATCACGCTTAGGCTGAGTTTAAAATCTAACACATTAAGTTTCTTCGAGTTTTACGCTTCTTAAGGCCTACTTAAAATCTTCATGGTTCCTTTCTTGGTGGCCTCGGAGAACACATTTACTTGAAGATAGCCTTTGATTGGTATATGAGTTGAGGTAAATGAGTTATGTAATTATACTTGAAGATAGCCTTTGATTGGTAAATGAGTAATGTGATTATATTTAAGCCTACAGTGTCTTCTATCAAAACTTGAGCTATATTTTAAGCATGTCATTTTTAATTATAAAGCATTCAATTAAGTAGAAAAAACTTGCCAAAGTTGATCGAGGGGTTCACATACATATCCGTCCTCTTCGTGAAGGAGCCGGATGACTTTTCCTTCTTCTTCGTGATGGAGCCTCTTCCTGATGGTGTCAGCACATCATGATTGTCAAATGAACCGTTGAAACAACACAAAAGACGCATAGAGAATGTCATCGTGGATAGAGAAAAGAGAGAAAATCAGTACGATGAGTCATTGTATATTGAGAACAGCTGCATACACAGCATAGCACCGTTTGTGCACTCGAGAAGTCGAACATGGAAATCAGTGATCTAAATTTCTACGCGCTTGTCGTGAGCTTTATTATGGACAGCTCAAGTTTATCCAGTACTACGAAAAACGCGGTAGTAAGGAACAAAACAGTGTCAGCATGAAGCCCACATAGAGTGTATCATGTCCATCCCTTCTTTGGAGGGCAGAGAGCATATTCAATCCAAAGGTTGAATCGAGCTCCGAATACCTCCCTCCACGTTTTTCTTAAGCAGCGCGACTTGCTTCGCTTCCAATCTCTTTGCGTATTGCGCGCTTTGTCGTGCCTTGCACAGCCATCTCCATTGCGAATTGCGCCCATGACCAGAAACACGATGTTTTGTCATGCCCGTTTACAATTCCATATTCATGGACCCTTTGAATATCCCGAGGGTAACAAACACGCGTTTCCTGGACTGGCAAAATAATAGGTGTGAAGAAGGAGAAAGCATGATTTGTTGAAGGGAGCATCCTTTGCAGTCGCGGAATGCATTTCTGCTAATATGAATTCATAGTCTTAAAGCACAGAAGAAATGCAAAGCGAGCGTGGAAAGAAGGCAGAAATCTTTTAGGAATCTGCATACAGCTTTCTGGATCATCGAACGTCCATTTCGAAGAGGATTGAGTTCGTGGAAAGCACACTTATCCGGAAACAGATGACCTCGGAACCGATTCCCCTCGCCGGGTGCCTGTCGATCGCTTTTTAGGTTGATAGTTGTGTCCACTCTTGGTAGCTGCGCCTTATCGGGATCTACCTTTGCAAGCCTTCGGACGTCGTTTAATGCAAAATTTGAGCGCAATTAAGTGAAAGTAATGGCGTTGAAGCTAAAGGATAATATTGGAAGGCTGCTTGCCTATGTCTCCGCATGTATCTTTCCAAGGCTTGAGGCATTCTTTCATGCAATCTTCATGCGGAATGAAATAAACTTGATGCGGGATTTGATGCGGTCTAATGGTTGATTGATGCAATATAAAATAAACTTGATGCGGTCTAATCGTTGATTTATGTTGCACACTCTTCAAGCGGGATGAAATATAATTGATGTCGATAATGGTCATCAGTATAAGCACCGATATGAGTGTTCGTATGCTCACAGACATACCGAGGCTTATGCTGATGATTTTGCTTAGAGATATACTGACGCTTAAACTCTTGAATTTCATACCGGTGCATATACCATCGCTTATACTATCGGTTTGTAGGAAAATATCCACATATATACTAATGAAGATATACTGACATTTATACTGATGCTTGTATTGACGGTACTAGGCATGTACCGATGCTTATACTGGCACTCATACCAATGCTTAGATGTTCATAAACAAACTTATACTGATGTCGGGGCTGAATTTTCATCGTGTATTTGCGCTGATATAAGAGCCGGTATAAGGCTCATATGTTCTAGTGATTGCCCAAACATGTTAAAAACGCATGTTTAGCTTTGACTACATTTGAGATGGGAGTATGTAAAATTGAATTCCGTACGCAACAAGACGTATGTAGTGACATTTCACAAGCCTATGGGGGATTGCCCAATTATGATACACATAAAATTCCGGTAGTTAATTTTATGAAGTTCCAAAGCATATTGAGGTGACTGAGTGCAAATGCATTCTATTTTTTGAAGAAGGCTATGATTGATCCAAATTAAGGCTTGAATTTTGGTCCATGAAGCTTAGGCTCAGCTTATGGTAGGTGAATAGTTTCTTCTTTATGCTTCTAATAGTACAGTAGGACCTACTTAGAATCTTCATGGACCCTTTCTTGGTGGCTTCGGAGAAAACAGACACTTCGCCTTTCCTTAGTAAATGAGTAATGAAATTATATTTAAGCCTACATCTTCTATCAAAACTTGAGCAATAGTTTGAACATGTCATTTTTATTTATCAAGCATTCAATTGAGTAGAAAGAAATGCTAAAGTTGATCACAGAGTTCACATACATATCCAGGCATCAGCAAAAAATCAGCGCAACCATTGAAAACAAATCCATAACTCCATCTGTGACGAAAAGTAAAACCAGTAGAAATTACATAGAAATATTTCAGCAATCCGTAAATTATACGCTTTATGGAGCTTTTTGCATGCTTCTCGTCTCTATGATATAATCATATATGAAATCTTTCTACAAAGTAGTTTATCACTGATGCAAGTCATCATAGAAATCAACATTGCAGAAACAGAAAGCGTCATCATAGAAATCAACATTATAGAAACAGAAAGAACACTGAAAATCTTTTTCTTCTTTGACAAAAGAGCTTTAAATTAATAAATCAATAGAAAGACCAGAGGTATAAGAACATTACAGAGAAATACAACATTACAGAGAAGTCCTCTTGAGGGATCCTCTTCGTGATGGTGTCAGCAAGTCATGATCGTCAAGTGAACCCTATGAGCCATTGAAACAACACGAAAAAGCCATAGAGAATGTCATTGCATGTTGAGACTCGAGAGCAGCTGCACTCGAGAAGTCAAACATGGAAATCAGGGATTAAAATTTCTACGCGTTTGCCGTGAGCTTTATTGTCGATAATGAAGTTTATCCAGTACTACGAAAAATGTGGTAGTACGGAACAAAACAGTGTGATCGTGAAGCCGACGTAGAGTGTATCGTGTCCACACGCCCTCTTCGGCGGAAGAGAGCATATTCAATCCAAAAGTTGAATCGACCAATCTGTCTCCACGTTTTTCTTAAGCAGCACGACTTTCTTCGCTTCCAATCTGTTTGCGTATTCCGCGCTTTGTACAGCCATCTCCATTGCGAATTGCGCCCATGACAAGAAAACACGATGATTTGTCATGCCCATTTACGAATCCATATTCATTGACGCTTTGAATATCCGAGGGTAGTAAACACGCGTTTCCTCGACTGGTAGAAAAATAGGTGTGAAGAAGGAGAAAGCCTGATTTATTGAACGGAGCATCCTTTGCGATCGCTGAAAGCATTTCTGCTACAATTAATTTATAGTCTTAAAGCACAGAAGAAATGCACACTTACCGGGAAACAGATGGCCTCGGAACCGATTCCCATCGTTAATTGATGCCAATATCGTTCTGCACGCGGGATGACGTATAATTGATGCCGCTCAAATTGTACGCCGCTCTTTTTTTTTTTGTTTCTTATATACAAAAGCTGCAAATTGTAGGCCGCGCTTCTTTTTTCTTTCCCATAGATATCATCTAGTGGATGATGAGCAATCATACGAGTCACTTCGCCCCGGAGTAATTTTCTTTGGCGATGGACCCTATGTGTTTAAACTAGATATCGACGTCTCGAGGCTTTTGTGCTACACTCCCATCATCTTGACGTCTCGAGGTGTTTGCACGACACTCCTATCATCTCCTTATCCAAGGAGGCCGACTCCTACTTCCTGGACGTGAAGTCTATATCTGTTGTGGGCATCTCTTGTAGAAATTGGAGAAGACGACACATCACAGCGACACATTGATAACTACATGTCATTTGATTGCTCTTTACCATTACATATATAAGATAATAGTGGCGGTTCGTACCTCCGACCAAGTTTACAGATGTGGCCGGACATTATTTAATTTGTTCCAACATCTCTCTTGCAATTGACTCATTGCTGCTCACCATCAAGCGCAATAAGGCCTCCCGTTCTTATGTCGGCGGCACACGCTTAAGCTCCAGCATCCCATATACTCAGCTCGCACCTTCTATTTACAATTCTCTGATGTTTGAATTTAAGAAGGCTGCCATAACTCAAAGGATTAAAGAAGTTGCCCCTATTCGTCCCTTCGATCTCTGCTTTGATACATCTACAACAAATTTCTCTAGATTTTGGTACAACGTTCTGCAGATCGACATCGCACTGAAAGGGAAGGGAAAGAGCAAGACGGAGAAACGGCAGATCTACGATGCTAACTCTGTGACGAAAGGAAATAGAGATGTCTTCTGCCTCGCGTTTCGGCCTACAGATGAGTACGAAAGCAGATCTATCATTATTGGTACTTACCAGCAGCAGGAAGCTTTCTTCCAGTTTGTACCATCGCTGCCTCTTATCGGGACCGGCTGTTCCGACTTCAATTTCCCCTGAATGAGCGGCACTTCTCAGTCTCTCGTCTCATTGTATGATTTATTTGCATGTTTCTCAGCCGCTGTGGTTGTTTTCTCTAACACAATCGTGCAAGCTCATTCAATGTCAATTTCATTTTTCCGTTTTTGAAGAAGAGAATTTGCAAAACCATATTAAAAACCATTATCTCCAAGACTTTCATGACGGGATCATTTTAAGGAAGTGGATGTGTGTGAGTTACCCAACTTAGTTGGGCCATGGGTTCAACCCCCTCTACATTGTGACTCAACATTCTTTACCACTTGGGTGGTGAGATGTTAAAATCAGCCTTTTCGAGGGATTGTGACTCAACATTCTTTACCACTTGAGTTTGAGTGGTGGAATGTTAAAATCAGCCTTTTTTGAGGGATTGTTTGACTTTCGGGTTATTTAGACAAAACTAGTTATCTCATTTTGATTTTTGCAACCATCCCTTTTTAATGTCTCCTTTGGTGACCCTTCATCTTTGTATCCTAATGGTTGTTACAACTCTAACCTCATGTCTACTTTAGCAAGCTTTCGGGCTTTGTATTCCAATGGTGTCTTGTTTGGCTTTCACAACTGTCCTTCTCAATGTCTACCCTTATTATCTTTCAGGCTTTGGATCCTGATGGTTGCTAGGATTCAAACCCCGTGTCTATTTTAGTGAGCTTTCGAGCTTTGTATCTTAATAGTATGGCCTTTCCCAATGTCCAGTTTAGTTAGGAACCCCCTGTAATCAACCCAAGATAAATCTACCCCATTCCTCCTTCTTCTATCACAAACTTGGAGATCTCGCTAGAAAATGTCCCCTTCATAAACATGATTTATTGACAATGTGATAGTTTCCTCGACTGGCAGAAGAATAGGTGTGAAGAAGGACAAAGCATGATTTATTGAACAGAGCATCCTTTGGAGTCGCGGAACGCATTTCTGCTAATATGAATTTATAGTCTTAAAGCATAGAAGAAACGCAAAGCGAGCGTGGAAAAAAAGCAGAAATCTTTCAGGAAACTGCATACAGCTTTCTGAATCATCGAGCATCGATTTCGAAGAGGATTGAGTTCGTGGAAAGCACACTTATCCGGAAATAGATGACCTCGGAACCGATTCCCTCGTCGGGTTCCTGACGAGCGTTTTTTAAGGTTGATACTTGTGTCCACTCTTGGTACCCGTGCCTTATCGGGATCTACCTTTGCAAGCCTTTGGACATTGTTTAATGGAAAATTTGAGCGCAATGATGTGAAAGCAATGGCATTGAAGCTGGAGGATAATATTGGAAGGTTGCTTGCTTGTGTCTCCACATGTATCTTTTCAAGGCCTTAGGCATTCTTTCTTGCAATCTTCACGCGGAATGAAATAAACTTGATGCGGGATTTGATGGCGTCTAATGGTTGATTGATGCGGAATAAAATAAACTTGATGCGGTCTAATCGTTGATTTATGTTGCACACTCTTCAAGCAAGATGAAATTTAATTGATGTCGATAATGGTCATCAGTATAAATATCGATATGAGCGTTCATATGCTCAGAGAGATATTGAGGCTTATACCAATGATTTTGCTCAGGGATATAGGGACACTTATATTGTTGAATCTCATACCAGTGCATATACCGTTGCTTATATTGTGGGTTTGCAAGAAAATATCTGTATGTATACCAATGAAGATATACTGGCATTTATACTGATGCTTGTACTATAGTACTACGCATGTACTGATGCTTATACTAGCACCCATTTCGATGCTTATACTAGCATTATTATACCGATGTTCATAAACAAACTTATACTGATGCCAGGGCTGAGTTTCCCTCGTGTATTTGCACCGATATAAGAGCCGTTATAAGGCTCATATGTTGTAGTGGTTGCGCAAACATGTTAAAAAGACATGTTTAGATTTGACTACATTTAAGATGCGAGTATGTAAAATTGAATTCCCAACGCAAAAAAACGTATGTAGTAATATTTCACAAGCCTTTGGGGGATTGCTCAATTATGATACACATAAAATTTCGGAACTTAATTTAATGAAGTTTCAAAGCATATTGAGGTGCGTGAGTGAAAATACATTCTATTTTTTGAAGAATGATGTGATTGATCCAAATTAAGGCTTGAGTTTTAATCCATGAAGCTTAGGCTCAGCTTATGGTAGGCGAATAATTTCTTTTTTATGCTTCTAATAGTACGTTAGACCTACTTAGAATCTTCATGTACCCTTTCTTGCTGGCTTCGGAGAAAACAGATACTTGAAGATAGCTTTTCATTAGTAAATGAGTAATGAAATTATATTTATGCCTACATAATTTCTATCAAAACTTGAGCAATAGTTTGAACATGTCATCTTTAATTATCAGGCATTCAATTGAGTAGAACAAAAAATGCTAAAGTTGATGAAAGAGTTCACATACATATCAACGCATCAGCCAAAAATCAGCGCAACCATTGAAAACAAATGCATAACTCCATTTGTGACGAAAAGTGAAACCAGTAGAAATTACATAGAAATATTTCAGCAATCCGTAAATTATACTCTTTATGTAGCTTTTTACATGCTTTTTGTTTCTATGATAATATTTCATAATCATATATGAAATCTTTCTACAAAGTAATTTACCAATGTCGCAAGTCATCATAGAACTCAACATTGGAGAAACAGAAAGCATCATCATAGAAATCAACATTGTAGAAACAGAAAGAACACTTTAAATCTTTTTCTTCTTTGACAAAAGAGCTTTAAATTAATAAAAAGACAGGAGGTACAAGAACATTATAGAGGTCCTCTTGAGGGATCCTCTTCGTGATGGTGTCAGCACATCATGATCGTCAAGTGAACAACACAAAGAAGCCATTGAAACAACACAAAAAAGCCATAGAGAATGTGGTTGCATGTTGAGAGCAGCTGCACTGGAGAAGTCAAACGTGGAAATCAGCGATTAAAATTTCTACGCCTTGTCGTGAGCTTTACGATGGATAATGAACTTTATCTAGTACTACGAAAAATGTGGTAGTATTGAACAAAACAGTGTGATCATGAAGCCGACGTAGAGTGTATCATGTCCACACGCCTTCTTTGGCGGCAGAGAGCATATTCAATCCAACAGTTGAATCGAGCTTCGAATATCTGCCTCCACCTTTTTCTTAAGCAGCACGACTCTCTTCGCTTCCAATCTGTTTGTGTATTGCACAGCTATCTCCATTGCGAATTGCCATCTCCACTGCGAATTGCGCCCATGACCAGAAGCACGATGATTTGTCATGCCCATTTAGGTATCCATATTCATTGGCGCTTCGAATATCCTGAGGGTAATAAACACGTGTTTCTGAGAGTAATAAACACGTGTTTCCTCGACTGGCAGAAAAATAGGTGTGAAGAAGAAGAAGGCATGATTCATTGAACAGAGCATCCTTTTCAGAAGACAAAATTACAAGAGGGCTTAAGGGAGGTGTAGAGTTGATGGACGATCTCATCATCCCTTTTGTGTAGGATCCACTTGTATTTGAGTTTGTTATTCTTTACAACAAGCAGCCTATGGTGTTTGAAGGCCAAGCCACTTTTACAATGCTTGATTTATCTTCTTAAAAAAGTCCAGGGATTTTTATGTTCTCCATTCTTTGCGAGTCTCTCCATAGTTGAAGGTGTATCTTTCCTTCTGAATTTTCGAAAGGGCTACAAATCCACTAAAAGCCTGACCCAAAATAGTTATGTTATAAAGAAGCTTGACTAGGATCAATTAAGATTAACATTAGGTCACTTTGGATAGAAGATCGACACATAAAGAAATGCAATGTGTGGAAGAACTCTCTATAGATCTTTGATCACTTAAATAAGAATAATTGAAGTGAGAGCAATAAGTGAATCCCTAAGTACAAAGTACCATCACACATGAGTATATTTTTCTTAAACATCTAGCCAATTCTAGAGTGCAAAGTGCCCATGTATAGGAAATGGTTCACATCAAAGCTATTCAATGGAAACATGATCGTAACAAACCCCTTCGATTGAATGATGTGACACATGCAGGGAGTGACCCACAAGTTAATTAACCTAAATATTTTTGAAAAATGTCAAACTTTTCTTGTAGAAGTCCTTTGGTGAAAATGTTTGCCACATTATATTGTATAGGCACATATACCAAGTCAACATCATCAGCATGAACGTGCTCTCTAACATAATGATCATGAATCGAAACGTGCTTTGTGTGTGCATGAAAAAATATATTTCTTGCATCCACCTATGTACTTGTAACTGAGAATGTACGTAGTTGTAGGAATATCCTTGCATAGATTCATAGATAGGCATCTCAACCATGTACATTTCAACTAGGGTATACTTCTTACTCAACAAAAGTATGCTTGATCCTACAAGGAAAAGCAATTACCACTAGTGGACATTTATGTATCATAACTACCATGCCAATCACTATCTATAAAAGTATGCAAGCATGGTTGAACATCTCTATCATAAAAGAGATGCCACTTGCCAATCGTTAGTGTCCGTGTTACGTATAAATCAACTCAACTTTAAAACTACATACTTTATGTATGGCCTTGTGTTACATGCATTTATTAGACATCCCACAACTTTTTGATAAAGAATAGTACCAAATGTATCATTCGCATCCTTGATTGAGAACATAAATCCTTTTGCACTAGCATTGAGATAGGCTCGCAATCCTCAAAACTAAAACATCAAAGAAATTTCTAATTATAATTATCTTCATGCACAACAATTCCCCCATCAATGGACACAAACTTGATGCAAAGATAATACTCCAAAAGAAGAAGCTATATCACATCAAAACTATGCTACAAATCAGCAAGAACATGATAATTTTTGCATCATATGACCTTGTCAAGAGAATGTTATCAATAGAAGAAACAAGCGCTATAAGATCAACCACACCTTTGTGTACATAAAGTGTTCTTTCAATGGAACTACGTTGAAAATGAAGAGCAATCAAGTGCTTATGTCTTTTTTCATACCATGCATGTGGACCTTTCTTAAATCCATCAAATCCTTTGAATTGAAGGCACGAATATATCAAACACATCTTGTGAACTAATTATAGTCTATAATTTGCACTCAATTAAATAATAAGATGAATTTCAAGCAAACAACACATCTGCAAACAACACATCTCCACTTACAATAATATTTCTATCAATTGATGGTATAATCCATAACCTTTATTCTCACTAGTATATCCAACAGATATAAATTTCTTTCTCTCATCATCAAGTTTATAATGTTGTTATGATGGCACAATAGCATATGGAAAACAACCTAATGTGTGCATATGGCTAACTATTCCCTTGTGCCCAATATTCCAAGCCTCAAAAGGTTTAATGACTCTAAATGATTTTGTAAAAAAATTGATTCAATACATAGTTTACGCATATCAAAACTTCCATCCATAATGTATATAGAAGATTCTTTCCTTTAGCAATACATAGTGACATTTCAAGAAGCATTGTATTATTATGCTCTGTAACATCATTTTCTTGATTGTTTAACAATAACTATTACAAAAAAATCATTAAACTGATGATACATGTATTCATCACCACAATTTCTCCAAAGAGTCCAAAGCTTATTGCCATAGAAAGTTTTAGCTATAGGTAAGAATACCTTAAAGCAAGAGAATATGTCATTCTTGGCTTTCATAGAATACATCCAACTATGGCATGTTGAATCATCAATGAAGGAAATCAATTATACATGATTGGAAGATGATGGAGTCTTGACGGGACCACACATATCACTATGAACAATTTGCAAATTTTCGTGTCACATATGTAGCACCATCTTTGGGAAAAGACACATGGTGCACTTTTTCAAGTATAGAACCTTCACATGCATGATTTTCAATGGAATTAAGTTTTGGGAAACTTATAACCATATCCTTATTTCGCAAGTAAAGCAACCTATTGAAGTTCAAGTGACCTAAACTAGCATGCCATAACTCCATTTCAGCCATAAAAGAAGTATGAGTATCACATTTGAGGAAACTCTTTCATGTGTATCCAAGTGATAAAAACCACTCCATAATGTCCATGAGATCAAAATAACATTTCCATTGTTGAAATAATGAACAATATTTTTTTTACCAACAAAATGTACATGAAGTAGGACACTAACAATAGTGGGAACTAAAATCAAATTTTCCTTGACATCAAGTACATGCAATGCATTCTTGAAAGTAACAACATGGCCATTTGTAATCATCATCTGAATTTCTCCCAATCTAATGATCAGATAAGAAAAATTGTTTTCATGTACAACATGTCCTCCGTTGTGTGCATCTTTCATAGATGAAAAAAAACTTTTGTGGTAAGTGATATGATTTGAAGCACCACAATCAGGACATCGATGCAGATCAGTCTCATTGACAATCATACATGTAGAAAGTGAATGATGAAAAATATCAAAATGTAGCAAGACATGCCCAAAGTTCATGAGCACCATTAGCTTTATCATTCCTTTCATTAGATGGAGTTAGAACAATAGACATACCTGATTCTTCATTATGTCATTATGCTTGGAAATCTTTCTACATTCATCAATTGTATGTCCAACCTTTCCACAATACTTGTATCTCTTATTCTTCAGAATTTCACCATTGAGAGAGGAGGAAGTGGAAGAGGAATACTTAGGCCTTGCTTTTGATGACCCAAAGTTGAACAATATTTTATTTTTCCCTTTTCTATTAGAAAACGCACACACATAACATAGAACACAATCACAAGCACTCGTGCAATCTTTTTGTTTTATCTCTCTTATTTTTATTTTCTTTTAACCCAACGACTTAAGTATTTTTTTTTTCTATTTAATAAAAATATTTTAATTAATGAATATAAATAAACACATATACAATGTTTTGATACACAAGTATATACTTATAAACACATAAACATATACTTTGGTACTCGTTCACACATAAACACAAACACACATTCACATAGGAATACACATCTACACACATATGCACATGCACATACTCACACACAGTCATAAGCCCATAACTAATCATACCTACACACACATAAACACATTAGGACACATATACACAAAAGCACATAAACATATAGAAACACTCATTAAAACATAACAAACACAAATAGAAAACACTCATACCGATATCGATTCATATACACAATGATGCATAGACATTCATACTTCATATATAACATACCTATACTCATAAAATCTTTAACACTCGTAGGCACATAGATTTAAGCACACCTATAAACACAAATATATAATCACATACATGCACATATGATCACATCTCATGATCACACACACATATATGCACGTAAACACAAATACACAAACCCACAATCACATTAAAAACATAGGCAATCACACTCACATCTACACACACTCATAAGACCTATATACATGTTTGTACTAATCCTCCTTTGGTTGTTTTCGTACTGGCACAAAAGTTCACTATCAAGTGATCAATGAGAAAGAAATTCACCATCAACAATTAGAAAGAATCATAGATCAAAGAAAAAAAATTACTCTCATCTTTTAATTGGACTGTCAACATCCACTATGCGAGTTTCTCAAAATAAGGATTGATCACTAGGAACCCTTGTGAAAAGTTTTAATCACTTCAAGAAAATACACATCATTTAACAACTGAACTCACATAATCTTCCAAAATTTTGTGAAAGGTTTGATTAATATTTTATCATTTGATGATCCAAGAAATTTAATTATCCAAGGTTTGAATAAAAACAATCAAAATGGAAACCATTTGTGAGTTAGAAATATTTGAATTTTTTTCCAATTCATTTTAATGCTCATTATTGGATAATCAAGTCAATTAATCATGCAATATTTTATCAAATATCATGTAAATGAGGATAATATCTAAAATAAAATGTTTATCTGGAATACTTAAATTCAAAACTCAGAACCAAGGTTTGTGTGTACTTTGTTGTAGATATCCAACAAAGTCTATAGCAGAATTTCATCACACATCAAGATCTTTTACTAATCAAATATGGAATGAGTACAAAGATTCTATTAACCAAATGACTCATGAGACATTTCTCACAAAGTGGTTTCCCAAAAGTTAGATCAAGGGTAAATAAAGCTCACAAGTTCAGAATTGCTTAAAGCACTCCAAATCTCAAGATTAAGAAGAAGAAAACAAATCAATGTGCTCCTTTCATAGGGAAAATGACCCTCTAATCCATGATTGATTTTAATGGACAAGTCAAATTCCTTTAATTTTCCTTTACAAAAAAACACAAATATGCTTTCTATATGGTCTTTTAAATAATTTTTGAAGGTTAAATATCCAAATTGGAATCTATTTATTTCTACTTGCCCCTCTTCTTCATCTCCATGATTTGAGTATACTTGAACCCTTTGGATTTCCTTCATGAGCCTTCCTTTAGTTTGAAAACTTCATCTTATTCCTTCATGTTTTCTTTTCTTCATTAGATCTAGATGATGAGGGTTCCTAGACACAATCAATATCATATTTTTCCCCCACGAAACTTGTGATTCCTCTGAAAGTTCCAACAATGATCAAATTATCGTAACATGGAAGATTAAAGGTGATGATATTTTCTCATACAAAAAGATTAAATTGTGCATGGGTAAAACAATTTATGTGCCCTCATGCATGCTCGTCTAATGTAGCCTTATCATTTTCATACTCTTAAATGCATGAGAGGAAATTATGGTGCACCATGTGGTGCTTGAGTGACTCTCAAGTGGTTCTTTGGAGAAGAGTATAATCACTCATAATGTTCTCAAAGTTTAATTAGACCCTTAAGTCTTTGAATGCAAAAAAATATGTCAATGGGTTTCCAATTTTAACACATGTGTCGTTTATGCAAGGCATTGTAATCTTTCCCTAGACATGCATACTTGAAGTGCAAATGGTTACACACATGGTGCAAAATAAAAGATAGTTGGAGACCCCAAGTAGCACATTGATGTAGAGGCTTAATCTTGTCACACTTTATGACTTTTATAGATGTGTCATATTCACACATTTGCCAATGAGTTATTTTGCATAGGTGAAACGTTAGTGTCTATATGCAAGCAATTGATAGTGTATGGCTCTATTTGATGATTAGATGCATAAGAAAAATTTCAGTAATGCATGGATACGATTTCTTGCTTTATGCAAGAATGATATCAATGAACATGATTTACACTTATTTAAAAGTACATTTATTCTTCATAAAATAAAGCTTGTTTCCTATCAAATAAACACAAGGTCAAATTCCCTAACTTAGTTAACGCACATTTATCATAATCAATGATTTTAAAAGTTATAATATATTTCCATCATCATTTCAAAAGGAAAGAAATTTTGAAATTAACATTGGATTCCCCCTTTTCTTTATGTTTTTTCCTAAAACAGAACAAATCATGTCTTAGAGATTTCTAATAATGAATAGAAAAAACAAACACACATCTCGTTTTTCAACTTTTTTGTAACAAAAATGAATGAAAAATAACAAATCAATTTGCTTTCTTTCATGATTAAAAATCCACTTCATTTCCATCAATCTCATAGTTTTCAATATCACTTGCATTCTCATTAATGTTCTCATCCATAATATAATCCCCACATTCATACCTCTTAAAATGTCTTTCTCTCTTTCCTACTTTAGGATTCTTTAGCATAGTTCCATCAAGTTCTTTTGATAATTAGGTTCCATTATCATAAACATGAGTGACTACATAGGATCAAAACCTTCATTTGTTAAACTTTCAATGTACATCATATTGATTATTCTAAGATACGTGCAAGAATGGAAAAGTTTTGGCTTAGAAAGAGTGAAACAGTTTGCAATGTGTTGAGCAAAACACTGTAAAATAAAGATAATGTTGGACTTGGTCACTTTATGAGTGTGACTCAGAGAGTGTGAGAAAGCAAAAAGTCGAGCACAAGGTGAACTAGTACCGAAAACCATTTTTTAGGCTTTCAATCATCTACAAGAGAAAGAGGTAATGTAAATAAAATATTTTTCAAGCTGTTTCAAGTTGAAAACATTGCTTTTCTAATGGTTTTAAGTCGTATAGAAAATTATGAATTTTGTTTTATTGAAAAATACATTTTTAGCCAAGAATTTATACCAAAGTATTTGTTGTGAAAGGCACCTATATCTTGATAAATGTAAGTGTAGAAAATTTTGGTATCAATATAGAAACAAAAAATTGGTGACTGTCTATGTTGACTTTGAGGGGAAAAGACCCAACTTTCTAAAAAGAAATAATAAAAAAATATAAAGTTATATATTTTAATAGGGAAATCAAAGAAAAATAAATTAATATATAAATTGTCAAACAACAAAAATACACTTTAAGGGAGAAACTTCATAAGAGAATCATGAATCTTTGAAAGAAAAAAAAAATATATTTAGGAAATATCTCTAAGAACCAAAAAATCACATTTTTGTGGCACAAAACTTGAAAGGATTTGCAGCTTTGCAATGAGGGCAGAAAATTGTGATTTCTTGTAAGTTTGAAAAAAGCACGACTTTTTGACTCCTAAAATTATTAAAAATCATGGATTTTTTAAAAAAGTGCAATAATTCATGACTTTTTGAATGAAGTAACAAAATTCTGAATTTTTTGAAGAGTGAAAATATCCTGACTTTTTGAACCTTTGGTGGCCCAAGCACAATTTCTTCAATTTTTATAAAAACATTCATGACTTTTGATTTCATTTGGAGGATGTGGATTTTTTTGTTGGAGTTAGATGTCTCCAAAAGCACATGAACAGCACAAGGAAGAAGAAGAAGCTTGGAGCACAACACACAAGACTAAATGTATTACTAGAGAATGTACAAAGATAAGTAGCACATTAGGGCAATAGGCGTACATACAAGCCGGGGGGAAAAACCTCCTAAAGAAGGAAAGAAAGTGCCCCGGCGGTCCTAGTGTGTTCACACACATCACTACCTAAATATATCAACAAATCCCCCCTGGGAGTGATGCGGGGAACAAGGAGCTGGCACTCATGGATAAGGAAGTGCCAAGCTATGTGGAAATCACTCCACAAAAGGAAGTAAGCCCAAAGCTTTGCGGAAAGCTTCAAACTTCTCCCTAGGCAGAGCCTTCATGAAAAGGTATGCTATGTTCTCCTCCATGAGCACATATGCCAAGTTGATCTCCCCAGCAGAGAACCTCTCCCTGACATAGTGATAATGCACCTCACTGTGCTTAGTGCGAGCATGGAACACAGGGTTCCTCGCAATTGCCAATGCGCTCTGACTGTCACTGGAGATGGTGGTGGTAGAAGAGTGGCTAACACCCAAATCAGCCATAAGGCGTCTGAGCCACACACACTCAACGGTCGCTGTGAAAGATGCGCTATACTCAACCTCACAATTGGAAGTGGCCACAGTAGGCTACTTCTTGCTCAACCAAGATATACATGAGCTACCAAGCATGAAACAAAAACCACTGATGGACACACGAATGTCATAGCAACCAGCCCAATTTGAGTCAGAAAAAGCATGCAAATCTGGCGGTAGTCATCCCCCCTTGGGATAAAACAACCCAAGTAGCCGAGTACCACTCAAGTAGCGAAAGATGCGCTTAATTGCCTTCCAATGCATGACTCCTGGGCAATGCATAAACCTGCTCATCTGTGAGATAGCAAACTAAATATCTGGCCAAGTAATGCATAAATAAATAAAGCATCCAACAACCTGCTAATAGAGAACAACATCAAATGCATCTCCAACATCATGAAGACTCAATCGTAAACCTGTCTGCATAGGAGTGGCAATAGGCTTATAGTCTTGAAGGCAAAAACGCTATAATAATGTGTCAATATATTTTGTTTGACACAAAGACATTCCACCATCAACTTACATAAACTGAATGCCCAAATAGTGATGCAAATGCCCCAAATCAGACATCTCAAATGAGGCATGCAAATCAGCCTTGAAATTAGCAATATGCTTCTCAATATAACCAGTGAGCAGCATGTCGTCAACATAGACAACAATGATCAGAAGCAGATCATTAGCACGCTTAACATATAAGGTGCTTTCAGTTGGACTGTTCTCAAAACCATGTGCAATGAGATAGGCATGTATCTTCTCATACCAAGCACGTGGTGCTTTCTTTAAACCATATAATGCCTTCTTTAACCTGCACACCTGGTTTTCATGCCCTTTCTGCACAAAGCCATGGGGCTGAAAAACATACACTTCTTCATGTAAGTCACCATTCAGAAATGCTATTTTAATGTCCAACTGATGTACATTCCAACCATGATGGGATGCAAGTGCACAAATGCTCCGAATAGTAGTCATATGGCATGTAGGTGCAAAGGTCTCATAAAAAACAATGCCTCTTTCCTACGCATAACCCTTTGCAACAAGCCTAGCCTTATACCTACCCACTGTACCAGCAGGTTTACGTTTCAGCTTGTATACCCACTTAGTGCCAATGGCCTTCTTGCCAGGAGGCAAGTCACATAAAGACCAAGTACCATTCTTCATTAAAGCATCATATTCAGATTGCATAGCAGCCATCCAATTTTCTGAATTTTGTGCTTCATCAAACGAAAAAGGCTCATTCTCATCACAGAGACTAGATGCAGCCATAGCATAGCAATCTGATGCAAAAGAGGTCCTATGAGATCTTTAACGAGTACGATATGACAGAGGTGCATCTAATTTGTTGTCACGCAAAGTCTGCACCAGCGGTTTTGGCATAGTTCTTGACTGCTCAATATCAGCTCTCTCATCAATAAGTGCATCATGTACATCTGCATTAGAAATAGAATTATTTGCATCATCACATGAAACCTGCAAAGGCTGAAAAGTTGCCTCATTACGACCAACACTAGACTGTCCACCTGTCAAAAGAGGCATCAAAGTATCATACATGTCTTTGGAGCTAACAGATGTCTCCTTGGTACATGAAAGCAATGGCTGAATAACATCTTCCACAAAAATAACATCACGGCTAACCAGAATGCGTTTAGTCTGTGGATGATACAGACGATAGCCTTTACTTTCAGAACTGTACCCAACAAAAATACATTTTACTGCCTTATCATCCAATTTTCTGCGATGTTGTTCAGGCACTAATGCATATGCCAAACAACCAAAAACACGCAGATGAGCAACAGATGGCTTGTCGTCACACCAAGCCTCATATGGAGTGATAGACTGCAGCGCTTTAGTGGGACACCTGTTAAGTACATATGCTGCACACATGACAGCCTCAAGCTAGAAACTATGTGGTAAAGCCTGACTCTTGACCATACACCTCACCATCTCCATGAGTGACCTGTTCTTCCGTTCAGCAAATCCATTCTCTTGAGGCATATACGGCACTGTACACTGGTGTTTTATCCCACGTTCAGCCAGAAATGCATTAAAATAAGAAGACATATATTCCCCCCCTCGATTAGAACCGAGGGTGCCCATTTTACATGCTGATAAATTTTCAGCCAAAACCAAAAACTGCTTGAAGCACAAAAACACTTCGGACTTTGCCTTCAATGGATATACCCATGCATGCCTAGAGAAATCATCAATGAAAGTCACCAAGTAAAGATAGTTTCCGAAAGAAGGTGTCTGTATAGGACCACAGACATCACTATGTACAAGCTGCAATTTTTGCGTAGCCCAAACTGAACCATCTTTTGGAAAGGAGGAATGCTGCATTTTGCCCAAAATAGAGCCTTCACATACATGTTTTCTAGGTGCGTCAAGCTTGGGCAAAGAAGACACTATATCAGATTTCTACAAGCGTAGCAAACTAGCAAAATTCAGATGACCAAAGCCTGCATGCCAAAGCTTTGCATCTGACATATCCTGAGAATCATGAACTGCACATGCTGAATCATTCACAGATCTTTCATAATCGATGAGCTTATATAAACCACAACATAAAATGCTAGAAGCAATAATAACATCGCCATTTGACAGATCATGAACAGTACATCTGTAATCAAGAAACTTCACAACCAAGCCAATTTTGGCTAATGCAAAAACTGATAACTTTATGATATGATCAATTCCCTTTACAATACTTGCAAAACAATTTCTTCTTTTTTGATTTCTTCTCACCTTTATCCTGGTTCTTCGAATGTGCAGCATTTGCAGATTTCTGCTTACTAGCAGAAGAGCTCCATTTTCCTTTGCCCTTTTGACTAGCCAGGAAAGCTTGATCTCCAACACGCATAATGGACCTGTTCTGCTTGCATTGATCTTCCTGCAACAGAACAAAGACTAACTCCTCAAATGATAAGGCATTTGGATTGCCTTTCATCATCAACCAAAGAGTAGAAGCAAAACTCTGATATGAATCAGGAAGACCTTTCAGAACGGTTTGCACAAGTGAGCTATCTGGTATAACCTCATCAGCACAAATCAATTGTTCCTTCAAATCTTTGATCTTCGTTAGGAAACTGTCCATAGAATCACCTTCATTCATGTGCTCACTCTCCAAGTGTTTTCGGAGGTAAGCAACACGAGCCTCATTCCTAGCTTGGTACAATGTGGTAAGTGTATCCCAAGCATCCCTAGTTGTTCTCCAAGAGCGAATATCAGGAATAATGGCACGTTTGACAGACAAAGCTATCAATGCATGTGGGTGGGCATCTCTGCCATCCCAACGAATCTGCTCTACACTGGGTGCAGCAAAAACAGCAGCACAAATAAGAATATGCACAATATCATCTTCGACACCATCTTCATCAGCTCTAGCACCTGTATTTGCAGTACCTGTTGTTACAGGTGTAAGAGGACGTCTTTCAACACCTTGGACAATGTTCCACAATCCTTTTGCAACCAATACATGTCGCATCATATAAGCCCATAATGGGTAGTTGGTACCATCCAACTTATCCTCAATAGCCAACATACGAAATACATCACTGCTTTCAGCCATGGCCGGTGACTGAAATACCTTGATGCAAGAAATTGACTGTATCTCAAAAAGTTGAACGGAACTGCACAGATGAGTTCTGCTAAACGTGTAGCAGAGTTTGAGAGGCTTATACTGGAGAACAGAAACAGGTATATACCTTTGGCACAAAAAGACGAAATAGCCTGCACAAGCGCTATGATAATGCGTTTGGAGGCCGAAACGAGCTCAGATCATGATTTTGGCACCACAAAGCGAAGCCATTTTGATCTCTGAAACAGCCTGAGTATGCTCACCAAATTTCATGTGAATCTGAGACTGCAAACGGAGGAGTGTTGACGGTGCCCTAGATGAAGCGACGACCTGCTTTGATACCAATTGTTGGAGTTAGATGTCTGCAGAAGCACACGAGTAGCACAAGGAAGAAGAAGAAGCTTGGAGCACAACACACAAGACTCAATTTTTTACTAGAGAATGTACAAAGATAAGTAGCCCATTAGGGCAATAGGCGTATATACAAGCCTGGAGGAAAAAACCTCCTAAAGAGGGAAAAAAAAGTGCCCCGACGGTCCTAGTGTGTTCACACACATCACTACGTAATTATATCAACATTTTTCATCCTTTGAAGAAAATCATAATTTTTCACTACTCTTTGGATTATAAGAATCATGAACTCTTGGAAAATAGGCACAAAATTGTAACTTTTTGGACAGACAATAAAATCCATTATTTTAACTTCTCATGAAAGTAAGAGGTGGAAAAGAGGTACTTGAATTAAACCCTAGTCTCCCAAGTAGATCTCAAATGGAAGAAGTAAACACAACCCATTCCTCTAGATAGAGTATGAATTGACAAGGAACTATAAACATGATGCAAGGAGAGTGCTCAAATGAAGGGTAAAGAAACATACTAAAATATGAATCTATAAATAGATTTGGGGTACATATTTACAAGGATTGACTTCAAAGATTTGTAGCAAGACAAAGATCAAAGTCATCCTTTTGTTAGATTATGTGTTCCTCGTGTAGCTTTGATGTGAACCTCTTCCCTATACATGGGCACTTTTTACTCTAGTGCTGGCTAAAGGTTTTTTCCCCATGTTACCACATACATGATTCACTCATATATGGTGGTACATTTTACTTAGGGATATTATTGATATCATCTTACTTTAGTTGAGTTCACTATCAATAGAGAGAGCTATTCCAACCATCCTTCTTCTATGTGTGTCTTGTTCCATTTGTGTTCCTTGTATGTGATTCTCGTGTGTCTCTCACACTTCTACACACCCCCAATAGTGGTGTCAGAATAGGTTCATCTCCTTCTCAAGTTTCATTTTTTTGAGTCTGCTATACTTTATGGAATATCTGGAATGAAGGTTTAATGCTATGAGGATTTTAATGTGTTCTGTGTTTTGATTTAGTAGGTGAAGGTCCATGAGGGTGTGAATGCACATGGATTTATTAAAAAACTTTTGGAGATATTTAGAACAATATTTTAAGAAAATAAGTTGTTTTTAGAAGATAGTTATTTTTAGCTATTTTTGTAAATAAAGCAAACGCACCTTATTTAAAGTGTGGCCCTCATGTATCTTCAATTGAGGACATAATATGAATTACCCATAAATACACATGCTCTGATAGAGTTGTCCATCAGAGTATGTGGGGGGAGATTGTACCCAATCTGGTGTTGTCTCTTGTCTCTTTTTATCTCTCAGTACTTTTGTGTGACTGTCTTTCTATATTATCCTCTACCTTCATGCATCTGCGGGATCGAAGCGTCAACAGTGGAATCAGAGCAACGTCCTAAGCCACTCCATGTGCACGTGAGATGGGAATTGAACCCTCATCTCTAGGATGAGAGGTGTATGCCTTTTCCAACACTCCATCTCACTTAATGTGATAGAGATGAACACCCTATGTGCGTGCCTTCGGAGTGTTGTCACGTGTTTTTTTTATTATTTATCAGTCGTCGAACAGATCAACAAATTCTGCAGCGGCCTCTACGCTTTGTTTTTTATTGCAAAATCTTAGAAGCCAAGCTCTGAGCCTTCGCTATGAAGCTCAATACTAATTAGAGGAGATATGTGGGGTATCTCTTCTCATAAGCATGCATCCCTGCTTGCAGGAGTGTTACTCCTCTCTAGAGGCTCTCGCATTGCTTTTCAGCACCTGAGGAGGTCCATAGAGAGCACTTTGCTCGTTTAATTTTCCTCCAAAAAGTATAAGGTATAGTGTTTATATATGCCAAACCCTAGCGTAACATAGCATGTGGGATTAATATCCTCTGTAGAAGCACGCATACATGGAGAATGGAGTATATAGAGCGTCATCTTCGAATTACTACTTCTATATATCCTTAGTTAAGAGCTAATTCTAACCATCCTCTTCCATTAGGGCAATAGGCGTATGTACAAGCCGGGGGGAAAAAACCTCCTAAAGAGGGAAAAAAAGTGCCCCGGTGGTCCTAGTGTGTTCACACACATAACTACCTAAATATATCAAGAAATCCCCCCTGGGAGTGATGCGGTGAACAAGGAGATGGCACTCATGTATAAGGAAGTGCAGATCTATGTGGAAATCACTCCACATAAGGAAGTAAGCCCAAAGCTTTGTGGAAAGCTTCAAAGTTCTCCCTAGGCAGAGCCTTCATGAAAAGGTCTGCTATGTTCTCCTCCGTGGGCACATATGCCAAGCTGATCTCCCCAGCAGAGAACCTCTCCCTCACATAGTGATAATGCACCTCAATGTGCTTAGTGCGAGCATGGAACAAAGGGTTCCTCGCAACTGCCAATGTGCTCTAACTGTCAGTGGAGATGGTGGTGGTAGAAGAGTGGCCAACACCCAAATCAGCCATAAGGCGTCTGAGCCACGCACACTCAACGGTCGGTGTGAAAGATGCGCTATACTCAGCCTCACAATTGGAAGTGGCCACAATAGGCTACTTCTTGCTCAACCAAGATATACATGAGCTACCAAGCATGAAGCAAAAACCACTGATGGAGACACGAATGTCATAGCAACCAGCCCAGTCTGAGTCAGAAAAAGCATGCAAATCTGGTGGTAGACATCCCCCTTTGGGATAAAACAATCCAAGTAGCCGAGTACCACTCAAGTAGCGAAAGATGCGCTTAACTGCCTTCCAATGCATGACTCCTAGGCAATGCATAAAATTGCTCATCTGTGAGATAGCAAACTGAATATCTGGCCGAGTAATGCGTAAATAAATAAAGCATCCAACAACCTGCTGATAGAGAACAACATCAAATGCATCTCCAACATCATGAAGACTCAATCGTAAACCTGTCTCCATAGGAGTGGCAATAGGCTTACAGTCTTCAAGGCCAAAACGTTATAATAATGTGTCAATATATTTCGTTTGACACAAAGACATTTCACCATCAACTTGCATAAACTGAATGCCCAAATAGTGATGCAAATGCCCCAAATCAGACATCTCAAATGAGGCATGCAAATCAGCCTTGAAATCAGCAATATGCTTCTCAATATGAGCAGTGAGTAGCATGTCGTCAACATAGACAACAATGATAAGAAGCACATCATTAGCACGCTTAACATATAAGGTGCTTTCAGTTGGACTGTTGTCAAAACCATGTGCAACCAGATAGGCATGTATCTTCTCATACCAAGCACGTGGTGCTTGCTTTAAACCATATAATGCCTTCTTTAACCTGCACACCTGGTTTTCATGCCCTTTTTGCACAAAGCCATGGGGCTGAAAAACATACACTTCTTCATGCAAGTCACCATTCAGAAATGTTGTTTTAATGTCCAACTGATGTACATTCCAACCATGATGGGCTGCAAGTGCACAAATGCCCCGAACAGTAGTCATACGGCATGTAGGTGCAAAGGTCTCATCAAAATCAATGCCTCTTTCGTGCGCATAACCCTTTGCAACAAGCCTAGCCTTATACATGTCCATTATACCATCAGGTTTACGCCTCAGCTTGTATAGCCACTTAGTGCCAATGGCCTTCTTGCTAGGAGGCAAGTCACATAAAGACCAAGTACCATTCTTCATTAAAGCATCATATTTAGATTGCATAGCAGCCACCCAATTTTTAGAATTTTGTGCTTCATCAAACGAAAGAGGCTCATTCTCATCACAGAGACTAGATGCAGCCATAGCATAGCCATCTGATGCAAAAGAGGCACTATGAGAGCCTGAACGAGTACGATATGACAGAGGTGCATCTAATTTGCTGTCACGCAAAGTCTGCACCAGCGGTTTTGGCATAGTTCTTGACTGCTCAATATCAGCTCTCTCATCAATAAGTGCATCATGTACATCTGCATCAGAAATAGAATTATCTACATCATCACATGAAACTTGTAAAGGCTAAAAATTTGCCTCATTAGGACCAACACTAGACTGTCCACCTGTAAAAAGAGGCATCAAAGTATCATACATGTCTTTGGAGCTAACAGATGTCTTCTTGGTATATGAAAGCAATCGCTGAATAGCATCTTCCACAAAAACAACATCACGGCTAACCAGAATGGGTTTAGTCTGTGGATGATACAGACGATAGCCTTTGCTTTCAGAACTGTACCCAACAAAAATACATTTTACTGCCTTATCATGCAATTTTCTACGATGTTGTTCAAGCACTAATGCATATGCCAAACAACCAAAAACACGTAGATGAGCAATAGATGGCTTGCGCTCATGCCAAGCCTCATATGGAGTGATAGACTGCAGCGCTTTAGTGGGACACCTGTTAAGTACATATGCTGCACACATGACAGCCTCAAGCCAGAAACTATGTGGTAAAGCCTGACTCTTGACCATACACCTCACCATCTCCATGAGTGACCTCTTCTTCCGTTCACCAACTCCATTCTGTTGAGGCGTATACGGCACTCTACACTGGTGTTTTATCCCACGTTCAGCCAGAAATGCATTAAAATAAGAAGACATATATTCCCCCCCTCGATTAGAACGGAGGGTGCCCATTTTACATGCTGACAAATTTTCAGCCAAAACCAAAAAGTGTTTGAAGCACAAAAACACTTCTGACTTTGCCTTCAATGGATATACCCATGCATGCCTGGAAAAATCATCAATGAAAGTCACAAAGTAAAGATAGTTTCCGAAAGAAGGTGTCTGCATAGGACCACAGACATCACTATGTACAAGCTGCAATTTCTGCGTAGCCCGAAATGAACCATCTTTTGGAAAGGAGGAACGCTGCATTTTGCCCAAAATAGAGACTTCACATACATGGTTTCCAGGTGCCTCAAGCTTGGGCAAAGAAGACACCATATCAGATTTCTACAGGCGTAGCAAACTAGCAAAATTCAGATGACTAAAGCATGCATGCCAAAGCTTTGCATCTGACATATCCTAAGAATTATGAACTGCACATGCCGAATCATTCAGAGATCTTTCATACTCCATGAGCTTATACAGCCTACGACATAAAATGCCAGAAGCAATAATAACATCGCCATTTGACAGATCATGAACTGTACATCTGTCATCAAGAAATTTCACAACCAAGCCAATCTTGGCTAATGCAGAAACTGATAACAGATTCTTCTTGATCCCTGGCACAAATAAAGCATCTGATAAGGTGAAAGAACTACCATCAGCCGTAGTCATAATGATCTTACCAACTCCCATGACAGGATAACAAGAGTTGTTGGTGCATGTGACAGTATTCCCTATAGGGGCAGGCTCGAGTGAAGAGAAGAAACTGCGCTGCGAGATAATATGTTTGGTCGCCCCACTATCAAAGTACCAAACATCTGAGTCCACTGGAGACATGCACTGCTCATGAGAAGATGCGTCAAAATTGCAGACAGTAGTAAACGCTCATTCTCCTTCCTGCAGAAGATTAACAGACTCTGTTTTTGGTGTAGAGGCTTCTGCAACAACCATTCTAGCCTCCTTTTTCTTTGCCTCTTTTACAGCCAGTTTTGGACATTTCTTTATGATATGATCATTCCCTTTACAATACTTGCAAAAGAATTTCTGCTTTTATGATTTCTTCTCACCTTTATCCGGAATCTTCGAATGTGCAGCATTTGCAGATTTCTGCTTACTAGTAGAAGAGCTCCATTTTCCTTTGCCCTTTTGACTAGCCAGGAAAGCTTGATCTGCAACACGCATAATGGACCTGTTCTGCTTGCATTGATCTTCCTGCAACAGAACAAAGACTAACTCCTCAAATGATAAGGCATTTGGATTGCCTTTCATCATCAACCAAAGAGTAGAAGCAAAACTCTGATATGAATTAGGAAGACCATTCAGAACGGTTTGCACAAGTGAGCTATCTGGTATAACCTCATCAGCAAAAATCAACTGTTCCTTCAAATCTTTGATCTTCGTTAGGAAACTGTCCATAGAATCACCTTCATTCATGTGCTCACTCTCCAACTGTTTTCGGAGGTAAGCAACACGAGCCTCATTCGTAGCTTGGTACAATGTGGTAAGTGTATCCCAAGCATCCCTAGTTGTTCTACAAGAGCGAATATAAGGAATAATGGCACGTTTGACAGACAAAGCTATCAATGCATGTGCGTGGGCATCTCTGCCATCCCAACGAATCTGCTTTACACTAGGTGCAGCAAAAATAGCAGCACGAACAAGAACCTGCACAGTATCATCTTCGACACCATCTTCATCAACTCTAGCACCTGTATTCGCAGTACCTGTTGTTACAGGTGTAAGAGGACGTCTTTCAACACCTTGCACAATATTCCACAATCCTTTTGCAGCCAATACATGTCACATCATATAAGCCCATAATGGGTAGTTGGTACCATCCAACTGATCCTCAATAGCCAACATACGGAATACATCACTGCGTTCAGCCATGGCCGGTGACTAAAATACCTTGATGCAAGAAATTGACTGTATCTCAAAAAGTTGAACGGAACTGCACAGATGAATTCTGCTAAACCTGTAGCAGAGTTTGAGACGCTTATATTGGCGAACAGAAACAGGTATATACCTTTGGCACAAAAAGACGAAATAGCCTACACAAGCGCTATGATAGTGCATTCGGAGGCCAAAACGAGCTCAGATCATGATTTTGGCACCACAAAGCGAAGCCATTTTGATCTCTGAAACACCCTGAGTATGCTCACCAAATTTCATGCGAATCTGAGACTGCAAACGGAGGAGTGTTGACGGTGCCCTAGATGAAGCGACGACCTGCTTTGATACCAATTGTTGGAGTTAGATGTCTGCGGAAGCACACAAATAGCACAAGGAAGAAGAAGAAGCTTGGAGCACAACACACAAGACTCAATGTTTTACTAGAGAATGTACAAAGATAAGTAGCCCATTAGGGCAATAGGCGTATATACAAGCCGGGGGAAAAAAACCTCCTAAAGACGGAAAAAAAGTGCCCCGACGGTCCTAGTGTGTTCACACACATCACTACGTAATTATATCAACATTTTTCATCCTTTGAAGAAAATCATAATTTTTCACTACTCTTTGGATTATAAGAATCATGAACTCTTGGAAAATAGGCACAAAATTGTAACTTTTTGGACAAACAATAAAAGCCATTATTTTAACTTCTCATGAAAGTAGGAGGTGGAAAAGAGGTGCTTGAATTAAACCCTAGTGTCCCAAGTAGATCTCAAATGGAAGAAGTAAACACAACCCATTTCTCTAGATAGAGTATGAATTGACAAGGAACTATAAACATGATGCAAGGAGAGTGCTCAAATCAAGGGTAAAGAAACATACTAAAATATGAATCTATAAATAGATTTGGGGTACATATTTACAAGGATTGACTTCAAAGATTTGTAGCAAGACAAAGATCAAAGTCATCCTTTTGTTAGACTTATGTGTTCCTCGTGTAGCTTTGATGTGAACCTCTTCCCTATACATGGGCACTTTTTACTCTAGTGCTAGCTAGAGGTTTTTTCCCCATGTTACCACATACATCATTCACTCATATATGGTGGTACATTTTACTTAGGGATATTATTGATATGATCTTACTTCAGTTCAGTTCACTATCAATAGAGAGAGCTATTCCAACCATCCTTCTTCTATGTGTGTCTTGTTCCATTTGTGTTCCTTGTATGTGCTTCTCGTGTGTCTCTCAGACTTCTACACACCCCCAATAGTGGTGTCAGAATAGGTTCATCTCCTTCTCAAGTTTCATTTTTTTGAGTCTATTATACTTTATGGAATATCTGGAATGAAGGTTTAATGCTATGAGGATTTTAATGTGTTTTGTGTTTTGATTTAACAGGTGAAGGTCCATGAGGGTATGAATGCACATGGATTAATTAAAAAACTTTTGGAGATATTTAGAACAGTATTTTAAGAAAATAAGTTGTTTTTAGAAGATAGTTATTTTTAGCTATTTTTGTAAATAAAGCAAACGCACCTTATTTAAAGTGTGGCCCTCATGTATCTTCAATTGAGGACATAATATGAATTACCCATAAATACACATGCTCTGATAGAGTTGTCCATCAGAGTATGTGGGGGCAGATTGTACCCAATCTGGTGTTGTCTCTTGTCTCTTTTTATCTCTCAGTACTTTTGTGTGATTGTGTTTCTATATTATCCTCTACCTTCATGCATCTGCGGGATCGAAGCGTCCACAGTGGTATCAGAGCAACGTCCTAAGCCGCTCCATGTGCACGTGAGATGGGAATTGAACCCTCATCTCTAGGATGAGAGGTGTATGCCTTTTCCAACACTCCATCTCACTTAATGTGATAGAGATGAACAGCCTATGTGCGCGCCTTTGGAGTGTTGTCACGTGTTTTTTTAATTATTTATCAGTCCTCGAACAGATCAACAAATTTTGCAGCGGCCTCTATGCTTTGTTTTTTATTGCAAAAACTTAGAAGCCAAGCTCTCAGCCTTCGCTATGAAGCTCAATAATAATTAGAGGAAATATGTGGGGTATCTCTTCTCATAAGCATGCATGCCTGCTTGTAGGAGTGTTACTCCTCTCTAGAGGCTTTCGCATTGCTTTTCAGCACCTAAGGAGGTCCACAGAGAGCACTTTGCTCGTTTAATTTTCCTCCAAAAAGTGTAAGGTATAGTGTTAATATATGCCAAACCCTAGCGTAACATAGCATGTGGGATTAATATCCTTTGTAGAAGAGGCATCCATGGAGAATGGAGTATATAGAGCGTCATCTTCGAATTGCTACTTCTATATATCCTTAGTTAAGAGCTAATTCTAACCATCCTCTTCCATTAGGGCAATAGGCGTATATACAAGCCAGGGAGAAAAAACCTCCTAAGGAGGGAAAAAAAGTGCCCCGGCGGTCCTAGTGTGTTCACACACATCACTACCTAAATATATCAACAAATCCCCCCTGGGAGTGATGCAGTGAACAAGGAGTTGGCACTCATGTATAAGGAAGTGCCAATCTATGTGGAAATCACTCCACAAAAGGAAGTAAGCCCAAAGATTTGTGGAAAGCTTCAAACTTCTCCCTAGGCAGAGCCTTCATGAAAAGGTCTGCTATGTTCTCCTCCGTGGGCACATATGCCAAGCTAATCTCCCCATCAGAACCTCTCCCTCACATAGTCATAATGCATCTCAATGTGATTAGTGCGAGCATGGAACACAGGGTTCCTTGCAACTGCCAATGCGCTCTGACTGTGAGTGGAGATGGTGGTGGTAGAAGAGTGGACAACACCCAAATCAGCCATAAGGCGTCTGAGCCACACACACTCAACGGTCGCTGTGAAAGATGCGCTATACTCAGCCTCACAATTGGAAGTGGCCATAGTAGGCAACTTCTTGCTCAACCAGGATATACATGAGCTACCAAGCATGAAGTAAAAACCACTGATGGACACACAAATGTCATAGCAACCAGCCCAATCTGAGTCAGAAAAAGCATTCAAATCTGGCGGTAGTCATCCCCCCTTGGGATAAAACAACCCAAGTAGCCGAGTACCACTCAAGTAGCGAAAGATGTGCTTAACTTCCTTCCAATGCATGACTCCTGGGCAATGCATAAACCTGCTCATCTATGAGATAGCAAACTGAATATTTGGCCGAGTAATGCATAAATAAATAAAGCATCCAAGAACCTGCTGATAGAGAACATCATCAAATGCATCTCCAGCATCATGAAGACTCAATCGTAAACCTACATTAGTTTTAGTACAACTACCTCTTCTAAAAAAATATTTCCTTCTTCCCTATCATCGATACTTGTTGCAAACTATCTTAGGATGCCCGATTAGGGTTAGCTTCACCTACTTTAGGTAAACTAACCCGCTTTTTTGAAAACTAGAGTTATGTTCCCACCATGACAAACAATTGAATCAAGAAGCTCCTCCAAATTTTTAATCGCTTTTACACATTTATCAATTGGCTCCATGAAAAAATTGTATTCTATGTGGAGCTTCAATAATCTATCAAAACTTCTCACAAAATCATGCAATGTGAAAAAAATAACATTTTTACTAATAGAAATGGAATAACAAAATTCCAATATTTATTTAATGTGTCATGATTAGGTTTTTCTAACATTCTACATCTTAACAAAAGTATATCCCGTTCCTTAGAAGTAGGTGTAGGTATGTATTCCTCTAAATCATATATACTCTTTTTTTTTTGTTTCTTTGTTATTTTAGTATGAACACCAGGATAAAGAGTAGATGCACTTGTTTGCAACCCAACATGCATACAATAGTCTTTAAATCCCCCACCCACGTTTATTCTATTTGAAAATCACCTAAGTCTGCTACACTGAGTTTTGCACTTTGAATCTGAGAAGTTATTATTTTAGTGTTCCATGGGGTCCTACCAAAAATCCATGAAAGAACATCACTCGATTCATCACAGATGTCACGTGCCATAGGTTCATTCATGAGAGTCATACTTAATCTCTCCATTCAGTGACCCTTGATTTGGCATTCATCTAGCTTCAATGTAAACCTCAATTTGGTATTACAATCCACAAATTACCAAAAGTTATATAACATCAAGATACAATTAATATCATGGTAAAAATAGTGGACACATCTAGTATGGTAGATTTGTAAAATCAAACCATTTTTTGTTGAAGCATGTCCAAATCAATGCTATATGTTGTTGTACTTTGTGTAAGGGAATCCCTTTCTAGATGAGTGTTTCAACTCCTTTTTGGATGCAAATGAATGATAGATGGGCATATGCATAACAACTCTATATATAAATAGTGTATGAGAATACTAGCTACATCCTCATGGGACGTCTTCTTCTTTTGAGATCCCCTATAAGGGCATAGAAAAATATTATGTGAAATACCTTTTTGTCTTGTAATGCACGCTTCAAAAGGTTGTTTAAAGCATTATATCCTCTAGTACTAATGCATGATTCATCACATACCATCTATACATCTCTAGGAGTGATAATATCTTGTAATTTTCCTATAAAATCTTCAATTGCTTGCATCTTGATAAGATTTCCTATTAGTGGCTCCAAAACATTAACCACATGGTTGTTGCTCAAACAAGAAATTCAAAACTTGAATATATCCTCTATTGTTGATGAAGCACTAATTTCTTCAATGAATGAACTACATAATATAAAAATGAATATGAAAGTGTCATGAAAAATTTTAGAAATAAAAAACAATTCTCTCTCTCTCTCTCTCTCTCTCTCTCTCTCTCTCTCTCTCTCTCTCTCTCTCTCTCTCTCTCTCTCTCTCTCTCTCTCTCTCTCTCTTTCTCTCTCACTCTCTCTTTGTGTGCATGTCCTTCTGTATGCATAGAATTGGCACAACTGAGAGATGACAATATGCTGTCTAGTGGTTGCAAGCCCATTATTCTCTTTGAAATGTATTCTACCTTTTTATGTGTCACCTCCGAGAAGCCAATTAAGGCTGATGGATAGCAATGGTTTACATCTAATTAGAGCTTATCCTACCTAAATGGTGTTGTACCTAAATATTATGGGTTTGATCCTTTGGGGTTAATGGATATTAAGGGTCTTTAATATAGAAGTAATGCTCATTGCATAGAGGGAAAGGATGGAGATGCAGATCAAGCTTAGAAGAAAAGGATGGGGATGCAAGGTAGAACAAGGCAAGAAAACTGGGTTTGAATGTCTTTAAAAAGCTTTTAAGTAGGGAGAGGAGAGATCTTAGACTAAGCAAAAGGAATAGAACTTTAGTTTCTTGTTGTTCATAAGATTTGGCTAAAATTTGAACAAGTGATCCTTTCAACAAGATTTACTAAGATTCTACATGGATGATGGCCCGTTACACTAGCCTCACCCATGGAAGCAATAGGCTGCAAAGCTTTTAGATGAAACTCATTGCCTGAGAGATACTGCATGTGCTAATAGTCTATCCAAATTTCTTAAGCCTTAGCGTTTGATACACAATGGGACATACTAACACATGCAATCCAAAATATATCATTAAAATAATGAATGCTCTAATCTTAATTCATCAATACTTTTTGTTACGAATTATGGAATGTAATGAACAAGGAATTTTTGGAGTGAGGTTTATTAATTTATTAATGTGTTTTGGTGTTTTGATGTAGCACCTGAAGGTTTATGAGGATGTGAAAGGCATGACAGGGTGGACATCAATAATCAAATTTATATAGTTTGTAAATAAATGCAAGTAGAGGGTTCTATTTTTAAAAATAGTTATTAACCATAGTGGTTAGGGTAAGATCATTGTAGACAGTGATCTATGTTAATAAAAGCAAAGATTGTCCACAAAAAAGAGCAACTTTTACTTCCATGCATGCTTTTCGAAGCCACCTCATTGTAATTGTTATTTTTGAGATAATGAAAATACCTATAAATACATGCAGTCTGTGGGTTGACAAAATAGGGTGCATGGGGGGAGAATGTAACCAATCCTGTGTTCTTTCTCATCTCTTTGCGTATCTATTCTTTTGTGTGTTTTCAGCACCCATATCCTCTATCTAAGAGTGAATTAAGATCATGATAATAATGGTATCATAGCCAGGTTTCGATCCTAGGATTTGTGGATTATGGGCCCACCATGATTTCGTTGTGCACGTCACTATGGAGGGGTCTATTTTTGTTCATTTCTATTTTCATTTTTGGGTTCTGATTCCAATCTCTATCCTTATCCTTGTCCCAGTCCTTGTTTCAGTTTCAGTTTTGGTTTTGGTTCCTATTTCTGTTCTTGAACTAGAACCTACGTTTAGTCCTTCGGCTTACTCCTATGTCTGCTCCTTGAACTTACTCCAAGACATCAAGTAAGGCATGACTAAGGCATAAACTTTGCATCTTTGGCTTCCTTGGCACCCATGGCTCCCTTGGAAACCATTGGCTACTTGAACCCCTTTTAATTAATGACAAGTAATAAGGAGTTTTATATTCAGTAAGGACGGAAGATACGAACCCACAACCTCACGCTCACAAGCGAAGTGTTTTACCACTACACTATCTCTTTGTGTTGTCACTCTAGTTCTCTTTTCCTATATTTAATACAACTTGCATCTCTTTCTTACTTTTTCAATTCCCAAGAACCACCCTTCCTTATACATTTTAATTCAAGCAATCTCAAAATTATTTTTACATATCTAGCAAGAGGGTTTCCTTCTCTACATATCCTACATACACACATAGACACATACATACACACATCCACACACATTTACGCACAAACATACACATGCATATAGACATATATATAATGATACATACACACACATACGCACACATACTCATACATGCATACATATGCAAACATAATGCATATGCATATGCATACCTACATACTTACATGCATACACACACATACAGACAAATAATCACAGATGCATACATATGCATACATAATGCACATGCATATGCATACATACATGCTTACACAGGAATCGGGTGAATTTTTATAGATGATTCCTGCACATTGTCCACTTTACTAGTATCCACCAGTTCTATCACTCAATGTAGATGTCCTTCCACATCTATTTCAACAAGAACTTGGGTTGATTACAAGGGGTTCCTAGCTAAACTAGACATTGGGAAATGCCATATCATTAAGATACAAATCCCGAAAGCACACTAAAGTAGACAGGGGGTTTGAAGCCTAGCAACCATCAGGATCCAAAGCCTGAAAGATAATAAAGGTAGACATTGAGAAGGACAGTTCTGAAAGCCAAACAAGACACCATTGGAATACAAAGCCCGAAAGCTTGCTAAAGTAGACCTGAGGTTAGAGTCCTAACAACCATTAGGATAGAAAGATGAAGGGTCACCAAAGGAGACACTAAAAAGGGATGGTTGCAAAAATCAAAATGAGATGAAGGGTCACCAAAGGAGACATTAAAAAGGGATGGTTGCAAAAATCAAAATCAAAAGAAAGCTTCCTGTTGGCGCTGAGTAACGGACACACGTGGAAGTGCCACGTTGCTCACCAACCACAACTCTTGGTAACGGCGCACCTGAAAGGGTTGCGGCCCCTGTAATCTATTTATACACATTCAATTAATAATAAAACAAGTCTGTTATGTTATTCGTGTGAGTAACGTCTTGGTATACGTGCGCCTACGGGCCTGTGGATCTGCACAAGCATTTCTGCATGGTATCAAGAGGCCGTTGCGTCTAAGCATCGCCCTCTGTGCTTCCTCTGTGATTGTTGCCGCAAGCCATACTTGATCACTATGGCTCAAGCCGCAACCTCACGAAGTTACAAGATTGATAAACTACACGCTGGTAATTTCCAACCTTGGAAACTGACCATGCGAATGATTCTACAAAAGATGGCGCTGTTGGCTGTCGTGGACGGGACTGAAGCATGCCCCGATAGGACTGATCCTGCGCTTGCTGCCGCTGTGAAGACATGGGAGGATCGCGATCTCACAGCGCGCTTGGAACTCTTACTACATATGACGGATCCTGTCAAGCAAACAGTTCGTCTATTGTAGACTGCACACGAAATCTGGAATCACTTGGAAGCCACATACGAATCACATTCTGTGGCGCATCAAGTCCATTGCCTACGACAATTAATGGCGCTTCATATGACAGAGTCGGATTCTGTTGAGACGTTCCTCCAAAACTGGTGTGTCAAACTTGATGATGTGCTTTTGGAGAGTGCACATGCGCATTTATCTGTTCCTACTTTAATCCCGATTATTCTCCAAGAAATTGCCCTTCGTCGCGCATCTCAAACCCCATTAGTTCATTCTTCTGCATCATCTTCCACGCAAAACCCTGTATTAGCTATGAATTTTGATAAACGACACCAAGATCGTCGTCGTTATCGTCCATCTCCTAAATCTTCTCGCCATATTTCATATCCACATCAGGCTCGCACCTATAACTGACGGAGCCCCTTTCGTGACTCATCACGTTCTTTTACTCCTACTCGGACTTATCGTCCTCGCACAGACAATTCTCGAGGGTTTCATGTCAACCTCCAGCATTTTAGGAATTCTCCTTCACGACGCAAATCCTGGAACACCTCTCACCACTCTTATCATGTTACTGATGGACAAACCCGAGACTATAGAACTGATGACAGTGACTCTGAATCCATTCTTGCCTTTATGGCTTGTTCAAAACTTGACCACTTATCCAGTGACGCTTGGATTCTCGACTCGGGTGCTACCTGTCATCTTACCTCATCCTTGGATAATTTAATCGATTACAAAACTCTCAGCAATCCTTTAGAGGTCCGTTTTGGCAATGACTTATCCCAACTCGCTGAAGGTGTAGGCACCGCTATCATTACTCTATCCAATGGCCAACTTGTCACTTTATCCGATGTCTACTATGTGCCTCATCTTACACGGAATCTTATTTCTGTGTCAAAGCTAACCAGTCCTAATATCTCCGTCTTGTTCACACATTCTGCTTGTGTAATTACACACGAAGCTTCGTCTGGTCAGACAACTACGATTCATTGCCCACGAGTTGGTCGTCTCTATCTACTTGGGCAAACACATTATCCCTCCATTGTATGTAATGCAACCGGAGGAAAACTTGACCACTCCACAACCTTGTTATGGCATTATCGCCTTGGGCATGTCAGCACACGAACAATGCATATAATTTTTCAGCAAAAGCTTGCTTCGCACTTCAGTTTACCCAGTGTCCCCAAAATCGATTTATGTGAGGGCTGCTTATTTGGTAAATTAACTCGAAAGAGTTTTCATATAAGCAAAACCGTCACCAGTGCACCCCTTGCCATCATACACTCAGATGTCTGTGGACCTTTACCCACTATCTCCCTTACTGGACACCGCTACTTCATAACCTTTGTCGATGATTTTACTCGATTCATGATGGTTGCATTTTTAAAGACCAAGGACAGTCCTTCTGTCCTTGAGCGGTTCCATGCCTTCTGTAATAAGGCTGAGACTTTCCATTCATCTAAAGTCAAAGCTCTCCAGAGTGATAACGGTGGTGAGTATACCTCTAAACTATTCCACTTTCCATTCATCTAAAGTCAAAGCTCTCCAGAGTGATAACGGTGGTGAGTATACCTCTAAACTATTCCAGGACTATCTCTCTCAAAAGGGGATTTTCCATCGACTTACTGTCCCCGAAACTCCCCGAAACTCCCCAGCAAAATGGACTAGCTGAGCGCCGCAATCGCACTCTCCTTGACATGAGCCGCTCCCTATTACATACATCTGGACTTCCTGAATCCTTTTGGGAAGAAGCCCTCATGACTTCTTGCTACTTAATTAATCGCACCTACTGTAGACCAATTAAGGGCATTCCCTATACACTTTGGACTGGATGTCCTCCTGACTACAAACAACTGCGCATATTTGGCACACCATCTTATGCTTATATAGCACCTACTCAACGTCATAAGCTGGCTGACCGCTGCCTTCGTGCTATTTTTGTGGGCTACGAAGAACCTTTTGGTATCAAAGGTTTTCGACTGTATGACCCCCAGACTCGTCGTTTCTTTTTTGCCCATACTGTCGTTTTTGATGAAGGGATATTATTGGGTCGCCCTTCTACTCCCGTGGATGACTCCACCTATTCCTCTCTTTCACCTTCTCCTACTATGTCTGGTTCGACATCCTCCCATTCCACTGTGGTGCTACCTACTGCACCTCCACCTGCAAACCTCCCCGTTCAACCTGTCGCCCCGCCACAGCCACTTCTCCCACCCGGTCAACCTGATACACCTGCGCCCCTCCAGCCTTGCCTTCGCGATGCTCTTCTTACCCCTCGCGTGCTTGATTTTGACCCGTTGGCTCTTACTGGCCCCAACCCCCGTGGCCCATTCCCTTCTTGGGGTGCCCATGGTCAGCGTGTCACAGCCTGTCTTTCTATCCAGCCCTTTTCGGTGCTTCGGGGGTATGCCCTGTGGCGCCAAATTGTGCGCAACTATGAGGGGTACTAGTACTCCTCATACCAAGCTCTCATTGCCTTCTTCAACACGAGTTGCTAATCGAATATACACGTGTTCTGGCTATCTTCTTGGTGTCCTTTGTGTTGGCTTATGCATTTTGTGGGTTTGAACGTCTCACAGCGTGCCCCTCGCCAACCACCTGCTCCTTCTGCGTCCACTCCTACAAGTCCTACCTTTGACCATGATCGTTTCTGTCAACTTGCGGATATCTACGATGAGACTAGCCCCCTCTTGGGGACGCCCTCTATGGATTGCTCCTCGGCTGATTGCCTGCACTTAGAAGATCTTGCCCTCACTGTCGAGGACCCTCTCCCACTTGCTGATGCTCTCACTGGACCTGATGCCCCTGCTTGGCGCAAAGCTATGGAGGATGAATATAATTCACTCCTACAAAACCACACTTGGGTACTTACACCACTTCCACCTGGTCGTCGTCCCATTCCTGTCGATGGTTGTTGCGTTGAAAATTCAACCCCGACGGCTCTGTTGCCTGCTACAAAGCTCGTCTTGTAGCCCGTGGCTATACGCAAATTCCTGGTGTTGATTATCAAGACACGTTTTCTCCAGTTGTCCGTCTTACGTCTCTTCGTGTATTGTTTGCCTTAGCTGCCCAATATGATTTGGAGATTGACCACCTCGATATTCAAACAGCTTTTCTTCATGGCGACCTCCCCGAAGAACTATATATGGATCAACCTGAGCATTTCGTTTCCCCTACGCATCCTGACTATGTTTGCCGCCTACAGAGATCCTTATATGGTTTGAAACAATCCCCTAGACTTTGGTTTCAAAAATTCAATGACTTTATGCTTTCATAGGGCTATCATCGTTTGCTCTCAGATTCGAACATCTATACTCGTCATACATCCTCTACTCTCCTCATCGTTGCCCTTTACGTTGATGACATTGCCATTTTTGGCTCTACTCGATCTTTGATAAATCAAACCAAGGCCGAAATGCGTACTGCCTTTATTACCACTGACCTAGGCCCTCTCACATACTTCTTGGGTATGCATGTCATCCGTGAGTGGCCTCGAGGTATGCTTTACCTTCATCAGTCAAAGTTTGCCTCTGATTTACTATCCACTTATGGTTTTGATACTATCAAACCTGTTCGTACCCCTCTAGCCCTTAAGACCAAACATTCTATATATGACTCTCCCTCACACACTCCCACCTCAGACGACTCTTCTCTTCGCGTTTTATCTCTAGTGCGGCCGCTCATTGGAAAATTTCGCTACTTGGTGTCTTGTTCCCGTTTCGACCTCTGTTTTGCCATCAATTACGTCTCCCGATTTATGCATAATCCTTCCTTGTCACATTGGTACTCACTAAAACGCTGCATTCGCTATTTAAAACATACTAAGCATCATGGCATCCGCTTTACTTGCTCTTTCAGTCATGATCCTCCACTTGAGTTACTTGGTTGGTCGGATTCTGACTGGGGGGGGGGGGGATAGATACTCGGAAATCTACTGCTGGTGGTGTCTTTATGCTTGTAGGTGGTGCGGTGGCCTGGTTCTCCAAGAAGCAAACATCAGTGGCTTTATCCTCTGCAGAGGCTGAGTTTGTGGCCCTTGCACTAACTGCTAAAGAAGGAGTATGGCTGCAAAACATTACTCAAGGAGCTCCTACCATCCCAGCCTATATCATTAAAGATTATGTGTGATAATCAATCATGTATTGAGCTGGCCAGTAACCCCAAGCACTCAGAAAAAATGAAGCACGTGGATTTGAAATATCATTATATACGCGAAGTGGTCGAGCAGAAGAAATTACAACTCACCTATGTCTCCACACACCTCATGTGGGCAGATTTATTAACCAAACCGTTAGCTGCTGATAAATTTACACAGTGCAGCAAACATCTAGGATTATGTGATACAGCACAGCTCTAACATTGTAACTGTGGCATTCCGTGTTGCCGTTAAGGGGGAGTGTTGGCGCTGAGTAACGGACACACGTGGAAGTGCCACATTGCTCACCAACCACGACTCTTGGTAACGGCACACCTGAAAGGGTTGCGGCCCCTGTAATCTATTTATACACATTCAATTAATAATAAAACAAGTCTGTTATGTTATTCGTGTGAGTAACGTCTTGGTATACGTGCGCCTACGGGCCTGTGGATCTGCACAAGCATTTCTGCACTTCCTGATGCTGGTAAGTATCAATGATGATAGATCTGCTTTTGTACTCATCTGTGGACCGAAAGGCGAGGCAGAAGACATCTCTATTTACTTTCGCCACAGAGTTAGCATCGTAGATCTGCCATTTCTCCGTCTTCCTCTTTCCGTTCCCTTTAAGTGCGATGTCGATCTGCGGAACGTTGTACCCAACTCTAGAGAAATTTGTTGTAGACGCATCAAATCAGAAATTTTTTAATCCTTTATGCTCTGGCAGCCTTCTTAAATTCAGAAATCAGAGAATTGTAAATAGAGGGTGCGAGCTGAGTATATGGGATGCTGGAGCTGAAGCGTGTGCCGCCGACATAAGAACGGGAGGTCTTATTGCGCTTGATGGTCAGCAGCAATGAGTCGATAGCAGGAGGGATGCCCGCAACACACATAGACTTCACGTCCAAGAAGTAGGATTCGGCCTCCTTGGAGAAGGAGATGATGGGAGTGTAGTACAAATACGTCGAGACGTTGATATCTAGTTTAAGCACATAGGGTCCATGGCCAAAGAAAATTACTCCGGGGCGAGTGGTAGACAAAGGAAGGCAATATCCAAACTTTCGACTTATGGTCGGAATCTTTGAAGAAATCTAAGAAGGGAGGGCTATGGGGTTCCTGCTTAGCTCGGTTCCCCCAACCACGCCGGGAGGAAGCCTACCTTCGCCGCCTTTTAGAAGGGTATCATCGGTGCAGAGGAACACAAAGTCAGGGATCGTCAGCTTCCTTAGCACTTGACAAGTTGACGCCCGTCTGTGCTTGGAAGAGCAATGGTGTCCCTCCACACAGAAGTATCAATGCTCCATTTAATGGCAGTGATCGATGCCCAGGAGGCACAGATGTAGTTGCTACACGCAGGGTCGCAAGTATTGTAGCACCCAACAGACCCGCAGATATTAGAACTGTTGGACATCCACGTGTGTAACTCACGTAGGTAGGTTGCCATGTCATTGCCATACTGGTTGATGAGCGCGCCGATTCAAATGGGAGGCGTGGCGATTACTAGCACGCCCAATCATTGTAAATAAGGCTTCCATATTTAATATGATATACTGTTCTTGGAACTAGCATCTGTGTATGCCTTCAGGGCTGTGTAGTTTTCCTCTGTACCTGTTTCCACATGGTATCAAGATGCCTCGGCGTCTAAGCCTAGACTTCTTGTCCGTGCACCAATTGAGTGCTGTCCTTGCTTGATCACCATGGCACAAGCCTCAGTAGCGCGAACATACAAACTCGACAAGCTTCATGGCAGTAACTTCCAGCCATGGAAACTCACGGTGCGGATGGTGCTTCAGAAGCAAGGTCTGCTGCCGCTTGTTGATGGAATGGAGATATGCCCTGATCGAGATGATGCTACCCAGGAAAATGCTATGAAAAACTGGGATGAGGAGGATTTGAATGCCCTTTTCGAGCTTCTTGTCAAAACTGGGATGAGGACGATAGGTATAACTGAATGTGAGACGTTGTGTGATAAGGATCAACATCAGAGATAATGACTCTGATAATTCTTTGAACAACATGCTCGGACCTTTGGCCTGTGAAGGTGTCGAAGTTTCATCTAAGTAAACAAGGGTAGCTACCATCTTCGCGACCTTCCCTCGCTGGTTCGCGAGGCTGCCACTTTGGGTCCCCATCGCGATGCTTCAGTCTACGGTCCTGTTGTGGTACCATCGCGCTCCACGTTGACATCGCATTAAAAGGTGTGCATCGTATAACCATCGCGACGGTGTGGCTTGTAGCCCATCGCGACGGTGTGGCTCAAGCCCATCGTCCCTGTGCTACACTTTCGGAAAAGATTTCATTCGCGCAGGGCACGACTCCCAAGGTTACACCATCGCGACAATGAAGGTCCAGCTCTCATCGCGATGGTCCAGTTCTCCTCACGACGGCTGTGCCTAGGGTTCCTCACGATGGTACGATCTGTTTCCATCGCGATGGGTGGGCGATGGTGACGTGGTAGGCAGGCATATTTCTATTTTTATATATATTTCCATCCAGCATTGCATACCTGCAGCGTTGGGGGGGGGACAGTTCTCTGGGCTTGCCGGCAGCTCTTCGCGTCTTTTGAGAGTTTAATGCTCTATCGCAATGGTCTCTTTAGACAGGGAAAGTCTAAGGAAAAGACGGAGAAAGCTCTATTTTAAAAGAAAGTGAAAGGACTTATTTCACTAGACAGAGAAGTTAAGAGGCTACGACCACTTCTTTTAAAGCAAAATGATTCGAAAGAAAATAGGCTCCTTTTATCGATCTCTTTTAAGTGCTCTTTTGATTTCCCACCCTTAGTACCTCTAGTTCCTGTTGTCTCTACCGTCTCGTAAAAAATAAAATATAAAAAAAAGAAAAGAAAAGAAAAAAAAAAGAGAAAAAGTAAGAAAAAAAGTAAAAGGGAAAAAGAAGGCAGAGAGTTCCTTGAGTAAGATTAATTCGCAATCTTGCTCCTTTCTCGTGGGGAGTGTCGTGCTGTTAAGCGGGTTTCCGTTTGCTCATTCAAGCTTTCGTCATGGACTTTGTGGCTCCCCCTCAGGCCGTGTCCCCCCTTGAGTTGGAATCTGTCCCAGCGGACGTCGCGCCCCCAGAGGTCTCTTTATGCAAGGAGTCGGTGGCGGCAAAGCAGGAAGAACTGAAGAAAACTTGCCTGATCGGTCAAATGTTTGGCCCCAAGCCCTCTCTTGATAGTGTGAGAACTTGGCTTCGCAAGGAGTGGTTCCCACGAGGCCTAATTGTGTCCAAATGTCAATTCCTGCCGGTGAATCACCTGCTTCTTATTTTTGAGAACGAAGAGATGGCTTTCCAAGCCCTGCAAGCCGGCTCCTGGCAAGTGGGCCGGTCCACCCTTTGACTTTTTAAGTGGACCCCAGACTTTGTCCCGAACAGATCAAAGCCTCTTCGTTACCCGCTTTGGGTGGAGCTTCCCAATCTGCCTTTCTTCATGTATGGATTTCTTCGTGAAATCGTCTCACCGATCGGTCGCCCGATGGCCGCAAGACAGGATGTTGGGGGGTTGATCTACGATGGAGCTCAACACTCTTTCAATGCTAGATGGCATCCTCAGATCTGCGTTGAAACAGACCTGAACCAGGTCCTTCCTTCGAAGATCTCCATAAACTATGGAGATGGTATGACCTGGACACAAGAGGTTACTTACAAGAATCTGCCAAACGCGTGCTTCCGGTGCGGGCTTCAAGGTCACAGGATCAAAGACTGCCCACTGAAGAAAAGTACCAATAAAAACAAGCTTAAACCAGATGAGACCCTAGACCCTATCCCCCAAAACGACACTCGGGGTCATCCCCATCCAATGGAGGAAGAAGAGGGAACTCGCGTTGCTGAGACGGATTCAGAAGGTTTCACTGAAGTGAGACACAAGAGGAAAGTTAGCCCTCGAAGATCAAAAACAAGGAATGCTACGACAGCTGCCCCCTCGAATAACATATACTGTAACCTAGAAAAAGAGATTAATGAACTCGATTTCCCAGGGGACAACCTCTTGGAAGAAGACCCCACTGATAATTCACTTGGGTGCTCTACCAGCAAAGAAGATAACCTAGAAGGCTACACCACGAGTAAAGAGGAAGGCTTTACTACCAGCAATGAAGACAACCCAGACAGCGAAAGCTCCGCTCTTGGCCCTACCCTCCCGGTATGCTTTCCAAGACTACCGCAACAAAAGTCCAAGCTTAAAGGTAAACAACCTTCCGGCATGCCTTGGAAGAGCCCCCTCAAGAGTAGGATCCTAAGTCAAGAAGTAGGGAAGAAAAAAGAAGACCACAAGAAGAAAAAAGATCGGGTCCCTCCCCTCAAAGAGGGCAACCATCATTAATGAAATTCACATCTCTAAACGTTAGGGGTCTGTCTGACCCGTCAAGAGCTTCGATTCTTGGCCAGTGGTTCAAAGACATGTGCTTCGCCCCTGACTTTATTTGCTTACAAGAGGTTAAAATCGACGGTGAGGATCTACAAAAACGGCTTAAATGCATTTCTCCGAACCACCTTTGGTTCTCCACTTCTCACCCTAGAGGGACAGGGGGTGCTTCTATCGGTATTAGTCACGCCTTGTCTAACAATGTGACCTCGACTTTTGAAGGTCGGAATCATCGTTGGATTGCTGCCTCTTTCGGGTCTCCTTTCCAGTTCACTGTGGTCTCAATTTATGCCCCCAATGGGAAAACAGATAGAATGGATACTTGGGCTTCCCTTGACTCCCTTTCACACAATGTTCTAATTTGTGGGGACTTCAACATGGTTGAATCTCCTGAAGACCGATGGAATAACAAAGGGAAAATTATTGACGGTCAGGAGAAAGAGATTTGGGATAAAATCAAGCTCCATCTCGACCTGGTCGAAGTGAAAGACAACCAGGGTTTCTCCTGGTCTAATCTCCAGTCGGGGGACTCTTTGAGGAAAGCAAGGCTTGATAGATGCTACATCGACCAGAACACCATCCTTCAGTGGGGTATTCCTTCGATTTCTCAACACATGGACCTCACTATCTCAGACCACTATCCGATTACTTTGTCCTTCAAACCAATTCCCATGCTCCAGAAAGCTCCTTGGTTTCAGGCTTGTCAGACATCATTTTCCCTCCCCTCTGTCCACCAGGAAATTTCTGAGGTGTGGACGGAAGCCTTTGCTTACTGTAATGAACCGGCTAAGTGTTGGAGAAACGCGGTAGAAAGGACTCGTAAAATTCTAATCAGGACTCAAAAGGCTATAAGAGGAATTCGAAAGAAAAGAAGAGAAATGGTGTACCGGAGACTCTCACGGCTTGAAGAAGAGGTGAACAAAGGTAAGCTACATTGCCAACAGGGTCTGTTGAAAATCAGGGGTAGGCTAAGATTAGAGGAGGAGGTCCAAAGGAAAAATCTCCAAATTTTCTTCAAAGAGTGGTGGGCAGGGAAGGCGGACAAACCAACGAAAGAGATGTGTAACATCCTCAAAAGGAAACAAGCGAGGGATTCCATCCCCCTAATGGTCGATAACAATGGAACTGAATGTTGCACGGAAATGGAGAATAGAACTATCATCGTCGAACATTTTACTAACCTTCTCGGGGTCTCGACTCCTCTTTCCCCCCACAGGCGCGACTCCATGGCAACCATCTCAAGGGTTGCTCAAACCAGAATCCCACAGAACTTGATTGCTCTTCTGGATGCTAACATCTCCGAGAATGAAATTATCGAGGTTATTGATGCCCTTCCCAATGGGAAAAGTCCGGGTCTAGATGGCCTTACCAATGAGTTCTTTAAGTCCTTCAAACTTCAGGTGGCCACCCCCCTGCGCCTCGTGTGGCAAGAGGCTCTCTCCTTCGGTGCCCTCCCTGAGTGCCTGAATAATGGCGTCATCAAGTTAATCCACAAACGGGGAGATAAGAACAAAATTGAAAACTGGCGTCCGATTACCATGCTCCAAACTGGATACAAGATAATTGCAAAAGTTATCGCCAACAGAATCTCCTGTCATTTAAAGTCATGGCTGTGCGAGGACCAGAAAGGTTTTATCAAAGGTAGATCTATACTTGAAGCAATTATTGATATTTGGGAAGGCCTTGCTTCTGCTGAGGAGTCTGCTCAAGATCTAGTTTTCATTAAGATCGACTTCGACAAAGCGTATGACAGATTGGAATGGGACTTTATTCTTCAATCATTGAAAGACCTTGGATGCAGCCAAAAGTTTACGAAGATGGTTTCCACGCTTCTTGGAAATGCTTCAACCAGAATAAACATCAACGGTAAGCTCTCTGAGCCCATTCGTTTAAAAAGATCAATTAGGCAAGGCTGCCCTCTGGCTCCTTTACTATTCGCTATCGCCTCAAATGGACTCAGCTGCCTATTAAAGCATCACATAGACGCCGGCAATCTCAAGGGTCTCTCCTTACCTCGAAATCACGGCCAAATGGTTGTGAGACTTTTTGCTGATGACATGAATGCCTTTGTGCATAACGATATAAATAGCATTGAGGTGTTTTGGTGGTGCCTCCACACCTTTTGTATGGCATCAGGCTCAAAAATCAACCATGCTAAAACTGCTTTTAGAGCGATCAGCGGGCCTACTCCCCAATTGTTGGTGGATCGGGGGTGTCAAGTTATCCCTAGCGGTCAAGTCTTCCGCCTCCTCGGCATTCCGATGGGTTTCGATATCTCAATGGACCAACGATGGAACTGGGTGCTAGCCAAGTTGGATAGCAAGCTGAATCAATGGAAAGGTATGCAAGTCAACCTGGCAGGACGTGCTATGGTTATTAACACCTTTATGTTGTCTACAATTATTTACTTTATCTCGTGTTGGAGACCTAAGGAGAAAGACTTGGCCAAAGTAGAAAGAATCTGCAGGAACTTCCTTTGGACTGGGGACCCCAACAGAAGGGGGGTTCCCAAAATCAAATGGGAAACTTGCATTAGCCCTAAAGACTCAGGGGGCTTGGGTATTTTGGATATTGCTGGATTAGCTGACAAACTGGCGGCTAAATGGCTTATCAAGGCCTGGAGCAATAGGGAGTCCTCTTGGGCTAAATTGATCTTCAGAAACACGGAAGACTTTACCTTTGTCGGCCTCCCTGGTTGGAAGGACATAGGGATTCTCACGCTTTTGTTCTCCCCCCACCCAGTCTGCCCTAAAGGCTCTAGCCTCGTGTGTTCCTTATGGAAGAATTGGAACAAGGCCAAACAGTTCATCAGAATCAGCGATGATTGGAAGTGGGCAGCTGGCATAAGACAAAATGACTCTATCTGGTTCCCGATCAGTGGCATTCGGGGAGTGGAATCTTGGAACCTCCAAACTGCAAGGCGGTTATGGAACAAGGGGTTCAAACAGTGGAAACAGCTCTGGAAACAAGAGACCCGCCAGTGGATTAGGTTCGAAGATTTGGATCCGAGACTTAGCATTACCTTTGAGGAATGGACTCTTCTTCAAAGCAGGTGTTTAGCCTGGGACCGCTCTACTACCCGCCTTCTCTGCGGTCTGGATCCTCCTTGCTCGGAGGGCCTCAAATGGAGCAATGGTAAGAAGCTGTCCAGAATCCCGAACTTCAGAGGGGATGTGGATGTTCACCATACCCTTAACAAGAGTTGGTGCCTTGCTTGGACCAAACTTCGGTGGGAGCTAAAATTCATGTCTCTTTGGCACCCCCTAATTGAGGTCAAAAAGTCCATTCTCATGTGGCAGGTCTTGCATAAAGGAATCTGGACCAATGCAAGGGCTAACAAAATCTGTGGTGTGCCGCCATGGTGCAAGCGTTGTCATCGGTGCATCGAAGATTTAGCCCACCTGTTCTTTGACTGCCCCAAGTCCCGTGTTGTCTGGCATCACGTGTCCCGAGTTTTGAGACTAACGAGTCAAATCAACTGGCAACAAGTGATGTTGGGTGAGGCGATCGGATGCTCATCGAGGCTATGGAATGCCATCAGAGGCGAGGCTCTCTGGAAGATTTGGAGAGAGCGCTGTGCCGTCAATTTCGACCAAACTCCTAAGGAATGGTCGATCGAGAAATCCTTGTTTCTCCTTGGTAAAAGAATCTCCCGAGTCAAGAGTTCACCACCGTTTAGACATCACTGTATTTATCTCCTGGAAAACAACAAGTTGAAACCCAAATGGGTCCCACATGAGGGTGATGGTAATGTTATCCACCTCATTTGTAATGCCTTGTAGCTTGCCAGACTCCTCCCCTGCGTTGTGGGATTCGGGGGGTCCCATGGGCACTAGTCCCATTCACTTGTAACTTTTTCTCTTTAATATAATTAAAGTCCGGGAGATTAGGCTAAGGCCGAACTTCCTTTATAAACAAAAAAAAACTGGGATGAGGAGGATTTGAATGCCCTTTTTGAGCTTCTTCTCCATATGACAGATGCCATAAAACAATCTGTGCGACTGCTGAAGACTGTGCATGAGATTTTGCACTATTTGGAAGAGACATATGAAGCAAAGTCTTGCACTATTTGGAAGAGACATATGAAGCAAAATCGGTTGTGCAACAGGTTCACTGCCTGAAGCAATTGCTTGCGACTACCATGAAGGAATCGGATTCGTCCGACACTTTCATTCAATCGTGGCGTCTCCGACTTGATGACATCATGCTTGCTAGGCTGGACTTGCCAACAAATCTTTAGACAGTTCTATTGCTCTCTACTTTGCCTCCTTCTTTCCATTCTTTTTTGTGTGCATTAACTATTAATTCACAGTTAACACTTCACACATTGATTGCGTTAATTCTCCAAGAAATGAGTATGCAAAAGGCATCTGCATCCTCCACTGTGCCTTCATTCACTTCCCTAACACCCTCTTCATCACACCAAACTAATCCTATATTGGCTATGGCCTATGACCATCAACGTTCTTAGAGATCCTACGTCCCCTAGGAGAAAATTTGTTTACCGCGAGCCCTTATTCTTCTAGACGCCCATCACCAAAACATGGCCGATCTCATAACTCTAACTGGTCTGATCACCGCCATAGACGTTTCACTCCACCTAAGCATAAATAGCGCAATTCAAAATCAGCATATTATGTAACTTTTGAAACCCATTCTGATCCCGAATCAAATGATAGTAGCGATGATGCGATTTTAGCATTCATGGCTAGTGATTATATTTTTGACCTCTCACCGGATGTTTGGGTCTTAGACTCAGGTTCTACCTGCCATTTGACATCCTCTCAAAATTCCCTTGTGGACTATCGCCCCTTATCTAAACCTGTTACACTTAGGTTTGGAGATAAGCTTACTCAATCTGCTCATAGCATCGGAACTATGCCCATAGAACTATCAAATGTACAAGTTGTTCTTGTTTGTGAGTTTTTCTTTGTCCCACAACTTACTCGAAACCTCATCTTTGTTTCCAAACTTAACTCTGAGTTCACATCTCTTTTGTTCACTTCTGACTCCTGTGCAATCAGACATACCTCTTCCTCTGGCATTTCTACAACTATTATGTGTCCTCGTGTTGGTCGGTTATACTTACTTGGGCAGTACCACGTTACTCCTAGTGCATTGCAAGTATCTCATACTACATCACCTATGTCATCCATGAAACTATGGCATTATCGATTAGGGCACGTTAATCCACGGGCTATGAACCATATTGCTCAAGAGAAACTTGCATTACATTTTACGTTCTCTGTGAATGAAATCATTTCATTGTGCTAAGGCTGCTCGTCAGTAGAAGTTTTGTTGGAGCAAGTCTATGACAAGCCTAAGTATTGGCTTGAGTCTCACAAAGTCTTAGAAGAAGCTTTAAAAAGAAGACTATGTAAAGTTCACTTGTGAACTACCTCTTGTAACTTTTGAAGAGTTACTTAATGTAAAAGTAAGAGAATCTTAAGTGGTTGAGTCCACTTGATCAAGAATGGAAAGAGGAGCCACGAATTCGTGATTTGTGGTAGGTAGAGAATCAAATCAATCATTGATTGATTGGAGAGTGATTGAGGGAAGTTAGCCTCCCAAACTCAACTATAAATAGATGGCAGTTTTAGTCGTGGTTAGAGAGACCTATGTGAAGACCTCCAAGAGCTGAGCTTTATGCCATATGAAGGTGTGATTACAAGGCACACATATGTATCAGTAAGTCATTTTATTGTACAAGAAATATACTTTCATTTTCATGATTATTTGACTTCATCTTTCCATGTTCTTGTGAAGTGTACTACTCACTGCCATTACTCTCAGTTTTCTCAGTCAGCTTGCAGAGATGTTTTCTATGAGCTTGGTGCATCATTTTCAGTGATTTAACTTGGTAAAGTTAGCTCTATAAGTCTACTATATGCTCACAAATTTTCATGTCATTTGGATGTTGCAATCTTCAGTTATGTTCATTTGAAGTCAACAGGGTCTGTTCATCTTCACTTCTCTGTCAGGTACCCGACTTTTTCACTCATCTTGTCAGAGCCATTTCGCAGTGGTTACTTATCCAAATTCAGTGATTTAAAGCTTGTTGGATTCAGCTTACTGTCTAGTATAACCATACAAATTTTCATAATCATCGGATTTCTACATTTGGAGTTATGTTGATTTTTCTGCTCATTGGTCTATTTCTGTAGCAGCCCGTGAAAATCGGGATGATGTCATCACTTGTTAAAACTCATTCTCAGTGTGTGGTTCATTATTTTTGATGAGATTAATCTTGAAAGTTAGCTCTTTAAGTTTCCTAGACTTCCCCAAGAGGAATTGAGCTAATTGCTGCTGTGCTCAGAGAAGTATGTAAAACACTGGACAGGTGTATGAACCAAGAATAGCAAGTTTTCACCTCTGAGCTAACTCCAACTTATCTGTTTTGATCTATCTTTTTGAGAGTGATCTTCCAAGGTACATAGGGTGTCTAATACATCCATTGGCAATCTAAAAGGGCCCACCATATACTCCTGGAGTTCATTTGGCTGGTGTAGATCAAGGATTTTGCAACACCTCTTCATCTTCAAGCACATACCTATCCATCTCTTCACAGTGGTATCAGAGCAAGGTTGGACAACATGGCAGATGGATTTCCTTCATCAATTGACAAATTAGACAGAGGTAACTACTCAGCTTGGTCATTAAGAATGGAAGCCTATCTCCAAGGTTGAAGTTTATATGGTTATGTGGCTGGAGATGAAGTTATGCCAAGTTTCAGGAACAAAAGTCAACCAACACAAGAAGAGCAAGAAAGATTGAGCACATGGTGCTCCAAGGATGCACTTGCAAGGTCTTATCTCCTCAACTCTATCTCAGATTTTTTGTTGCCTCACATTAGAAGTTGTAAGGCATCTCAGGAAGTGTGGGATGCACTTGAAGCTTTCTTTTCTTCAAGTACCAAAGCTAGGAAGCATCAACTATGGCTGGAGTTCACAACTCTCAAGAAGGCTCCCAAACAAAATGTGACTGATTTTGTCACAAAGCTCAAGGACATAGCGGATCAGTTGGGAAGCATTGGAGAGGTAATAGATGAAGAGCAAATTGTAAGGCAGGTCCTCAATGGCTTGAAGGTAGATGATAAGTGGGAAGCATTCACCACAGCTATGGATTTGTACATGGACATGCATGTACCTGATTTCAACACACTCATTGCACAACTACTTACTCAAGAGGCAAAGCTTATCAAAAATGGAGAAAGCTCTAAAGGTAATCAATCTTCAGCTTTATACACAGATAAAAGCAAGTCTAAAGATAACAAAGGAAAGGCAAAGAAAGTGGATGATGAAGTAGGTACATATCAAGCTAACTATGCAGGTAGAGGAAGACATGGCAGAGGTAGAGGAAGAGGAGGTAGACAAGGCAGGGGGAGATCCTAGGACTCCAACTCATGTTCTATTTGTGGATTAACTAATCATACAACTGAAAATTGCTTTAGGAATTCCAGGAATCAAAGAGGAAGAGGATACAATAGAGGAAGTTATGGCTACTCAAGAGGAAGGTTCAACAACTACCATGGCAACTAAAACAACTACAATCATTCAAACTATCAAGGAGGCTACAAAGGAAGGAGAGACTACAATAACTACACAGAAGACTCAAACAAAGAGGATTCATTATTGATCATGAACATGGCTATGCCACAAGGTAAATCTGATGAGCATATTTTCTACATAGATTCAGGTTGTACAAATCATGTGGCAGGAAATGTGGCACTCCTATCAGATTTAGAAGATCCAAGGAATAAGCATGAGGTACAAACAGGAGATGATACAAAACATCCTGTGGAGAAAATAGGCAATGTCAAAGCACCTGATGGAAACATCAACCTACTCAGTAAGGTACTCTATGTCCCTACCATTACAAAGAATTTGATAAGTGTTGGGCAGATAGTAGAGAAAAGGTTGCAAGTCAGGTTCACAAAAGCAGGAGCATTTGTTGAAGATCCAAGTCAAGGATTTAGAAGAATTGTAAAAGGTGAAAAGACAGGTAGATTGTTCACATTTGAATTACAGGACACTAGAAACATTGCTCTCTTTAATTATGGTAGTCAGACACTCACAGAATTGGAAGTATGGCACAAAAGGTTAGCACATATTGGTGAAAGGTCATTAAAGCAAATCTGCAGGGACCAAAGTGTACTTGGACTTCCTAATTTGTCAAAACAACATATGATTTATAAGTGTAGTGCATGTCAATTTGGAAAGTCTCACAGGTTACCATTCATGAAGAAAGGTTATATGCATGGAGATCTCTTCGAGTTGGTTCATACAGATGTATGGGGACCTAGCAAGGAAGCTTCAATATCTGGATCAGATATTATGTTTCCTTTATTGATGATTGCAGCAGATGGACTATCCTATTCTTTATGAAACACAAAGATGAAGTTTTTTCATGTTTCAAAAGATATTTGGCTCTTGTGGAGAATCAAACAGGTAAATCACTAAAAAGGCTAAGGTCGGATGGAGGGGGAGAATACTTCTCCCATGATTTTGATTCTTTTCTTCAAGAAAGAGGAATCAAAAGAGAGGTAACTACAAGGTACACTCCTGAGCAAAATGGAGTGGCAGAAAGGAGGAATAGGACAATTGTTGAAGCTGTAAGGTCTATGTTAAATGAAAAGCATTTACCTAATTACTTATGGGCTGAGGCTGTATCTACAGCCACTTACTTGATTAACAGGTTGCCTTCAAAATCCCTTGATGGGATGACTCCATATGAGGCTTGGAATGGAAGAAGACCAAGCTTAGATCATTGTAAAATTTTTGGATGTATTGCTTTTGCTCATGTTCCTTCACAGGTTAGAGGCAAGATGGATCGAAAGGCAGAAAGGTGTGTATTTATTGGATATGACAACAATCAAAAGGGCTACAGGTTATACAACCCTACCAACAAAGGATTCTTGGTAAGCAGAGATGTAGTTTTTGATGAGAACAATTCATGGTATGAAGATTCATGCAGGAAGGTCAATTTACCATATAATCTTGAAGAAGATTTTCCAAAGCTTGGTAGAGAACAACCGAAGATTGAAGAACAAGACACCTCAGAGGATGATGAAGAATCTCAGATGGAAAAGATCAAAGCATGGAAGTCTAAAGGTAAAGCAAAATTGCAGGAACTTGGACATGAGGCAGAATCATCACATCATGGCCTAAGAAGATCTATGAGGGAAAAGAAAAAACCAGAAAGGTATGGGTTTGACACCTCATTAGTAACTAAACATTCTATCTACATAGCACAGGACATAAACCAAGAGGAGCCATCATCATTTGAAGAGGCCAAAGCAAAAACAGAATGGAAGCATGCAATGAAGGAAGAGATTGAAGCACTTGAGGAAAACAACACTTGGGATTTGGTGCCCAAGACTTCATCCATGAAGGTAATAGGCTCAAGATGGGTCTATAAACTCAAGAAGAATTCTGATGGTTCCATTAATAGGTATAAGGCAAGGCTTCTAGCAAAAGGCTTTGCACAAACTCAGGGAATTGATTATGAGGAGACTTTCTCTCCTGTGGCAAAGATGCCTACTATTAGGGTTTTGCTTAGTATTGCCTCTTCCAAGAATTGGAAGATACTTCAACTAGATGTAAAGAATGCATTCTTGAATGGTTGGATAACAGAAGAGGTATATATGGCACAACCACCTGGTTTTGAGAATCAAGTTTATCCTGATTATGTGTGTAAACTTAACAAAGCATTGTATGGTCTCAAGCAAGCTCCAAGAGCTTGGAATTTCAGGCTTGTTTCATTCTTGCAGGACAAAGGCTTTCAACCAAGCAAGGCAGATCCTTCACTCTTTATTGAAAAGAGTAATTCTGAGGTCATCTACCTATGTGTATATGTAGATGATATTATATTGACAGGAAATGATGCAGATGGTATGAAGAAGATCAAAGAACAGATGAGAGAAGAGTTCAAGATAAGTGATTTGGGTTCACTTACCTACTTCCTAGGTTTGGAAGTTGTCTACAAAGATCATGGTTTGTTTCTCACTCAAAGAAAGTACATTAAGGACATGTTGGCAAAATTCAAGATGCAAGATTGTAAGATTGCAGGTACTCCAATGGAGGTCAATCACAAATTGAGCTCACATGAAGGTGAACTCATAGAGGACATCACATCATATCAAAGTCTAATGGGTAGTCTCAACTATGCCACATTGACAAGAGTAAATATATGTTACAGTGTGAGTGTGCTAAGTCAATTTATGCACACACCAAGGAAACCACATATGGATGCTACCAAAAGGATTCTCAAGTATCTCAAAGGAACCATAAATCAAGGACTTTATTATCGTTATGTATCTGATTTAGGTTTGCAGCTATTTTCTGATGCAGATTGGGCTGGCTCCAAGGAAGATAGAAGGAGCACTTCATGTTATCTTACCTTTGCAGGTTCAAAGCTTATTTCATGGTCATCCAAGAAGCAACCCACAGTTGCTCTCTCTTCTACTGAAGCTAAATATAGAGGTCTTGCCATAGCTACACAAGAAGCTATGTGGATGAAGACATTATTCAAAGATCTTGGATTGGAGTTTGGAACTCCAACTATTTTTGGTGACAATATGAGTTCTATTCACTTGGCTGCTAATCCTATTTTTCATGCAAGGACTAAACATATTGAAGTTCATTATCACTATGTACGAGAGAAGGTTCTAAGCAAAGAGATTCAAATATCATATGTGTCCACTCATCAACAATGTGCAGATATTCTAACCAAAGCATTGGATGGTACAAAGCTTTGCAAATTCAAGGCTATGATTGGTTTGCAGTAATCTTGGAAGATTGAAGACCTCAAGCATACTTGGCTTGAGGGGGAGCTGTTGGAGCAAGTCTATGACAAGCCTAAGTATTGGCTTGAGTGTCACAAAGTCTTAGAAGAAGCTTTAAAAAGAAGACTATGTAAAGTTCACTTGTGAACTACCTCTTGTAACTTTTGAAGAGTTACTTAATGTAAAAGTAAGAGAATCTTAAGTGGTTGAGTCCACTTGATCAAGAATGGAAAGAGGAGCCACGAATTCGTGATTTGTGGTAGGTAGAGAATCAAATCAATCATTGATTGATTGGAGAGTGATTGAGGGAAGTTAGCCTCCCAAACTCAACTATAAATAGATGGCAGTTTTAGTCGTGGTTAGAGAGACCTATGTGAAGACCTCCAAGAGCTGAGCTTTATGCCATATCAAGGTGTGATTACAAGGCACACATATGTATCAATAAGTCATTGTATTGTACAAGCAATATACTTTCATTTTCATGATTATTTGAGTTCATCTTTCCATGTTCTTGTGAAGTGTACTACTCACTGCCATTACTCTCAGTTTTCTCAGTCAGCTTGCAGAGATGTTTTCTCTGAGATTGGTGCATCATTTTCAGTGATTTAACTTGGTAAAGTTATCTCTATAAGTCTACTATATGCTCACAAATGTTCATGTCATTTGAATGTTGCCATCTTCAGTTATGTTCATTTGAAGTCAATAGGGTCTGTTCATCTTCACTTCTCTGTCAGGTACCCCACTTTTCCACTCATCTTGTCAGAGCCATTTCTCAGTGGTTACTTATCCAAATTCAGTGATTTAAAGCTTGTTGGATTCAGCTTACTATCTAGTATAATCAAAAACATTTTCATAATCATTGGATTTCGACAGTTTGAGTTATGTTGATTTTTCTGCTCACTGGTCTATTTCTGTAGCAGCCCGTGAAAATCGGGATGATGTCATCACTTGTTAAAACTCATTCTCAGTGTGTGGCTCATTATTTTTTATGAGATTACTCTTGAAAGTTAGCTCTTTAAGTTGCCTAGACTTCCCCAAGAGGAATTGAGCTAATTGCTGCTGTGCTCAGAGAATTATGTAAAACACTGGACAGGTGTATGAACCAAGAATAGCAAGTTTTCACCTCTGAGCTAACTCCAACTTATCTGTTTTGATCTATCTTTTTGAGAGTGATCTTCCAAGGTACATAGGGTGTCTAATACATCCATTGGCAAGCTAAAAGGGCCCATCATATACTCATTGAGTTCATTTGGCTGGTGTAGATCAAGGATTTTGCAACACCTCTTCATCTTCAAGCACATACCTATCCATCTCTTCACAAGTTTTTCATCTATTCAGTCAGCTTCAACTCAACCACTTGCCCATATCCAGTCGGACCTCAGTGGTCCACTACCTTCCATGTCCCTCATCGGCCACAAATACTTCATAACCTTTATCGACAATTACACTAGATTCACAATTGTTTTCTTTTTGTCGTAGACCATAAGAAGGCCTACATCATATAATTCAAGTGGAAAACTTTATGAAAGTGATAACTAAGGGGAGCTTAATGCAATCGAATAGCAAAGAGTGCAGATACAAGAAGAGATTGAAAACTTTCATACTAAAAGCATGTGGTTTAAAAGTGCAACTGTAATGGTAATTACGACAGTTACTCCTAATGGGGAATGTGAAGTTGAGATATGTTGGATCACCTTTGTTAGAAAAAAATTCTAGTTCTTTGGCGAGCTCAAGTATGTTGATAGGGGATTACATTATGTGCCACATCACCCACACCTTTTGGGTGAGTCAACAAGACATAGCTCAAGTTCCAATTGATTGAAAAGGTTTACCTACCATGAATAGAGAAAGTGAATGATCCTCTTGCACGTTGATTTGAATTCATGTGTACACCTAACATATATCATTATAGGAGCACTCATTTGAAATCGTCCTTAGTCTTGTTCCATGAGTGACAGAGCATTCATTGAAGGTTAATCGTTGGGCCTTTGCTAGCCACTAGATTAGCTAACCCGAAGTTGGCTTGTCTTTGCTCAGGCAGAGATATTTCCGTAGGCATATCTCATTGTATGTAGCTTGGATTTCTAGCCATCTATTTAAAAAGGATCATTTTCATTATAATCTTATCCTTTTTTACTTAATACTATTGTGTGTATTGAGTTGGATATCCCACTCATTCATTCTTTGCATACTCTGCATTTTTTGTGTGAGTTGAGTATACGTATGTGCACATACCTTGTCTAGATATCAAGTAGTATGTCTTGTGTGGGATGATAGACATACCTCCCAAAATCCATTTCAAGTGATCTAAGTCTAGTAAAGTAAGTCTATGATCTGAGTGTCCGGTCAACTCAAACAGATGTGAGTTGGACAATGTTTGGTGACTCGTGTATATGGCCAAAGATCTCAAGGCTAAACTTATGCATAGGTTCTCATGCTCTCTAAGACAAGGAATTCACTCAGCTTAGTGGATAAGTTTTGATGGGAGCAAGGAGGAGGTCTTGAGTTCCAAACTTATAGGTACCAAGGTTTTGCCAAATAGCTCCATGAGCCGGAGCATTGTGGACCTCTCTTTCTAATTGGCATCTTTCCAGATAAAGGGTGGTGGAGAATAAATCCACAAAAGACTAGTGTGGATTGTGAAAAGCTCTTGTCTATACAATTTGATTGAGTATTATCAATAGGACTTGAATTTGGGAAATTCAAGAACTTGGAATTATAATTGGTTTTTTTTTGGAAAACCCTAGAAAAGAATGATGGATGTTCCATCAAAAGGTTTTCAATTTTGCAAGGGAAAGCACGAGATCGTGAAATGATCATGTGAAGGAATCAAAACCTAGAAGACAAGTTAGAGGTAATGCCTTAAAAATTATTTTAAAGAATTTAAGTGGGGAGGTACCCTATAAAGATATTTTTGGACTTCAAGATAAGCATCACTCACATGTCAATGTTAATATAAAATAGGGTGCTATGGGACATAATGTCATGGACAAAGAAAACCATCATGAACCTTAGATTTCATGTGACTTCTATACCTCATGATTGGTTCAAAATTTGGAGAAACCAATGCTTCCATTGTGTCTAAAACATGTCAAAACCCTTAGATCCACTGTCTTCTTGCTTGATTCTCACATGGAGAGATCAATTAGTTCGTAACTGCCTTTGATAAATCACCCTTGAAAACCTATATAAGGAGGGGTTGGCCACATACATACTCTGTCTTGCCAATATCAATCTTGGGAGCTCAAGGAGTGGTGACTGCCAAGTAAGTACTCTCAAAGTTCCAGTTCTAGTTCTTGTCTTGTCCCTTGTTCTAGTCTTGCCTAGTCTACTTCTTGGGCATCTAGCCTTGTCCTCTTGTAATCTCGTAGTACGAGAGCTAATCTAGTTATTTCTTGTATCTAGATCATCTCCGTAAAGGGAGTTCTTGTAACCTAGAGATCTTGCTTCAAACCTGTCATTCCGGGGTTGTGGGACGTCTTGTATCATCTCTGGTGCCGTTATTCATGCCTATCAATCCCAGATTATATGATGTCTTGTATCAGTTACGTATTCTTGTAACATTTTTCCTACTTGGGTCTTCTAGTAATCAAAAGTGTAGTTCTGAAATCTTGTCTACTATAGTCAAAAAGCACAATCTAGTCCTCCCCTAACATTTTGGCAAGACTAGCTTTGATCCAAGACCAAGCATCATGGAGAACACTTATGAACAAATTGTAGCATCATTTTAAGGTCTCTAACAGGTCGAGGACCTAACTCATCGATAGACATAAGTCAAGATACGACATCAGGTGCATGTTGGCGCACTCCTCCAGGAATTACGAGAACGAATTAGGAATATTTAATCAAATCAAGGAAGTATTCAAGTGAATCAATGACCTAGTACATCCTTCATGAAGTAACCCAATATTTGCATGTCAAAATTGTTTGATGGGGATCACACGAAGTTTCATGGATTTCTCCAACAAGTTAAATTGTACATCTGTATGCAACATGATAGATACCTTGACGAGGCATCCAAGGTCAAATTAGTTGGAACCTTGCTCTATGGCCAAGAATTATCATGGTTTGCTCCAATCTTGGAGAGAGAACATGGTAGTACTTCAAAACTATGAGTGGTTCTTCGAGATCATTTAATAAGCCAATTTTGATGGGGTTTAAGAGATGATATGAAGGACCTTCTACCTGAGAATGCTAGAGGTTAAGACATTGAATGAATACATCGTGCAAGCTATTCAATTTGATAACTGACTTTTTGAAAGGAAACAAGAAAAACAAGTAGAAGGAAGACCTCACCCATGGAAATCCTTCCAGCCCACTCCTAAAGATGGGACTATGCCTGAACCTATGCAAGTATATGTAAATATGTTCCAACCTCTAACACCACAAGAGAAACAGAGAAGGAGAGATAACAATTTATGCCTCTACTGTGCAAACCTTGGATATATTGAAGTTAGTTGTCCCTACAAGAGAACAAACTCCAAAGTCATAGCCACCTTTGTAGAGGAGGGAAATGAGGAAGTCTAGTTGTAAAAGAGACCATGATATAAGAAATGGTCTCATAATTCCAGCTACACCCATAGAAACATGTCTTGCACCGAAAAAGTTAATAATGCCCAAGAAGACCCTTTCCCTTACAACCCTAGTAGATTGAAGAGCCTCCTCATGTTTCATCGATGAAGGATTGGTTAAGAAACATGGAATTCCTGTACTTCGGAAGAACAAACCAATAGTAGCTGAAGTAGTAGATGGACGATCTCTAGAATCTGGGAGTATAATGATGGAAACCACACCATTAAGAGTACACCTTGGTGACCATGAATTCCATATATATTTCAACGTAATATCGAGTCCACTAAATTTGGTTACCATTGGAATGCGTTTGTTAAAGAAACATAATAGAGACATTAATTTTGAAAAGAATAAAATCACCCATCGAGATACCCAGAAGAACTCGACATATGTCGACGCCAAAGCCTTCATACATGCAGTAAGGAAGGAAGCGACTTATATGATCTATGCCATACCAACTCAAGAGCCCAAAAAAGACCATTCAATGAAGCTACCTAACTAATACCAAGATTTTGAAGATGTTTTTGGAAGGAAGACTGCAGATATCCTCCTAGAGCATAGACCTTATGATTGTGCCATTGAACCTCAAGAGGGAGCACAATACACCCTTCCGACCAATCTATAGACTATCCACAGAGGAACTTATAGAATTATGCAAGAATATTGATGCGAATCTATCCAAGGGTTTCATCAACTCAAAGTCTCCTACAAGAGCCCATATCATATTTGTAAAGAAGAAGGATGGGACTCTCCGAATGTGTGTAGAATATCATGGATTGGAAAACGTCACAATAAAGAACATATACCCTCTACCACTTATATCATAGCTCTTGGAATGCCTCAGAAAAGAAAAATTATTCACGAAGATTGACCTTCGAGGAGCCTACAATCTTGTCAAGATTTGAGAAGGAGACGAATGGAAGATGCATTTCAAACAAGGTATGGGCATTTTGAATATGTACTTATGCCATTTGGTCTCACAAATACTCTAGCTATCTTTCAACATATGATGAATGATATCTTTTGAGAGTATTTAGATGACTTTGTGTTAATATATCTTGATGATATCCTAATATTCTCCAAAAATCTAGAGGACCATGAATATCAAGTAAAGATAGTCCTAGAGAACCTAATAGAAAAAGGGTTGTATGAAAATTTAAAGAAGTGCTCTTTCCATAAAAAAAAAGTGGAGTTTTTAGGGTACATTGTATCAGACAAAGGAATCTTTATGGACCCTAAGAAGATCAAGATAATCCTTGATTGGAAACCACCTTCATGTGTACGAGGTGTACAATGTTTTCTAGGATTTGCCAATTTCTACAAGATATTCATTTGAGATTACACCAAGATAGTGACACCTCTTACCAAGCTTATAGGGAACTCATATTCTCATGGACCCAATAAGTAGAAAAAGCATTTCACACCTAGAAATCAGATTTCACCTGTGGTCAGGATCTTGCTCACGTGCACATAGAGGTTATGAATCCTAAAAATAAACAACGAAATAGATATGCAAAGAGATGAGACAGAACGTAATATTGGGTGCAATCTCCCCCCATGTACTCTGTTTCGACAGTCCACAGAGTGCATGTATTTATAAGAATTTTTTATTAGGTTGAAAAGAGTGGTTACATGAGAGCGGCTTTGAAAAGCAGGTGTGAAACTAAAAGTTGGTAACTTTCTAGAAAGCCTTTTCTTTGAAATATCAGAAATTGCGGTCTACAATGACCCTTATTCTAACCACTATTTTTCTAATTGTTTCTAACAATAGAAGCTTCTACACAGGTTTATTTACAAGCTAAATAAATTATAATTCATATTGACGTCCGCACTTTCATGCCTTTCACACTCCTCACAAACCTTCAGCTGCTATATCAGAAACACCAAAACACATTAATACAGTAATAAATTAACACTCCAACAATTCCTTGATCACCATATTCCATAGTTCATAACATGCCCCTCAGTTGATAAAATAATAAAGATAGATGGTCAGTCACATGTTATATCACTGAACAAAAGATAAGCATGTTCCATGTAAAAACACATGCATGGAAATGTTCATGGAGGTGTTAAATTATTAAGATTATCTATGAGGTGCTCACATATTCTAGGGTCCATGGGTATGAGGAGAAAAAAACCCTCTTGCTATGGACTTTCCTTGCACTCAACCTTAGTCTCTTGAACCTAATTCTCACGCATGAAAGTTATCTTGCACTTTAATATGGTGCTTCCCTCTCAGGATGTACCATGGCATGATGTACCCTAACAAGATTTACCATGGCATGATGTACCCTAACAGGATGTACCCTATCTAGATGTACCCTGACAGGATGTACCCTGTCTAGATGTACCCTGATGTACCCTGAGACATGCTGCATCATGCCGCGCCGTGCGGCCTTGCCCAAGCCTTCTTGAAAAAGTAAGAAAGAGCTACAAGCTATGTTAAATATAAGAGGAGAGAACTTGAGTGACAACACGAAGAGAGAGTGTAGTGGTAAAACACTTCCCTTGTGTGACTAAGGTTGTGGGCTCAAATCCTCCCACCGTGGTGAATCCAACAGTCCTTATTGCAACTCATACATTAAAATTGGTTCGCGTGTAGCCAACGGCTGCCAATGGTCACCAAGGGAGCCTATGTTGCAAAAGATGTTAAAGTAATGCCTTAAGCTATGCCTAAGTTATATGCCTTAGTCGATGCCTTGGAGTAAGGAGTAAATGTAGGAGTAAATATAGGTTTTGGTTCTATAATTGGAACAGAAACAGAAACCTGAAAGTGAAACAAAAACTAGAACCGGAATAGGAACCGGAACCAGACCAGAATTGGAATTGGAGACAAAATCGGAAACCGAAATCAGAATCTGACTCGGATCACAAACAGAGAATAGCAAATCAGACCCCTCCATATTGACCCGTGTAGAGCTCTGATACCACTGTTGTCAAGATCTTTCTCACGCTCACACAAAGGTTATGAATGCCAAAAATACACAGCAAAATAGATACGCAAGGAGACGAGACAGAACGTAATATTGGGTGCAATCTTCTCCCATGCACTCTATTTTGACAATCCATAGAGTGCATGTATTTATAAGAATTTTTTATTATGTCAAAAAGAGTGGTTACATGAGAGCATCTTTGAAAAGCAAGTGTGAAACTAGAAGTTGGTAACTTTTCTAGAAAGCCTTTGCTTTCAATATCACAAATTGCAGTCTACAATGACCCTTATTCTAACCACTATTTTTCTAACTGTTTCTAACAATAGAATCTTCTACACACGTTTATTTACAAGCCAAATAAATTATAATTTGGATTAATGATATCCACCCTTTCATGCCTTTCACGCTCCTCACGAACCTTCAACCGCTATATCAAAAACACCAAAACATATTAATACATTAATAAATTAACGCTCCAATAATTCCTTGTTCAAAATATTCCATAGTTCATAACATCACCACTGCTCTAGTTCTAGTTTATCCTGATTCTAATAAGCCCTTCTTCCTAGAGATAGATGCATCTTACATCACATTAGGGGTCATTCTATCCCAATATGAATCCTATCCCAATATGATGGACACCTACATCCAGTTGCATCATTCCAGTTGTAGGTGTCCATCCCAATCTGATGGACACCTATATCCAGTTGCATCATTCAAGGAACGTTTCCCCTCGAGATATTAATTATGAAATCCATGATAAAGAACTTCTTGCCATAGTGGATGTGTTTGATACATAGCACCATCATCTAGAAGGATCACTTCATAAAATTACTATGTATATAGATCAAAAGAACTTAGAGTATTTTATGACCACTCGCATCCTAAATAGAAGGCAATCTCAATGGAGTAACTTTTTATTTAGGTCTGACTTTGTCATCACATACGGTCTAGGACATCAACAATGTTAATCAGATGCCTTGTCTAGAAAATATTACCTTGCACCAAAGAAGGGTGAAGAGGCCTTTGATCAAGAAGAGAGTGTATTAATCAAGCCTGAGCATCTCCAGTTAGCAGCTATCTCTTAAACCCATCATGAAGATTCAATCTTGAATCATTTGCTTTGTGAGAATCTACCACAAGATGAATTGTTTTGTAATGTTAAGTAGAAAAATCAAGAAGGAAAAATCCAAGAAGTAAACGAATTTTGGGAAAAGGATGAGTTACTATTCTATAAGAACCTGTTGTATGTCCCTCCAAACAAGCCTAGGATCCAAGTACTTCAACAATCTCATGGCAACCTTGTAGTAGGACATTTTGGAGTGAAAAAAAAAAAATAGAACTCATATCAAGGGATTTTGGTGGCCTCAAATGTGGAAGGAAGTCAAAGTATATATCCAAACCTGTGATACTTGCAATAGATCTAAGATACTGTGACATAAAACTCATGGCCTTTTGCAACCTTCACCTATTCCAAAAAAGCCATGGGCTTCATTATCTATGGATTTCATCACATATCTACCAAATTTAGATAAGTATGATGTCATTCTTGTTGTAGTGGCACACTTCATTCTAGCTACTAAGGCAATCAGAAGTGCAACCATTGCTAGACTTTTTCTTAGATACATCTTTAGGCTTCATGGATTACCTGACGATATTGTCAGTGATCAAGGTCCGCAGTTCATATCTAGCTTTTGGAATAGTCTTTGCAACCTCCTTGGTGTTCAAGTTAAACTATCTACAACCAATCATCTATAGACTTATGGACAAACAGAATGGGTGAATCAAGTCCCAGAATGGATGGGAGTGTGGATGGGACCCAAATTTCATTGTAATATATCTTTTGTCAAATTTTAATCATTTCTTATGTAAAGACAATACAAAAATTATGTACAAACCCATTTTTGGAGTGAAAATATTTTCACATTTGCGTTAAGAACAATTTGGCCACATTCTACTTGTATCAATAGGATTTCAATATTTTGTTTGTAAGAAAGTTGTTATTGTTTATTTTCTTTGTTGTGGTGTCAACTATCGATTTTTCCTTTTTAAAAGTCACCAACGTTTGTGATTTCTTGAAAAAATCACTTTTGTTGTAATTTTTTGAAAAGTCACTTGAAGAGGAAGATAGAGCTCAAAATGTAAGTATTTTCAATTAATGTCATTCATTCTTAAAACCTCATGAAAACACTTATCCCAAGACTTTGTGTAGGGGGTGATCAAAGTTGATAAGTTTGTAGCCAAGAGGAGAGCGGATCAACTACTGCATGGAGGTGGACCTTTTATTGCAAACTACATTGGGAAAACTCCCGAAGAACCTTTTGTAATTATCCATAAAGACTAAAGTCCTTAAGGGCACTTCATGACATGGTGTCTATAGCCCTTGAGTAAATTTTTGTGTTTATCAACCATTAATCATGGGACCAATTGTGTCAATAACAATTTTAGTTTTTTATTTCCATGGAAAAATCTTAGATCAAATACATATATCTCTAGGGTTAGGGGTAAAAACTAGTGATGAAATAGCAAGTTTTGTTTTGACTTACACCCTAACTATGGCTTTGGAGGGTCGAAAGGAACTCATTGAAAAGTTCAAATCCAATCGATGTAGTGAAGCCAATTAATGAAAAGATACACTTTCTTTTATTATTTATCTCATTGTCTCTTGAAATTGTAGTGTACATCATATTGCAAAGCTCTATGGATTTATTTTCTCAAGTGAAGCATTTTGACCCATGAGTTTTGTGTATATCGCACATAATATACTATCCATGGCATAGGGAGGCCAAGAAAAGTCCTACCATAGCAAGAGAAGGGACTACAAAGAAACTGTAGGTCCTCCTCTTTCATTTCTATGGTAGGCCTTTTTTTTGGCTTTCATATGACATATAGACTCATAATAAGACATGTGGGAACATGAAATGGATGTTTCAAGTGTGTTCTATGCATTAGAATGCCTAAGCACTATAATATCCATAAAGTGACTATCTCAACCATTTGATTGTGCAAGCTTAAGTCATATGAGTCAATAAATTATGCATCAATACCTCAAGTGATACCAAACATGGTTTAAAGTTAAAAGGCCTAGCTACAGACACAAGGGGGGGGGGGTCCAAATGCTTTGGAGAGGCTCCTCCCATGTTTCTATGGCTATACCATTTTTTGTTTTTAAACGATGGTGCAATGCTCCCATAGACATAGTAGATGAGGTAGCTTTCCAATGCTTATGATACAATTAAGAAAATGTACAAGATCACTTAATGATAAGATAAGATAACGTGGAAAGAGATAATAGACAACATCATGGAGTAGAAATGCTCAATTTTCATTCAAAATAGTGAAATTTGCAAAAACTCTCTTGTATGGGGAGATCAATTACAAATGTTAGCCATGGCCATCCTGGATACTCCTAGCTAATTGTATGTCCTTGGGTTGTATAACAAACCTCTTAGCATGGATGGTATATATGTTAGAATCATCGAGCATTGATATTAATCTTTCTATTGCCTCTTGTAAAGCTTCTAAAGCTACAAATTGGATCCTTAATCCCACACAATATCTTTGTAGCTACTCTTTATCCACTCTTGCAAAATTTCTACTAGGTATCAAAATCTTAGTTGTCTTTTGATAGCGTCTAATCTCTACAAATGCTCAGGTATATCTTCTTCTTTGTTGTAATACTCTTGCAATTGGCATTGGAGTTCTTTGTTGGACATTTTGTTATGGTGTTTGTTGTGGTGGTCTACAATGGGGTTTGAAGACCTTCTTTTGATGTTGCACATGTCTTGAGCTTTCTCCTTTTTCTAATTGTTGTTGTCAGCTTTACACCCTCTTTTCATCATTTGTTAAGGCTCTACAATTCACTCGTAGCCTCTTTTTAGCTATATTCACCCTATGATTTGATTGTATCTCTTGGTTTATCCATGGTGTCTCTATCCGACTCTCCTCACTTGACTAGTCTAAAGCTTGTGGAGGGGTTCTATATTGTTGCGAATTATAATTGGAAGACTCATTAGAATAGTAGGGATGAATAATCTTTCTTCTAACTCGCTCCTTCATCCTTTTATGGATGATATCTTGGGTGATGGAGGTTCACCATATGATGGTTTAGGTTTCTATGGTTTATATGATCTTGGTTGCAAATTGTATCCATGTGCTACTTCTTTTTCATGAGATTGTTCACTTCGCAAGTAATTTCAAACACCTATATCGTGATGGGATGTAGAGTGATCCACTCCATGGTCAATTATGGGGATTCATCCATGGTGGTCACTAAGCACCTTGCATGCAGCCAAGAAAGTTAATGGGTTCCTTCCTAGTAGTTTGCTTTTTTGATTTCATCCTCTATAGTGCTAGAATGTTTAAATGAGAGAATGAGCCTCTTCTTATAAAGTTCCACCTAAGAACATCTTGTTAACATTCAAATGAACAAAAATAGTTAAAAAATAGAATAGTTCTTAAAAAATTGCAAAAGAGAAGAGAGTGTATTGGGAATCTTATAATTTAACATAAAAATAGCATAAATGGATTAAATGACTTCACTTCCTAGTAGAACCCTCTTGTATTCTTGTAGCTGACCATTGAGCATGATGTAGAAGTCCTAACATTGACTTTCATTTTTCACTAGGCATGTTTTGTTGACTAACTCTTGCAACATTTGCTATATCCAACTCATTGGATCATTCCATAGCATATTTTCTTGAGAATGTAGTATGGTAAAACCAACTAAATATCTCTTCCATATATTTCAATTCCATTGCACCACCACCAAGTTGTTCTTTTGAAGTAAACACCTCTAGCCCTATACAGTGACTTTTCCATTTTTTGTGTACTACAAATCTTTAATGATTCATATCAATGCATGAAAAATCCTCCATGTGCAAATAAAATATGTTGAAACTTTGTAAATACATACAACAAACTCTTTTCAACAAATAATTTCAAAGATTAAAAAATCTTACAATGTAATTTGTAATATTGATGTCTCCCCAACATAGGATGAAACACTTTGTGAATTCTGTTAATGTAGCTTGAAATAATTTGCATCATTTTTTGTTGGAGCTAGTAAGACTCATTAAGCCTACAAACTTATCTAAGCATGAACAAACCCTATTTGATCACTTATTAGTGATTTTAATTTGAGGATCATTATCACTTGTTATCATGTATAGGTCTTTTAGTAGCTTCCCATGCCCATCTCCATAGGAGTGGCAATAGGCTTACAGTCTTCAAGGCCAAAACGCTATAATAATGTGTCAATATATTTTGTTTGACACAAAGACATTCCACCATCAACTTGCATAAACTGAATGCCCAAATAGTGATGCAAATGCCCCAAATCAGACATCTCAAATGAGGCATGCAAATCAACCTTGAAATTAGCAATATGCTTCTCAATATGACCAGTGAGCAGCATGTCGTCAACATAGACAACAATGATTAGAAGCACATCATTAGCACGCTTAACATATAAAGTGCTTTCAGTTGGACTGTTCTCAAAACCATGTGCAACCAGATAGGCATGTATCTTCTCATACCAAGCACGTGGTGCTTGCTTTAAACCATATAATGCCTTCTTTAACCTGCACACCTGGTTTTCATGCCCTTTCTGCACAAAGCCATGGGGCTGAAAAACATACACTTTTTCATGCAAGTCACCATTCAGAAATGTTGTTTTAATGTCCAACTGATGTACATTCCAACCATGATGGGCTGCAAGTGCACAAATGCTCCGAACAGTAGTCATACGGCATGTAGGTGCAAAGGTCTCATCAAAATCAATGCCTCTTTCCCGTGCATAACCCTTTGCAACAAGCCTAGCCTTATACATGTCCACTGTACCATCAGGTTTACACTTTAGCTTGTATACCCACTTAGTGCCAATGGCCTTCTTGCCAGGAGGCAAGTCACATAAAGACCAAGTACCATTCTTCATTAAAGCATCATATTCAGATTGCATAGTAGCCATCCAATTTTTAGAATTTTGTGCTTCATCAAACGAAAGAGGCTCATTCTCATCACAGAGACTAGATGCAGCCATAGCATAGCAATCTGATGCAAAAGAGGCACTATGAGAGCCTGAACGAGTACGATATGACAGAGGTGCATCTAATTTGCTGTCACGCAAAGTCTGCACCAGCGGTTTTGGCATAGTTCTTGACTGCTCAATATCAGCTCTCTCATCAATAAGTGCATCATGTACATCTGCATTAGAAATAGAATTATCTACATCATCACATGAAACCTGCAAAGGCTGAAAAGTTGCCTCATTAGGACCAGCACTAGAGTGTCCACCTGTAAAAAGAGGCATCAAAGTATCATACATGTCTTTGGAGCTAACAGATGTCTCCTTGGTACATGAAAGCAATGGCTGAATAGCATCTTCCACAAAAACAACATCACGGCTAACCAATATGCGTTTAGTCTGTTGATGATACAGACGATAGCCTTTACTTTCAGAACTTTACCCAACAAAAATACATTTTACTGCCTATCATCCAATTTTTTGTGATGTTGTTCAGGCACTAATGCATATGTCAAACAACCAAAAACATGTAGATGAGCAACAGATGGCTTGCGATCATGCCAAGCCTCATATGGAGTGATAGACTACAGCGCTTTAGTGGGACACCTGTTAAGTACATATGCTGCACACATGACAGCCTCAAGCCAGAAACTATGTGGTAAAGCCTGACTCTTGACCATACACCTCACCATCTCCATGAGTTACCTGTTCTTCCGTTCAGCAACTCCATTCTGTTGAGGCATATACGCAACTTTACACTGGTGTTTTATCCCACGTTCAGCCAGAAATGCATTAAAATAAGAAGACATATATTCCCCCCCTCGATTAGAACGGAGGGTGCCCATTTTACATGCTGACAAATTTTCAGGCAAAACCAAAAAGTGTTTGAAGCACAAAAACACTTCTGACTTTGCCTTCAATGGATATACCCATGCATGCCTGGAAAAATCATCAATGATAGTCACGAAGTAAAGCTAGTTTCCGAAAGAAGGTGTCTGCATAGGACCACAGACATCACTATGTACAAGCTGCAATTTCTGCGTAGCCCGAACTGAACCATCTTTTGGAAAGGAGGAATGCTGCATTTTGCCCAAAATACAACCTTCACATACATGTTTTCTAGGTGCCTCAAGCTTGGGCAAAGAAGACACCATATCAGATTTCTGCAGGCGTAGCAAACTAGCAAAATTCATATGACCAAAGCGTGCATACCAAAGCTTTGCATCTGACATATCCTCAGAATCATGAACTGCACATGCCGAATCATTCACAAATCTTTCATAGTCTATGAGCTTATACAACCCACGACATAAAATGCCAGAAGCAATAATAACATCGCCATTTGACAGATCATGAACTGTACATCTGTCATCAAGAAATTTCACAACCAAGACAATCTTGGCTAATGCAGAAACTGATAACAGATTCTTCTTGATCCCTGGCACAAATAAAGCATTTGACAAGGTGAAAGAACTACCATCAGTCGTAGTCAGAATGATCTTACCAACTCCCATAACAGGATAAGAGGAGTTGTTGGCGCATGTGACAGTATTCCCTATAGGGGCAGGCTCGAGTGAAGAGAAGAAACTGTGCTGCGAGATAATATGTTTGGTCGCCCCACTATCAAAGTACCAAACATCTGAGTCCACTGCAGACATGCACTGCTCATGAGAAGATGGGTCAAAACGGGAGACAGTAGTAAACGCCCATTCTCCTTCCTGCACAAGATTAGCAGACTCTGTTTTTGGTGTAGAGGCTTCTGCAACAACCATTCTAGCCTCCTTTTTCTTTGCCTCTTTTGTAGCCAGTTTTGGACATTTCTTTATGATATGATCATTCCCTTTACAATACTTGCAAAACAATTTCTGCTTTTCTGATTTCTTCTCACCTTTATCCTGGTTCTTCGAATGTGCAGCATTTGCAGATTTCTGCTTACTAGTAGAAGAGCTCCATTTTCCTTTGCCCTTTTGACTAGCCAGGAAAGCTTGATCTGCAACATGCATAATGGACCTGTTCTGCTTGGACTGATCTTCCTGCAACAGAACAAAGACTAACTCCTCAAATGATAAGGCATTCGGATTGCCTTTCATCATCAACCAAAGAGTAGAAGCAAAACTCTGATATGTATCAGGAAGACCATTCAGAATGGTTTGCACAAGTGAGCTATCTGGTATAACCTCATCAGCAGAAAACAACTGTTCCTTTAAATCTTTGATCTTCGTTAGGAAATTGTCCATAGAATCACCTTCATTCATGTGCTCACTCTCCAATTGTTTTCGGAGGTAAGCAACATGAGCCTCATTCCTAGCTTGGTACAATGTGGTAAGTGTATCCCAAGCATCCCTAGTTGTTCTACAAGAGCGAATATGAGGAATAATGGCACGTTTGATAGACAAAGCTATCAATGCATGTGCATGGGCATCTCTACCATCCCAACGAATCTGCTCTACACTAGGTGCAGCAAAAACAGCAGCACGAACAAGAATCTGCACAATATCATCTTCGACACCATCTTCATCAGCTCTAGCACCTGTATTCGCAGTACCTGTTGTTACAAGTGTAAGAGGACGTCTTTGAACACCTTGCACAATGTTCCACAATCCTTTTGCAACCAATACATGTCGCATCATATAAGCCCATAATGGGTAGTTGGTACCATCCAACTTATCCTCAATAGCCAACATACGGAATACATCACTACTTTTAGCCATGGCCGGTGACTAAAATACCCTGATGCAGGAAATCTGTATCTCAAAAAGTTGAACGGAACTGCCCAGATGAGTTCTGCTAAACCTGTAGCAGAGTTTGAGATGCTTATACTGGCGAACAGAAACAGGTATATACCTTTGGCACAAAAAGATGAAATAGCCTGCACAAGCGCTATGATAGTGCGCTCGGAGGCCAAAACGAGCTCAGATCACGATTTCGGCACCACAAAGCGAAGCCGTTTTGATCTCTGAAACACCCTGAGTATGCTCACCAAATTTCATGCGAATTTGAGACTGCAAATGGAGGAGTGTCGACGGTGCCCTAGATGAAGCGACGACCTGCTTTGATACCAATTGTTGGAGTTAGATGTCTACGGAAGCACACGAATAGCACAAGGAAGAAGCCCATTAGGGCAATAGGCGTATATACAAGCCGCGGGAAAAAAACCTCCTAAAGAGGGAAAAAAGTGCCCCGACGGTCCTAGTGTGTTCACACACATCACTACCTAAATATATCAGCATTTTTCATCCTTTCAAGAAAATCATAATTTTTCACTCATTAGGGGAAAAAATGAACCTTGCATGGGTCTTTTAGATTAAGGAGTGATTACGAATGGACCAACGAGAGGAGGGTGGTGGACACAGTCTAGTCCCTTAATCACATAGGCTAGGCATAGGGTTCCCTTGTTTTTTTGTGGTCAAACATGGAAAAATCAGCTAGAACGAGTGGGTTTCCTGTTGGGAATGGTTTTGGTAATCTCGAATTTCATTTAGAGCCATAGGATTCTCTCAAAAATCAAAGGTCTAGATGAAATCCAAAAAGTCAAGGCAACTTTGATTTGTGACCCTTGGATTGGATTAAAAACAAGTGGCCTAGATCATTGTAATGATGGGAGAAAGTGCTAAACATTCCCCAGCCTTGGATCAGAACTCAAATCGGACGATGTAGTTTGAATGGAGATGGGATAACAGCGCGTGCCTCCATGGCCCTCCAATCTTCATCTCATCCCATGGTTGGTATTCAATGAATTGAAGAGAAAGGCACCTTTTTATCTGCACCGTGCGATCAACGCGTCCATCCAACAGCTAGCGCCGACTTCCGGATCTCGATCAGCGCCGTTTGCGCTCTATCATAGGATGTAGGTTGATCTAATGGTCAAGATTCTTGCAGAGAATGTGAAAAAAGCCTGTCCCAAAGCCCCACGACTCTGCCACACTCTCTTTCTAGATGTCCATGTCATTTAACATGTGCCATCGATCAAAACAATCCAACGACTATGAATGCCTGCGCATGAGAACTCAAAATAGACATATGATTCAAAGAATATTTTATTCCACAAACCACTAGTGGTTTTTTTTCTCCTTCAAATCTCATGTATTAAGCTCCTTAATTCCTAAACATTAGGAATCCTTACAAGGCCCATGGAGGGCTCACTTTTTCCCCTAATGTACTCTTTGGATTATAAGAATCATGAACTCTTGCAAAATAGGCACAAAATTGTAACTTTTTGGATAGACAATAAAAGCCATTATTTTAACTTCTCATGAAAGTAAGGGGTGGAAAAGAGGTACTTGAATTAAACCCTAGTCTCCCAAGTAGATCTCAAATGGAAGAAGTAAACACAACCCATTCCTCTAGATAGAGTATGAATTGACAAGGAACTATAAACATGATGCAAGGAGAGTGCTCAAATGAAGGGTAAAGAAACATACTAAATATGAATCTATAAATAGATTTGGGGTACATATTTACAAGGATTGACTTCAAAGATTTGTAGAAAGACAAAGATCAAAGTCATCCTTTTGTTAGACTTATGTGTTCCTAGTCTAGCTTTGATGTGAACCTCTGCCCTATACATGGGCACTTTTTACTCTAGTGCTGGCTAGAGGTTTTTTCCCCATGTTACCACATACATCATTCACTCATATATGGTGGTACATTTTACTTAGGGATATTATTGATATGATCTTACTTTAGTTCAGTTCACTATCAATAGAGAGAGCTATTCCAACCATCCTTCTTCTATGTGTGTCTTGTTCCATTTGTGTTCCTTGTATGTGCTTCTCGTGTGTCTCTCACATTTGTACACACCCCCAATAGTGGTGTCAGAATAGGTTCATCTCCTTCTCAAGTTTCATTTTTTTGAGTCTGTTATACTTTATGGAATATCTAGAATGAAGGTTTAATGCTATGAGGATTTTAATGAGTTTTGTGTTTTGATTTAGCAGGTGAAGTTCCATGAGGGTGTGAATGCACATGGATTTATTAAAATACTTTTGGAGATATTTAGAATAATATTTTAAGAAAATAAGTTGTTTTTAGAAGATAGTTATTTTTAGCTATTTTTGTAAATAAAGCAAACACGCCTTATTTAAAGTGTGGCCCTCATGTATCTTCAATTGAGGACATAATATGAATCACCCATAAATACACATGCTCTGATAGAGTTTTCCATCAGAGTATGTGGTGGGAGATTGTACCCAATCTGGTGTTGTCTCTTGTCTCTTGTCTCTGAACCTTCACTATGAAGCTCAATACTAATTAGAGGAAATATGTGGGGTATCTCTTCTCATAAGCATGCATGCCTGCTTGTAGGAGTGTTACTCCTCTCTAGAGGCTCTCGCATTGCTTTTCAGCACCTGAGGAGGTCCATAGAGAGCACTTTGCTCGTTTAATTTTCCTCCAAAAAGTGTAAGGTATAGTGTTAATATATGCCAAACCCTAGTGTAATATAGCATGTGGGATTAATATCCTCTGTAGAAGCACGCATCCATGGATAATGGAGTATATAGAGCGTCATCTTCGAATTGCTACTTCTATATATCCTTAGTTAAGAGCTAATTCTAACCATCCTCTTCCACTTATGAAGCCATATCTTGAGTATTCCATGTCCAAACTTGGCAATGTTTGTTGCTATGGAAAGGTTGCTCAGAGCTGTTTCCATAGAGTGGCTGCAACATAAGTTTTGGGCTTCAATTCCAACATCAAAAGAACTTGGAGTTTTACCCATTCATTTTCAACAACCCTTTTTCAAGCAACATATTGAAGCACATCTAATTGGATGAGACTTGGAGAACTATTTCAATGGAGTGCAGACCATCTTCAACACCTAAGCACAGTTGCAAGTTCTTCTTTGGAACCTCTAGATAAGTTTCTTGTTAATTTATATGCATCGTTGCTCTCTTTTTGCATCAAATTACATATAGGACATGCAATTTTTCATCCTACCTAGAGTATACACATAGTTTAGACATGGTTTGTCTTGTACCGTGCATGTATTCTTCTTGCAGGAATAGGTAGATTTTTTCTTGCCGGTTAGTGAGGAGAAAACTCTACAATTGTCAGGGTGTTTAATGCCCTTTTGGTCTATTTGCAAACACTGCCTCTTATCCTATCATTGGATTAGGAGAAATTGAGCTTAGGACTCCAAATGGAGGTGTTATTCTCCTGAAAAATGCATTGTATGTACCCAATATCAAGAAGAACTTAGTTTTAGTTCTGTTGACTACTAAAGCTAGACTTCATGTACACTTTGATGATGATAAGTGTATGGTTCATGATTTTAGCAATGGTGATATTATCATGATGTACAATACCTTATGTAATGGCTTGTATCACATGGATACATACAAGAGGGCTGCCTCGAATGCCTTGGTTGCTCATACTTCTTCCATGGTTGAAATGGAGCTTTGGCATGCTCGTGTTGGTCATTTGAACTTCAATAGTTTGCTTTACTTGCAAAAAAAGGACATGGTTATTGGTTTTCCAACACTTGAGCTCATTGAAAAGCATGCATGTGAAGGTTGCATTCTTGGAAAAATGCATCATGATTATTTTCCAAAAGATATTTATACCTACATTACAAGAAAATTGCAACTTGTTCATAGTGACGTATGTGATCCCGTCAAGACTCCAACTTTTGGGAAGCATGTATATATTGTTACCTTCATTGATGATGCTACTTGCCATACATGGATGATCCTATGAAAGCAATGAATGAGGTATTTTCTTGCTTCAAAGCATTTTTAGCTATGGCTAAAACTTTTCCCTCACAAAAGCTTTTGACTCTATGCACAGATTATGGTGGTGAATACATGTAACATGAGATTAATGCTTTTCTTCATGAGAGAGGTATTTCACACCAATGGATGCCATATACACATCAAGAAAATGGTGTTACGGAACCTAAAATAGAACTCTTCTTGAAATGGCACGATGTATGGTTAAAGGAAAGCACCTTCCTAATACACTTTGGATGGAAGTGATCATGTGTGAAATCTATGTGTTGAATCGCGACCCTACAAAAGCATTGAGAGTCATCACTCCTTATGAGGCTTGGAATGGACATAAGCCTATGGTAAGCCATATGTGCATGTTTGGTTGTTTTGCATATGCTACTGTGCCATCACAAAAACATCACAAACTTGGTGACAAGTAAAAAAAAATGTATATTTTTTGGTTATAGTGCTGAAAGTAAGGGATATTGTTTGTACCATCCATTGATGAACACAATTATTCTCACTCGAGATGTGGTCTTTGCTACAAATTCAATTTTCCCTCTACTTGAATGCAAAAAAGAGCCAATAATTAGCTCATAAGATGTGTTCAATACACTCATGCCTTTATTCCAAAATTGTGCGCTTGACTATGGCCATGTAGACCAGCCAACTAAGGTTCAAAGGGCTGAAAAATTCCAGCAAAATAGAGCTAAAAATGCAAAGAATTTCCAGCCAAACATGGCTGAAAGTTTTCAACCAAAAATTATCGAACCTGCTAGAAATTTCTAGCCGCATACATTTGAACATCTGTGTCAAAATATGGCTGAAAACAGGCATGAAATTCAGCCCACACATGATGTACATGTTGATGATGTATTACATAATGAATGCATGTCTATCAAGAGTGGACAAACTATGCCAAAGTGGTTGAAACAAACTCTACACGAGAGCAAATTAAGTGCACCTTTACTCGGTAGAACAAGATCAAGCTCTCACCATGCATCAAGTAATTTTATGGATTATTCTCTTATTGCAAAAGCATGTAATGAAGAACCACTTACTTTTGAAGATGCATGTGATGATCCACAATGGATGAGTGCTATGCAATCAAAAGTGATTCCATAACATAGGAATGGTACTTGAGAGTTATGCGAATTGCCAAAAGGAAAAATGGCCATTGGTACAAAGTGGGTTTACAAGATGAAGAGAAATTTTGATTGCAGCATTGATCACTTTGGTTAGAAAGGGATATGCACAACAATATGGCATTGACTATAAGGAAAATTTTGCACCTACTTCATGCATGAATACAATTCATATTGTGGTTACATTGGCTGCCCATCAAGGTTGGAAAGTACATCAGTTGGACATAAAAACAGCTTTCTTTAATGGTGATTTGCAAGAAGAGGTCTATGTGAAGCAACCTCTTGGATTTTCCATGAAAGGGAAAGAGCATATGGTTTGTCACTTGCATAAAGCTTTGTATGGTCTCAAGCAAGCTCCACTTGCATGGTATGAGAAAATTCATAAGCACTTGGTTACTGTTGGCTTCACATGTATTCCACTTGAAAGCATATTCTATGTATGCGAAGATGGGGCTGATGTTATAGTGCAGGTTCTTTATGTCGATGACATACTCTTAACTTGGTGATGTGATGCAAAACTTGAAATTGTTATGGCTGATTTGCAGCATACTTTTGATGTCACTTATCTTGGTCTTTTGAGCTACTATCTTGGCATCCACTTTGTATCCGTTGAGGGGGGAATTGTTATGCATCAAGCAAAGTATGTGGAAAATCTACTTCAAAATTTTGAGTTTGAGGATTGCAAGCAAGTTTCCAAACCATTTGAGAGAGGATTTAGGTTCTCAATGTAGGATTCCAATGATGCATTTGACACTTCTCTATATCAGCAAGTTGTGGGATGTCTTATATATGCCTGCAACACAAGGCCATATATACAGTATGTAGTTTCCCAGTTGACGGGATTTATGCATAGTCTTGGCACTAAGCTTTGGCAAGCGGTGAAACGTGTGTTCCGATATCTTAAATTCACTTTGAGCTTAGGTCTCTTTTACGGAAGAGATATTCAATCATGTGTGGATGCTTTTACAGATAGTGATTAAGCTGCTCGTTATGATACACGTGTTTCCACTAGTGGTAATTGTTTTTTCCTTGGAGTCTCATGCATATCTTGGTTGAGTAAGAAGCAACCTAGAGTGGCGACATTGTGTTGTGAAACTGAGTATAGGGCATTTTTCATAACTATAGTGGAGTGTATATGGCTGAGACGCATATTGATGGATCTTTGCATGGAGACTGATGTTGCTATGCATATTCTCACTAACAGTCAGAGTGCATTGGCTATTGCACAGAACCTAGTGTTTCATGCATGGACCAAACATATTGAGGTGCATTATCACTATGTGAAAGAGTGCCTTCATGGAGGAGATATTGATTGTGTATATGTGCCTACACAAAATAAGGGGGCAAATATATTCACCAAAGTCCTTCCATGGGAAAAGTTTGAAGTTTTTTGCAGATCTTTAGGCTTATTACCTTGTGAGGGCTAATTTTTCACTCCATGTATGTGTTCACATCATTCGCTCTGGGGGGGGGGGGGTTTATAATACTTATGTTATGCTCGAGTAGCTTTTATGTGAACCTCTTCCCTATACATGGGCACTTTAAACTCTAGTGTTGGCTAGAGGTTTTTTCCCCATGTTACCACATGCATGATTCACTCATATGTGGTGGTACTTTGTACTTAGGGATATTATTCAGCTATTACTTCAGTTCAGTTCATCATGAATAGAGAAACCTATTCTAGCAATCTATCTTCTCTATGTGTCTTGCTGCATTTGTGCTCCTTTTGTGTGCTTGTCGAGTGTCTCGCGTAATTCTACACACACCCAACACCTTTAATATGACACCATTTACTCAATTTGTGAATGAACAATACATGGAAAGGGATGGTACTTTGTATGTCTTGACAAATGATCTTCAACACATTAATGATCAAGGATAGCTTTCCCATAAGAAATGAATGAGAGAAAAGGAAGTACTCACTCCAAGATGACACTCAATATGTACCCATCAAGAACAAGTAATCATAGTTTCCTATGATAAAATAAATACTTTTCTTTACATGAATCTTGAGACAAGAGATGTATATTGGTAAGTACATCTTGAATTTCATATAGCCCCTTCATATATGAGAATTACGGTTATGCAAAATTAAAATAAGCCAAGAGCATCACCTACCTTTGTGAATGGAGAAGGTAAAAGATTTTTGAGACTTATAAAAGAGTTGAAAATCTCCTATACATACCAAAATAAACATATATTCTCAAGACGAAGTCCATAGACTCAAGGAATGGATAATGAACATATTAATTATAATGGGGATTTTGAGAAATTTAGGAATAATGCAAAAGATCATGATTATAGATAAATTGATCAAAGAGGGAAAAGACAAAGACAAGAGGAAAGGGGAAACGTTTTGCAAATGCACATATTCCACACATCATAGTAAATAGAAACAAACCCCAAGAAGGAAGACACATGAGGAAAAATAGAAAAAATAAGGAGAATCTAAATATTCAAGGACGAGGTTTCAAGGGCAATATAGAAGATTAAGACCATCTCAAGTTGTGAGAAGTATGAAAAATCAATATGTTGGATCGACTTCTCCATATGACCATGTAGCAAAATTGAAAAACAAATCTAAGGGCTAAGGAAGTAGAAGATTACTTCACTTAGTATGAATCCTTTGGATTAACATTGATAGGCTCAACATGTATGTGGTTCCAACCATTAACCAGCAAAATTTTTGCTCATATTGAAGCATTACCTGACACGTTTATAGGTGAGTTTTCAAATAGAGGTATCAAACATGGTACATCTACTCTAATCCAAACCTTCAAGCAAAAACCTAATGAGTCTTTGAGGTTGGAAACTAGAAGATTCAAGCAATATTTAGATAGGTTCCCGACCCGAGAGAAACCATACATGTAGAAAAGAATATGTTTGTTTACAAAAGGATTATAAAACACACAATTGAGAATGATGGTATATTGTAGAAGATGTGAAGATTTGGATGAACATCTAAAGGAAGGCATTTCACCTCAATGATAATAAAGGCCAAGGCTTAATGATGACTAAATTATTAACTACATTAGACAAGAAAATACCACGTATTGAGGAATTGGCCAAGGCAATTGTTAAACATTTAGGAATAGGTCTCCAAAAACATATCATCATACACCTCATAAGAATAGATGTTTTAATTGTCTAGTGATCATCCTATCAAATTTTCCATAAACCTTTGAATCAATTAAAGAGATAAAAGGGTTATGCAATTCTTTAAACCATAATGAAATTGCAACACTTCATGGGGGGTATAGCTACTTCTTAGAATTTATATGGTAGAGAAAGGATATCTCATAAAAAATAATCATCTATTGGAGGAAAATAAAAATCATGATGTAGTTAAACCTATTTTAGGAAAAAAGAACCTCCTTTACCCACAAATGTGATACCCATCAAATATATGACCTTAGAATAAAATTTTCAAAGATGCATAACCCCATCCACTTCAATGTATCTAGATAACTAAGAGGATAGATGTTCAGCATTCTATAATGAGAAATTCACAGACATAGCTTAGGGATATACTAAAGAAAATAAGTACATGGCATACCAAAATAGTGATGGAAATTATGAGATGGGTCCAATGTTATTTATGTTTATCACAAACAACTTTGTATACCTACACAAAGATATTTGGGAGGACAAAAACCTAGAACTTTTTAAAAGGGAAAATGTTACAGCTATGGGAGAGATCACTTTATAAGACATTTCCTACAACCTCCCATATTAAAACTAGAAGTGTACAACAAGGATTGTCATGAAGCCCATCTAGTGAAAAACTCTCCTAATAACCATAAGAAACAAGTCAATGGTACTTGTCCCTTGAAGTCATTCAGAGTAGTAGATAGTTGTTTTCAAACTCTAGAATCAACAAAGGAGAAACGTAGTGAATCAGAAGTGAATGTACAAGTCAAGGCTATAAACATAGTAGAGGCCTTGAAAATGAAAGAAAAACAAAATGATAGAGAGTCGAAGAAATAGAAAAACGAAGAAAAAACAAAATGACATTAATGGAAAAAGAGAAAAAGAAAGAAAAAGCTAAAATACTTAAAATAATACAAGAACAAGGCTAGAAAGCTCAGTTAGACAAAAAGTAGAAGAGAAAGATGGATCTATAATGCAAGAACATTAACTAAACAAATGAAAACACTATTGAAACAATATTAAACAAGTTTAAAAGAAGGAAAAACATTGGATAGACACGACATTGAATATCCTAGACCAAAAGAGGAAAAGAGAAGATTCTTAATTTCTAAGAAACTAATTGAGACTCCAGAGGAAATAATAAAAAGAAATAAAATTTTCAAAGAGACAAGAATAAGAGATGATCAATTAAATGTATAGATCAAGTGGTTTGGGAGGAATTAAAAGAAAAAAATCAAAAGAATATAATACTCAAAAACCACCTTTTATAGAACTAGGTGAAGGAAAATTGGATGAAGAGAGAATGGATGAAAGAAGTGTTAGCTATAGGAAGACATGGAAATCATCAAAAGAAGACATGGAAATTACGTGTAAAATGTCTTAGCATGACTACTAAAACAAAACCATGAATTGGGAAGATGGTGCATAAATCAAACAAAAATGCAAGAAGAACACAACTCGGGAAATAGAAGTACATGATAACATGAAGTAAATTCGGATAATAAAGGTGGATTTTATGAACATGAAAAATTTAATACAACCTTAGGTCTAGATTCCCAAGGACATCAAGTAGAAGCCATTTTTGGATAATCAAGCTTTTGTTATTATTTTAAGTCAAGCTCCATTATCCAAAATGGTTTGTACTTGATGTTATTGGAAACATAGACCTAAGGTTGTATTGCCTTCATCATGTTCATAATACCCACCTATCTTATCCAAAGGTACTTGAAGTTTTAATGTATATTCTTTTTCAAAGTTGTGTTTTTTTCTGCATTGTTGTTTATCTTATGCACCATCTTCTCAATTCAGGGTTTTGTTTTAGCAGTTGTTGCTAACAAATTTTGCATGTAATAATAATAATATAGGTTGTTAGAAAAGACCCTAAAACATGTGGAATAAACTTTAAGCATACATTGGTTGTAGTGGGATTCCCAAAGCTAAATACTTATGATATAATATCTCAAAGACCATTTGTACGGCAGCACAAAGTTGTTCAAGATTAGGGAAACAATTTCTTATACCCTCAACATGAAGATTACATTACCAAGATGAACTTGAAAAATAACTCTTATCATGACATATCAACAAAGGATTGGAAAAGATTTCATCAAACAAAAGAAACTTGCATTGCATCAAGTAGAATAGGAGACTTGGAATTTGATGATGAAGCTCATATATGGTTATGTAAGACAAATAATTGAGGAATGTAAAATTTGACCAAAGAAGAGTGTAAATTGGAAAGGGTAGTTGATGATCCTAGCTATATGCCAATATATTTTGATGATAGAGATTTTGAACCTTATGGATGGAATTAGATACTAACAATGCTAGATATAGTAACTTTTGAAAAATGTCCAATACATATGTGTGATTCTAAATGTTATGATATGAAACCTTTTAATATGAGTAAGTCTATTTCACATCAGCCCAAGGAGAAGGAAAAGGAAACTTTACAAGAACCAAACAATCAAAAGGAGAGAAATCATGCAAAAAACCATAAAAAAACTCAAGAATATTGACATAATATCAAAGAAATCAGCATAGAACATAAACAAGAGAACATGGATATCCTTGATTACTTTAAAAGATAGGAGATCAAAGGGAGGAAACTGATAATTCAAATTCCTTAAAGAGAAGCCAAACTCGATCAATCATATGAAAGTAAAGAACAAGTCAAGCAAGTCATTAATTTTGAGGACTTCACAAAAAGGAAAATCACAATGGCAAATGATGTGCAAGAAAAAGAGTGGGAAGCCTTGGTGGCATTAGTAAGACAATGCATAGAAGTGTTTCTATGGCACTATAAATACCTTAAAATGTGTATATCCTAAAACAACAGCGAGTCGTAACAAACGAGAACTATGTCGTAAAAAGAGAACACTCTCGTCAAAAATTACATGTTTTCACCTCATTTTTGGAATTCCTTTACACCAGTATACATATATTACAAAAATGAGGTGAAAACAAGTAATTTTTGACATTTTTTGTCATTTTCTCAAAAAAAAATGAGCTCAAAATGTAGTCAAAATTTCACTATATTAGGCATTGACGTGTCCCAAAATGTATACGATAAGACATTGACATGTCCAAAATCTATATGATAAGACATTGACATGTCTAAAATATATATAAGAATGTAGAAATCAATAGTTTTTACACAAAAATAACATTTTAGACATATCTTTAATGGGTGGATATCTGATTGTTATTCAAAATTGCTACAAAACATGGTTTCATTAACCAAACTACTTTGAGGCATTTACATAAGCACTAAAAATGTCTGAGAGCTTCAATGCAACTCACAACTTTGTCGATCTATGTCTACACCCTCATCATCTGATGCACTTGATTCAGTCTCATACTGTTGAGAGCTCTCTTCTTCTTCTTCTATATCCACAAGAGCTCTATCTTCATCCACGTACATACCAAATTCTGCAGGATCATGCACAACTCTTCTTGTTTTCCTATGATTTCATGTACCACATACATCTGGAAGCTTTTGTTTTATCATGTTGATGGTTGCTTTCCTCAAGTGACCAGTTTTTGTCAAGGAAAACTCATAAACAAGAATATCTACATCATCCATTTTAAGAGTGGATGTGCTTCGAATATTCTTTTTCCTTTTTGAACCTGTTCGTTTAGTATCACACACCATTTCTAAGTTATATTTACCTGTGAATGCATTACTACTTTTAGTGTAATACCAATGCACCATCAAAGCCTCTATTCTTCTCTGATCAATATCTTTAGTTATCTCTAAAACCTTTGCAATCCAAAATGGTCTGGTAGCCTCATCACCATCAGCAAGTACTGCAATAAGCGTTCCAACATTTATCTCTATTAAATTTCCTTGCCATCTTGCTTCTGCCTGTTTTGTCATCCTTGGGCCTACATAAATATTTCTTTCTGGTGGATGTATAAAACTTTGAAGTGCATCTGCATTACATGCTTGGGCCACATTCACGGATCTTTGTGTACAAAAATCCCATGTGAATGGAACATCAACTGGCCAGTGACCTGCAATTGTATACTGTATAATCTCTTCTTGATGATTGAAAAAGTCCTCCCACCAAGATACATCTTGATCTCCAGCATATTTTTTTGCACGCTCAATATGTCTCTTCTTTTCAATGAGTGCATGCATCCAGCTTTTACTTTGATCAACCACACTTCCACATCTTTCTGTATTGTTTTTATCTTTATATGGTGATTGTTCTACACCATACACTGTTACAGTAGACAAATTAGGCACCTGCAATAAGAATCTACATCCCTCTTTAGGCTCCCACCCAAGAGAAGATGAATACTGCTTTGCAAATAAAAGGGTTATTTCATCAACCCTCTTCATCAAGAATACATGGTTGAAACTAATATTGTGCAATGGAGCCAAAACCTTAGCACTGTTATCAAGGCCCATTGAGCAAAAGTGCTTAAAGTCATAAATCTGTGTGAGGTGTTGAACTTCTGGTTTTGGAGTATATGCTTCTGAAATCAGCTCAGATAAAATCGAAAGAGTAAAAGCATTGTTACGTGCCAACTTCTTAGAGAAAGTACTGAACATTTGATCAATGTGATCATGAGTGTGGCCAACCAGAAGAAAATTTACCTTAACCTTCTGAAATACCTGTTTTTCAACAAGCATGCTTAAATATCCAAAGACTGTAGAATTTTTATTCTCTCTTGCAGTATTATCTAGTTGCAAATATAGAGTTGGTGGCAAAAGACCCTTCCATGATTGCAAAACACGATGAATGACAGTAACTGTAAGGTTTGGATCATTATGCACATTCGGATATGTGAAGAAAACCTTGGACATTACAGTTCCATTGTATACCAAAGCACCAACCAAATGCATTTGCACAAGGACTTCATCTCCAATGTCCTTAGGGATGCGATAAAAATGTGGCAAACAAGTTTTTTTTTGATCCATACCATCGATCAACAAACACATATAACGCTCCGGATTTCTGAGTGCCTTACTTCGATGATGAATTGCTTTCTTTCTCTCTAATGCTTGACTGTCACGATGGTTGTTAAGAAGGTTTTTAAAATTATGCTTTTCCTGTGGTGTTGTAGCCCCTTTTGCCATGTTTTTCAAAGTGGCGCAAACTGAACATTCACCCATTCTAACTTTACGAGGAATAGAAACATTGTTAAACTCTTCCTTCCATAATCGAGTAAAGTGACGATACAACACATACTTCTCATTTCTATTTTCCATGTCTTCTCTATATATTTGAAATACCTCTCGATGAGTAAAGTTATCTGATAAGTGCAACCTTCCAGTTGTAGGAATAACTTCACAATGCAAGCTAAAATAGTTCATCATCCAATTCATTGCATGACGTCCAACAGATCCTTTGGTCCCAACATGGAACGTATCCAAAATGAGATCCCCATTCAAAAACCCTTGTTGAACCCTATGTATTCTAAAATTTCCTACACCCATTGCAATTTTAAATGCAGCCCTACAGCATGGCATCCCTTGAGTAAAGAAAGATTCAAAACCAACACGCGTTACTGACATGTTATCCTCAATCATTTGCATGCAAGAAACAAGGTATATATCTTGCCTTTCACTATCTAAATGGAGGAATTTTTCTCTTAGGTGCTTTAGTTTCTTCATTCCTAAATTATACAAACATTTCAAACCACAACAATGCTTCACAATATCCAATGCAATCTGTCTATCTGAAGTAAGAAATTTAAATCTTTTTTGACTTACTTCACGAGACCTTCTTTTAAATCGTAGATTGAGCTTGCTTTGCTTTTTCGTTGCTCCACATGCACTTGAGTCAGAAGGGAGATCAATGGTTGGATCAGATGGGAGATCAAGAGGTGCATTTGGTTGAGCAGCATTGCACTGTGAATTTGATAACTTAAATGACTCAACAGAAAACATGGAATCATCAGCACGTTCTAAATCATAGGGATCATCACTTCTCTGGAAAGGTTCAACTGAGAACAATGAATCAATATGAGCAGAGGAAGCTGATGCCCAAGCATCCACTGAAAAGATTGAGCTCATCTTCACTGAGTTCACAGAAGACTGAAGATGGATGACCTTTTTAAATAAGTAGAAATCCGAGATCAAGTGAAGATGTCACATCAAATGTCACATCAAGAAGATATGAAATCAAAAGCTTATTAAAGTACATTAAATAACATTAAACATCAAATTACATCAAATCACTTAATTACTCAAATATACACTAATAAGGGAACCAAAGATTTGATTCACTTTTGATTCAAATGAGAAACACAGTTGATTTCTAACTACATATGAGTCATTGAGTCTAAGCATTGTGAATGAATCAAAATATATCCAAGTTGAGTTCCAACAGGAATATATAATAAAATTGTTTGGAGAAATTTTACAAGAAGAAATTTTACAACTGGAATATATCCAAGTTGAGTTCCAACTGGAATATGCTATGCCATTGAACACTATACAAGAAGAAATTTTACATTTGGTTAAGATTTCAAGGATTAGGTTTTATTGTGGTCTTGGCTAGATATCAAAGAGGTAGATGAAAGTATATTAAAAAAGAATTATGTGTAAAAGAGGTACACAGAATGTTTATTCATACATTGATTTTCCATTTCAACAATGTGTTACAAGATAAATGTGAATATGAACTAAAGTGTGGAGGATAACACTATAAAGATGTCATTAATCTCACAACTTAGACCTGATTTTCTCCCAAGCAACAGACTCTAAGAAAAAACTTCTACATGAGATGTTCAGGAACGACTCTGGCTTGCTCCTTAAAGATGTTCAGGCACTGCATAGCTGTGGAGAAGGATGATGCTCAAGTGAGCTTCATTAGAATGAGAATCAATGGGTTGAATGAATGCCCAGATGAAGACCAAGAGGTTGGAAGGAAGCACATTGCAGATACGGAGAGATTCCAACCAGCTTCAAGGGAGCCTGTTCCCCCACTTGCAGATGAACCGGGGGACATGGCTGACCTTGAAGAGCCAATCTTGGAGCAAGAGAGGCAAGATAGGTGTTCTAATGTGCCAGAGGATCCCAATATCCTTGAGCCTGAGGAAAGCTATGATCAGCTTCTATTGTAGATTCACATTACTCTTGTAGAACACATGAAATGTAAAAGATCATTTTAATGGAAATATAATTTGGAGTTCTGCTTCCACTTTGTATTCAGCTTGATTTATCTTGAGCATTTCTCTGATCATGTGTGAATGTTTCTTAGTATAATTTTGTTGAATATTATCTTCTCTTGGGAATGCTTTTGTGAAATGTATTTCATATTCTGTTAATATGGCCAGGCATTCAATGGGGATCTTAACCATACAAAGGGGATGATCTTAATTGCATTGTTAAAATGCTCTGATTTTTGCAACACATGTACTCTAATTTTTGAGTAACTTTTAGTTAGCTATCATCTGTGCTTGTTGAGGTTATAGATGTCATGAAGGAGCTTCGCGAATTCTTACTTGTACCTTTTCAACTCTAATCTATTGTCCAAGATCATGATGTGGGATTCTTGGTCATGCTCAACAACTAGTTTTCATGGCAGCAAGAATTTTAGTATATCTATCTTGACTACTTGGGATATGAGATCAAGCTTCTAGTGACAATATTTACAAGCAAGACTCGTGATGCTTTCTAGATATTGTAAAATGCCCACTTTTTTGCTTCATATAATGGTCTTTAGGTAAAAAGAAAAAGAGAACATGTCTTTGTTCTCCTTTGTTGTGACTCAGTGTTAAACCTTTCTTCATATAATTCCCATAGCTCTTGACTCAAAACATACCAAGCAAAGACATTATACATACAATGATGTCTATGCTCCCAAGATCAACAAAGAAATTGCTAAATTGTCATTACTAGGATTCACATATGAAATTGAATACACAAAATGGATACCTTATATAGTAGCGGTGCCAAAGAAAAATGGAAAACTAAGGGTTTGTATAAACCTAAAGAAACTTAATGAAACCACTATAAGAGATATTTACCCATACCAATTAATAACCATTTATTGAAAGAACAAGTAGGGAAAGAGGTATATAGCTTCTTGCAAGGTCTCTCTAGATACAACTAGGGTACTATAGCTCATTGGATCAACATAAGAATGCATTTGCAATAGAATGGAGAATCTATACATTTTTTGTTTGTCTTTTGGTCTCACCAATGCATTTGCAACTTTCCAAAGACTTATGTGTCATGTGTTCAAAGAATTTTTTAGGAAAATCATGGAAGTGTATGTTGATGATCTTTATGTTTTCTCATTGAGTAGACCAAATCACTTGGTGGATCTCAAGAATACATTCCACATATGTAAAATTAGAGAGTTTGTTTAAACCCTAAGAAATGTGTGTTCTTTGTAAGGTAGGGAAGAATTTTGGGCCACATTGTATCCAAAAATTGTATTTTTATAGATGAGGAAAAAGCAAAAATCATTGTTGAAATGTCAAGATCCACAAATGTTGACTTATAATCATTCATGGGACATTGTGGGTACTATAGAAGATTTGTTGATAATGATGCAATAATAACTAAACTCTTGTATTTGCTTATCACTAAGTTTGAATGGAACAAAGATTGTGAGGAAGGTTTGAAGAATTTTAAGACATGATTAAGCTCTACACCAATTTTGAAGCCTTTAAATTGGGAAAAGATCTTTCATCTTCATGTGAATGTTTCAAGCTTTGCATTAGGTTTTATTTTAGCTCAACGTATAGAAAACACAAAATTCGTGTTCCTAATTTCATATGCAAGAAGAAAACTTAACCAAACAAAGAAAAGTTATACAACTACAGAAAGAGAAGGATTGGGCATGGTTTGTGTTGTAAACAAATTTAGACATTATCTTCTTGATAATACATTAAGCTTATTGTGGACCATCAATATTTACTTTCTTTTTTGAATAAACCCTATAATATACATAGAAATGTTAGATGATTTTTGTTGCTATTCGAGTTTGATTTTGAAGTAATAGTCAAACAAGATGAAACTCACATTAGAGAAGACTATCTATCCAAATTTACTAATGCAGAAGAGCCAAATGGAGTCAATGATGAGTCATGAGATACATATCTTTAAAAATAGAAGCAATACCCATATATGCAAGTACGATAATTCCAATATTAATTTTTGGTCCTTAATCTAGGAAAAAGGATGTTAATAAAGAGATATATCAAAGTACAAATTATGTCTTATTCTCACATCATTTGTATTATCATCATTGATTGGGTATTCTGTTAAATTCTCTATTAGAAGAAGAATAATTGGACTATCTAGGAAAAACATCACACACAAGATATAATGCATGCATCAAAGTTTTAGAAAATAGTGAATCTGCACAAATTAGGTGTATAATGGCCTACTAAGCGAAAGGATGTCATTTATTTCATAAGGCAATGCACATATTGTAAAAAATAACAATCTTTTGATCATGCAACTCTACTTTTGTTCACAAAAGTCCCTTAGGGAGTCAAGAAATAATGCAATGTTTGAGATCATACACGGAGAAATATAGAAAGAATTTTCATGATAAAGTGATGACCTTGGAATGCAAATATTATTTTTAATAGGTTATTAATGTTATAAAAAAGATAAGGATGAATATTTTAGGATCTTTATAAATGAATATGAGTATGTAAATATGCTCCAATTGGTACATAGTGGAGTAGCATCAAGACACTTTTCTGCTAATAGGACTGCCAACTTAATCATAATTGGTGGATTGTGGTGGCCTACTCTTCAACATGCTGGAGATTTATTTTTAGAAATATGTGGCATATTCCAAAGACTTAAGAACCCAATTAAAAAAGGATGAAATACCCCTACAACCATTAATGCATTTTAGAGTCCTTTCAAAAGGGGTTATCGATTTTATTGGACTGATTTAACCTTCTAGAAATACTCATGTTAAGTACATAATTATGGCAACATATTACCTAACCAAGTAGTTAAAAGATAGTGAAACAAGAAGAGATTATGCATAAATAATTGCTAGATTTCTATTTGAAAATAGTTTTGTAAGATTTGGCTTGCCTATCACAATAGTAAGTGATAGAGATACTCATTTCTTCAATGATGTCATAGATTGTTTGTTGGGGGAGTTTTTAGTAATTCATAAATTCTCATCCCCAAGACATTATTCTAGCTTATAGTACAAAAGAAGTTATATGTAGCATTTTACAAAAGATAGTAAACAATAAAAGATCACATTGGGATGAGCAACTACATCATGCTCTCTACGCTTATGGAGTTGGTTATAAAACCATTATTGGAACAAAACCATTTGATATGGTGCGTGGCCAAAATGGTATGTTTCCTATGGAATTCCTAATTCCAATTTTGAGAGTATGACAAAGTCTAGAATGGAGAGCAACTAGCCTTCAAGAGTTAGAGAAATTGGGAACAACTAGAGTTCAAGAAATTATTTCTTTATATGAAAATAAAAACTTAAAGGAAGAATATTTTGTATTGGCATTCACAATAAATGATTTAGGTTAGAAAATTGCACAAGAGAGGTCATGGACCATAAATACTATACAAATTATCTCCCATTTGTCCAATAAATTTATGCACTTAAGATGAAATTATAATGCCCAATTACATAAGTGGTTGTAGATTCAAAGAATATTAGAACCTCTCACTAAAAAACAATGGCATAAGATACAAATTGCAATAAACAAAAGGTGCAATTAGAGAGGACTAAACAAGAGGCACAACAAGAGGTAGAAGAAAGAATACTAAAAACTCAAGAGAAAATGAAATGCCAAGTAGATGCACAATTGAAGGCATTTCACTTAAATTTTCTTGAATTTTTTCCTATTCGTTATTTGTTTCCGATTTCTTTTTAATTGTTTGAGTTGTTATTGTCTTTGTCCATATTTCATTAGTTTTTGTGTATTTTTTGAAAAAAAACATGGTGATCAAGCATTTGCACACATACTCAACACTTGAGTGATTTTTCTTCAGCACTAGAAACTTCCTTTTGCACAAAAAATAGCATCAACAAGATCATTGAAATTCGGTATTAATCATGGAATGCTAGCAGCAGATACAACTCAAGTCCTATATTCTCATTTATCAAAAGAAATAGAAGAGAGAGGAAAAAGTGGAAGGAAGTTGCATAGGAGACAAAAGAAGAAAGACCCAAAATTTTAAAGTGTTTCAAAATCATATGTAATTTACATAAAACGTAAATAATTGTTTATTTCTTTGACACACAAAATAAGGCTTATTTTTAGACATTTTTGTACCAAAAATATACATCAAAAGTACTATTTTATTTATTTTAAGGTAATAAATTCACAAGTCAAATTGTAGGAAAATTCCTTCACGTAAAAAGATGTAGGAGATTTTATTTTTAAAGCAAAGACATTTTTCAAGATGTGTATATACATAGATAATATTTTGTTTTCTTTTGTGATGAGTTTTTTTTTAGCTTGAGCTTGAGGCAATATTTCAAAAAAAAATTAATGAAAATGATGATTGGAGCTATATGCAGATGGCCCAAGAAATGTTGCAAGGGATGGTGATGTCTATAGGTAGAGGTTATTGGGTTGTAGATGCTAGTGAAACATAACAAGAGGCTAAGAAACACCTTTCTAGAGTAGCACAATAAGTTTATCTTGTAAAATCAAGACACTTCAAGCTCACCATTGTCACTAGAAATATCTATAAATTGAATAAGAGATCTTGGAACAAGTAGGAAGGATTTTTTAAAATACCACTTTTGATGGTAGATAGTCCAGAGAGGTCATGGAATCCATGGATAAACATACTTGCTATGAGAATGACTAGAAAGAATATTTCAGATGCAATGTAACTGATTTTGAATGTGTTTATAGAGGGATTCAAAGCGACCAACATGTCATTAGGAAAACTCTTCATTTGCAAGTTAGTGTTAATTATATCATCAATGACATCAAGAAGGGAATGGATGCCTCTAATAACATTAAAAAATTTGGAGAATTTACTCCTTAATAAGTTAAATTGGTCCAGAGATTGTTTCACAAGTACTTTTGTTCTATATAGATGACTAGATATACACAACCAAACAAAGAAATGACAGTGGCCTTTTTAAATAGAGAAAGTGAAAAGGAGATGGACATGTAGAGTTATTTTCTAGAATATATCTATGAAGCAAGAGTGCATTGGAAAGAAAAGACATTTCTTGGTGGTGGAAAAATTCCAACCACGATCATATATGCAACATTGGATGAAGAGGATGAGCTCAAACCGATGTTGAATTACAAAGAAATGGAGGAGTTCATATCCATCTGAGCTACTCAATCAAAGATCATAATTAAAAAGAGAAAGGAATTAGAAGATTCTCCCAAGGTGATGAAGAGAAAGCTACTAGGGAAATCATTATCCAAAATCATTGAAATAGTTGAAATAAGACCGTGAAGGAAAAGATTGAAGATATAGGGAGAGGATTCAATTACCAAATGAGTCAAAGAAGATTCAAGAAAAGTTGCAATCAATTTAGAAGAACCAACTTAGGATGAAGTTACACGAGCACAAAGATAAGTTTAGGTAGAAGCTGAAAGAAGAGACTCAGGTAAAGAAGAATCACAATATGAAACAAGAAAATATTTTGATGCAATCATAGGATATAAGAAGTATAAGATGCATATGAGAAAGGAGATTGAGGCATTCAGAGATGAAGTAAATAAATAAATGGAAGGAGTCATGGAAGTAATAGAAAAGCAAAAAAATCAAATAGAAGTACAAATAAAGTAGTTGGAATGAATAAAAGGTATTAGCAACCTAGTAGATGTTGAGATTCAAAGAGATGAGTAGCAAAATAGTCCAATATTGGAAACAGAAGAAAATGAAGAGGATGTGGAAAAAGAGGATGATACATATGTCAAATGTGATGGTATAGTTCTAGATAAGGAGGAAAATATCAATAAATTAATGAGAGACACGAATGCTAAACTAGCATACCTACGGGCCTTGTATAATAAGTATGAGGCAAAGGAGATTAAATTTTTGGTTCAAAATAAAATTGGCTAGTGGACCAAGTCATACATGCTAAATATATGTGACACAATTATAGCTGACATGAAGAATGTAGAGGAGTACACTTGTATAGTACAAATAAGAGTTTTGAAGATGATCAAAGCTTGCCTAGAGAAAATTTGAGAAATAAGCATTAGATCACTAACATTTTTGGGTTTCCACTCTATTATAGATGCACTTCTGTTTTATATGAGTGAAACACCAGATTGGAAATGCTTAATGCCATACTTTAGAGTAATATTTATGCACAGTTTACATCTTCAAACTTTGGAGAATGCTTTTATAAGTATATATATTTTTTAAACGATTTAGAGATTTTTGGAAGAGTCTCTCTTGGTCCTGAGGTGAGTCTTAGAGCATATGAAACAATCTTTATAGAGCAACAATGTGGAAACTCAATGTATGCACTAGAAGCTTTAGTCAATTGGGAACAAAAATTATTGATCTAATTAATGATATAAACTCACAACATAGAGGGAGAGAGAGAGATATGCAAATATCAATAGGTGTATAGTAGAAGATAGAGGCAATGAGGAATTAAAAAATAATACTTCTAGAGTTTGATGAGGACATCAAAAGCTCCAGGAAGGGGAGGATAAAAAAAACTAGATGCGCGTAGTATTTTGATAGTCGTTTTTTGTAAAAAACCTTAAAAAGTAGAGGTAGAAAGCTCAAAAGTTTTAAAAAATGAAGAAGAATCTTCCTTGATTTATCATAGACCTATGTATAGAGTTAGAGAGTCACCACATGAGTAGAGATAAAAGGTTAGATGCATAGAAGCTAAGAGTTTGACAAGACAATAGTTCACTTTGGAAATGATATTTAAGTCAATGTAGAGTACCATCGAGAGACTTGATGTCATATGTATCCTTTTGCTCTTGAGAATAGAGAACTCCTCCTTTTGCTATCATCTTCTTCTTCATTGTGATTCCTTTTTGTAATGTATTGTGTGGATTGTTGTGTATTGTTTGGCTTAATCTTCATATGTGAATGATTTTGTACTTGTATATGAGATCTTTGATGATTTTGAGAGTCTCTTTGAGAATCTTTGAAGGAATTGAAGAAAGTTGAGTATTTCAAAAATTTTGCATCATTGACTTTTACTCAGGATAATTAACTTTTGATATTATATTTGGATTTTTCATAAAACATGGCTTGGATAAAAAACTTTAATCATTCAATTTGGTGCTATATTCATTTGTGTTATCATGATTTTAAGTTGGAAGTTATAACATCTCAGAAAGTAGTGTTTTTTCAAACTCCATATTTGCTTTACATTTGATGATCTCATGTAAAGTTTTACTTGATTCTTTTAAGAATGCTTCATTTGTGGTTTATTGCATTATTCTTTAAGAAAAAATTATGTTCACTCATCTTGGGGTTGAAAATTTGAAGAAGTTTCATGTTTCATTAAGAAAGGTCAATCAGGTCACTATTGCTAGAATGGGATAGATGTTCAAATAATGAAATCAAACATCTTGGCAAAAAACTTAGAAAACACCATTATCTAAATATACATACACACACACACACACACACACACATATATATATATATATATATATATATATATATATATATATATATATATATATATATATATATATATATATATATATATATATATATATATATATATATATATATATATATATATATATATATATATATATATATATATATATATATATATAATACATATTATTTATCTATATACACATCTTAAGAGACTTCTTTGCTTTGAAGTTAAAAACTCCAACATCTTTTATGTGCAAATGCAATTAAACTTCTAGTTTCTGGCTGACCAAACCACTATATGTTTATTAAGGAACATACAGAAAAGTATCTGATGGCAATTTGGCCTTTCACCTGGACACACAACAAGGAATATGGGGGCATACCGACGGTTAACATGACACATTTTTGTCTCTATGTTATTGTGCATTTTGTCAGACTAGGCATCAAGCTACAAAAGAACATTGCATATGCGATGCTTTGCATGATCACATACATGATGCTTTTACATCACTTATGTGACGATGGTTTCTTATCTAAAAATAAAAATGTTGGATCGCTCTTCAACTGTCATTTTATGCACATCGAGCTGAAGAGCTCTCCAATGTTCAGATTTGCACTGTGCTTATGAAATCTAGAAATCTCTTTCTAAATCTCTCTCTTTTCTAATCTCTGTCTATTCTCTCTCTCTCCTTCTTTCTACCTCTTTCTCTTTCAATTTCTATCTCTCTCTCTCGTTCTCTTTTTTCTTCTCTCTTTTGATCTCTTTCTCTCTCTCTCTCTCTCTCTCTCTCTTTGTCTCTCTCCCTCTCTCTATATTGCAAGTTATTCAAGAAGTTCACCAATCATAAAATATGGCTAATTATTGTAAGTACAATCTCCATTGTTTGTATATCATTTGCTTTATTTTCATTAATTATCATACTCACACTTACTCACTCATATGCACATCTACACATATACATGGACATGCATGCCCACACATATACACACACATACACATGCACATACACACACATATACACACACATACACATGCACATACACTTACACATACACATACACATACACACAAAGACATACACACACACATACACATGCATATGCACAAGCATATCTAAATACACATAAAAGGACATGCATATATATATATATATATATATATATATATATATATATATATATATATATATATATATATATATATATATATATATATATATATATATATATATATATATATATATATACACACACATACACATACACGTACACATACACATGCACATACGTACACACCCATACACACATACACATGCACATACATGTTAGTATATGATCAATGTCTAACCCCTCATGATTGTATGCACATTTGTAAGGCCCCCATTATGAGGAGAAGCCAAGTGTGCATTACTCAATTGATGGAAATCCCAACTTGCATGTAGGATGAAGGTCATATTGGACCATGTAAGGCATCATAAGGAAAGGGAGTTACCAGGGTCCCCAATTGTGGGGTCTAGGGGCAGTGCCCCGACGCGACGGTAAAGTGAATATTCCATGGAATATTCCCTTTAGGAGTAAAAAATCATTGATATTTGTTAGGTCGGTTCAACCGGCCTAAGCCGTGTATTGCAATTACACGGACGATGGCCACCCACGCTATACAGCCCATGTATAGCCGTCCATGGAATGCCACCCATGATCCTATATATACATGAATTTTACACTACCACAGACATCAAATTGAGCCAGCATACCTCTACCTTATATGTCCCTATGTAGAGTTGTCTAGATCATCATTTAAGCTCTACCTTGAGAGTGCATGGGTGGACAACGCCATCATCCTTGTACTTGCTATTAGTAGAAAATTGTTGAGATTCTCCTATATCTGTTATCTTCTCTGCTACTGCTCCTGTGTTATATTGCATAACTATTGTCTTACATGGTATCAGAGCCATAAGGTTCGAATAGCTTGAGAAGTATCACTATTTTAGCCTACGAGCAGACTAGAATGTCAGTAGATTATTCGAGTGATTACATGATGGCTTCATCGTCGAACACTGGTCTTGGTGCTTTTTCTAATGTTAATGCTGCACCTATTCGAATTCGCCCACCTGCATTCACTCAAGGGAAGTTGGATGGAACCAACTATACACTCTCGAAGTTCAAAATTTTTGCAATTTTGGACTCCTATGAATTACTTCACACTGTCATGGGACCGATGGGATTGGATCCACAGCCTATACCAGTTGAAGATCCAACGAATTCAAGATTGATGATTTTGGATCTTCTACGAGCTTGGAAGAGGCAAAATGCTGATGCATTATGTGCAATTGTCACTAGTGTAAGTGATTCTGTGCTTACTTTAGTTCAACATACTACTAAAGCACATGAGGCTTGGGGCATATTGGCTCGTCAATATGAGACCAAGAACCACAGTAGGATACAGAATTTAGAAAATCAGTTGGCAAATAAAAGGCATTCTAATTCTGAAAAGGCTGAAGATTTTATTGAACCGATAAAACATCTTCAAGATCAATTGGCTGCAGTTGGTGTTGTTATAACACTAGAAGAGCTGGCTCGAAGATGTGTATGTGTTCTTCTAGCAAAGTACGATGGATTAGTAATAGCCCTTAACACTCAAGTAAGGCCAACTCCCCTTACATTTGAAGAGTTTTGTGTTATGCATTTAGAAGAAGAGATGTGGTTGAAGAATCGGCAAATTACAAGTGATGTTGCATTCTCAGCAAATGCAAAAGGTAAAGGCTCTTCTGATGGATCAAAGAAGAAGCCAAAGAAGAAAAAGTTTACAAGAAGTTTCTTCTATTGCGAAAAGAAAGGCCATGCCATCAAGGATTGCAGAAAGAATCAAGCTGATGAACGGAATGGGACTGTAAAATCATCGTGGAAGAATAAAGAGTCTATAAACAACATAGAGCTAGAACTATGGGTAGCTATTGAAGAGATATGCTCATGTGCTCAAGCTCATGTTGATGAACCATGGATTTTAGATAGTGGAGCTTCTCGCCATATGACCAGTAAAAAGGATTGGTATAGTTTCCTAGTGCCTCTACAGGAATCCATCAATGTAGTGGTGGGAAATGACTCCAAGTGTCCAGCGGAAGGAATTGGAACCATCTCTTTTATCACTTCTCCAGGTGTTGAGAAAAATTTATCCGATGTTGTCTATGTAACTACACTTAAAAGAAATTTGTTGTCAGTTTCTACAATAACAGATCGTGGACTCGAAGTTCACTTCAATAAGAGTGGTGCAGAAATCATTGATTCATCAGGTAATATAGTAGGTAAACGCATACGATGTGATAACTTGTATGAGTTAAGTGCTTTAACTACCACATAAGATAAAGATGTAAGCATGTTATGGCATCAACAATTTGGGCAGCTCACATTTGTAGTTTTGAAGGAGATGCAAACAACAGGGATGATTGCTCATTTGCCTGCATTTTCAGAGTTGTAGGAACCTTGTGAAGCTTGTATGATGGGCAAGCAATAACGAAAGGCATTTCCAAGAGAGACCAGCAATCGATATCAAGCTCCTCTAGAGTTGGTACATGTTGATCTCTGCGGTAAAATGTCTACACCTGCTTTAGAAGGATCTTTCTACTTTTTGCTGTTAGTCGGCGATTATAGTAGAAAGATATGGGTTTATTTCATTCGAGAGAAGGTGGATGCTTTTGAAAAATTTAAAACGTGGCATAAGTATGTGAAAAATGAATCAAGAAGGAAATTGAAGAAATTTAGAACAGATAAGGTGAATTCTTGTCAACAAAATTCAGTAATTACTGTAAGGAGCATGGTGTGAAAAGGAAACTTACCACAACTCATACACCTCAAAAAAATGGCATTGTTGAGCGGAGGAACAAGATAGTAGTTGAAATGGCTCATTGTATGTTAAAGGCTCAAGACATGCCTGATTCATTCTGGGCAGAAGCAGTCAATATAGCAGTCTACATCCTCAATCAAAGCTACACAAAAGCACTGAAGGGGATGACTCCTCAAGAAGCATATTATGGTAAAAATTCTTCAATTTTGCATTTCAGAATTTTTGGTTGTTTCTGTTATGCACATATTCTTGATTCAACAAGATCAAATTTGGATTCAAGCAGCAAAAAGTGTGTCTTTCTAGGATATAGTGAAGAGTTTAAGGCATACAGGTTGTGGGATCCTGAGGCAAGGAAGATTTTTGTCACTCGAGATATGGTGTTTGATGAACGATCACACTAAGTAGAAGATAAAGGTAAATCTACTATCTCATCAAACAGAGAAATATCTCACTTTGTGCCTATCAAAATATAGGTTAAAGTTGAGAAGGAGGAAACATCCAATGGAGAAATTTCCTCAGTAAAAAGCCAACCAGTTGTAGCTGCATAGCGTAAGCCACTACCAAAGTGGGCACAACAGCTCTTTGATTATCATCATCCACATCTAAATATACCAGAATCATCCTCGTATGGATTACGAAGATCAAAGAGAATAGAGGAGAGCCTCAGAACACATTGTTAACATGGCTGTAATGGCAGATATCATGGGCTCGATAGAGGAACATACTACCATTGAAGAAGCCCTTGATGATCCAGGTTGGAGAGCGGAAATGCAGTCTGAGTATGATAATATACTCAAAAATGATACATGGGATCTAGTCCACTTGCCACCAAAGAAGAAGGTAATAGGTACTAAATGGATTTGGAAAGCTAAGTATAAAGCAGATGGAACATTACAAAAGTATAAGGCAAGATTAGTTGCACAAGGTTTTTCACAGATCGAAGGATTTTGTCACATAGTCCTAGTAGGAGATGGTTGAACCATGCCTTAAGAGAGAGGATTAGGAAGTAATCCTCAACCATGGCTTTTGGGGCAAGTGGTTAGCCCATCGTAATCCTTACCGGGAGGTTGTGAGTTCAATTCCCAACCTTGGTATCAGAGCCTAGTTGAGAAATTGGGCAAGACAGAGGTTTGCGCCTCATTCGTGGGCACTTGGAAACAACGCTTATCCATGGTGAGTATGAAACTGGCCTTGGATGAAGGTGCATGGGCATTTGGGCACCCACAGAGGGTGGGATAGGTCCAAATTTGGTCCATGTGTTGGAGTTTGAGGTTGGTGGAAGCACTCATGCATGGAAAGTGGGTCCAAGAGTTAGAAGGGTCCACATGTGAGCATTGAGGACAATGCTCAATCTAAGGGGGAAGGAATGTCACATAATCCTAGTAGGAGATGGTTGAACCATGCCTTAAGAGAGAGCATTAGGAATTAATCCTCAACCATGGCTTTTGGGGCAAGTGGTTAGCCCATCATACTCCTAACCGGGAGGTTGTGAGTTCAATTCCCAATAGATTTCATGTTGAAGAAACTTTTGCACCAACAACATGCATGACAACTATTCGGACGGTACTTGTAGTCACTGCACAAAAGGCCTAGCCTATTTTCCAGATGGATGTCAAATCTACATTTTTGAATGGTCACCTCAAGGAGGAGGTATATGTATCTCAACCACCAGGTTTTGAGGTGCCCAATTCAGAAAATAAAGTTTGTAGGTTGAAGAAAGCTTTGTATGGACTTAAGCAAGCTCCACAAGCTTGGTACCAACAGATAGATGATTTTTTCAAAAATATGGGTTTTGAAAGAAGTACTCCTGATGATAACTTGTATGTAAGGAAAAGGGATAGCAAGCTAGTTTTTGTCATTGTATATGTAGATGATTTGATCATTACAGGAGATCATCAGGAACTCATCAATCAAACTTGGATCAGCTTGGGGACTGAGTTTGATTGATGAGTTCCTGATGATCTCCTGTAATGATCAAATCATCTACATATACAATGACAAAAACTAGCTTGCTATCCCTTTTCCTTACATACAAGTTATCATTAGGAGTACTTCATTTTTGTCTAGGGATTGAAGTATGGCAAAGGAAGGATGGCATTTTCATCTCACAACAAAAATATGCCAAAGGAATTCTCAAGGCATTTGGAATGATGGACTGCAAACCCACTAGCACACCTATGGAGGTAAATCATAAGCTATCTATGGATGATAACATGTCTGATGTAGATGCTAAGAAGTATAGGAAGCTCTTTGGAAGTCTTATTTTTCTATGCAACACTAGACCAGACATTTGCTATGTTGTTGGAGTATTAAGCAGGGTTTCCAACAAACCTAAGGAGAGTCATTGGAATGCTAGAATGCGAATTCTAAGGTACATTGCAAGAACCTTGGATTTTGGTATTTTTTATACCACATGTGATAAACTTCAAGGATATTGTGATTCAGATTGGGTTGGAGATTCCGATTCTAGAAAAATGAGTTTCTAGATATTGTTTCTCACTTGGTTGAGAAATATTTTCTTGGGTAAGTAGGAAGCAACCAACTCTCGCACTCTCCTCCACTGAAGCATAGTACAAAGTAGCTTGTTTTGCTTCTTGTGAGGTAGTCTGGTTAAGGAGAATTCTTGCAGATCTAGGCTTTTCATCAAATATGGCAACTGTACTCAAGTGTGATAATCAAAGTTGTATGGCTATTGCAAAGAACCTAGTATTTCATGCTCACACCAAGCACATGAAGTACAGTACCATTACATTCGTAAGCTAATTGAAGATGAAATTGTGGAGCTAGAATATTTCCCAACAGAGGCAAATTATGCTGACATATTCACTAAAGCACTTGGAAGAGAGCGAATAGGCATCTTCAACAGATGGGCATAGGACCGAGACCTACTTGATTTATCATCGATAAACATTGAGGGGGGTTGTTAGTATATGATCAATGTCTATCCCTCATGATTGTATGCACATTTTGTAAGGCCCCCATTATGAGGAGAAGCCAAGCATGCATTACCCAATTGATGGGAATCCTAACTTGCATGTTGGATGAAGGTCATATATGGACCATGTAAGGTATCGTAAGGAAAGGGAGTTACTAGGGTCCCCAATTGTTGGGTCCGGGGGCAGCGCCCCCGGCATGATGGTAAAGGGAATATTCCATGGAATATTCCCTGTCGCAGTCAGAAATCATTTATATTTATTAGGTCGGTTCAACCGGCCTTAGCCGTGTATGGCAATTATGCAGGCGGTTGCCGCCCACGCTCTACCACCCATGTATAGCCATCCACGGAAGGCCACCCATGATCCTATATATACATGACTTCTACACTACCTGAGACATCGAATTGAGCCAGCATACTTCTACCTTGTATCTCCCTATCTAGAGTTGTCTAGATCACCATTTAAGCTCTACCTTGAGAGTGCAAGGGTGGACAACGCCATCATCCTTGTACTTGCTATTAGTCGAAAATTGTTGAGATTCTCCTATATCTGCTATCTTCTCTGCTACTGCTCCTATGTTCTATTGTGTAACTATTGTCTTACAATACATACATATACACACACATACACATGCACATACACACACATATGCACATACACTTAAACATTCACATGCACACACATGCATATACAGACACATACACATACACATACACAGGCATGCACATACATACATATACACGCTCATACACATACACATACACACATATACACACACAGACACATGCATATATACCTACGCACACATACATACACTTATACACATACACATACACATGCACATACACACATATACACACATATACACATACATATGCACATACACACATACACCTACACATACATAGACACATACATACACATACACATACACACATGCATATTCATAAAACATATCTAGATGCACATATATACACACACATATACATGCATATAGACACACGTAAACAAATACAGATATATACCTGCATGTGGATACATACAATTTATACGCACATACATACATATACACAAACACACATATAATATGAATGAATTATATAATTAAATTAATAAATCACATGTGAAATATAAAGAGTGATAAAAATAATTAGAGCATGAATTTTCATTAATTAGTACCATAGACACAATTCAAAACATAGCTAGAATGGGAAAATATATAGATATAAAAAATTTAGTATATCAATGTAAAATATTAAAATATATATCCAATGTAATATATCATTCATCGTGATGATGATCATCCACATCATCATGTAAGTGATCATCATCCTTATCATCCGCATGATCTAATGTATTTGTAGTGGCATCATGGGTAGAGGTGTGAGCACTCTATGACAATGGAGATCATCTTGCCTGTGTTTGTCTCTCCACCTCATCCACATGTGCCTCTCCATAATACTCTTGTATTACATATAACAAAGATAAATAAATAAGACATATAAAACATCAATAAAAATAGAATAATTATATGAAATTCAATAATACTCACAAAAGGATCTGTATTACCTTGCATTTACTCACTCAAAGGTTGATATCCACAATGTGTAGCAAAATCAATTTCCTTTCTCATAGGATATCAACCATAATCCTTTCACTGCAATGAAGCAAATAAAAGATATTAATGATTAGTGTTCTTAATAAAATAAAAATATAGTTTTAATAATACATATACTTAAAAATGTAGCTACAAAGCCATGATGGCCCATCTGGCCTAAGTGCGAGGTATAACCTAAATGAACTTCTTCTTTGTAGCAACCTGCCTTTATTTAATGAAACAAAAATACATAGATTAAATGTAAAACATTTATAAAACATATGAGGATTATAATTCATAGTAATATAAAGTATTAATTTGTATACCTTCTGCTAAGGAAATGAATCTTGAAGTTGTAGCTGCGTACAAAAAAACTACCACATCTTAGGTTGTATGTTAGGTCTTCTCTTATTTTGTCTTACCATACAATATCTCCTATTACTTTAATCTCAAATAAAAGAAAAGGATCAAAATATTATAGAAAACTTTAAATTTATAAACATGCATATACAAACACATATACATACACTTATGCATACATACTTACACTTACATATGCATACACATACCCACATATATACATATACACAGTTTCTGTAAGGAATTGAACTCACAACCTCTTGGTTAGGAATGTGATGGGCTAACCACTTGCCCCAAAAGCCATGGTTGAGGATTACTTCCTAATCCTCTCTCTTAGGGTGTAGTTCAACCATCTCCTATCTGTCAAGGGTGTGGTTCAACCTTCTCCTACCTATCACTTTATTACATTCTTTCCCCCTTGGTCAATCATTGTCCTCAATGATTTGCTCTTGTATCCCTCTAGCCTCGGCGTCAAGGGTGTGGTTCAACCTTCTCCTACCTATCACTTTATTACATTCTTTCCCCCTTGGTCAATCATTGTCCTCAATGATTTGCTCTTGTATCCCTCTAGCCTCGGTGATCAGCCCCTTGAACTCCCTAGGTGCCTTTGAATTGATGTCCCTCAACCTCGCATAGTTTCTTGAACCTTGTTTGCAACCTTGGTCTCTTGAACCCTTGCTCTCAACCTTGGTGTCTTGAACCTTCTTGTTCGCAACCTTGGTGTCTCGAGCCCTTGTTCTCAACCTCAGTCTTGAACCTTGTTCTCACCCATGCTTGGTATCTTGAACACTCAATCAAGTGCCACCCAAGGATTCCCAAGGAATTCACACTTCCAAGCTAGCTCATTGGAAAGTTCATTCCGAGAGCTTTCCAACGGTATATTACATGCCTCAATCCGACATACGGATTGAGAGATACACCTCAATCATTGTTTAGTCCAAGCTTGAAACTGACGCGCGCGCCTTCCACAATTCCTACCCTTTCACATGGAGGATGCCCAAGCGCCTTTTTTAGAGGCCATTGGATCATTCCACCTTGCCCAAGCCTACTTCCTAGGCTCTCATACCAATGTAAGGAATTGAACTCACAACCTCTTGGTTAGGAATGTGATGGGCTAACCACTTGCCCCAAAAGCCATGGTTGAGGATTACTTCCTAATCCTCTCTCTTAGGGTGTAGTTCAACCATCTCCTATCTGTCAAGGGTGTGGTTCAACCTTCTCCTACCTATCACTTTATTACAGTTTCATACTAAATACATACCCACACACATACATATACACACACATACATTGCATACACATACACATATACATACACTTACAGACATACACTTACACCTACATACATACGCATATACATACATGCATACACATAGACATATGAATACACTTACACATGCATACATAGTGACACATACACAAACATACACACAGATACATGCATACACATATACATACACTTACACATACATATGTACAAACATATACACATGCCCACACATATAAATACGCACACATACATACTAAATACATGCACACATACACATACACACCTACAAACAAATATACATACACATACACGAACTTACACATACCTACATACATACACTTGTAGATACATACATACACACAGGTACACATACCCACACACACATACATGCATACACATATACATATACATACACTTACACATATGTACATACAGTTATGCATACATACATACACACACATACACATATCCACACATATACATACAAACACATACATACTAAGCACATGCACACATACACATACACACAAATACACATACACCTACACATACACCTACACATACATACATTCTACACTTACACATACATACATACACACACATACACATACCCACACATATATGCATGCATATACACATATATACACACACATACATACCATCACATTCACATACATATAGACATACATGCATACACATACACTTACACATATATACATACCCACACATACACTTAGACATACATACATACCCACACATATATAAATAATACACTTACACATTCATACATACCCACACATATATAAATAATACACTTACACATTCATACATACACACATACACTTACATACATACATACACACATACATATATACATATACATACACTTACACATACATACATACATACTGCACTAACACATACATATGTACATACACACACATACATACCCAAACATACACATACGTGCATACACATACACATATGAATACACTTACACATACATACATACCCATACATACACATACATACACACACATGCATGCATATAGATAAACATATACATACACTTACACATACATACATACATACGTACATACATACATACATACGTACATACATACATACATACATACATACATATATACATACATACATACATACATACGTACATACATACATACATACACTTACACATATATACATACATGCACATACACACACATAGATACTAAATACAAGCACACATACACGTATACACAAATACACATACTTCTAGATACACGCATACACACACATACATAACACATAAACATACACATACACATACACATATACACACATACATACACTTATACATACGTACACTTACACACACTACATGCATAAAAACACATACATAATAAATACATACACATTTATAAACATGCATACATATACACACACATACACATACCCACACATATAGATACACACACATACATAATAAATACATGCACACATACACATACACCCACACATACACATACACCCACACATACACATACATACATATACATGTCATACATCTATAGTTTTGTATGTGTATGTATATGACAGAATGTGTATTTGTGTATATGTGAATATGTGTGTATGTGTAAATGTGTACATGTGAATGTGGATGTATGTAAATAATCAGATTATATATATCTAGTACCTTTATTTTCTACACAATCAGATTCTGATCAATCAAAGGGATCTCCACCACCATCTCCTAATCATGCGAGGACTACTTATTGTAAGTATATCAAACTTTTAATTCTAATATTTGATAGATACATACATGACTGATATATGTTTTTTTGTTGTTATATTATAATCAGATTCTAATCAATCAGAGGGTAGCCACCACCTCCTACCCATGCAATGACTTCACATGTGTCCTTTGATAGGAATTATGATGATTGTTACTATCAAGAGCATTTGGTGTAGATTTTGCTATGGCATGTATCCATGATTGGAATGTATTGAACATGAGGCAGAGTATGGTAGATGTCAGCATGCACCACCACTTGATCAATGTGACAATGCTTGGGTATCTATTAATTGTATAATTCAATGTCATTATCTTATTTGAAAATCATATAAAAAAACAAATTATAATTAATATATAGGAAAATGTTCTCGATGATGATGATGATGATGATTCTCCTACTAATAATGCTAATATACCTCACACACCTACAGAGGTTTCTCAAAATCCTCTACCTCCTCGTTTACAGACTGAAATGGTTGAAGATTATCCATTGCCAACTCGTGATCGTCCTCTACTACAAACATATGATAGAAAAAGATATGGAGGATGGAATAGAGGACTACTTCCTTTAAATGGAGAGGCTTTTAACTTTTGGTATAATCGCTATATGATTGCTCCCTCCACTATTACTGGTACTGGTTGTGGTTTCTTTATTATAGAGGATTTGTATGTGCCTCCGAACTCTGAAGACACTCTTATGTCATTTTGTGGTCCTATATATGGATGGGGAGATTGGCATTGACTTAAATGTTATGTTCAAATCATAAGTCCTTATAGATTATGTCTGAGTACAACTTCTCTTACTAGTAGAGGGATTCCACATGCAAAAAATGAAAGATTATATATTGATGGAAGACCTTACATGTATGGAAATATAGTAGGTTTAATAAATAGCAGTTGAAGATATAATAGTTCAATCACTAATTGCACATTTGAGGAGTGTGAAAATAGTCATGAATCACCATACATGAGTAGAGATGTAGCAAGATACATAGTTCTCAATGATATTACTTCATTACATGCTGGTAATGACTGATTATTAAATTATGGATGGCATAGACCTCTAAGACCATCTTTTAGGTAGAAAAAAATGAGAACTTTTTATCCACCTATCTTGTGTTGCATTGAAAAATCTAATTGATTGACACTCTTTTCAAAATAACTTACATATTTGAATTTATGTTTAAAGTTTAGTTTTTATTTATTTATGGAATACTAATGGTTTCTAATCATGTGTGTAGATTTCAATGCATGATATTGATGATCTTCCACCACACCATTCAGATTTTATAGTAAGACCTCATTTATCACAAGCATCCACGAGGAGGCTATGCAAAAGTGATCCTGTCGAATATGCAAGATTGATAGAACTATATTAAAAAGAAGATAAAGTACAAGATTTTTGTGATAATGATGAAGATGATGGCATGGAAAATTTTATTGAGGATTGGTATCAAAATGACAATGAAAGCATTGATATTTCTAAAAATGAGAAATATTTTCAAGAAGAATGTCTAAAGCATATATATGAAGGAAGTTGCTTGACTGACTAAGTGCAAGCTTACTTATTCTCAATCTTCAAAATCATTTTGGATGGGTTAATGTATCTTTTTCAGCATTATGAAGGTATAATTTTTAATTTTCTATATATTTATATATATACACACATACACATACATATATAAATATATACATACAGAGAGATACATACACGAATGCATACACACATAAGCATACACATACACATACATATATGCAAACACATACACATATACATGCATATTTATTTATTTATTTACTTATTTATTTATTTTGATTCATATCACTTTTTTCATAAACTTATAGGTTAATATTTGCAAAGTTTTTACCAAGCAAGTATATTCTTCCTACATCACATGATGAAATGAAGAATATAATCAACAATCTTGGTATAGATTATGAGTGTATCATGCATGTCCTAACAATTTTCTTTTATGTAGAGGTGAATATGCAAACTCTTTGGCATGTCCAATATGTGAATGTCCATGATATAAGGATGAAGAGGGTAAAATCCCAAAAAAGGTATTGAGACATTTTCCATTAGCTCCACAAACTGAAAATATGTTTCAAAGGCCTAAATTATCAAAGCTTTTTAGATGGGGATTTGATCATAAATGTACTGAAGGAGTAATGAGAATTCTAGAAGATACTGTAGCTTTTCAACATATTGATTCTAAATGGGCTGATTTTGCACAAGAGCCACACAACCTAAAGTTAGGAGTTTCATTAGATGGGGTTAACATTTTCGATGAAATCTAGTAAATGGTGAACATGGCCAGTGGTAGTCATCAACTACAATCTCTTGCCACACCCTAGCATTAAAAAGGAACATTTAATGCTTTCACTTCTAATCATAGGAAAACGATAAGTTAAAGGCATGAATATATATCTTTCTCCTTTCATTCACAATGTCCAAGAGTTATGGAGATGTATTGATGTCATTGATGAATCAAAATCATTAACAAAAGACACATTATGGTTCATGGCATTGTGGCTTAGCCCATACATGATTTTCTAGGATATGGTGTCTCTTCAATTCATGATGTAATTTTTTTTATTTAATATGTATACAATTATATGTGAGTTAATATAGTTATATTTTTATGGTTTTCATGATGCAGGAATATCTACTAAGGGATATAAGGTTTGTCCTTATTATGGTGATTGGTTGAGATCTGCTTATAGTAAGAATTTCAATCAAATTATTTATCTTCGACATCGATGGTTTTTGCTTGACAATCATCCATTAAGATGCAAAAGAGAAGTGATGCATCCTAATGGAAATATTGAAACATGTCAGTGTCCATTACCAATGACACCTATGGATTGGTATAAAATATAGACAGATGGGCCTGTTACAGATCCACAATCATAAATCTTTAGTGATGATGAAGATGATTATAATGTGAAGACTATATGTAAAGTAAAATTGGTGCTAGTAGAGTATATGTGGATATGGTATTCTTTGGAGTATTGGAGAGAGTTAAAGATCTATCATCTTCTTGATACTATGCATATATTCAATAATATTGGTTATTCATTATGGCAACATCTTCTTGGATTAAAAGACACAATGGCATCAAGAAATGATTTAAAGGATCAAAACTCAAAACCAAATTTATGAACAATTCTTTATAGAAATCGACACAAAACAACTTATGTACCTGCTCCTGGGATACTTACAACAAAACTAGAGATGCAAACTATCAAAAATAGGATTCAATAGATTCTACCACCTATACGATATGGGCCATCTTTCTAAAACATGTTTACTATGGATGATAAGAGCTTATATGGGTTCAAGTCACATGATTAGCATAATTTTTTGAAGCGCATTCTACCTCTAATTATCGATGGATGTACAACAAAAGGAGTACAGGACGTGATCTATCATCTTGGATCACTTCTAGGGTAATTATCATACTTTTATATTGAATATATAAGAATATTTGATATCTTTTATTTACAAATTAATTTCATTATAATTTAATTTATGATAATAATAGGTGGATTACATCAAAAGAGGTTGACAAAGACTCGATCCCAGAAAAAAAACATGAATGTAGGGAGCTACTATGTTTGTTAGAGAAAAAATCTTCCAATGTCATTTTTTGATATTCAAGTTCATTTTTTAGTACATCTTATGGATGAAATAGATATTACAAGCATTGTAAACACTCAATGGATGTTTTGGGTCAAGAAATTTATGGTAATATTAAAAGTTTATGTGTGCCAAAGAGCAAAACTCGAAGGATCTATGGAAAAGGGGTGGATGCTTGAGGAGTGCATGTACTATGTTGGTGAATACCTTGAAAGAGTTCATGAAGAAGCTTCAGGTTCATGGACCAATGAATCTCCTTCAAAAATAACAATGAGGTATTATCAGGTACGGGAGTTCCATTTAAATTTATATTGCAAGAAAAAGTGATGTTTCTACTTTTATAGCATTGCCAATGCATAGAAGCATTCATTAGCGAGTATGAACATGAACTTCAAAATCTCCGAAGTAAAAGATGAAGAAACAAGAGATATTGATGTAATCTTGATATAATGAGAATAAAAATATATCTTCTTTTATGGATTGGCTATATACTCGTAGGAATCTCAAATGAGCTAGAGATTTAATGATAGGTTGTGAAAGAAAGGTAATTTTATATTAACAATATTCTACTTTTTCACACATATGTATATTAGTTTCTCTTTAATAATTTAATTTTTATTGCAATCTTGAGTTTTCACTTATATGTGGGCTTTTGGATAGCATTTTAGAATCAAAATGATTGATTCTTTACATGAAACAGAGGAATCTAGCATTGTTGCTTCTTTTAACCAACTATCATCTGCTAGCTCAAAATATACAAACCTTATAGAGAGTGGACTTGGTTACATAAGAACCGTTGTTGGTATCTTTGAAATATCATTTCATATGTTCAAGCAGGTAAAAAGAAATTATAATATATTTTATTATTTTGTTAAGCCCATGATAATGAATGTTTGTTTCTTTATATTTTGATAGGTTATTTAGAAGGTTGATTGGTTTCGAGTTGAGTATAAAGGTAGTAATTCCACATTGAGAAGGGAATTATCTAAGTTTTGGGCAATTGATTCTTCAAAGATATATTCTTTGAAGAATCAATTGCCTAGAGAACCATATATTCTTCCTAGGCACATTGAACAACCATTTTTTTATAAAAAGCCTGATTCTCATCCTTGGTAATGCGATTAACTAGAGAACCATATATTCTTCCTAGGCACATTGAACAACCATTTTTTTATAGAAAGCCTGATTCTCATCCTTGGTGGCAAGTCAATCATATTCAACCTAGAGGTCGGTCATTGTTTGAATAATTTATTGTTATAGAGATCGAAGAAAGTCATGTTGATGATTCATCATTTGATATTGATATATCGACATCTCAAAGAGAAATTAGAATCACTGTACATGACAATGATAATAATCTACTTGATGAAGATGATAATACTCCACATGTTGATTCTACTGATGATGAAGAGGAATTACCAAAAATTGATATTAGTCCATCGATAGATGATGTCATTTATGAGAACATAGATTTAATAATAGAAGAAATAATAGAAATCAATAAGGATAATCAAGATGAGACTATATTGATGTCTTACCAAAATGCTGGCAATAATGTAAATACATGAGTAGACGAGATAGTAGATCCTACTCTATTTATAGATCGTTAACTTGACTCATTTGAATGGGTATCAAACAATAGGTTCTCCTTTATTCAACTAAAATATAGGTGTATCCCACAATAGAGATGAAAACATGCCCTTTTAAGTTAGAACTTGAAGCTCGAGGGTACGCCTAAAATCTTTTGTATAGCCTTATTTTTGAAGACGAAACTTCTCTCATGTATGTATGCATATGTGTGTGTATATATGTTGTGTGTGTACTCATGTGTGTTATATGTATACATCTGTTAGTATGCACATATGTGTGTTTCATGTGTATGTATGTATGTGCATGTGTGTGATATATGTATGCATGTGTTAGTATGCACACGTGTATGTATACATGTGCATTTGTGTGTGTTTATAATTGTGTATCCATGTATATGTATACATGTGCACATGTAGGTGTAATAAAGTAAGTCCATGATCTAGGATCCGGCCATTTTAGACGGATCTGAAATCGGACACCATTTGGTCATCAAGGTGTATGACCAAAGATCCCAAGTCTAGACTTACTAGACAGTCATTTACTCTTGTAACGAAGTAATCCACTTAGCCTAGTGGTTAATTGTCATGGGTGTGAGGGACGAGGTCTTGGGTTGAATCTGCATGGGGTACATGGGGAGAGTATTTTGTCCAAAGAGATCTAGGGCCTTCTAGAAGCATCCACTTGAGCTAATTCTGGTTAACTAGGACACTTGTCATACATGCAGTTACATGGCTGGCACATGGATGGTTAGTATCCACCTGCCCAAGCAGGCAGTCCACTCGAGAGAGCTATACATAGAGGCATTTGGTTGGGAGGAGAGTCATCTCTCTAGCATGTGGTGGTCATAATCCTCCTTCTCTTGTATTGGTATTAGAGCCAGGTTATGATCTTGGGACCTGTGGGTTATGGGCCCACCATGCTAGCATATACTTATTTATTTGAGGTTGCTATAGCATAAATAATTTCCTAGAGTCTAGTATACTCAAGAATAGACAAGTTAGGAATTGCTCATCAGATTGACAATTCCCAAGAACTTTAAGCTAAAGTCATTGAAAAGAGTCTCCTAAGTTGGACAATTTTCATTTTGAATTTGAGATGGAAAAGTAATAGTATGATTGAATCAAAGAAAATGGTAAACTCTCTCCTATAGTTTACATAGAATTTTTAAACTCATTAGGAAAAAGTAGTCCTCTAGTCGGGTTAAAACATCAAGTTACTATTGGATAGGAGTTAACCATTGTACAAACATCCAAGTTAGATGTTTGGGACAACCAAACTTCAAGTTTTCCAAACCAAATTCAAAGTGAATCAAGAGTTCTAAAAGTTTTGTGAGGGATAAGAATCCCGCCTTCATTACTAAGTCCATGCACTAGTTATGGACTAATAATTTGAATCCATCCAGTTCACTGTTTGTGCCTAGATCGCACATTGAGAAACTGTGAATTGGTTAGGGATGTTTTTAAATCCATCCTTATTATTCATTCACTACTTTCTACATTGATTAGTTTATCAAAATGCAAAGTGTGATAGTGTCTTGAATCATTAGGGTAGCGATGCCACCACAGAGAAGAAACATGTTCTTTCAGTTTTAGAACATGACCATGTTCTTCTACTTTTAGAACATGAGGCTAGAGGGTTGCCTACATTAGATATATAGCTCTATATTCAAGGACAAAAATATTTTCCAAGGGGGAAGAATGTAATAAAGTAAGTGTATCTAGGGTCTGACCGGTTTAGATGGATCTGAAATTGGACATTGTTTGATCATCCCTATTTATGACCAAAGATCTCAAGTCTAGACTTACTAGAAGGTCATTTACTCTTGTAACCAAGTAATCCACTTAGCCTAGTGATTAAGTCTTATGAGTGTGAAGGAGGAGGTCTTGGGATCAATCCCCATGTGGTACATGGGCAAAGTATTTTGCCCAAAGAGATCTAGAGCCTTCTATAAGCATCCACTTGAGTTAAGTCAGGTTAGCTGGGACACTTGGCGTACATGTAGTTACATGGCTAACACATGGATGGTTAGTATCCACCTGCCTAAGCAGGCACTCCCCTGGAGAGAGCTATATATAGAGGCATTTTGTTGGGAGGAGAGTCATCTCTCTAGCATGTGGCAGTTGTAATCCTTGCTCTTGTAGTAGGCATGTATGTGTGATGTGTATGTATCTACATGAGTATTTTACATATATGTATGTGTATATACATGATGTGTATGTGTCTTTATATGTATTATGGTCCTCCTTGATTCAAGTAGCTATATATAGAGGTATAAGGTAGGGAGGAGAGACATCTTTGTACTAGGTGGTGGGAGGTCTAGATGCAATGTGTATATATAGTTCAACCATATGGCAAACACAATTGGGTATGGAGATACACAAAAAGTATGGTTGAAAATACCTTACATGCCTGTGTGTATATATATACATGTGTGCACCGTTGGTTCTTGATGCATCAAGAACCCCCTTTCCTGACTTTACTTACTTGTACCGGACCACCACATCAGATAAGATTTCTTGACTACACTTATGTATGTATGTATGTATGTATGTATGTATGTATGTATGTATGTATGTATGTATGTATGTATGTATGTATGTATGTATGTATGTATGTATGTATGTATGTATGTATGTATGTATGTATGTATGTATGTATGTATGTATGTATGTATGTATGTATGTATGTATGTATGTATGTATGTATGTATATATATATATATATATATATATATATATATATATATATATATATATATATATATATATATATATATATATATACATACAGACACACACACATATGTGTGTGTGTTTGGGTGTATGTATGTAAGGAAACCATTCATTACTTTTGTTTATTCTAGGGAGAATAACCAAATTTTGATCAACTTGTTACACTCATGGTCATGAACAAGATGAATCTAAATGCCTCTCCTTAAAATAAAAATGAATTTGAAGGACAAGCTCTCTATGCAAGATCATCAAGAGGAGAATGTAGAGGGAGAAGAGGTTTGAATAGAGGTCGAGGTAGAAGAAATACATCAAATGATGATCAAGGAACTTCATGTGGGACGTTCAACACAAGAGGAAGGGGAAGATCAAGCGCTAGAGGTAGGAGAGGTTACTACAACTACAGTCAAAGAAAAAGGAGTGAAGATAACAACAATTGCTAAATATGTAGAAGGTATGGACACTATGTCATTGATTTTATCAAAATGAGAATAACTAAGGTTTTAATCAAAGTAGAGGCTTCTCAAGAAAAGGTAAACAACAAGAAAATAATGGAGTTGAAGGTAAAAATGATGATTATTAATCTCTTCTTATGATGAATGTAGAAACTAAGATGAACTTCAATAGTGATGTATGGTTTGTAGATAGTGGTTGCTCTAAGCATATGATGCGTGATGCTTCATAGCTTTTTAAGTATGCATAATCCTTCATGTAAAGGTCATGTTGAAAGAGGAGATGATACAACGCATAAGATTATTTACGTTGGAGACGTTTTCATGCAGGATAGATGTAGGAAGAGTTTCTTGAAAGATGTACTTTATGTGCCAACTATCACTAAAACTTTTATGCTAGAGGTAAAAAATAAAGTAGATTGTTTACATTCAAGGTAATCCGAAATCATGCAAACTATTTCTCCTATGTTATGCATAGGATAACAAAGTTTGATCTGTGGCACAAATGGATTGGCCACATGAATGTACGCATGTAAGATCTATGAAAGAAGAGGAATTTTTGCTTCATCTTACCAAGAAAATTATGGTGCATCTTTGTGAAGCACATCAAATGGGCAAGCAGATTAGACAACCTTTCAAGAATTCAAGCTATGCAAGTGATGTTTGCTAGACCTTATACACATGCATGTGTGGGGACCTACCAAAGAGGCATTCGAGGCTTGTAATAAGTACTATGTATCATTCATTCATGATTATAATAGACTTACATTTGTATATTTCATTAATCATAAGAGTGAATTCTTTTATTGTTTCAAGAAGTTCAAATGATTTCTCGAGAAGTAAACAATAAGGTATGTTAGAAAGCTAATATCTGATGGAGGAGGAGATTATATCTCTCAATCTTTTACTTATTTTCTGTATGATGAAGGTATTAAAACAGAAGTGAAATGTAGCTATACTCTAGAAAAAAATGGATTTTTCGATAAAACAAATAGAATCATAGCAAAAGCATCTAGAAGCATACTAGATGATAATTGTTTGCCTAGTTGTTTTTGGATTGAAGCTCTTAGCACAAGTGTGTACATTATGAATAGAGTTCCTAATATTGGAGTTATCATTTGACACCATATGCGGTATGGCAGGGAGGTAAACCAAGTGTTAGTCATTTGGAAGTATTTGGTTGCATATGTTATGTGCATGTACCTAGTCCAATGAGATCAAAACTTGATGTGAAATATCAAAGAGGATATAGATGCTATAATCTTCATTCCAATAATTTGGTTGTTTCAAGAGATGTAAACTTTGATGAATATCATTCATGGTATGCCGATAAGAAAAGTTTGTAGGTCATGGATGGAGACAAGGAAGATTGGAGAAGGAGATAAGTGCTTACCTATGCCCACAAGAACTATAAGGGATGAGAGGATTGGTTTGGATGAAGAAAGAGAGCTACCTTTCAACAACATATCAAGGAAAGTGTCACCCCAAAGGCTTAAAAGTAAAGGTAAAATCAAACTTGTTGAAGCTAATGATGAAGGAGAAGAAATGAGTAGTATATTTGAGTATGGTGAGTCATCAAATATTCCTAATAAAAATATCAAAAGCACCCATATTTAATGTAATAAGAGCTTCAAGAGTGATTAAGAAACCTCAAAGGTATACTTGTGAATCTTTTAGGAATACTCATTATGCTTTTATGAAAAAGGTTTAGCAGAAAAATGAACCTACATCGTATGAAGAGGCAAAAGAAAACAACAAGTGGGAGAAAGCAATGAAAGAAGAAATGGATACACTACAAGATAAGAAGACTTCAATTTTATTTCCAGAGATACCAAAATGAAAGGTAATTGACACCAAATGGGTTTTTAAGATTGAAAGAAATAGTGATGGTCATGTATCATGTGTGTAGACCTACCAAAGAGGCATCCTTGGCTTGTAATAAGTACTATTTATCATTCATTGATGATCATAGTAGAATTACATTTGTGTATTTAATTACGCATAAAAGTGAAGTCTTTGATTGTTTCAAGAAGTTCAAATGATGTTTCGAGAAGAAAACAATAAGGTATGTTAAGAAGCTAATATCTGATGGAGGGGGAAAGTATATCTCTCAAGCTTTTACTTATTTTCTTATGATGAAGGTATTAAAAGAGAAGTGACATGTAGGTATACTCCACAAAAAAATGGAGGTTTAGATCAAATAAATTGAATCATAGCAAAAGCATATAGAAGCATACTAAATGGTAATTGTTTGCTTGATTGTTTTCGGATTGAAGCTATTAGCACAAGTGTATACATTATGAATAGATTTTCTACTATTGAAGTTCATCATTTGACATCATATGAGGTATGGGAAGGAAGTAAGAGAAGTGTAAGTCATTTGAAATTATTTGTCTCCATATGTTATGTGAATGTACTTAGTGAAGTGAGATAAAAAATTGATGTGAAATGAGTAAAGTGTATATTTATTAGTTATGCAGATACTCAAAGAGGATATAGATTCTATAATTTTCATTCCAATAAGGTGATTGTAAGAGACGTAAACTTTGATGAATCATGTTCATGGTATGCAAATAAGAAAAGTTTGCAGGTTATGGATGGAGACAAAGAAGACAAGGGAAGGAGATAAGTGTTTAGCTCAGCCCAAAAGAACCATAAGAGATAAGAGGAGTGGTTTGGATGAATAAAGAGAGCGACCTTTGAATGGAAGATCAAGGCAAGAGTCACCTCCAATTCTTAAAAGTAAAAGTAAAATCAAACTTGTTGAAGTTTATGATAAAGCAGAAGAAGTTGGTAGTATATTTGAGTATGGAGAATCATCAAAGGTTCCTAATAAAATAAAAAACACCAATATTGGATGTAAGAAGAACTTCAAGAGTTAGCAGGCAACCTCAAAGTTATACTTGAGAATCTTTTATGAATACTCATTATGCTTTTATGACAAAGCTTGAGTAGAAAAATGAGCCTACATGTTATGAAGAGGCAAAAGGAAATGACAAGTGGGAGAAAGCAATGAAAGAAGAAATAGATACACTAAAAGATAACAAGACTTTGATTTTAGTTCCAAAGAAAACAAAACAAAAGGTAATTGGATGCAAATTAGTTTTTAAGATTAAAAGAGATAGTGATAGTTGTGTATCAAGATATGCAACTAGACTTGTAGCAAAAGGATACGTGCAAACTCAAGGATTGGGCTATGAGGAAACATTTTGTCCAATAAAAATCATGGCCATAGAGAGAACGTTTTCTGCTTTAGCTGCAAGTAAATGATGGAATATATATCAATTATACATTAAGAATGCATTTCTCAATGGTGAGTTACGTGAAGAAGTGTATATGTCAAAACTAGATAGTTGTGTGGATGCCAGATGTCCTAATCATGTTTACATGTTAAAGAAGGCGTATGGTCTTAAACAAGTACCAACAACACTATTTATTGATTATATGGAATGATGCAAAAGAATTTGAGGAGATCAAAGTTAATTTGGGAAAGGAACGTAAATTTTTAGATGCTGGTTTGCTTAGATACTTTCATGGGATTGAGATCTGTATGGAGATGGCGGTATGTGGTTGATAGAGAGAAAGTATATATGTGGTTTGTTGAAAAGGTTTGGTATGTAGGATTGTAAGTTTGTTTCTGTCTAATGAAATGTAATGTAAATTTGAGTGAAAAAGAAGGTTCATGGTATGAATGCTTATAGATCTATGGTAGGATCCCTAATTTATGCAACAAGAACTAGACGTGATACATGATATGCATTGGGCGTATTGTGACAATTTATGCATGGGCCTAGACTACCTCATATGCATGTAGCCAAAAGAGTGCTTTGGTATTTGAAAGGTACCATGAACAAAGCATTAGTTTATAGTCATGATGTTGATCTAACTCTTAAAGTCTTTAATGATGCCAATCGGGATAGATGTAAAGCTGACAAAAGATCCACAAGTGGATATGTGTTAATAGAAGGAAACAAGACATTAACATGGAGCTCAAAGAAACATCCTATAGTCTCTTTATCTTCTAGAGAGGTTGAGTAAAGAAGTTTAGCATTGACTAATACTGAGATTAATTGGTTTAAGAAGTTGTTTCATGACTTGAATGTGTAGGTTGATGTACCATTGATATATGGGGATAACTTGAGCAGCGTTCATATGACCTCATATCCTACTTTTCATGTTAGGACAAAGCATATAGAGGGACACTATCATTATGTTCAAGAGAAGACCATAAGCTCTGAATTGAATGTTTCTTTTGTTGGAATGAAGGACCAAGTTGCACATACATTCACCATATCCTTGGATGGACCAAAGCTTCAAATATTCAAATATATTCTTGGCATGAAGGAGCTACCCTTTGGAACTTGAGGGGGAGAATGTTGAGAATATTGTTTTCATGTATAGGTTAAGGTTCAAGTTTCCAAACATACAAGTATTATTGGGAATTCTTCAAATGCTTTAAGAAGGCTCAAATAAATGATAAAGTATGGATATATTACCATGTGATATCTAGAACATAATGACTCAAAAGGATGAGACACAAGGAAGTTGTTGTGTTGTGTTAGTGGAAGGTCGATGTGGCTAGTTCTCAAAGTCTAGCCATATCTTGCTTATTTTAGTATTTTACTCATAGAATACCTGCACTCAATTGTCTTCAAAAGCTAAACTTGTAGTTCTTGTATCTCCTTCATTACATATCCAAATCATATTGAATGGTTCATTTGAAATCTTATATTTTCTAGGAGAATCTTGTAGATTTTCATATTGTTTGGAGTTATGGGCAGAGACGTGGTCTCTGCAAGTAGTGTGTGTTCTCTAGTTTATCTCTAGTCAAGTCATAGAGTTTTTGTGAAGGAGCTACATATTTTTGAAGTCCTAAGAAACAAGAAAAAAAAATAAAAGAGTCCCAAGGTGTTTACAACCGACCCTCAAGAAGACAGACCACCACAACATAAGGGGGCCCCAATTCAAAAGGATACATTGAACTGGCAATCCATGGTCAATACATCCTTCAATCAATGACATATTGTTTCACAACATGTGACCTAGCAATGATGAATCGCTAAACTAGAATCATCCACCACAAAGGTACCCTGTCTAAAGGACTATGGATCTCCTTTAATAAAATGACAATAAAGCAAGAAAATCCTCTTTGTGCATGATCTATGTGCTCAATGCATGACCTTGTCTCTCACACACATGTTCAAATCATTTCCACTTCAAGTATGCATCAGATTTTGACTACAATATATGGCATTATAGGAGAAACATTTTTTAGATCCCATGCATCGGAGTGATACTCGTATTGTGAGTTCATCAATCATCTGTATACGTTTTTTTGTATCATGAATATTTTCTTGCAAGTGATTAGTAATTGTAATCAAACAATTTTTTTATTGTTGATAATGATAAGTGCTTGCGAAAAGCATGATATTTATATTGATTGCATCACATCAATATCTTAAAGTGTTGCAAGAGTTAATGGCATCAAAGTCCATCAAAACATAACAACATTGACACAATTCATTTCTAATATTGACCAAATATCAAGATGTAAAATCAACCGACAAAAGTGGGTAACTATGTCATAGAAGGCTTCTATGTTGCATGGCCTCTACCTTAAATCCTGACACACCATGGTGCCCCTTCCTCAAGTGAATGTAACACATAGCATCATCATGTGAAATTATTCAAATTCATTGGATTAAGATTCTTTGTCAGCATCTACCCTTGGAGTACCCTACTTCAAACCCTTTTTTCCTTCTTGCACGATTTCATCTCATTTGCATTGTGCAATGTGAATGCATAGGACCACCCTACAAGGTCCTATAGAGGAAAATTTTCTTTCTCTGACACCCATTCACTACACTAAGAAGTGCATCTATACACTTTCAAAAACATGCAAGAAATATTACTAGCAATGTGTGTAAGAACTTGTTCTATAGGCAATTGACAACACTAATGAGGATCGATTCCCGCACTTTTTGAAGCCCATCTAACTTCTCCCCTATCTGTTAGGGAAAACAGACTTTGAGGGGGGGGGGATTTTGGAGATGGGGACTCACCAAAGAAGTTTTTCAAAGCCAAAATGAGGATGTTCGGGGTTGTAAACACCAAAAAGTCCAAATCTATCCCTCAAATTAGCCATTCTCAAGCTAAAAATCACATTCAAAAATATGTTTGAAAGCCATTTCTTGTAATTCACTCTAGATTTTTACATGGCAAGGAGTCCTTGAGCTTATCAAGTGACTCTTTATCCCTATAAGATTTTACAAGATCTTTTTTCACTCAAATCCGACCTCAAGGGATCGATTATGACCTATTTTCAACTAGGGTGCACACTAGTGTCTCAAGAGGGTCACTTTTTAAATTCACATATAAAAGTGAGTTAAACCCTCATTTCTATCTCATTTTGTTCATGTTCATTCTCTTTTCTAATGAAGTGTGAGCTTCTTGGGAGATCTTGTGTCTTCTCTATGAGTGATGCTTGCTTGCATGTGTGTCTGTGCATATATGTGTGCATGTGCCTGAGACTTCTTGTGTCTGTGCATGATTCCTAGTATGTTGAACATCAATAGACCTCTAACGCATCTCAGAGATTGACATTTTGTGGGCAAGGATCCATTTATAAGTTGATATGTGTGTCATAAGAGCAATTCTACATCAAACACACGTTGATGCTTGTAGATAACCACATTTGGATGTCCTCTTCTAATACATTGGAGGAAAAATCCTTCACTCTCTTTTATCCACATTGCAGTGCAGAAAATTTTTCATCTCACTTCATGCAGAATCTTTAGGTCAACTCATATTCTCACATTATTAGAGAGAAATCTCCCTTTTGGACTCCTTTTTTTGCATATATTCATTAAATACACCTCTTTTCCAATGATAAAAACAAGCAAAAGAATGAATATGCATTTCAAAGAACAAGCATCCATTTCTTTCATGCAAAACACTAGGAAAGAGATACAAACTTACCATCAATCAACTATATTACATTATTTAGTAGCAAAACACTAGATACAAACTTACCATCAATCAACTATATTACATTATTTAGTAGCATCATTCTTACGATTTATTTATTTGCCTCTTTTGTATGCAATCACAACAATGAAACTGAATTTGAAACAATATAAATTCATATAGGTATCTTGCACACATTTGTCTTACGTGTTTATTTTTCTGTCACACATGCTCTATTCTTGTACTTCTTCTGAATTCTTGAATGGACATCCCATAATGAGATAGAAAAAAGAATACAATTTCACTGTCACACATGCTCTATTCTTGTACTTCTTCTGAATTCTTGAATGGACATCCCATAATGAGATAGAAAAAAGAATACAATTTCGCTTTCAGATAAGCTACTAGTTCCCCAACAAAGATACTTAGATAAAACAAATGTAAATATTCATTTTGTAATTATAATCATTGAATCAAAATACACAAAATGCTTCAAAACTATGCTTTATAAATTCAAAACCGAATGGAAAAAATCTTAGGAGGTATGATAGACGTGGAAAGAAACCGAAAGGAACAAATGTAGGCTAAACCTTAACTGATGACTAGTGCTAATATGAAGCATTCTTATTTCTACATGATTATCTATTTAATGTCAATATTCCAAAATTGATTCCAATGATAAAGAAATTATTTCCATACGTAGGCAAGGGAAGAAAGAACTTACTAGGGAAGAATGATATGTATGCTTTAGGTGCCTAAGGATTCATCAAATACCGCTGTTCTTTTTATTTTCCTTTGTGCACTTTGTCCTTTGATGCAAGCCTTGAATCCAAGTATTGTGTTATGCCATGCTTTCATCAAGATTATTTCTAGTTAAGTTCTTCTTAATCTTTCTCCCTCACAAAAGCAAATAGGATTTTCCTCTTTCTACATCAATTAATCTTCTCTCACACTTTTGACACTTAAAAGTTTCAGGCATGACAACAATTTCTTTCCATATGTTATTCCCAAATGAAAGCGTAGAATTCCCCGCCTCCACTTATTATGGTTTTTGGATATATCCTCTCATGCCTAGCTAATCCTTGTTCTATCAATTAGGACAAATGACTATATTCTAGCCTCTACAAAGTTACACGTTTCTTGTTATTGTGCATTTGAGGCTACCCTTCTCTTCTTTAATCGTGAAAAAGCACTTGAATCTTCCATTCACAAGGCATGCACACCTTCTCTTACAAGGCTTCCCTTCCCCTTTCTTCTCTTGTCTATACAACATCCACATATCCTCCTTAATGTATCTTAGCCCAAGACTCTATCTATCTCCTCCAAGAACCAACATGGTTACTGTACTTCTTACGATCGATATCTATAAAATGTAAATATTTAGTTTTCTTTTAACATATAGGCCCACATGGGATTCTATGCAAACAAACGCACACATGGCAAGAATTTACACATCCTTATACACATTCATGCACAATGCATATTATAGACGTGTACAAATGTGCACACACACACACTATATATATATATATATATATATATATATATATATATATATATATATATATATATATATATATGCACACATAGGAATACATACATACTAACATAATGCACACTTATTTATTTGCATATACATACACATGAAATCATATAAATAGATACGTCACACATACAATAACATTTATATATAATGCTCATACATAGTTTAGGGTAGCATTCACACACATATACATTTATATATCATCACATACATAAAGGTGTACATGAAAAGTCATGCATTCATGCACATATCCGTGCACATTTATGAACTCACATGTACACATGGAACATACAAATGTAAAACGAATGACTCATGCATTGCAAGCAAATGCATCCAAATGAATTCACAAACATGCACATAAACACCTATGATTGCACAAAGATGTAAGAAAACATTTTGCTTACACTCAATCACATTTAGCACATTTCTTATACTAATTGTTTTTCATGTGCTCATGCATATACTGCCCTCAAGTTCGCAGAGCTCGAAAGCATGCTATTGGTTTTCATTGTTGGCCTATTAGCCAATTCACAGGCGTTCCCGCGAGCCTTTTCAGCCATCGAAAGGACCCAAAGACTTTGATGCTCAGAGACTCAGAGTACAAACTGTAATGAAAGTGAAGGACCTGCCTCCAGCCAACCAACGATCTGAACGCCGCCATCAACCTCGAGTTCTGCGCATGCTCAATCATGAGCTCTTTTGTCTCTCTCTCAGTAAAAGATACACGTCTGAAGCACCAAATCCCTGTAGCCTTAGAGATTATGGTACATGCATTAAAGAAGAAGGGCATCCTTCAAGCTTATGTGGCATTTTAGCCTCGACTATCAAGGCCGGAGCAAGAACGTCTGCCCGTTTATTCAAATCTGTTGGTACACTGCCCGCTGCCCAGAATTTCAGCTTATGTTTGTGCACGTAGAACTCAGAGAAAGAGATTACATCATCAGCAGGGGCCATAGCCAACTTGCCCACGACCTTTTAGCAGCCTTGGAAGAATAAACCCACAACCTGCTGATCAAAAGGTCCCAAACGGGATTTGAGTCCATGACCGTTTGGTCAATAAAGCTTTGCTTTATCTAACAAAGCAAGGCTCATTGATCAAGCCTTTAGAAGGAACTTGGAATCCCAAAAACTTGGAATCAATTTGAGGAATTCTTCAAAAAAGTACTTGTAGTGTTTCTTGATTTATGTGCAGGCAATCTACTAGGCCGCTCGTGGGCATTAAAGGAGGGAGATGCTGTCTATTCAACCACCTCGAATAAAGAGAAGGTGTAGCAATCATGTGTAGCCTTTGATGCAGAAGAGACAGAGAGAGTATTGTAGATAGAGAGAGTATTCTCTTTTTGTCTCGATCACAAGTCTACGCGTAGGCTTTTGCAGAGCGCCTTTGCACTCGCGACGGGCGTTTTTTTTTAGGTTTCGCAATTTTGTCTTTTCCGAGAACATCACGACTCTCTCTTTGTGATCTGGTGTGTGAAGTGAGCATCGTGATTCGCGACGGTCTGTTTCCCTCAAGTTCACAGAGCTCGGAAGCATGCTATTGGTTCTCATTGTTGGCCTATTAGCCAATTCACAGGCGTTCTCATGAGCCTTTTCAGCCGTCGAAAGGACCCAAAGACTTTGATGCTCAGGGACTCAGAGTACAAACTATAATTAAAGTGAAGGACCCGCCTCCAGCCAACCAACGATCAGAACGTTGCCGTCAACCTCGAGTTCTGTGCATGCTCAATCATGAGCTCTTTTGTCTCTCTCTCTCTCTCTCGGTAAAAGATACACGTCTGAAGCACCAAATCCCTGCAACCTTAGAGATTATGGTACAGACATTAAAGAAGAAGGGCATCCCTTCAGGATTACGTGGCATTTTAGCCCCGACTATCGAGGCCAGAGCAAGCACGTCTGCCCGTTCATTCAAATCTCTCTCGGTAAAAGATACGCGTCTGAAGCACCAAATCCCTGCAGGCTTAGAGATTATGGTACAGGCATTAAAGAAGAAGGGCATCCCTTCAGGCTTACATGGCATTTTAGCCCCGACTATCGAGGCCAGAGCAAGAATGTCTCCCGTTCATTCAAATCTGCTGGTATACTGCCCGCCGCCCGAAATTTCAGCTTTTGTTTGTGTGCGTAGAACTCAGAGAAAGAGATTACATCATCAGCGGTGGCCATAGCCAACTTGCCCACGACCTTTTAGCAGCCTTGGAAGAATAAACCCACAACCTGTAGATCAAAAGGTCCCAGACCGGATTTGAGCCCACGACCATTTGGTTAGTAAAGCTTTGCTTTATCTAACAAAGCAAGGCTCATTGATCAAGCCTTTAGAAGGAGAAGATTCTCAGCCGGTACCCACGGGAAGTCAATCTCCAGTCGAACACCAATCAAGCACACATCGACTAAAAGAATGAGGAGCAGAGGTGTGAAGATTGAAGAATCTAAGAAAATTCAACCAAGGCGGTGTAGCAGTGAATCGTCCAAGGCAGCCCAAGCTGACCTACAACTAGAAGCTGATATTAAAAAAAAACCGAGGAAGTACTGGATTTAATTTTCATCTATTTTCCTTCAGTATTAGAAACGACATTTTCTAATTTCTAGTTGATTCCCATGTATTCACTGAATTATGGGGGATTCCTACGCAAGTAACATGTTATTAGACATACCTAGGCAGGAAGAGGATTATGCACCATGAGAAGGGGGTAGACAATTAGATTACACTCCAGGTCTTCCAGAGATAGGCCAAGAGGAAAGTCAGGAAATAAATATTTATAAAGAGTTGAATGGTTTGGATATGTTCATTGTCAAAGAAATCCAAAACGAGATGGGTACTCCTCGAACTTCAATTAATGAAGTTAAAGGGAAGATGGAACAAATTCTTAATACAATTTTTCCATCTTTACCCTTACCTGCCCAAATGGGTTCCTTGTCTATTCGACCAAGGAACCCATCATCTAGTAAAGGAACTGATGCCCCTTTACCCTTGCATAGTAATGTATCTTTAAAAAAATAAAGATAATGAAGTAAATCCTCCTCGTACTGCCATTAAGTCTAGAATCTTGTCTTTTGCAAAAGACTTAAAACCACCCCAATTTTAAGGGGAAGATAAAGACCGAAACAAAGATGCAGTCTTGACATTTTTAGAAAAATGGCAAGACTTGCATCAGTTAAAAAACACCCCTGAAGCTTATCAAGTCTTAGAAACACGTTTATCACTTGGACCTAAGGCTTATAAGTGGTGGATGAGCTTAAAAGAGGCTCAAAGAATCCCAAAAACTTGGAATCAATTTGAAGAATTCTTCAAAAAAGAATTCTTACCAGAAAATGAGGATGAGCGAAACTGGGAAGAATGGGACAAAGTCCTGCAGAGAGAACGTCCCCTTTCTCTATATATTTCTCATTATCGAGAAATAGTACTTAAATTACAAAACCTTGATGACTTTCATAAGGTAAGAGGTTTCATCTATGGTCCCGACAAGCAAGTCAAACATGAAGTGAAAAGAAGTGCTCCAAAAAGTTTAGAAGATGCTATTAAGTTAGCACAGATCTATGAAGATCATGCTAAAACTCGAACACAACCACTTCATCTTATCGGAGACAATAAAAAATTTAAACCAGGTAAAAGAAAGCTAGGCACATTCAAAAAAGATGACTTTAAAACCCCTAGACCTTCACGACCTAGGCTAGACCCTGAGGTTTGGGAAAAAGCAAAAAATGAGAATCTTTGCTTTAAGTGCCTTAACCCAGGACATCTTAGCAAGAATTGCATGAATAAGGGACAACAAAAAGCCACCCGTGAGATAAGAGGGAAAGAAAAGATAGGAATACACTTAGTCCAAACATTGAATCTCAAAAATAGTAAAGTTTTGAAAAAAGTGGAATGCCTTCACGAAGACGACAAGCATCAGTATTGTTTGTCTGACTCAATGTGGGTCCAAAACCAGTTTGGACCTCATGGCTTGGTCAAACTTCATGCTTGTATAATGGGTGAAAAGGCCAGAGTCATAATAGACGACTCAGCCACTCACAATTTCCTAAACTACTCACTACTGAAGAGACTAACGTTGCCCTAGCAAAAGTCACCTCATCAGTATGTTGTATCTATGATGCAGGGTCAAGAAAGGAAAGTTTGGGATACTATGATCTGTAACCTCGAAATAGAATTTCAAGGTTATAAAGATAAATTAGACTTTCAGATCATGCACATGGAGAGAACTGATGTGGTTTTGGGTAGATAATGGCTTTGGGGTTTAGAGAAAACACTTAAAAGAAGCTATCAACTGAATACTTTGGAATTTGAGAGAAATGGAATCCGTTATCTAATTCAAGGAGAGCATGATGTGTCCAATAATCCTTTGATTTCTAGCATGGAGTTGAAAAAACTTGTAAATACTCAAAAAGCGGAAGTTTTCATGATACTTCGAACTGATGTAAACAATGTACATAATATGAATCCAGTTTCTTATATCTTGTCTCCCTTATCTGAACATGAAAGATTTAAATTTAAGTGTTTAATAAATAATTATCGGGATGTCTTTCCCAAAGAACTTCCCTACGGCTTACCTCCTTCTCGTGGGCAAGTCAACCATGTTATAGACTTGCTCCCAAGAACTAAGCCTATATGTAAATCCCCTTATAGACTCCCTTTTTCCCAGCAGTCTGAAGTAGAAAAGTAGTTAAATGAATACCTAGTTAAGGGATTCATTCAGCCCAGTCTTTCACCCTGGGCAGCACCCATTCTTTTATTCAAGAAAAAAGATGGATCAATGAGACTATGCATTGACTATCGAGCCTTGAATAAAGTTACGATCAAGAATAAATATCCAATGCCCCAAATTGATGATTTATTTGATCAATTAAAAGGAGCTAAGATATTTTCAAAACTTGATCTCCATCAAGGATATCATCAAATTAGAATTAAATCTGAAGATGTTCCTAAAAGAGATTTTAGAACTAAATACGGGCATTTTGATTTTTTAGTCATGCCTTTTGGACTAACAAATGCCCCAACCATGTTCATGACACTAATGAACACTATATTAAGCCCTTATTTGGGAAATTTTGTAGTTGATTTTCTCGATGATATTATTGTCTATAGTCAAGATGCAACCTCTCATCTAGAACATTTGGAAAAAGTTTTCCAAGTTGTAAGAGAAAATAAATTATTCGGAAAAGAAGATAAATGTGAATTCTTTTCAACAGAAATCAGATATCTTGGTGACATTATATCTGATAAAGGGATTCTAGTAGATTCTGATAAGGTCCAAGTTATTCTTAATTGGCCTCACCCTAAAACTATTACAGAACTTCAAAGTTTTTTAGGGTTAGCAGGATACTATAGAAAATTTGTACCCAACTTTGCAAAAATCTCAACCCCTTTATTTGAGAAATTAAAGCATAAACCCAAAAGCCTCACTTGGGAGAAGGAACAGGCTGAAAGTATGGAAATACTTAAAAGAGCCTTAGATTCGGCCCCAGTTCTACAGATAGTAGATCCAAATGAACCCTTTGTAGTTGAAACAGATGCTAGCGATCTAGCAATAGGAGCTATGTTGATTCAAAATGGTCGACCAATTGCTTTTGAAAGCCAAAAGCTAAATTCAGCTCAAAGAAATTATTCTACCTATGAAAAAGAGCTTTATGCAATTGTGCATGCTCTAAAAAAATGGAGACATTACTTGTTTGGCGCCAAGTTAACTATAGTTTTTGATCAAGCCAATATTAAATGGTTTGCAAACCAATCCGAATTATCAGGTAGAAAAGCTAGATGGGCCGAATTACTCCAATAATTTGATTATGAACTCAGATATAGAAAGGGAAATTTAATATTGTGGCAGATGCATTAAGCAGGATGCCCATGTTAAATTCTTTGAGTTTCATACAAATTTCTAATGAGTTAGTAACACTCATGAAGGGCAAGTATCAAGAAGATACTATTTTTAGTGAAGCCTGGAAGTACAAACTTATCAAATGACGATAAGTTTAAACATTACAGTATTCAAGATGAATATCTGTTATACAAAGGAAAGATCTGTGTCCCTTGTAATTCCGAACTTAGAAAAAAAGTTTTGTTTGAATGTCATGATGCCCCAAGTGCAGGACATCCTGGAATCAACAAAACTTATGAATTAGTAAAAAGGCAGTTTTATTGGCCTAGTATACATAAAGATGTACATAATTATGTACTTAGATGCACCAAGTGCCAAGTTAACAAAGCTGAAAAGCTTAAGAAAGGGGGTTTGTTGCATTCCTTAGAAATTTCAAATGGAAAATGGGAAAGTATTTCCATGGATTTCATTACAGGCTTGCCACGTACCCCTAAAGGTCATGATGTTGTTTGGGTCATAGTTGACGGATTGACCAAAATGGCTCGTTTCATACCTACTCGAACTATAGTAAAAACTCTAGAATTAGTTAAATTATTCATAGAACAACTGTATAGACTCTATGGATTACCTCAAGACATAGTGTCTGATAGAGACAGAAAATTCACTAGTCATTTCTGGAGAGCTATATTTAGTGGGTTAGAAACTAAGTTTAATTTGAGTACTACTGAAAATCCTCAAACGGATGGTCAAACTGAAAGAGTCAATCGAATACTTGAAGATATGTTACAAGCATACATATCTTCTACCAAAACTAATTGGGAAGACTATCTACCGATAGTAGAATTTGCTTACAATAGTGCAAAGCATTCTGCAATGGAATATAGTCCTTTTATGTTAATGTATGGGTTTCAACCTAGAGCACCTTATGCAGTTGGACTTCAAAACGAAAAAGTCCAAGCAGCAAAAGATTTCTTAGAAGATATGAACTTTAAGCTAAAACTAGCCAAGGAAAACCTGAGGAAAGCCCAAGATACAGCTAAATCTTTTAGCGACCCTAAAAGGCGAGATATTTCCTTTCAGGTTGGTGAATTAGTATATCTTAAAGTTCCTGAGAAATTTGAAACATTAAAAATAGGACCTTGTCCTAAACTCTCTCCGAGATTCTGTGGCCCTTTTAAGGTTCTTACAAGAATAGGGACTTTGGCTTACGAGTTAGAAATTCCAGAAGATTGTTTACTTCATCCAGTATTCCATGTAAGTCGATTAAAAAGAAAACTGGCTGAACAAGACAATCTTGTATCTTCGGATACAATCATTCAGCCAATCTCCCTTCTTAACATCCCTCATGAACCTGAGAGAATACTACGCACTCAAGATAAGAAAATAAGAAATCATTTATATAAAGAGTGCCTAGTTAAATGGAGGGATGGAACCGAAGAAAGTGCTACTTGGGAACGAGTAAGTTCCATAAATAAAAGATTTCCCTCTTTTTTAACTATGAGTTAAAAACAAGGAAAGTATCTTTTGAGAGTGAGTCCATGATCAAAAGAAATGAATCATGGTGCACGCGGGAATACTCCACATAATATAGCAAAGCACATTTTCGAGGATGAAAATGTTAAAGGGGGGAAGTATGTTGTATAAATCATGGGTTAGACCCTTCAAAAGGAACCTATGTTTCTTGGATTTAACCCTTGAGGTTTTATTTCATAGAAGTCTCAAATTGAAGGGTTTGTTACCTTAGGAAATTAACCTAAGGGAATAAAACCTTAGTCTTGGGAGAAGCTTCTCCCAAGTGACACCTTGACTCATATGTGACTTCAATTGAAATAGAAGCCATGTGATTCTCTTTGGAAAGTATCTACATTAAGGACACTTGGAAGGACACATGGCTAAAAATTAAGGCATGCAACTCTTGGACCTTTGGTATATATATGGGTGGAGTTGGATGGGTGGATATGTACTCACTCACTCTCTAGTGGATGCTATACTCTAGGAAGAAGTTTTCACAACAGTCACCTACATGTATGAAACATGCAATTAATCAAGATCTATTCCATGCTTATGTTTAATATTTCATTTCTAAATATTATAAGAGTAAGGATATGATTTAACTTTAGTAAAACAAATTATGAAATTATGATGCAATTATGAAACCATATAAATATTATAGGAATAACGATATGATTTAATTTTAGGAAAAAAAGTCATTTCCTCAAGCTCATAAGATCAATCCCCACACTTTCTCTTTGACCTATTAAGGTATAGTGCAAAGGCTTAGCCCGTGTATGTAATATCTTGAACCTTAAAGTCTCGTGAATAACTTTTAAACATGGATATGAGGAATTTTGCATCATTCAATAAAACCATATGCTTCATGTAAGGAGCAAGCTCGTAGAGATACACTAGTGCTTCATTGTTAGAATTCTAGTTAATTACAAGATCATGTGTGAAAGGGGGCTTACATGACTTTTCAAATCATCACACACCTTTTGATGATTAAATCGAAGTCAAATTAGGAGTCCTAACTAACTCCAAGACTCAAGTACCATAAAGGAGAAAAGCTGGGTGGGGAATTGTTGGTGGCTATTAAAGATTCAAATTCATCACCAAACTTCATCACGCATATACGCATGATTGAATAGATATCTAGGCTTCATCCACGTGTTAAGATTTTCATCAAAGTTCTCATTGTATGAGCTACATACTTGCTTGCTAAGCTTCCCTCCTACTTGTTTATCTCTACACGTAGGTAGGGACTTTCCTCTATCTATATTTTATAATTGTACAAGGCTTCGAGTGCAACACTATTGAGGACATTTAATAGATTTCTTTGTGATGATCATTTGTAATATAGCTTTATACTTGTTTACTTTTTGATATTACAAGTATAGAGCATCATTTCTCACTACTTTGTTTTCTACGTATTCTAAGTATACAAGTCTTTGTGAGTTAATAGTGACAAAACATTTCCTGTTTGGAAAATTGATAGTCTATCTTGTGTGGGATGATTGCTAGACCTCCCTAAATTAGGATGGATCATTTCAAACCCTATTCAAAACCTTCATGGGTATACTTCATTTATTCAAAAGATTTGAGTATCAAAAGTAGAGAGAACTTAAGTTTTTTAGGTTAGCATGGCAGCAAACTATGTTGTTCAAGGAAGGGTCCAACACACTTTTGCTGAAATTTGGAGTGAATATTCTTTTTTTTAGGTATCAAATGGCATTTTGGAGCATTGAGGACATCAGGAGGTTGATATGTTGAAGGAAGGCCAAGATTGAAACAAGGAATAGGAAAGATTGGTTGAACCATTAAAGGAATGGGGGGCTTCTATCATCATCAAAGGTTCAAATCAACTTGAAGCTTGGAATTAAAGGTAAAACAACCATATTTTAAGCTTCTATCAAATTGTAGCACAGTGATGAGTAGCACCTCCTTTAATGTCAATCCAGGAAGATGTGAGGATGGTATGAAGACCTCGAACAAGTGATGGCACAAGTGTGTGAGTGAGAAGCACACTAACATGCACACACATACAAACACATGCGCACACAATGCAAGAACAAAGAGAGAGACAATGGAATTCTTTAGATTACTCAAAAGTGCTCTTACAAGTTCAATTCTACAACAAGCTAACCTCAAAAATGAGCTCTGTAGCTCTATTTATAGTTTCTGACTAGATTATGGCCCTGTCCAGACCTAGTGTCTGGCCTAGTTAAAAATTAGGTTCTAAGGCCTATTTGAGGGCTCAAATGGAGTCTAAAAAATATGAAGATTGATAGGTAGGTGCTCCTAATGCTCCTCAAGCTCAAGGACTCCTTGGCTTGCACAAAATGGAGTTACAAAAAGGTGGAATGGTATTTACAATGGTGTAAAGTGACTAAAATCACTATTTGGGAAGTATTAATTCAGGAAAAATGATGGGCCTATTTGCCAGATCTTCTTTGACTGCTTTGCCTGCTTGGCCCTTATCGTTGGCTCCCTTTTCTTGCAAGTTCTTAACCACCCTGACCACTGCCAACACTCCCCCCTCTCTCGCGTCTGTCATCTCTAACAGACCCTTGTTTTGTGGACCGTTGGATGTAGTACTCCACAACATCTGTGGCTAAGTGATGTTCTGCTATTCTCAGCCCTTTGGCCAAATCAGTGAGTAGGGCATCCCAGTCTACTGGCCCGGGTACCTCCGGATGTGGCATGCATAGCTGTTCTGAGTGTAGTGCCTGTTCAACTGCAAATAGTTGTAAAAGGTGAGATGGTTTGGGTATGAATATCTCGGAATGATATTCCCAGAACCCTTTGATAAACATTTCCTCAAATGTTTGCTTGAAGCAGGCTGGTAGATACTTGATACGAGCATGCCACGCATAGACAACGTTGATGGGTGGTGTTGTGCTCATATCGTAGGCGAGATCTTGGTTTCCTTCATTGAATCCGAGAGCCAAAAGGTGAGGTTCTTTGACATTTCTAAAGGTTCTGAAAGTGATCAACATTAACTCAAATATTTTGAGGCAGATTTGTGCCATGATATCTGGTACATTTTTGAATCTGACTACCCAGTGTCAGATGGTTGAAATCATGTAGCTGACCATGGGTTGGCCACGAGAGGGTGCTAAGTACACATAGTTTAGCCACTTTTCACATCCTTTAACTATCAAAACTGTTTTGGTGTACTCTGGCCAAGACCTTCGTCAAAAGACAGGGCAGTAGCATGGGTTATACTTGATGTATAAAGGCATGTTATTCTAGGTGCATACCATCTCAGGGTATGTTTCAAGCAGACGTATCCTCAAGGTAGGTTGAAATATATTCTCGTGCTTGGCGCTTGCAAGAATTCCATCTGGTGCAAACTGTGTTGCCGAGGTTGGTTCTTTTGTTGTGCACTACTTTATTTCAGCATTATAATCTGCCATTAATACACAGAATGGAACATACAAATCATCGGACGTGCCAATCCACCGATGATGGGAGAGGTTTCTGAAGTAATCTGATTTGATGAAGACTTCTTCCAATCGAGACATAGATTGTATCTGTACTGCCACTCTCTCATCATGGGTTGCACCAATCTTCTCTAACTTTTGCATCCATTTAGGAGCTTCGATCTCAACTGTGTCCATTCCTTCCTCTGTTTGCTTACCCCCTAGTGCAGGCATGGGTACGTATGGGTCTTCAAAAGTCTCCTCAACTTCAATTGGAACTAAGTCCTCAGGTTCCGGCTCCACAAGGGGAGAGGGTTGACGCTCATATTGAAGAACTTTATTTTGTAGTTCTGCCAGTTGTGCTCTGAGTTCTGCGACTTCTTCAGATGTGTCTGCGACGGCTGTGACTTCTTTTGGTGACTCTTGCGGAGCTGTCAGTTGCTTTAGTAGGTCATCCCGCTCTCTTTCTAGGGCAGCGTGTGCTTCTAGGAGGTCGGCATGTGTTTCCAACACGATTCGCATATTTTCCAAAGGGATGGCCTTGAGGTGTTCTCGGTCAATTTCCTGCGGGGATCCCTCCATTGATGCCTCCAGTTTTTCTTCATTCTATTTCTATAGTCGTTTATTTTCTTCGAGTGTTGCGGACATGTGCTTTTGTAGTAAGTCGAGGTTACGTCGAAGCTTGAGATTGTATGTTATCTGGGCGTGTAACATATCATCAAGTTGTTGTTTTTCTTCGATATCTAGCTGGGGTGGATTGGCTACTAATTGATCATGTTGTGCTTATAAGGTATTAAACTGCTGTTGTAATAGCCTGTTCTCCTTCTCTAAATTAATGAATCTTTCTTGTAGCGTTTCATGGTTTCTGAACAAGCTCGTATGCTAAGCATCTAGGTGCTGGAAATGCTATTGTAGTTGAGACATACACTAGTACAAAGTATTAAATACATTATTAACAGGAGTGGATGCGGGGAAGGTGTTGAATGTAGGAGGGTAGGGAAAAGGGAAAGGGAGTGTGTATGTTGTGCTTGAGAAGGGTGAAGTGGGTGGTGGGGGAGTGGGAGATTGTGGGAATATGGGGGGAGGTAGAGGTGCGGAAGTGGGTGATATATCCATGAAGTCATATGTGGATGCGGTCGTGGGAGTGATGGTGTACATGGGAATTGTCCGTGTGGTGATGGTCGTGAAGGTGTAAAGTGGTGTGTGCAATTGTGAATATGAACCACCAAGAAGTGTGATAGGGGGAATGGGGTTTTTAGTGGTGACAGTTAGAAGTACAGTGTCAGTGGTGGCATTTACAATAGGGGTGGTGATAGGTTGTGCGGATTGTGAGGGTTGGCTCACAGTCTGTGCTTCGGTTTGGGAACTAGACTCTGAGGTTGTGGCAGTGGTGGTGACACTGGTGGTAGGAGGTGAAGGTGATGGAGTTGGAGGGGAGGGTGGTAAAGGGGGTGACGGGGGTGCACTTGAGGTATGGGCTTCATCAGTGTGATGAATGGTACGGGTTGTGCCCGTGGTGGTGAATGTGGTGCCCTGTGGTTCTGATACCAAGACATTCATTTGTTTCCCTGGTCTAGGGAGACGTCTGCCATATCTTCACTCTGATCTTCGCGAGTGTGCGAGAGTGGTATGCACTGTCTCAGGTACCCCCAATGCATCAGCATTCATGTCAAGGGTTGCCCTGTATTGCTCGTCCACACCTTTATCCTCCAAGATCTGGTTCATTAGGGCCTTTCCTACTGCCAAGGATAGTTTGTGTTGTTTCTGAACCCGGTTGATGGTATCATACAATCGTTTTAATTGCTTCATATAGGCAGGAGTGCCTTCAAGCTCCGGTACAACTTCTTGCTCATATTCATGCTCTTCTTCGTTAGATAGTCCTTTTTGTTCATCCTCTTGCTCCTCTTCTGCAGTCTCCTCTTCATCTTCATCTACTTCGACGACTTCTGGTTGGATTGGATGGGGTTGGTCCATGACTGTCTGTTCCCGCTTGCTTGCTCTGCCTCAACTTCCGAATTCGTAGCATTAATTATTCTGGCTACCTCCTCATCAGCTAGATCTTCCAGTGTAAAGCCATGAGGGGACTCTAAGTTGGTGGGTATAGGTGGAAACACCAGATTTGGCCCTTCTGCACTGTTCCTCGATAGTCTGATGGTAAAGGGTTGCATGTGCCTTGGAAGTTGTGGAGTTGTGTTCGGTGTCAATGTAGCACCTCGGGCCTATGCACAGGGCATCTGAACTGCTTCCCTCATTTTCTTGGATGGGGGCCCTACGGCTGATAGTCTTCGTTGAAATTCTTGCACCCTTGTCCAAACAAGTGCCCTTTGAATTGGCAGATCATATGCCAAGCATTGGTAAACAATCCTTGAGAGCACAACATCCATAAAGTACTTACTTTTGCTTCTTATACCACCGTTGATGTGCCAAGTGTATTTGGTCAATAATCCAATGAGGCATGTTGATTGTCAAATTGAAGGCTTCTGCTAAATATAGACTGAACCAGATCTCCTTGGGTGGCATCGTGAATCTCTCTTGAGCATACTAGTGATGTGTGCCCCCGGGGAGGATTCTGAACAGGTATGGCATGTAATGCTCTCAATGCCAGTGGTCTTTCCTTCAACTCCTCCTCAATGGGGAGACTTTCAATGTCCACAATCTAAGGGCTGGTGCCTGCCTGGGAGCTAGTTCCTGCAGCCTCGGCCATATTGAAGGGACTGGTCACCGGTTCTGTGAGAATGTACAAATGAATGTTAACATTGCAAATGGACACCAAGTGGTCATGTGTCCCCGTTACAACATTAACATGAGTTTTTAGTGATAAGTTAGTTAGTCAGTGAGTGCTCGATGATTGTGGGTGTAGTTAGTGGATGAATTGTCCTAAGAGCTAAATGGAAAGATGCAGTTAGTAGGTGGCGATTAATTTACAAATGGGGGTCGAGGGGTTTATTACAAGCTTTGGGCTGCCAAACACAGTGGATGGCTTTTGGTTTTCATTTTGTGGAGACTCTGGAGGGCTTTATGAGAGTGTCTACTTGGAAATGAGGCTTTTTAGGGACCCGTTTTCAAGTGATTCCGCTCGTGCTCATGGGTAAATATGTGTTTGTGTGTATCGAATAAGAGGGGGCATCGAATGTTCGAGTGAGTGAATCATTCTGTACATGGTGTGGTCTGTGTGTGACTAGTTGAGCCCGCAAGCAAGCCTTAGGCACCCAAATTTTTCTTGATTGTGGGTCAGCCTTCATCGACTTCTTGGGTACCCAGATAGACTTCACTTCCGCAGAAGAATTTTTGAGAGACTTCTTATGAGTGTCGTGTCATTGATCACTAATAAGAAGCTTCACCCGTGTTTGTGGCTTGACCGCAACAGGATGCTTGTCTTTCCATACCCACACTTGTTTCAATGGCTGAGACACCTTGCTTTGTATTTTCTTTTGGCTTCGAGCATAAGTCATCTACTTCTTCTGCATTTGATCCGCTTTTGGTTGCTGCATCCCTGTGGCTTTTGGAAAAGAAGGGAGTTTCATTGTATCCTTGACTTCTTTGTTGAGATAATCATCCCTCTGCATCACATAGTTTTGGACAAGAATAGCATCATCATCTTCATGTGTATCCCTGGAAGGGCCAGGGGTTTGTGCCTTTCCTAGTTTCTTGAGTGCTTCATTCTCTAATTCAAGTGTAATGTAGTTCTGATTTACCCAGACCTGAAGAAGTCCACTTCTTAGGTTTAGGTTGACTTCGAGATCATAGATCCAGTCTTGACCCAAGACAAGAGGTTCAGTGAGATCCTCATCTTGACACACTAGTACTTTAACTGTCATTAAAACAACTTGAATGTAGAGGGGGAGTTCCACCTCGCCCGTGCAAGGGGTTTCCACACCTCCCAATCCTATGAGATATGCTTCCACAGGATTGACATTTAAGTTCAATTCTCGACAGTAAGAAAGTTTAACAGCACTAGTGGTTGCACCTGAGTCAATCAAGGCTCTTACAGTTCGTGCACTCTTTCCTTGTCCTATCCCTACGGTTACAAAGGACGTCGATCAATTATTCTATGAGAGCTAATACCTGAAACTTCACACATAGCCATATGATATCCTTGAGCTGCATAGGCATCTGTCCTAGACTGATCTCTACCTTGTCTTCTCAACTTCATCCTTCGGATGTGTTCCAATGCTTCTGCCTGTGCTTCTTCTCAAATTCGCTTTTCCTCTTCTTTACGCTTCCTTGCAGTATTGAGTCGATTGAACATCTCCTCTGTGAGGGGTTCTTGATATAACTTGACTCTGCATCCGCTAATGTAACTAGGGAGAACATCACCTTCCAGTGTAGCTAATTGAACTGCTCCACTTGTGAAGATCCTATTGATAATCATGGGTCCATAGCCTCTCTTCTCTAATTTCCGTGCATGTTGCTTCAAAGTGTAGACTAGGACTAGGTCTCTTGCCTTCAAACCCTTATCTTTCACATGTGCATCGAAATATGCTTTTTGTCTTTTCTTAGCCGCGTCTATTCCTGCTGCACCCCTCAGTCTTGTTTCTCCTAATCGCTCAAGGTCAAAGATTCTAGAGGAGAGCTCATGGCCTGTCCAATCATGCTCTTGTGCTACTTTCAATGTAGGTATCAAGAAGTCCAATGGTAGCACTGCATTTTGGCCAAATACCATCTGAAAGGGTGTGTCTTGGAGTATCGTTTTATAGGCAACTCGGTATGCCCAAACATCATGGTGTAGCTGTTTGTCCCAATCAGAGCGTTTATTATTCACCAATTTAGTCAGCACATTGCATAGAATCTTATTTGTGCTTTCGGCTTGCCCATTGGCTTGTGGATGATAGGGGGCAGACTTCTTGTGTATCACTAAGAACTCTTGAAGAAAATTCTCAATAACTTCATTCAAGAAGTGAGTGCCTCTATCACTAACTAGTTCTATAGGTAGCCTGTATCTTGTGAACACATTCTCAAATAAGAACTTAGCTGTCGCTTGAGCATCGTTCTTCATGGTGGCTTTTACCTCTACCCACTTGGTTAGATAGCCTGCATCCACAATGATATATTCAGCATGTGAACCCTTAGCTGGGGCATTAATAGGACCAACAAAGTCTATTCCCCACTTAGAGAATGCACGTCCATCCATCATAGGTTTCAAAGGCATCTCATCTTTGCGTATAGGATACTGAGTTTGCTGATAGACATCACACCTCTTCACATAGGTATGTGCATCCATGTGAAGGGTCAGCCACCAAAGACCTGCAAATAGTATAGGCTTGATCACCCGATCTGGTGTCCTCCTGCTACACCCTGGTGAGCAGTTTCCAATATCTTGAGGTATTCGCTCTCATGGACACATAATATGAGGTAACCATCTTTACCACGCTTCTATAGATTGTCACCAATGAGTGAGTAATCTAGGGCTTCTTGTTCTAAACTTCTTTTCCTGGCCAAAGTCATGTCTTGTGGGAATGTTTTCGTCCTAAGGAAGGTTACTAGTGGTTCACTCCAATCTGGCACTATGGACACTTGATAAAGAGTGGCATGTTCCACAGGTTATTTAGTGCAACAGATTGGGCATTCCTTGCACAACTTATGGACATCAGCTTCCATAGTCGGCTAGTGCACTCCCAGTCTCCTTAGTGTCTGTAGGGTTCGTTGTCTTGAGTAATGTTGCTCTAATGCACCTACATGTGCTAATTTCAACCATTCCGCGTACTCATCCTCTTCCACACAACAGGCTAATATCCCTTGATCTGTATGCTTGTACATACTTCATGCCATGATATTGTACTTCTGGGCTTTTACTATCTCCCTATCATGTGTGTTTATTCTTGGGTGGTTAGGCCCGTATGTCGTTACTGGCACTAATGGCTTAGCCCACTGAGGTACCACTTCCAAATTAAACAAGTAAGCATTAGGAAGATCATATGATACTCCTTGTGGGGTCTCTCCAGATGAACCTAGAGAGGTGGTCTGCTCTCAAGTGAGTCTTTCCTTTCCTCACCACAACCTCAAAGTCGTATTCCATTAGAAAGAGAAACCATCTTACTAATCTACCTGTATTACATGGCTTGTTCACGAGATATAACAATGCTTGATGATCAGTAAAAAATTTAATCTTATTTGCAAGAAAATAGTGTCTAAACTTTTTAACCGCATACACCATGCCTAATCCTTCTCGTTCAGTGGTGGTATAATTTTGTTTAGCTGCATTCAATTGTCTACTAGCATAGGCAATTGGAAGATCCATATTACCTTCACTAGTAGGTTGTGCGAGTACACATCCAATAGCATAATTGGATGCATCTCACATATTACCTTTACTAGTAGGTTGTGCGAGTACACATCCAATAGCATAATCGTCATTTAAGCTCATTGAAGGAGTTCTCACACTCTTCAGTCCACTCAAAATTGGTTAAAAGTTTCGAGCATACCTTTGCTATATGTGACTTTAGCAAAAATCATGCCTATGAGATGATTTTGGGAAGACCATTTATGCGACAGTTACAAGTGGTACAGGATTGGGGAACCAATTCCTTGTACCTGCAACACTTAGGTGTCACGACCAAAGTTAATCTCAAGGATTACTCTCATAAAGATGTCCCTCCCATCCAATGGAATCCCATCCATAGAGCCAAAGATGATACTGAGTCAGTGCATTCCATAGGATCAGGATCCTCATGGATGCATGAAGACACTCACTTGTGGATGTGTAAAGTAGCAGTAGAAGAAGAGAAGAGTGAAAAAGCCAGAGAGATAGGTGCAAAGGAAACCCATAGATCCATTCAAGACCCAGCCTATGCACCTGTAGTATTTCCTGACAAAGAATTTGAACCTCACAGCTGCACAGAAATTTTAGCAACAATGGATGTAGCCATCAATGAAGAACAATGGACACCCCACTGTGATGAGGATGGCTATGACATTTCAATCTTCTCCATAGAGCCAATCATGGGAGATTCGGTTCTGGAAGAATGTGAACCTAGCACTGATGCATTTGAGGATGCAAGTGACTCCGATTTAGAGTCAATCATTATGGAGCCACCTTTTGCATCAGAGGAAGATTACTTCTACGAAGTAGAGGCTCACCCTCAGAGACATGAAGAGCTCACAAAGGATGTAAGGTTAACCACACAAGTGGCCACCAAGAGTGAGGGCAAGAAGAGGAAGAAGAAAGAAGTCACACCAGAAGAAGAAGAATCTTTGTTTGAGGTCCCTGAAAATTTTAAGAAGCATGAAATAGATGATAGAAGAGTCATGGTAAGAATGCCTAAATGTGAGGCACAATCAGGGGAGGCCTATGATAACAAAGAAACCACCAAGAAAATAGTTGTAGCCATAGAAGAAGGAGAGGGGAGGTGCACTTACATAGGACATGACCTGACAAAGGAAGAAGAGCATGAGTTAATAGCCTTGCTAAGAGAATACAAAGATGTATTTGCTTGGAGCTATAAGGATTTGAAGGGTCTAGACCTTGACATATGCTCACACACTATTCCCATGACCTCAGATGTCTAAGCAGAAGCCATACACATATAATGATAATTATGTTGCTAAGATCAAGGAAGAGATAGATTGCTTGGTTGAAGCTGGATTTATCTATGAAATTGAGCACACTGAGTGGGTATCCCCCATTGTAGTGGTGCCAAGAAGAATGGAAAGCTACATGTGTGCATTAACTTGAAGAAGGTTAATGCAGCCACTATTCGAGATAACTATCCGCTTCCTATCACTAAGCATCTACTAGAAAGAGTAGCAGGCAAGGAAGTGTACAGCTTCCTTAATGGATTCTCGGGCTAGAATCAAGTGGGCATAGCTCTAAAAGATCAGCATAAGACAGCTTTTGCCACAAAATGGGGCATATTTGCCTTTAGGGTAATGCCATTTGGACTTACCAATGCGCATGCCACCTTTCAGAGACTGATGTGCCATGTGTTCAAAGAATTCTTGAGGAAAAATTTAGAAGTCTATGTTGATGACCTTTGTGCTCATTCCGACATTAGACAAACACATATACCTGAACTCAGGCAAATATTTGACAAATGTAGAGAATATCAAGTTTGCCTGAACCCAGAAAAGTGTGTTTTCATGGTCAGGCGGGGCAAGATTCTAGGACACATAGTGTCAAAGAATGGCATATCTACGGACGAGAAAAAGTTGGAGCTATTGCAGAGCTACCTAGGCCAAAGAATGTCAAGGAAGTACAAGCTTTCATGGGGCATTGTGGTTATTACCGATGGTTTATACACATGTATGCCACTTCTAGTAGTCCTAAGGGTCTCTCAATGTGACCATCGGCCATCTGCAATTTCATTCTCGTTGGCTTAAGTGTTGGCTTGCCCCAACGCTTCCATAGGGAAGTGGTAGCAATTGCAACTCCTGCGCTTGAGTCCAAAATTTCCTTGGTTGTGTATCCTTGATGAGTGATAGGAAGATAGTTGTTTCCTTCTTCTCCTTCGCTCATGTCTCCTATCTTGTCCAAAGGTATTTCTGGCACCGTTCTATGAGAACCTACCTGGGAATGTGGTTTTGCTACTTCTGGCACTTGATTGGCTACATGTTTCCATAACTCTAGCCTAACCTTGAGTAGCTCTTCTAAAGTGAGATTGCACTGCACTTTAGTGTTCTTTACAACCTCCGTATTCCTAGGTTTGACTGAGTCTTCGTTTCATACCATGACCGTGGGTGCTCTCATACAGGTAGACTTAGCTTCCCATGGGCCTGTGAAATGGGGTAGCTCTTGTAAGGAATTAGACTCAAAGTCTAATCTCTCATGAGATTGTGCACTCTGCTCTCCATAAATGGAGGGAATATCTTGTGGGAATTGATCATGTGCGTCATCCACAAGTTCAAAGGGAGGAGGGACTTCACTCTCTTTAGCCCATTTTTCTTCTTGAATCTCTCGTAGGAATTCGGGTGAGTACCGATTCATCGAAGAAGATGTGTCTGGCTCTGTGGAGTTGGGCACATAGGCTTCCCGGGTGGGAAGGCTTAGCCTTTCACTTGGCTTGTCCTTATTTTGAGAGGCAGTCCATCAAAGTGCAACTGCGTCTTAGCTGAACTAGAGAAGTTAAAGAGGCGAGTGGCTTCAAACATGTTTGGGCCAATTCCACCATCTTAGCACAAATTTTAGTTCGTTCCAGCTCTATTTCAGCTCTAGGCTAACACTTCTCATGATCTGTTATATTTGGCCCTTCTTGGATTCTGGCTTGATATGATTTAAGCATCATATTTAGGTCCTCGGGAGTGGGATCTGCTAGGACTCATCCTACTCTAGGGGGTGGTGGGATTGTGTGAGGTGGGTTGGAAGGTGGTGGATTGCATGGAGATGGGAATGGTGGTGATGGGTTAGTGTGAGAGGGAGTTTGAAATGTGAGTTCAATTATCTTGGCTTTCGTTTCTCTTAGACTTTCCTCAAGTTCACTCATCTTCTTTGCCCATTGCCTTTTCATTTTTTCGCGGCTATCCTTCCAAGCTCTAGTCCTCTTCTTAGTTGTGCTCTCAGTCTCACGAATCTCAGAATTCTTTTCCTGGCCTAAGCCCTGGTTTTGTTGCAAATCTTCGGCTCTAGTGACCACTTGTACTGGTGTAGTGGACGTGACACTTCCTGTAGAGTCCACTACTAACCCAATAACATTGATAGGAGTGATTTTGGGCATGTTATTGGGGTTCTTTGGGCAATCTCGTAAGAGATGCTCCTTTCCACAATCTTGACAAAAGCCTTGGATTGTTACTGATGGGGGTTGTGTGGGTGCAGGCATGGGGCAATCACGAATGAGGTGATCTCCCTGACATCTGTAGCATGGTCCTCTAGGGAATAGGGGTCCTACTTGCCTAGGTTGAGGTCTAGGGTTGGGATTTGTGTACATGATATTTTCATACTCTGGATCCCAACTAGGTTCACTCGGATCTTCTGAGTAATATGACTCGTTATGCTCAGGTGACTGCATGTAGTACGCCTGTGGACTATCGATGTGAGTAGAGTCAAAACTATGATCACTCGGGTCACTTTCTAAAAGAAATGGTGTCACTGGCACTATAGCTCTATTCAGGTTCTCTTTTGCAACGGCATTCTTTACAGGAATCACATTAGCTGGAGCAGGGGGTTGCTGTGCTAGAACTGGTTGAGGTCTCTGTTGCCCTTGATAGGGTGGTTGATATGGTTGTTGAGGCCTACCGTACTGCTGTGGTGGACACTAGTTCTGGTACCTGCCCTGTTGTGGATATTGTTGAGGGTAATTTTGTCTAACCGCTTGCTTATTGTGTGGGAAATCTTGTGCGGTGTGATTAGTGTATCTCCGTTCTATGGTGCAGTACTGGCTACTGGGATTCACTTGGGGTTGATCCATAATGGGACATACGTTCGCCATATGGTCACCTCCACATGTATAGCATCATCTCACTGGGGTAAATCGGGGTATCTGTTTGCTCGAGACACCTAGTTTCTGAGCTACTTTCTCTACTAGTTCCTCAATAGATGTGGATTGCATGGAAGAGAGGCTAGTAGAACTATCTGAATCTTTGTATATTTTTGAGAGCTCCAATTCCTCCCCTAGGTTATCCTTGATGTCTATGCACATGCGTACACACTCTTCTATGGTCCTCGGGTCCTTTAAGTACACATATGATCTCAATTTGGTACTTAGAAATCCATCTAGGAATAAAGCCACTTGTTTGGATGGTGTGGGTAACTCAGGAATAGGGCATCTCTCTAAGTATTACCTAAAGCTTCTTCCTACAAGTCTCACGGTCTCTTGAGGTGTCTGCTTGAAGCTATGAATCAGTGAGGAAGTATTAGGCCTTATGCCACTCTTAGAGAATTCAGTAATGAATGCCTCTAGAAGTTGGTCTATGTTCCTGAAGTGTCTCTCATTTAGTGGTTGAAACCACGTAAGAGCTATGTTCCTAAGGGTTAGACCAAAGGCATTGTATTGTGTGAACAGATCCTCAACTTGTTCAGCTCTCAAGACTTGCCTAAACTCGGCCACATGATTGTAGGGGTCTCCAGTGCCATCGAAGTAGCTCTTCATGGACTTAACCAACTCGGTTGGCCTCAAGGTTCTGGTGTGTTCTCTAGGCCTTGGCAAAGGAAAATCATCAGCATTTCTTAGGTTCCTCGGGGCTCTTGGTCTCTCGGTTTCTTCTCTATCCATCTTTGTCCTCATCCTTTCTCGACCCAAGGGGTTGGCAAAACTTACCTCTGGCCTGTCTCTACTTCTATCCCTTTGAGCTCCATGAGCTTGGGATGTTCCAGCTCCTTGGTGGCCGGAAGGGACTGTAGATCTTGGTTGGGGGAAAATAAATTCTCCCTTCCAAGTGTAGGCATGTCTACCATGTTCTGAGACCACAAAGATCCTCTCCGAAGTATTGTCTAAATAGGTCACTTTGCCTGGGCTATCAGGATCTTTGAACTCATAGATTGTGATCGTTCCTACCTCATTCGGTTGATCCAGCTTATACCTCCAGAAGGCTTCATCGGTTTCTCGATTTAGAAGTAGATCTATACTCTTATTATCCTGGGGAATCCACTCAGGCGTGATAATTCTAGTAAGAACTGATTTGCCTCGAGGGGTTTTAGGCTCTCCACCTATGTTCCCTTGCTCTAGGTCACCTATATCCGTCTCTGGGATCACATTCCCAAACTTGTCTGTCCTATGTGGGTGGCTGGTGACTACATATATGGTTCCTTCTTTGTCCAGGTATGCTCCATTTTCAAACTTGACAACTAGATGTTCAATTCCAATGGGTTGGTCAGGGTTTTTAATTTGGACCACAGATCTTCCTAGGCCGTCCTCATAGATGCAAGCACCTAATCAGTTGATCTTAAGGTATGCCAACTGAGTCTTGTAAGGGCCTTCAACCCTCTGTAAGTATGGCATGCATGAACTTCCTGTGGGTCTCTCCATACCCTGAGACATCTCAGACTCACTCGTTTCAGAGCTAGGGTAGTGCGAATAATGGATCAATTGCTGGGCCCAAGACCTATTAGTATGATTGACACTAGTCTCTGAAGACCTAAGAATCTGTCTATCTCTCTTGAGGTGTCATCTTCATCTAAGGTTCATATGCCTAATCGAGTCGCCCCAATTTTTACCCAAAAGTACAACCTCATTGCAGCTCAATTTGTATCAATTACTTGGTTCTTTTTTATTTGATTATCGTGTTTATAATCTTGTCTGATATCACCTCGTCAGGAATACTTGGGTGACTTTCCGCACTTTCAGTTGCTCATATCACGTTAAGTTCTTTTCTTTTGAGTTGTCGATCACCAAGAGACTATCTTTATGCTTGAACTTGAGTATTTCATAGTCTTCAACTTGATAGATGCCTATCGTCGCCCTAACTCACTTCTAGCACTACTCGCACTTAGCCTAAGCTAGGAATTGACAGAGGGAGTTAAGAGTATTCGAACCTCACTAGCTGATCCCTGGCTCTTTAGTGCTCAAGATCCCCCGTTCTCAAGCTTGCCGTGTGCCCTTGCTTTGGATGTCCTCTAATGCTCTCAATGGACCTGTAAAAGTCCGAAAGTAGCTCAAGACTTAAATTCAAATGACACAACAAATCACTTTCATTTATGTAATTCAGCTATCAATTTGCACCATGTCTTTATGGAAAACAATTCTAGAGATCCCTTAGTTTGGTTCCCCCTAGTTATGGTCCACTTAAAATTACTATATCTAATTACTCCCCACGAGCTTTCCAATGAGCCTAAGATCACCCTGAACGGATTTCGTATGAGGAAGTTATGATAGTTCAGGGTCCTAATGTTAAAACAGGGTTCAAACAGGCTAATGGTTCACAGGATTTTTCTCAAAACACGTGTAGGGACCTCACAAATATTAATTGCTTGATAAGTATGCCTAAAATTACCCCAAAAACTTGGAATAAAAAACCCTAGAAATTTTGCCGAAAATGCTTGTTAATCGCGATCGACAGGTCTGTCAATCGCGATTGACAGAGGGTCCGTCGGGGCCTGTCAGTCGCGATCGACGCGTCAGTCACGATTGACGGTGTCAATTGCGATCGATAGAGTCGGTCATGGATCCTGTCAATCACGATCGATGGTGTCAATCGCGATCGACACTTTTTCCGCAATCTTCACTGTAATTTCAATCAATCGGGGATGTGCCCGTCGCGATGGACACGTGGCAACACAAGTCTTTGAGTCAATCGTGAAATTTCAATCGGTCGCAATCAATGGTGTCCATCGCAATTGATTGAGTCCTACGTGGTAGTTCGTCGGGGTCTGTCAGTCGCGATTGACAGAGTCTATCGGTCGCGATTGACAGAGTCTGTCGATCGTGGCTGTCGATCGCGATCGACAGTTTGATCGCAATTGACAGAAAAACACGGATCTTTTTAGTTTCAATTAGTGATTTGGAGTGTGCTCCTCATGTGTGTCATTGTGGTGTGTTTTGTTTTACCAAAGGAGCGATTTTTCTGTCGATCGCGATCGACAGAGGTCTGCGACACAGAGACAGGGCCAAGCTTTTCCGTACCTGTGCAGCCTGCTAGAGATGATGATACAACAAAAAACCTGCAAGGAAGCTCAAAAAGCATGCAAAAGCAGCGCACACAAATCGCTCTCTCGCTCTCTCTCACAAGTGCAATGAGGGAAATGGAAGGGAAGAGGAGATATGATAAAAAATCTAAAATTTTTCGTGATGATGGAGATGGAGATGGGAGATGGTGAAGATGATGATGGTGATGATGATGATGAAGTAAGAAAGAGAAAAGTAAGAAAAAGTAAAGAAATTACCTACTACTCCAACGTCACAACTCTACGTCTTACCATCACACGCTCGTCCTCAAAGCTCGATTCCCGGCAACGGTGCCGAAATTTGGTGTAGCTCAGTGATGAGTAGCACCTCCTTTAATGTCAATCTGGGAAGACGTGAGGATCATATGAAGACCTCGAACAAGTGATGGCACAAGTGTGCGAGTGAGAAGCACACTAACATGCACACACATACACACACACGCGCACACAAGGCAAGAACAAAGAGAGAGACAATGGAGTTCTTTAGATTACTCAAAAGTGCTCTTACAAGTTCAATTCTACAACAAGCTAACCTCAAAAATGAGCTCTCTAGCTCTATTTATAGTTTTTGACTAGCTTTTGGCCCTCTCCAGACCTAGTGTCCGGCCTAGTTAAAAATTAGGTTCTAGGGCCTATTTGAGGGCTCAAATGGAGTCTAAAAAATATAAAAGTTGATAGGTAGGTGCTTCTAATGCTCCTCAAGCTCAAGGACTCCTTGGCTTGCACAAAATGGAGTTACAAAAAGGTGGAATGGTATTTACAATGGTGTAAAGTGACTAAAATCACTATTTGGGAAGTATTAATTCAGGAAAAATGATGGGCCTATTTGCCAGATCTCCTTTGACTGCTTTGCCTGCTTGGCCCTTCTCGTTGGCTCCCTTGTCTTGTAAGTCCTTGACCGCCCTGACCACTGCCAACACAAATCTACAAGTGGTATTCAAAGCTAATAGGAGGCACTTCTATAAGAACTCACCTCAACAAACACATTGAGAAGCTTGATTATCAATCATGGAGGTCTATGATACCGAATCTTCTCATGGGGAAGGGACTTTGGGGATTGATTTATGAGACAAGACTGGAGCGATATGTAGATCTAGATGCCCAATCAGAGTTAATCTATCAAATAATGGGAGTAGAGGGATATTATTGTAATCCTTAAACTATCAGCTCACATTAAGAGTTCTATCATAAGACATATCCAAGACCTAGAAACATCAATGAAGATATGGGAGCATCTCAAAAGATTATATAATACATCTACCAATGCTAGAAAGATCTAGCTCTAGAGTGAGCTTGATAACCTTAGGAAACAATCCAATGAAAGCATCAAGGACTTTATCCTCAAGGCCTAGGAAACATTAGATGCACTTTTCTCAATAGGATGTGTGGTAGATTATGATGATTTGGTAGCCTACACTATCAATGGGCTTAGAGAGGATGATAAATGTAAGACTTTACCAACATTTTTCTACGAAGAGACTCTTTTCTAGATTTTTATAAACTCACCTTTGCCATGATGCTTGAAGAAATGAACCATGGATGCAACAATTCAATCCAAGAAAAACTCTTCAATGAAGGCAAGGGAGAAAGAGAAAAGGGTAAGCGAGGTGGATAAAGGGGAAGAGGTAGAAAAAACTAACAAAAAGGAAAATATAGAAGTAAAGACAAACAAAAAAACCAAGATGAAGAAGAATCTTTTATAGGAAGAGGATGAGGTAGAGGAAGCAGATATGGAGAAAGAAACAATGAAAAGTCCAATGGATATTACAATTGTGGGAAGTGAGTACATTATGCCAAGGATTTCTACCAAAATCAAGGAGGAAGCAGTTACAAAGGTAAAGTTAACTATAATAAATCATCCAATGTATTGAAAAATGAACATTTACTTGCCGTGCAATATAGTAATGCATGTAAAGCACATGATGAAGTATAGTCCATAGATAGTAATTTTAGTGACCACATGTTAGGAAGGAAACAATTCTTTAGAAATCTTCAAGCACCTAAGCAAGAAGGATTTGTGGACCATGGAGACAATAGAGAGCATGGATCAAATGAATGGGAGATTTCACGCTTGAAGGAAACCACAAGAAAAGAGTTTATAAAATATATTACAGGTTCCCATCATCATTAAGAGTTGAATTTATGTTGGGTAGACGGTTGAAAGGGGTTATTAAGTTAAATTCAACAATAAGGGATGCTTTATGGATCATCCTATGAATGTTTATGAACAAATAGAAAACGTCAAGAAAGAAGGGAGAATATTTACACTTGATATGTGAAAAGCAAAAAGCAACAAAGCAATGTTCACCACCCATGGGGAAAAGAAGATTAGAATTTGGATTTATGGCACATAATATTTTGCCACATCAACATTTAGAGGGTCAACGATATGGAGGAGGAGCAACTAGTAGGAGGACCACATCACTTTGCATTGAAGTCCACTAGACAACCATTCAAGAAGAGTGGTTATGTATCACAAGATATAATTCATCTTGTGCACATAGATATATGGGGGACAACAAAGAAGCCCTCCCTTGAAGGTAACAAATACTTTCTGACATTTATAGATGAATAATCTAGGAAGGTATGGTTATACTGCATCCAACAAAAAATTGAATGTGTCTCTCATGTTCAAAATTTCTAAACCACAAGTAGAGAATGTATTAGACTACTAAATCAAAAACCAAGGTTAGATGGAGGGGGAGAATACTTCTCCAATAACTTTTATGACTTATTGCAAGAACAAAGGATAAGAAGACAAGTGACTTGCAGGTATACATCCCATCAAAATGGGGTTCCTAAGAGGAAGAGAAGGTTAATAGTAGAGAAATCTAGGAATATGCTTAAGGATATGCATGTTACTTTATTCTATTGTGCATATGTTATCTTTGCTACATTCTATTTGATGAATAGATGCATAAAGCTATGACAAGATGGCATAACATTTGAAAAAATTGGAGGGAAGGGAAACTAGACCTTGACATCTCATATTGTTTGGATGTGCAATGTCCGAGAAGAGCTAAGCTGTTAGCTTAGAAAGATGTACTTTTATTGGATACTCATTGGAGAAGAAAGGATACGAGTGCTATTACCCAGCCATAAATGATTTCAAGATGTGTTAAGATGTTTTCTTTTACAAACTTAAAGTCATGGTAGAATCCTAAAGTCATGTTGAACAATGAAGACATAGAGGACGCAAAAAGAGGACATGCAATTAGGATTCAAGAGATCTTAGGATTGAGTGGGACAAGCAACAGAAGAAGATCATATGTAGATTCTCAATCAAGAGGGATGACTTTAGTACATCGTCAAGCTAAATAACACAAAGTCAAGGTAAAGCCTGTAGAGGTGTGTGATGAAGGGTATGGAGTTGACGATCTAGTCATGTAAGAAGGATCTATCTCAAAGTAGAGATCAAGATACCAAGGAAAAGAAGGATCATTCCACCTAGTTTGAATAAAGGAATCCAAACAAAGTATGACCACTGATTTCAAGCTCATTTGATGATAATTTCATTGTTAGGTATTGTTCATATATGTTTGATATCATCAAGGATGAAGAAGCCGGCCTCTACTTATAAAGAGGAAAAGGACATAGAAGGGTGGTAGGAAGCTACAAAAGAGGGGTACAAAGTATCAAAGGATAGAAACACTTGGGGTCTCATTCTTAAGAAACAAGGAAAGAAGGTTATTGCAATAAATGGGGCTATAAAGTCAAGAGAAGCTCTTATGGTTCAATTGCTAGGTGCAAAGCTAGAGTAGAGGAAAAAAGGCTTCCCTAGTCATATGCGATAGGCTATGAAGAAAAATCTAGGCTTCTTGTAAAAAAATCACGATGGTGATGGATATAATTGGAGTATCCACATCAAGGAAATGGCCTATCTATCAGTTTGATGTAGAGAACCCTTTTCTAGATGGTAACTTTTAGGAAATGATTTACATGACAAAACCTCTAGGGTTTGAAGACTCCAAGTATCTAGATTATGTGTGTAAGCTTTAGAAAGGCTTCATCATATTCAATATGCTAATTAGCATGATCATCATGTTAATTAGCTTTATCATTGTGCTAATTAGTACGTTTAAATGCTAACTAGCACATTAATTATGCTAATAAGCAAGGCCAATATGCTAGTAAGCAACTAATATATGCTAATCAATAGATGCGTTATGTTATTTAGAACTATCATGATGCTAATGAGCACAATATGTGAGCTAATAAGCATAGAAATTATGCTAATTGACACTTTCATCATGCTAAATAGCACAATGATTATGGTACTTATCATTGTGAATATACTGATTATCATAGTTATTTGTAAATTTGCACAGTCCATATGATAATTAGCACAATCACAATGATAATCAATAACAGTATGATAACTAACACATTTAAATGGTAACCAACAAAGTTATTATGGTGCTCAACATAGTTCATATGTGAATTATCATGGCTAGTATGTTATAGCATAGTTACTATGCTACCTAGAGAGTGACGACATTAATTAGCACATTCTGTATGCTAGTTAACATAGTCATTATCCCAACATATATAGATTTTCTTCTTACCATGATATGCTGGTAGTTATAAATTCTACTGATACCATCATTGATGACAACCTTTTGTTTTGCTTGCAGTTTAAGTGCTTTCAAAAGTTTTCACATAGATATCTAGAATCCATGATTGGGTTGAGGAAGTTTGCATTGTTGAAGCCGTTCTTTGTCTGGTGAATAAAGGATAGACAAACCTATTGTTGTGAATACCACATACAAATGTCCTTTCTAAAGGATGGCTTCAACGAGGTTCCATCTGAGATTCATGGAGTCTCATGCCAATGAAAATATGCTGCCTATGAATCTTGCAATCACACTGTGAGGAAAGGTTGTATTGGAGACACATGCACTTTAATAAGTGTTACACATGTTTGGGAGTCAATTTTGTGCTCAATGCAATATGCTTTACTCTTCCATGCCAAAACATGTTTGATGGGAGAATGTAAAGATTGTGAAGTTGAAAACTTAGAAATATGCCTCAATGAGAGTGCAATTCAAGGTGTTGTTATAGAGCTCAAACTTTTTGCATATGAGAAAGAAGTAAATAAACATGAAGAATCTTAAAAATAAAATTTATCTTAAAGAGATGTATTCCAATTCTTTCTTATAGTTATTAAAGACTAAAATTTGATATTTTTATCACCCAAAACTAGATAGCTAGATGGCAAGCACAATAGTTTGAGGATTGCCTTGAGAAATATCCAGATGATGTAATTGTTTCTGCTATCAATTTTGTTGAAAACTACACATTGAATGAGAAAAATGAGATTCAGAATATGCATTGACACTCAACTTAGGTAATCATTCTTATTCTTATCACAGATTATATAAGAGTTAGGACCACCATAAAAACCATCTATTTCTTTATATCTAATGATAGGATGCATGATATGTTGTTTCCTCAGCATTGCCTAATGATGCAGTCCATTTAGTTAAACCAAGAGGGCGTTCAATAAATATGGCACTAGATTTGGTTAGATGGTGCGATCTCATAGCTAAAGCTACTAGGTTATCTTATTTTGTTTCAAGATATGAAGGGCTGTCAGGAATTGAGATGAGCTAGCTCTTCTTTGGAAGAGGCATGGGAAAGGAGAGCATCCGTTCAAGCATAGTGATTAATAGAACTTTGACATTGGAACAAATGGAACCCAATGGCAACATTTTCAAGTGTGCGACCATCATTGTTGCTTATTGCCAAGGAAATTTACCTAGGGAAGCAATTCTAGCCTATACCTCAAAAGAGGGTGGATGCAAAAATGTACTCTAGGAGGTTAGGCTAGTTCACTTGAGTAGAGAGAACAAGTGGAAGTGTAAAACTATTGAGAAATCGTGCACATTGCACGTTGTTTGCAGTCATCATAACCTGTAAGATAAAAATGCACTCGCAACTAGGCATCTATTATGCTTTTTTGATGCATGCATACAATGTAATTAGAATCTTTGCACCAACAAAAGCGATGTGTAGCCCTAGACATAACATCTTCTACAAGCCTTGCCAAAGGAGAAGGACGAGGACAATGAGTCTTCCTCAAATGAGTAAGATACAAATGGTTATGATGGCTTCACATACAAAAGTCATCATTATGCACTAAGTTATTTTTTGAGTATGGGTGAAAACTTTGTAGTCAATGTTGAGGATGCAGACTTTCGTTTGGTTAATTGCATATGCATGAAGGAAAAGGCAAGGAAATCCTACTTAGATCAATGGGTCATGTAATTTATCAGGATTTTTATGTTGTGCAAGGAAATTTGCTTTTGCACGGCTATTTCATATGTAAAAAATAAGTATTTTTTGAAAGGAATAATGATTTTCCTTAGTTTTGTTATATATCTATATGTATATTATATATATGTGCTTCTATAGACATGCCAAAATTTCTAGTATGAAATGTATAACCCAAGTTTTAGTTGTCACATGACATTTTAGTGCCTATCATCTAGGCCTTGCATCAGAGGGATAAAAGTGCCTATGAGTGATAGGCACCCTAAAAAAGTGCCTATGAGTGATAGGCACCCTATAGTGATAAAAAAGCCTATGAGTGTCTTTTAATGGCTAAAAATCATTGTCGTTCTTTGACGGATTTTTGAGGTTCCTTCATCCCCCAGAAATATTTATGCACAGATTGAGCGTAGTGACTTGGGATTCTAGTAATAAGAGATGCATGGAGCTAGTAGTCTATTCCTTAATGATTCTACCATGCAATGATCGGAAATTTACTTCATAAATGTCTACTATCTTACTTGCAAATGACATGGTAAAATTCTAATTTGATATTATAATTTATAGCTCTCTAGTAGAAATATTATCTAACCTGCGTATTGATGTTCCTTTCCACACAAATTTGGCTATCGAAATCTTGATTTTCATATAGGTACATTTAAGTTCTTTTGGATACCCTATAACCAGGGAATCTCAAGAAGTCCTATCCTCAATGTCAAGCATCTGCTATATAAAAAACTTGAAATTTTGAACCTTAAAACCTTTGCTCATTATTACTTTACAATAGAATCATGTTCCCCAACTCAAAAAAAGTAGAGTACACTCCCTAGGAGCTCGAAGCTCTTAGTCTAGGGAGCGATATTGTAACCGAGTGTTTGCATCACCTCTTGAAGCTTCAGAGAAAAGTAGCTGCGAATATTGAGAAACAGACTAGTATGCTTATGGCGAAGCAGCTAGAGATAGATAGAAAGATTGTGGGACTCTGCTGAGGAAGGATCCAAGGTTGAATCTTGGTTGCAACACTTTGTTCGCAAAGGCTTTAGTCTACTATTTTGAGAAGGAACTAACCTCCTTTGAAACATGTATCAAAGGAGTGTTTCCTAGTTCTACGTCTCTGTTTTGGTATCAAATTTATGAAAGGAAGTATGATAGTGAGATGCACTTTTGGTTGCACCTAAGCGGTAGAAAGCACTCTAACAAAATGAAGTTGCTTGAATGAAGACAATGTAAAAACTTTGTTTCTCCATGAACAATGTGATTTTAACCACAGAAGGCTTTTTTTTTGTAATTTGTGTTTAATTAATAGAAAATCTATGTTTTTTATTTAAGACATATGTACATTTTTTGTGTTATAAGACCTTGCATGATTTGTGTATCTAGAATACTATCAAAAGAGAGCATATCTAAAAAGTCGGGCAAACTTTCCACACTTCTATGTTGCAGACTTTGAAGAGTTTCAAGTTATTGTTTCTCATCCTATGCTCCAACATTTTCTAGGAATCGTGTTTCTAAATGAAGCATACTAGTATATTATCACATTCCATAATTGATTTGAATAAAAGAATAAGAGAAAGCATATGCCTGTTATTAAAATCAAATCTTGAATATGAAGGTTGACTTATTCTATCACATTTTAGAAAAAGAAATCATCACAAATGTAAGGAATGCGCAAAACGAGCAACTTGAAATCAGGATACTCGTTCAAAACCTACAAAGGAGAAGTACATAAGAAAGTCTGAAATAAAAGATTTATTTATAGTATATGTAAGACTGAAACTCCAAGTTAAACCATAGAAAGCTAATCTGAAGATGTCATCAGGCAAAGAAGAATAGCTAAGACAAATGTAGCAGGTCAATGTTCCTAAGGAATTCCTTTTATAGAGGTTGCCCTAGATAATGTCACAATTTCCAAGAAGGGGTTCATTGCGAATTCTTCTTGAATTATCATATAAGCCCAAGACATGCAATCAAGTTAACATATTCGGAAAGAGTGTGACCATTTGGAAATAGGATGATCAAGTTAGTATTACATGACCTACAAGTTGGCAATATATCTAGAAAGATCTTAAGATCTTGGGACTCATAGGTTCTTAGTTTGCTTGTCAAAGTGATTTTAAGAGGTAAATGACAAACATGAAGAGAAAAAAAATGTTCTTGCTCCAATAATTAATAATATTTGCTTTTATTTTCCATTTTCTTCTAGTTTGCTAAGCTCAAAAGACTTTTGATCAATGAAAGTGTAAAGTGCTCATATATTTCGGTAGTGACATGTGTGAACACACTTAGGACCACTGGGGCACTTTTCCCCTCTTTAGGAGGTTTTCTCCCTCAGCTCGTATATATACCTATAACCTTCACGGGTTACTTATCTTTGTACATTCACTTGGTAATACATTAAGTATCGTGTCTTGTGCTCAAAGATTCTTCTTTTTCCTTGTGCTTTTGCATGCTTCCGCAAACCTCAAACTCCAACAATTGGTATCAAAGTAGGTCGCCACTTCATGTAGGGCCTTGTCGACAACCCTTTGGTCATATTTTGAGAATCACACAAAAATTGATGAGCATAATCAAGTCATTTAGGAGTTCAAAGAAACACTATTGGCCTCCATGTGCACTATCTTAGTGTTTGTGTAGGAAATATTGTCCTTATGTGCCAAAGATATACACATGTTTCGATTTTTTGATACAAGCACCTCAAAGTCTACTATAGTTTAGAAGAGCTTGATAGGGTAGTTCTATTCAACTTTTTGAGATACATTCATTTTTCTGCATCACGGTATTTTAGACAGTAGCCATGGCTAAAAGCAATGATGCATTTCATATGTTGGTTTTTGAGGACAAGTTGGATGGTGCCAATTACCCATAGAAGTAGGCATATATTATGCATCATGTATTGGTCACAAAAGGACTTTGGAATCTTGTGCAAGGTGTTGAAAAATGAGTGACTACATCTCAAAATATAGTTATTGAAGGTGATGTAGATGATGATGAAGATGATGATCTTCAACTTCCTACTCGTGATAAGGTTCTTGTTGCACCTCCTATAGAGAAACTTCAATCGGATGGTAGAGATGCTCATGCACATGCATTGATAGCTTTGTCTATCAATCATGCCATTAACCCTCGTATTCACTCTTGCAAAATAGCAAAGGAAGCTTGGGATAAACTTACCGCCTTATGCCAAGCAAGAAATGAAATTCCTATTCCTTACCTCGGAAAACAGTTGGAGAATGAGCATATGAATGAAGAAGATTCTATGGAAACTTTTTTGACAAAGATAAAATATTTCAAGAAACAATTGATTTATGCTAATGAAGTCTTGCTTGATAGTTCACTTCTGTATATTGTTCTGAATGTTCTTCCAGATTCATATATGAGATTTTCTTCTACTCTTTCGTTGATGATGAAAGGCAATCAAAATGCCTTAACATTTGAGGAGTTAGTCTTCCTTTTGTTGCAAGAAGATCAGTCCATGCAGAACACGTCCCCTATGTGTGTAGTAGATCAAGCTTTCCTAGCTAGTCAGAATGGCAAACGTAAATGGAGCTCATATACTTGTGATAAAAAATATCCTAATTTTTTGTAGTCTAGAAAGGAAGATGAAGATGAGGAGAAATAAAAAAAACAAAAATTATTTTGCAAATAACGTAAAAGAAATGATTGTGTCATAAAGAGTTGTTCAAAAGTGGCTGCAAAAGAGGCAAAGAAAAAAGAGGTTGGAATGGTTGTTGAAGAGGCCTCTACACCCAAAACAAAGTCTACTAATCTTGTGCAGAATGTAAGAATGGGCATTTCCTATTATTTACATTTATGACCCATCTTCCCATGAATAGTGTATGTCTGCACTAGACTCAAATATTTGGTACCTTGATAGTGGGGCAACCAAATATATTACCCCATAGCGTAGTTTCTTCGGTTCACTTGAGCCTACCCCTACAGGGAAGACTATCACATGCACCAACAACTCCTCTTAGGGACCAAGAAAAATCTATTTTTAGTTTTAGCATTAGCCAAAATCGGCTTGGTTGTCGAGTTTGTTGATGACACATGTACAATTCATGATCTGTCAAATGGAAATGTTATTATTGCTTCTGGCATTTTATGTTGTGGGTTGTATAAGTTCATAAACTATGCAAAATCTATGAATGTTGAGCATGTGCAGTTCAAGATTCTTAGGCTATCTTAGACGCAAAGCTTTGGCATGCACATTTTGGTCATTTGAATTTTGCTAGTTTGTTATGCCTGCAAAAATATGAAATGGTGTCCTCTTTGTTCAACCTTGAGGCACCTAGTAAAAAAGTCTGTGAAGGCTATATTTTGGGCAAAATGCAGTGTTCCTCCTTCCTAAAAGATGGTTCAATTCAAGCTTCTCAAAAATTGTAGCTTGTTTTTATGGTGATGTCTATGGTCCTATGTAAATGCCTTCTTTTGGGAATTACCTTTAGATCATGAATTTTATTGATGATTTTTTCTAGGCATTCATGGGTGTATCAATTGAAAGCAAAGTCTGAAGTGTTTATGTGCTTCAAAAAGATTCTAGTTCTAGCTAAAAATTTGTGAGCATGTAAAATAGGCACCCTCCATTCTAATCAAGGGGGAGAATACATGTCTTCTAATTTTAATGCATTTTTGGGTGAGCATGGGATAAAACATCAATCTACAGTGATTTACACACCTCAACAAATTGGTTTTGCTAAAAGAAAGAATAGTTCTTTCGTGGAGATGGCAAGGTGCATGGTCAGAAGTCAAGCTTTACCACATAGTTTTTGGCTTGGGGCTTTTACATGTGCAACATATGTACTTAACAGGTGTGCCACCAACAACCTACAATCTATCACTCCATATGAGGCTTGGCATGGTCGCAAGCCATCTGTTTCTCATGTGCATGTCTTTGCTTGTTTGTCGTATGCATTAGTGCTTGAACATCAATGCAGAAAATTGGATGATAAAGCAATGAAATGTATTTTTTTTGGTATCGTTTTGAAAGCAAAGGCTATCATCTGAATCATCAACAAAGTAAACACATTTTGTTTAGCCGTGATTTTTTATTGTGGAGCATGTAATTTAGCCATTACTCTCATGTACTAAGGACACATCAGCTAGTTCGAAAGATGTGTATGACACTTTTTGCCTCTTTTCACAAGTGGATAGTCAAGTGATGGTCCAAATGATGAAATTTCTTAGCCTTTATAGGATCCATATTGAAGGGCTTTGGTGTGCAGAACAAGAGGAGGAAGGAGGAGATGGAGGGAGAGAGAAGAGAGGAGAGAGAAGAGAGGAGAGACGAGAGGATATGCGTGGGAGCCTCTGAACCCACATAATGATCTATCTTGAGGCAATACTCTATATATGATGTATATATATGAATATGGCGGTAAGGTCACATGACCCTTACATCCCCAACAATCTCCCACTTAAGGGTCAATGTGACCATACGTGGTAACATATACAAAGAATGATGTAGGACTATACAATAATGTACAAGAAGAGTCCGGATCTCTACCCATACCAAATCAGCCTACACCAACCGCCTCGAACAAGGTGTATCCATGCACCTCAAACTGCTCTAGACTCATATCAACAAGAGTCGAGCTCACATATGACTGTTGCAAGAACTGATGAAGTTCTTGCAAAGCTCCCACTCGCTCTATGCCTGTGTCAATCATCGAACGATTAACAACTCCAAGTGCAAATCCTCCAATCACAACTGCAATGTCTGGTCTCGAGCATAACAACTCGTACATCAGACTCCCCAACGCTGATGAAACATTTGCTACCCTCACTAACCTAAGTATGTAAGCCATGCCTGTATCCAAGGCATCCAAAGCACCATCATCAAGACCAACATGTCCTGACATATCTACCTCAATATCTGGCATGAGCGAATCCAAGAATGAATGCATAACTGCTGACTCCTCAGCATCCAAATCAGTCATCCTATCAACCAAAGGTGTGTCTAGTTGTGCACTCTGAGAGCTAGTATGCTCTGGTATACACTCTGTATCATAAGAGCTATCCTGCTCTACCACACCAAGTGTATCATCATGCTCCATATAAGCTAGCTGCACAACATCAATACCAAGGTCAAATTGATGATCAAACTCCAAGTGAGTATCATCACAATGCTCTACGTGAGCATCCACATCATGCTCTAAAGCATCCAACTGATCATCCAAAGTGTGCTCCACAAGAGCATCCATATGATCAAAACAATCATGCTCTACATAAGCATTATGAGCATCGAAAACATGCTCTACATGTGCATCCATCTGAGCATCTGAATCCTGCCATACATGTGCATCATGAATGTCAAGAAACCTATCTATAGGTAGAAAAAATGAGACATGACGAGTCTCACATCGCACATAAGGTTGAACTTCCACTGAGACGAGACTGTCTCTCACATGAAGTACCTGTAGCGGATACTTGTGCCTAATCCTAGCACCTCTTACAAGCATAAGCTGTCCCAACTCCACCTGAAAATAATGCTCACCAAGGAATGCATAACATCTGCTCTCTTGTAACTGGCTAACTGAAATCAAGCTCATAGGGAATGAAGGCACCTAGCGTACATGTCTAAGAATAAGTGATGCTCCATTAGGTAGCATAAAGCATACATCTCCTGCACCCTCAATGTCATATGTTGTACCATCAGGCAACTACACACATCCACGACTCTCACCTGAGAATCGACAAAACCACTCACAATGTGTAGTAACATGAAAAGTGGCTAATGCATCAAGCAACCAAGCCATATGCGTGCTATCCAATGAACAAGAGGAATCCTAAGATGAACCATAGGAGAAAGTGATATCACCATCACTGGCATAATCAACTTCCATAGACTCTCCTCAAATCACTACCTGACCTGCATCACGTGCATATCTCTGACGTCGTCGTCGCATCCACCTGAAGCAACGTCGTCGAATATGGCCCTCATGACCACAATGCTAACATCAAAGTCATCGATATGATCTATGTCTCACATGAGTCAATGGACTCACATACATATCATGTAGTCTCTGCCATAATGCACTACTCGTCTCCTCATACATAACAGACTCGTATATAGAATCCACAAGCTGTAATCAGATAGTGGAGCTTGCCAATGCATCCATATCCATCCATACGTGGTCGATCATGTCACAAGGCCTCTGTGCATCTCTATGCACATACATGTGTAACCCTGCACGAACCAATGTATGTCACATCTGAGCTTTCCATCTCGGAAAGTCAGTGCCATCAAACTAAGAAGACACCATGTTGGCGAAGCAATGTAACAAGAGACTAGAAACAATACTCTATCCTCAATAGGATCACACCTGCATATCCATATGCATAACTCACATCACAAATATCTCGATGGAGAAGGAACCATGTGAACCACCTATCACATAACCATGCATCTAGCATGCACATAAAACCATGAGCATAAGCCTGCTCACCAAGTCTCCAAAGTGACCAAGTAGATATGAAACAATCCTAGAAAAATTTGACAGAGTATCCCCTATAAACTGAGCAATCAAACAAGATAACCAATATCAAAAGAACAATGAGTAATCTGTCACCACTTGTCACTGATCTGATAAAAAAAAGATAATGGCAACTACATGTGCCAAAAAAGCTAATGGCAATACACGCCAATATAATGGTGATGCACCTCCCACTCAAGAATGAATCCTGCAAGATGGTCCAACCTATCACAAATAACCTGTGACCAAGTCCAAATGAATGGAGATAAACAATGATCCAAAGCTATCGCACAAGCTTCAAGAACCACTATAGCTCCTTTCTAGCATAAAAACCGATGAAATTTCGGCAGCATCTCCTCTGTAAAATAGACTCTAGAACCAAAATAACCATGTGGGAATCACCATCCACAACATCAAATCAATCAACATTTGCTAATAGAATAACAAATTAAGGTGAAAAACAAGTGTGTAATTGAGGCTGCAATCTAGATCATGTACGTGCAAAGAAAACAAAGATACAAGTACCAACCATGATCCAATCAATCTCTCATAAAAGGTGTGCAATCGGTAAGTAAATCCATAACCAAGTGGCATAAGCAAGATATAGACCACAATGCCACTATACATCCATGATCGAACTCATGATGACATAAACCTCAGAAAAGGGTATACCACAATGTCATCTTACATGCCAAATGCATGACAATATCATGATCTACTCTCATATGGAGGAGCTACCATAATGATCATACTATACAATGCCTTGAAGCTCTGAAAATAAGAGCTTGCACAACAAAAAATCTCTCTCGAAGAAGTTCCAAACCAAAATGAAACTCCAAATGCAACTAGGGTTGTTATGACAAAGATATGCTACTCTGTGTTTTGCTATTTCAGAGGTGATAACCTCTGAATCTGAGCTTTTGCTCTTCAGCAAACTTCAAGATCTGATTCTTGGCTATGTAACGAGATAAAGAACACCTCAATCGGAGTGCGTAGCTCAAAATATGCACAAAGCAAGCACCTGCTATCAATTTCACTATCACCTGTAACACTACTGCTCTGTATTTTGCAGTTTCGGCGACCTTGGACTGAGAATTTGAATCTGAGTTCTTCTACAAAGTTGTAGCTATCATTACAATCTATGCACAACATGTTGAAGAATTGCATTCCGAGCTGTAGAACTCAAGTTATGATTCGAAAACTGACCTCCTGTCCTACTAAATGTAGATTCGCCTTCCATAATAGTCTGCGTTTTTCGAATTTTCGGCAGTCTAAAACTCCAAATTAGGTTGTGCGCCCTACTGTCAAGTTGTCACTCTCTATGTTAGCTACGCACAGAACTTTAAAACGCATCAATCCGAGCTTCCTAGCTCGAGTTATGATTGAAATACTGAACCAATGTCAAGAGATGCCGACCTGCACTTCTACCTCTTCTGACCTAAGCTTCCATTGAAGCTTCTTGCACACAAGCCTTCAACATGCTCTGATACCAATGAAGGGCTTTGGTGTGCAGAACAAGAGGAGGAAGGAGGAGATGGAGGGAGAGAGAAGAGAGGAGAGACGCTCAGATATGCATGGGAGCCTCTGAACCCACATAATGATCTCTCTTGAGGCAATACTCTATATATGATGTATATATATGAATATGGGGGTAAGGTCACATGACCCTTACATCCCCAACACATATGATGATGCAGATCACTCCATTTTTTATGCAGATTAGCATGATATACTTATTGATGAGAAGACTAATATAGAGGAGGTAAAAATATGCCTAAATAGCTAGTGCAAACTTTGCAAGATAGCAAATTAGATGCACCTCTATCATATCCTACTTGTTTCGGCTCTCATAGTGCTTCTTTTGCATCAAATTTCTATGCAATGGCTACGTCTAGTCTTTATGATTAGAACAAGCCTCTTTCTTTTGATGAAGTAGAAAATTCAGATGGTTGTTATGCAATCAGAATATGATGTTATTATGAAGAATGGTACTTGTTCTTTATGTGATTTGCCTCCAGGCGAAATGAGCATCGGTACTAAATGGGTATACAAGCTAAATCATAATCCTAATGAAACACAACAAATATAAGACTAGGCTTGTTTCAAAAGGTTATGTTCAATAAAGGGCATTGATTTTGATGAGTCCTTTGCACTCACGTGTTGAATGAGTACCGTTGATAGCATCTATGCACTTGCAAGCCATCATGGTTGGAATGTATATCATTGGGATATAAAAAGTGCATTTCTAAGTGGTGACTTACATGAAGAAGTGTCTGTTACTAACCCCTATAGTTTTGTGTAGAAAGGGCATGAGAAAAAGTGTGCAGATTGAAAAAGGCATTATATGCTTTGAAGCAAGCACCACGTGCTTGGTATGAGCCTACTTGTTTGCACATGGTTTTGAGAATAGTCCAACTAATAGCACCTTATATGTTAAGTGTGCAAATGATGTGCTTATTATTGTTGTGTCTATGTTGATAACATGCAGCTCAGTAATCCTAATGGGAAGCATATTTTTTATTTTAAGGCTGACTGGCATGTCTCATTTGAGATGTTAGATTTGGGGCATATGCATCATTATTTGGCCATTCATTTTATGCAAGTTGATGGTGGAATACCCTATGTCAAACAAAATATATTGGCACATTATTGTAGCATTTGGGCCTTGAAGATTGCAAACATGTTGCCAATCCTATGGAAATAGGTTTACGATTGAGTCTTCATGATGTTGGAGATGCATTTGATGATGTTCTATATCAAAAGGTTGTTGGATGCTTGTTTATTTATGCATATGTTAGCTTGATATTTAGTTTGTTGTCTCTTAGATGAGCAAGTTTATGCATTGCCCATGTGTCAAGCATTGGCAAGTAGTTAAGTGCATCTTTCACTACTTTACTGGTACTCAACTACTTGGATTGTTTTATCTCCAGGGTGATCACTACCGCTAGATTTACATACCTTTTTTAATATGACTAGGCTGGTGCAATGACACTTGTGTGCCCACAAGTGGTTCTTGCTTCATGCTTGGTAGCTCATGCATATCTTGGTTGAGCAAGAAGAATCCTATTATGGCCATTTCTAGTTTTGAGGTTGAGTATAGGGTAGCTTTTATAGCGACTATTGAGTGTGTGTGCCTCAAACACCTTTTGGTTGATTTTCATGTACCATTCTCACTAACAATCAGATCACATTGGCTTTTGCGAGGAAGCCTGTGTTCTATGGTTGCACAAAGCACATTGAGGCTCATTATCATTACATGAGGGAGAGGATCTCTGTTGGAGAGATCAGTTTGGCATACATGCCCACACAGGGTAACATTGCAGATCTTTTCACAAAGGCTCTCCCTTGAGAGAAGTTTGAAGCTTTCCACAAAGCTTTGAGCTTACTTCCTTTTGTGGATTGATATTCTTCCACACAGCTTGGCAGTTCCTTATACATGAGTTCTAGCTCCTTGTTCAGTGCATTGTTCCTAGGGAGATTTGTTGATATAGTATGGTAGTGATATGTGTAAACACACTTAGGACTACCAGGGATACTTTTTAACCTCTTTAGGAGTTTTTTTTCCCCCGGCTTGTATATATGTCTATAACCCTAACAGATTACTTATCTTTGTACATTCACTTGGTAATACATTTAGTATTGTGTGTTGTGCTCCAAGCTTCTTCTTCTTCTTCCTTGTGTTTTTTGCATGCTTCCACTGACCTAAAACACCAATAGATAGGATTAATTAATCACTCTAAGCAAGGCTAAAATTTGAGGGGGCTTTTGCCTATCAAGAGCCATTTTTTCTTGTAGGATATTGGGTGACTTTTTAAAGTTCTAGTCAATTGACAAACTAGGATTGGTAATATGACTATCAATTCTTACATGCAAATCACAGACGCATGCACATTGTATATATATGAATTTTATGTCTTTGTGTTCTACATGCTTGTGTCTTTTGTGGATATATCAAATTTTGTAATACAAAAATTTCAGTTGTTATATGAAAATTTGTGTTGGGTATGAAATTTAAACACATGCAAAGTAGTGCTCTTAATAATTTCAATTCTTTTATTTGAGGTTATGAAGAAAGCATGTTGAAGTTGAAATGGTGTACTTTGATCTACAACATTTCTCAAGGGTTTGATTCCCCATAAGTTTCTATATCCGTCTAAAAAATAGGAAGAAAATACAATCAAATGCGACATGATGTGATCTAAAATCTGCACCCTAAATGTGACGCTATGGTTTTGGGTGCATAGGATGGGAAACTTGGAATTTGACTCTTATCACTCTTTACAAAAGTAGCTACAAATGTGATATGTTTAAAAATAGTGTAATCGTCAAATGTGGGATTTAACCTTGCATGCTTGACCATAATATAGAATATGCCACTCTTTCTTATTTTTGGAAGATATACAATGTTTATCTTCACCTTCTAAAAACATTGTATATGGAACATTGCTTAAGTTTTGCAATATGCAAAACTTCCAGAATCCAATTGTGAAACAAAGAATTTCCAAATGTTAAAAAACCTTCTTATCTCAAGGAAATAGTGAATAATTCCATCCATAGAAGAAACCTCAAAAATTTGAGCTATTTCTCGTTCTCTATGCTCCAAATTAACTTCATGCATGAAGACATCCTCAAGAACAATGAAGAAAAAGCCAGATAAAGCTTTGCGATAAAAATCTCTTCCTCTCCTTCTAATTTTGGTGGTAAAACTTTTATAGGAGGATTGAGGTGACTTGTGGGTTGATGTACACTTTATCTTCACAATCATCAAGAATTAAACTTTTTTTTCAATAAAAATATCATATTTTCTCAAGAAGAGATTAAGCTTTTTGTGGAAAACTAGATGGAATTCATGTACTTTGTGATTACAATACCCATATTTTTTTCTATGTTCCTTTGCATGTTCATCCTCCAAATGAGGACGTGCAGAAACTTGAGACACCAATCCAATAAAGCATGGCTATCCTTGCAATAGAGGGCATACAAACTCTTATCAATATCACAGCATCTGAAATCTTCTGCATATCATGGAGAGGCTTTCGGATGCCGGGTTCAATTATGTTCAACAATAGACCATGTAGGTAAAGAATGAGTGCCCTTTTATCTTTTGAAGGTGGCTTTGGTATATAGATATGGTTATAGCCAAGTCCAATTAGCTTATCAGATGGGTGGATACAATCGATTGTTTCATATAGCCTCTTCAATTTTGCCAAAAGCTTGTCCAGCCCTCCAATTCTTTCACACCTTTCCCATGCACTTCTACTTCTCTAATAATAAATTTCTTAGCAAAGAAAATCCTTGTAGTCCATATGCAAAGATTTACATGTTCAAGTGGTGGGACTGTAACCATGCCAAAATTGTAGACAATCACAATGCAATGAAAGACTTTAAATAGAGCTGAAAAGAATTAGTGAAAGAACTGGAACTAGTGATCATATTTAAAGTTCATGCCACTAACTATGCTAGCACATTCATGCCACTAATTATGTTAACAAGTATGCCTAGCACTCAAATATGTCAATAAGATAGAATACTGACAAGTCACATATATCATGAAGGAAAAAATGTTGATGATGATGCTTTGGATTTTCACAATTCTAAGAAAAATGGCATCTTATAGAAAAAGAAACTTCTTACACATTCTTTAGTGCATGTAGTCCTCCACGAGTGCATGTTGCAGCTGATTCCACATAACTTCACATGCACAATCTAATATAATTTTGTATTTTTCAAGTTATAAATGAAGATAAAAAAATTCATGTGGATACTAAAGAGTAATACTCATAGAAGGTACTCAAAACATACTAATTGAGTATACTATTCATGAGCTCTTATGCCCATGAACATCTTTTTACATGAAACTGATTGGTGGTTTTTGCCATAGCAAGAGAAGTCTCTAACATTTCTTTTTAGGTAGTAGCAAAGATATCAGATTCAAAACCTATCACTATAGCTTGTGATTTTCCATCCAAAACTTTTCACAATGATCTCGCATAACAATATAAAAACCTACACTATGATCCTACAAAGAAAATGAAACTAAGATCACTATCTAGTACACCACAAAAATTATGATGATTGATGTAGTTACTTAACTACCACAATACACATTTTAGCTAACACACACTCTACGCTTATTATCAAAACTATTATCATAAGTACTATAGTCAATATGATAGCTAACATAAGGATATATGATAATTCACATATTTTGTATGCTAATTATCACAATTAATATGCTAGAAAATAGCGGGTCTATGATAATTAACACAACAAGTATGCTAAGTAGCACAATCTATATGTTAGCTAACATAGAATTACTATTATAACTATCACAATCAATATGCTAGATAACGTAAGCTTTAGGCTAATGAGCACAAAATAGAACTCTAACTAGCACAATATGTACACAAGCTAGAAATGACACTATGCTTACTATAGCAATGAATGTGCTAGCCCACATTTTCTTTATGAAATCAAGAAAGGCACCATGCTTACTAGCACAATTAATATGCTAGCTAACACAAGCTCCATGCTAGTTAGCACTCAACTTATGCTAAGTAGAATAATTTGTATTTATCTAACATAGACTCTACGCTAGTGAGCACAACTAGCATGCTAAATAGCATAACTAGTATGCTAACTAGCATACACTCTCTACTAGTTAGCATAAGTAGCATGCAAACTAGCAGAATTTGTATGTTATGTAAAAAAGAAACTATATTAACTAACAGAATTAGTATGCTAGCTACCATATTCATTATGCTAATTAGGATAGCATGTATGGAAACTACCAGAGTCAATATGCTAGTTAGCACATGCTCTATGGTATTCAACACAACACGTATTCTAAGTCACACTTTGTATCTTAACTATCAAAGGCTCTATGGTAAGTAGCACAAATAGTATGCTAACTTATTGAACTATTAATGTACTTGGCACACTCAATATACCATCTATCAAAGGCATTATACTAACCATCACAATCACTAGGTGAGCTAGCATAATGATTATGACAATTAGGGAAGCTTGTATGCTAAGTAGCACAATCAATATGCTAGTTAACATAACCCTTATGCTTAGTAACATAGGTCCTATGATACTCTGCTAAGATATTTGGCTAATTAATATAGTGTGTGTGGTGACTAGCACCTAAAAGATGCTATCTAGCAAAAATGTTCTACTAATACCATACCTATTGTGCTTATTAGAAATAGATTTATTCTAATTTTAGTTATGCTAATCAACACAATCATTGTGATAAATTCGTGAAGAAATATGCTACCTATCATAAGAAGTGTCTTAACAAGTGTACATTCTTGCACATACTTGTTCCAATAGAAGGTAATAATCCATGCAAATGTTTATGGGATAGTTTGCAGCACTACAAGTTTTTCTCACCAGAGTTATGGTTACAAAAAAGAGTATATGGAAAACATGATTGTAAGGATGCTTGCACTGATATCCTCTATTCAAATGAGATAGCCCCACACACTGCAATCATTATTTGGTGAGATTTCTAACGCTTTAATGTCCCTCCAAAATATTTCCATTGTCAGGCAACAAATTGATTGAGGGAAATAATATGTATGGAGAAATTGTTCCATGTTCAAAATTAGGTTGAACCACTCCTCAAGGTGTTGCGCTATATGTTCTAAATGCTCAACTTGAACCTAAAAGTACAATATGCAGACTTTTAGTATCCACTTTGAAAAATATGCAAGTGAAAATCAAATAAAAACTATACTTATTACTAAAAATGAGATTGCAAAAGACATGCTATTTTCACCATTATAAGTCTCCTCATAGAGCTCAACACTTTCTAATGTTTCTTTGCATAATAAAATATTAATTTCAATGTCTACGTGTTGCTTATAATCTAAATTCTCTTGTTGTTGGAAACTTAACAACAAATCATCTACCTTATTTTATTTTTCTCAAAGAAGATGATAGTTGGAGTGGTCTTTGTAATGGTTGCCTACTTTACTTGCCCTCATCTAGAGACACTTGAGCTAATTACAATTGCTCTCGAGAATCTTCCAAAGTATTCTTCAATATCATGGCCAACATTCTTATATGATTATTTTCTCCCTAAAAAAACATCCCTCTCCCAAGAAATCTATTACCAAAATTCCCTTTTAGGTTTCCATAGGACAATGGAGTGGCCTTCCATGCGGGTGATGTGCACCTCATGTGTTGTTCATTATCGAACTCTTGTTTCGTGTAGTCATCCTCCTCTTTGGAGCTCCTTGATGTGAAGAATTGTGAATCCACCACTTATTCATATGGTGATTAACGTACCCTTTTTTATTGAAGTCATTCAAGTATTCGGTAAAAACATTTTCCTACTTGAATCGCATGCATGTACCATTTCCTAAGAGAGATGGGCTAAATTCCTTGACATATGGTTTTGCAAATGCTTTCATAGTTTCCATATTCGTGGGTGTATTTTGATAGAACATGTGGTGAAAGAGCATAAATTGTTCATATACTTTTGGATGAATAGAAATACCTTTATTCCTATAGCTATGGCTCTATGTGGGCTCCATAAAAAGTTCAGACCACTCACTCTCAAGGATATCATGCCATTTGACTAGCTTCATGTCAAATCCTTTATTAGCAAGGCCATATAATTTATTAAATTTGAATGTTGTAATGAAAAATGTCTTTCACACTAAGTAGAATGTTTTTGGTGCTCTCGAATGCCGTATCAAAGCGAGCTAGGAGAGTTATACAAAACATCCTACCCATAACCATCCAAGAAATGATAATGTGACCATGATGCATGATTAATGCTAGAAAACTTAATGGACTCGATATGCATGCAGCTACAGAGATAGTGAGATAGAGAGAGAGAGAGTACCTAAAGCTAAAGTTGAATGAGAAGCCAAAGCTACAATAAAAACTCCATAGTTTCCACATCTTCCTAGTACAAAGTTTATTGCCTTTCTGCAACATCTGTACTAGAGTCTGTGGTTCACCACGTGATGTCAATTCCATCTTTTTTGGAGTGGTGAGCCTTATTGACACCTTGAACATATGTGAGGGGTGTGACGTGGATCAAAGATGGTGTTGTTAACAACTTTGAAATAAATGCTACCATAAAAAATCATGCTATTCAAATCAAGAGAAATGTGCTAATGAGCTATGTTATGTATTTATGCTAATTAGCATAAAAATTGTTTCATGTTAATGTGCTTCTACCCTAATGGCTTATTAGAGATCTTCAAGAGCCTATCTCATGTGTGCAAAGTCTTAGGAGTTGATTTCGAGAGAGCTAAGAGAAATTGATTTCTTTGGCTCACCATGGTAGTCAACTGTGAGGTCCTAAGAAATGTCCAATGCGCTTTTCTAAAAATTGGAGTGAACATTCCTTATCATTCATCATGGAAGGGATAGTGTCTTAGTAGGCCTATGTAATATATGAGGTCCCTCATTTTCATCTTACACATATGATGATCATGTTTTTCCTTGATAGAGAGTCGGATAATCTTAGGAAATCTATTTACATGAGGCGTATAGGTGAAATAGAGAATTTAGCTCAGGGGGAGTGTTGGAAGACTATATGTATGCTACAAGTTTGGGGACCATGGGAACTATATCTAATAATAATGATAAGAAGTTTTGATATATTTAGGTAGTGATGTGTGTGTGAACACTCTAGGACTGTCGGGGAACTTTTTTCCCTCTTTAGGAGGTTTTTTCTCCGACCTATATATACGCCTATTGCCCTAATGGGCCACTAATATTTTGTACATCGTAGTGGTAATACATTCAGTATTGTGTGTTGTGCTCCAAGCTTCTTCTTCTTCCTTGTGTTGTTCACGTGCTTTCGCAGACGTCTAACTCCAACAATTGGTATCAGAGCAAGTCGCCGCTTCATTTAGGGCATTGTCTACACCTCTCCGGTTGAGGTCTTACAATTGCACGAAATTTGTTGAGCATACTCAAGGTGTTTCAGAGATCAAAACATCTTCGCTTTATTGTGCCAAAATCACGATCTGAGCTCGTTTTTGCCTCTGAACGCACTATCATAGCACTTGTGCAGGCTATTTCATCCTTTTGTGCCAAAGATATATATATATGAGTTTCGGTTCGCCAATACAATCATCTCAAAGTTTCCTACATGTCTACTAGAACTCGTTTGGGTAATTCTGTTCAACTTTTTAAGATACAATCATTTTTCTGCATCAAGGTATTTTAGTCGGTGGCCATGGCTGAAAGTAGTGATGTATTTCGTATGTTGGCTATTGTCACATAATCCTAGTAGGAGATGGTTGAACCACGCCTTAAGAGAGAGGATTAGGAAGTAATCCTCAACCATGGCTTTTGGGGCAAGTGGTTAGCCCATCGCACTCCTAACCGGGAGGTTGTGAGTTGGATTCCCGACATTGGTATTAGAGCCTAGTTGAGAAATTGGGCTTGGAGACGACGGCACCTCACGGCGCCTCTCAGGGTACATCCTGTCAGAGTAGACTTGTCAGGGTACATCCTGCTAGGGTACACCAGACAGGGTATACCCGTGGGCACTTGGAAGAAGCACTTATCCGTGGTGAGTGTGAAACTGGCCTTGGATGAAGGCGCATGGGCATTTGGGCATCCACGGAGGGTGGGATGGGTCCAAATTTGGTCCATGGGCTGGAAATTGAGGTTGGTGGAAATGCTCATGCATGGAAAGTGGGTCCAATAGATTCAGGAAGGTCCACAAGTGAGCATTGAGGGCAATGCTCAGTCTAAGGGGGAAGGAATGTCACATAATCCTAGTAAGAGAGATGGTTCAACCACGCCTTAAGAGAGAGGATTAGGAAGTAATCCTCAACCATGGCTTTTGGGGCAAGTGGTTGAGAAATTGGGCTTGGAGACGGCGGCACCTCACGGCGCCTCTCAGGGTACATCCTGTCAGGGTAGACTTGTCAGGGTACATCCTGTCAGGGTACACCAGACAGGGTATACCCGTGGGCACCTGGAAGAAGCACTTATCCGTGGTGAGTGTGAAACTGGCCTTGGATGAAGGCGCATGGGCATTTGGGCATCCATGGAGGGTGGAATGGGTCCAAATTTGGTCCATGGGCTGGAGTTTGAGGTTGGTGGAAATGCTCATGCATGGAAAGTGGGTCCAAGAGATTCAGGAAGGTCCACAAGTGAGCATTGAGGGCAGTGCTCAGTCTAAGGGGGAAGGAATGTCACATAATCCTAGGAAGAGATGGTTCAACCAAGCCTTAAGAGAGAGGATTAGGAAGTAATCCTCAACCATGGCTTTTGGGGCAAGTGGTTAGCCCATCGCACTCCTAACGGGGAGGTTGTGAGTTGGATTCTCGACAGCTATTGAGGACAAGTTGGATGGTACAAATTAGCTGTTGGGGATGTAAGGGTCATGTGACCTTACCCCCATATTCATATATATACATCATATATAGAGTATTGCCTCAAGAGAGATCATTTTGTGGGTTTCGAGGCTCCCACGCATGTCCGCATGTCTCTCCTCTCTTCTCTCTCCCTCCATCTCCTCCTTCCTCCTCTTGTTTTGCACACCAAAGCCCTTCATTGGTATCAGAGCATGTTGAAGGCTGGTGTGCAAGAAGCTTCAATGGAAGCTTCGGTGAGAAGAGGTAGAAGTGCAGGTCGGCATCTCTTGATAGCTGTTCAATATTTCGGTTATAACTCGAGAGCGGAAGCTCGGATTGATGCGTTTTAAAGTTCTGTGCATACCTAACACAAAGAGCTACAACTTCACAGAAGGGCGCATAATCTGGTTCGGACTTCTGAACTGCCGAAAATTCGAAAAACGCAGAGTATTGTAGAAGGCGAATCTACATTGAGTAGGACAATAGGTCGGTTTTTGAGTCATAAATTGAGTTCTATAGCTTGGAATGCAATGATTCAACTTGCGGTGCGTAGCTTGAAAAGATAGCTACAACTTTGTAGAAGATTTCAGATTCAGATTCTGAGCTTTAGGTTGCCGAAATTGCAGAATACAGAGTAGTACTATTGCAAGTGAAAGTGAAATTGACAGCAGGTGCTTGTTTTAAGCATATCTTGAGCTACGCGCCTCCGATTGAGGTGTTCTTTATCTCGTTACGTAGCTAAGAATTAGATCTTGAAGTTTGCTGAAGAGCAAAAGCTGAGATTCAGAGGTTATCACCTCTGAAATAGCAAAACACAGAGCAGCACATTTACACTATAAGAACCCTAGTTGCACTTGGAGGTTGAATTTGCTTTGGAATTTCTTCGAGAGATAATCTATGGTGTGCAAGCTCTTATTTTCAGAGCTTCAAAGCATTGTACATATATGATCATTGTGGTAGCTCCTCCATATGAGAATAGAGCATGATCTTGTCACACGTTTGGCATGTAAGATGACATTGTGGTATACTCTTTTTTGAGGTTTATGTCATCATGAGTTCGATCATGGATGTATAGTGGCATTGTGGTCTATATCTTGCTTATGCCACCTGGTTACGGATTTACTTTCCAATTGCACATACTTTTGTGAGAGTTGACATTGGATCTTAGTTGGTACTTGTATCTTTGTTTTCTTTGCAAGTACATGATCTAGATTGGAGCCTCAGTTGCACACTTATAGTCACCTTGATTGCTATTCTATTAGCAAATGTTCATTGATTTGATGTTGTGGATGGTGATTCCCATAGGTTATTTTGGTTCTAGAGTCCATTTTACAGAGGAGATGCTGCCGAAATTTCATCGTCTTGTAGGCTAGAAAGGAGCTCTAGTGGATCTTGAAGCTTATGTGATAGCTTTGGATCATTGTTTATCTTCATTCATTTGGACTTGGTCACAGGTTATTTGTGATAGGTTGGACCATCTTGCAGGACTCATTCTTGAGTGGGAGATACATCATCATTGTATTGGCATGTATTGCTATTAGATTTTGGCACATGTAGTTGCCATTATCTTTTGTTTATATCAGTGACAGGTGGTGACAAATTACTCATTGTTCTTTTGAGATTGGTTATCTTGTTTGATTGCTCAGTTTACAGGGGATACTCTGTCGAAATTTTCCCAAGATTCTTTCACATCTATTTGGTCACTTTGGAGACTTGGTGAGCAGGCTTATGCTCATGGTTTTATATGCACGCTAGATACATGGTTATGTGACAGGTGGTTCACATGGTTCCTTCTCCATCGAGACATTTATGATGTGAATTATGCATATGGATATGCAAGCATAATCCTATTGAGGATAGAGTATTGTTTCTAGTATCTTGTTACATTGCTAGTCTCTTGGATTGCCAACATGGTGTCTTCTAGATTTGATGGCACTGACTTTCCGAGATGGAAAGCTCAGATGTGGCATACATTGGTTCCTGCAGGGTTACACATGTATGTGCATAGAGATGCATAGAGGCCTCGTGACATGCCCGACCATGTATGGATGGATATGGACGCATTGACCAGCTCCACTATCCGATTACAGCTTGTGGATTCTATATATGAGGCTATGATGTATGAGGAGACGAGTAGTGCATTATGGCAGAGACTACATGATATATATGCGAGTCTATTGACTCATGTGAGACATAGATCACATCGAGGACTTCGATGTTGGCATTGTGGTCATGAGGGCCATATTCGACGACGTTGTTTTAGGCGGATGCGACGACGACGTCAGAGATATGCACGTGATGCAGGTCAGGTAGTGATTTCAGGAGAGTCTATGGCTATTGTTTATGCTAGTGATGGTGATATCACTTTCTCGTATAGTTCATCTCATGATTCCTCTTGTTCATTGGATAGCACACATATGGCTTGGTTGCTTGATGCATTAGCCAGTTTTCATGTTACTCCAAATCGTGAGTGGTTTTGTCGATTCTCAGGTGAGAGTCGTGGATGTGTGCAGTTTCCTGATAGTACGACATATGACATTGAGGGTGCAGGAGATGTATGCCTTATGCTACCTAGTGGAGCATCACTTATGCTCAGACATGTACGCTATGTGCCTTCATTCCCTATGAGCTTCATTTCAGTTAGCCAGTTACAGGAGAGCAGATGTTATGCATTCGTTGGTGAGCATCATTTTCAGTTGCAGTTGGGACAGCTTATGCTTGTCAGAGGTGCTAGGATTGGGCACATGTATCCACTGCAGGTACTTCATGTGAGAGACAGTCTCGTCTCAGTGGGAGTTCAGCCTTATGTGCGATGTGAGACTCTTCATGTCTCATTTTTTCTACCTACACATAGGTCTATTGACATTCATGATGCACATGTATGGCAGGATTCAGATGCTCAGATGGATGCACATGTAGAGCATGTTTTGGATGCTCATGATGCTTATATAGAGCATGATTTTATTGATCATATGGATGCTCATATGGAGCACACTTTGGATGATCAGTTGGATGCTTTAGAGCACGACATGGATGCTCATGTAGAGCATTGTGATGATACTCAGTTAGAGGTTGATCATCAGTTTGATCTTGATGTTGATGTTTTGTAGTTAGCTCATGTGGAGCATGATGATACACTTGGTGTGGTAGAGCAGGATAGCTCTTATGATACACAGTGTATGGTAGAGCATATTAGCTCTCAGGATACACAACTACACACATCCTTGGTTGCGAGCATGGCTGATTTGGATGCTGAGGAGTTAGCAGTTATGCAGTCATTCTTGGATTCGCTCATGTCAGATGTTGACACAGATATGTCACGACATGTTGGTCTTGATGATGGTGCTTTGGATGCCTTGGATATAGGCATGGCTGACATCCTTAGGTTAGCCAGGATAGCACAGGTTTCGTCAGCATTTGGAAGTCTGATGTACGAGTTATTATGCTCGAGACCAGACATTGCAGTTGCTATTGGAGCATTTGCACTTGGATTTGTCAGTTGTTGGATGATTGACACAGGCATGGAGCGAGTGGGAGCTTTGAAGGAACTTCATGAGTTCTTGCATCAGTCATATGTGAGCTCGACTCTTGTCGATATGAGTCTAGAGTAGTTTGAGGTGCATGGATACACCTTGTTCGAGGTAGTTGGTGTAGGCTGATCTGGTATGGGTAGAGATCCGGACTCTTCCTATACATTAGTGTATAGTCCTACATCATTCTTTGTATGTGTTACCACTTATGGTCACATTGACCCTTAAGTGGGAGATTGTTGGGGATGTAAAGGTCATGTGACCTTACCCCCATATTCATATATATACATCATATATAGAGTGTTTCCTCAAGAGAGATCATTATGTGGGTTTCGAGGCTCCCACGCATATCCGCGCGTCTCTCCTCTCTTCTCTCTCCCTCCATCTCCTCCTTCCTCCTCTTGTTCTGCACACCAAAGCCTTTCATTAGCCATTGTGGGCTTATATGATGCATCATGTATTGGTCGCAAAAGGACTGTGGAACATTGTGCAGGGTGTTGAAAGACGTCCTGTTACACCTGCAAATATAGGTGTTGCAAAACCAAAAGATGGTTCAGTTCGGGCTACTCAAAAATTGCAGCTTGTACATAGTGATGTTTGTGGTCCTATGTAGACACCTTCTTTTTGGAACTATCTTTACTTTGTGACTTTCATGGATGATTTTTCCAAGCACGCATGGGTATATATTCATTCAAGGCAAAGTCTGAAGTGTTTATGTGCTTCAAACAGTTTTTGGTTTTGGTTGAAAATCTATCAGCATGTAAAATGGGTACCCTCCGTTTGATTGAGGGGAATATATGTCTTCTGACTTTAATGCATTTCTAGCTGAATGTGGGATAAAACATCAATGTATAGAGTTGTATATACCTCATTAGAATGGGGTTGGTGAATGAAGGAATAGGTCATTCATGGAGATGGTGAGGTGTATGGTCAAGAGTAAGGCTTTACCACATAGTTTTTGCCTGAGGTTGTCATGTCTGCAACATATGTACTCAGCAGGTGTCCCACTAAAGCACTACAATCTTTCACTCCATATGAGGCTTGGCATGGTCCCAAGCCATCTATTTCTCATCTACGTGTTTTTGGTTGTGTGTCATATGCATTAGTGCATGAGCAACATTGTAGAAAATTGGATGATAAAGTAGTAAAATGTATTTTTGTTGGCTAGAGTTCTGAAAGAAAAGGCTATCGACTGTATCATACACAGACTAAATGCATTTTGGTTAGCCGTGATGTTTTTTTTTTGTGGAAGATGCTTTTCAGCCCTTACTTTCATGTACTAAGGAGATATATGTTAGCTCCAAAGACATGTATGATACTTTGCTACCTCTTTTCATAGGTGGACAGTCTAGTGCTGGTCCTAATGAGGCAACTTCTCAACCTTTGCAGGTTTCATGTGATGATGCAAATCATTCCATTTCTGATGCACATTTACATGATGCACTTGTTGATGAAAGAGACGAGGTTGAGTAGGCAAAGACTATGCCAAAATGATTGGTGCAGACTTTGTGTGACAGCAAATTAGATGCACCTTTGTCATACTTGTTCGGGCTCTCATAGTGCCTCTTTTGCATCAGATTGTTATGCTATGGCTACCTCTAGCCTCTCTCATGAGATTAAACCTATTTTGTTTGATAAAGCACAAAATTCAAAACATTGGATGGCTGCAATGAAATCTAAATATGATGCTATCATGAAAAAATGTACATGGTATGTATGTGACTTGCCTCCTGACAAGAATAATTGGCACTAAGTGGGTATAAAAGTTGAAGCATATAAACCTAATGGAAGAGTTGAAAGGTATGAGGCTAGGCTTGTTGCACAGGGTTATGCAAAGGAAAGAGGCATTGATTTTGATGAAACTTTTTCTCCTATTTGCTGAACACTAGTATTCGTAGCATCTATGCACTTGCAGCTTATCATGTTTGGAATGTACATGAGTTGGACATTAAAACAACATTTCTGAATTGTGACTTGCCTGAAGAAGTGTATGTTTTTCAGCCCTGTGGCTTTGTGCAAAAAGGGCATGAAAACCAGGTGTGCAGGTTAAAGAAGGCATTATATGGTTTAAAGCAAGCACCACATGCTTGGTGTGAAAAGATACATGCCTATCTGATTGCACATGGTTTTGAGAGCAGTGCAACTGAAAGCACCTTATATGTTAAGCATGCTAATGATGTGCTTCTGATCATTGTGGTATATGTTGATGACATTTATGCCTCATTTGAGATGTCTAATTTGGGGCATTTGCATCACTATTTGGGCATACAATTTATGCAAGTTGATGCTGGAATGGCTTTGTGTCAAATGAAATATATTGACACGTTATTGCAACGTTTTGGCCTTGAAGACTGTAAACCTATTTCCACTCCTATGGAGACAAGTTTACGATTGAGTCTTCATGATGCTATAGATGTTGGGAGTGATGGTTGGATGCACTCAAGAAATGAGTTGATGCTGCAAAACCTGCTTCACACCTGCCCTCCTTTTCTCCAGATAAGCTTAGTATACTTGTTTAGCTTCCAAATGACACAAAGAAACCATATATGTACTTTGCAAATGATTTGTGTAATGACCAAATCAAAACAGACAACTTTGCACTTCACAAATTCTAGAAAACTTGCTATTTCTGTAATGACACCTGCTCAGTGTTATGCTCAGTGTGACCAGCACACTTGAAATTGAAACAATTCCTTTTGGGAGTATTAAAGTACCTTAACAAGCTATCAATCACAAGTGGAATCACTCAAATTGATAAACCATACACTGAGAAATAAGTTTAGCAAAATTCTGATTACCCCGACTTTTTAGGAACTCTACAGACACAGACCAGTGTGCACTTCGAAGCAGATTTCTCCCCAATGGCTGAATGAAATCTTCTGAGATTTTGTATGCTTGTAGAAGACTTTGAGCTGGTTCCAATGAGCTATTAAACTCTTGATTTGGTTCAGTGAGCACTGAGAAATGCTCCTTGGAAGTTGACAGACTTGGAGTAGGAAACACAGAGAATCAGATATGTAGAATGTGTATATATCTATTGATTGATATGATTATACAAGCTCATTAGCATGCCAAGCATGGCTAATTGAGGAGTGGTGGTGTAGGCTATGGAGTAGCACTAACACACACAGTTACAATGAGAAAATACCTCGGGGAGTGAGCTGAAGTGACACTACTAATCCGCGACTTTTTGATTGTATCTTTTATAGAGAAAGAGTTGAGATTTGAATTTGAATTCAAATTCAAACCTCCTATATTCTCTATTCTAAAAGTAAGGAGATATTCTCTCCACCAAGCCAGCTACTTTTCCACGAATACAATCAAGTAGGTAGATGATTAAAGTGACTACAAGTGAATGTCAAGTCATATAGACTTTTACAATGAGTAAAAGGTAATAACACATAGGACTAGGTTCCTATGGTTCTTGCTTCTCATAGAGATATCCTTCAAGGGTTCCAAGCCAAATCTTCCAAGTGTTCAAGCCAATGTGTGAAGGCTTGATATGCACCAACAGCTCCCCCTCAAGCCAAGCACTTTGGCTTAAGTCTTCTTCTTCATTCTTCAATCACTTCCTGCAATCCAATCATGGATATGAATCTGCTTAACTTGTTTCCATCCAATGCCTTTGTAAGTAAATCTGCACATTGCATATTAGTAGACACATATGTCAATTGAATCTCTTTGCTAAGTAACTTCTCTCTCACATAGTGGTAATGAACCTCTATGTGTTTGGTTCTAGCATGATAAATTGGATTAGCTGCAAGGTGAAGAGAGCTAGTGTTGTCTCCAAAGATGATTGGTGGTCTTGTGTGTAGACCTAACTCTGTATATAGAAGCTTCAACCAGATAGCTTCTTGAGTGGCATTGGCAAGCCCTCTATACTCTGCTTCAGTGGATGACAATGCCACTGTAGGTTGCTTCTTGGCTGACCAAGAAATAGGCTTATCTCCTGCAAAACAAATGTTTCCTGAGGTGCTTCTCCTATCATCCTTGCATCCTGCCCAATCTGCATCTGAGTAAACTTTAATGTCAATATCTGATGTATAAGGAAAGTACAAACCATGACTTTGAGTTCCCTTTAGATACTTCAGGATCTTCTTTGCTGCCTCTAGGTGAGGTACTCTTGGTTTGTGCATGAATTGACTAAGCACACTAACTCCATATGCTATGTCAATTCTTGTCAAGGTAGCATAGTTCAAACTACCTACCATACTTTGATATCCTGTGATGTCTTGGACTTCTTCTCCTTCATGAGCACTTAGCTTTAGGTTGACCTCCATTGGAGTAGTAGATACTTTAGCATCTTGCAAGCCAAACTTCTTGACCATATCCTGTACATACTTCTTTTGAGTGATATATATACCTGAGTTGGTGTAGACTAACTCAAGACCTAAGAAGTACTTCAGTAATCCAAGATCATTAATCTTGAATTCTTTCATCATCTGTCCTTTGATGTGTCTAATCCCATTGACATCATTGCCTGTAATGATGATGTCATCAACATAAACACACAAGTAGATTACCTCTGTACTACTTCTCTTTATGAATAGAGAAGTGTCTGCTTTACTCATCACAAATCCTTGATCTAGGAGGTAGGTTGTCAACCTGTAATTCCATGCTCTAGGTGCCTGCTTTAAACCATACAGAGCCTTCTTCAATTTACAAACATAATGTACCTTTTTTGGATCTTCATAGCCAGGTGGTTGTGACATGTAGACTTCTTCAGATATCCATCCATTCAAGAAAGCATTCTTGACATCTAATTGGTACATATTCCAATTCTTGGATGCAGCTACACTTACCAAAATTCTGATAGTGGGCATCTTAGCCACAGGAGAAAATGTCTCCTCATAATCAATGCCTTGGATTTGTGCAAAGCCCTTGGCTACCAACCTAGCTTTGTACCTGTTTATTGTTCCATCTGAATTCTTCTTTAGTTTGTAGATCCATCTGGATCCTATTACCTTCATAGAGTCTTTCTTGGGTACCAAGTCCCATGTATCACTCTCCTTGAGAGCTTCCATCTCTTCATCCATGGCTTCTTTCCATTCTGGTTTGGTAATTGCTTCTTCATAGGTACCTGGTTCTTCATTCAACAAGTCCTTTGCAAGATATACAGAATGTTTAGTTACAAGTGATGTGTCATACCCAAATCTGATAGGCTTCTTCTTTTCTCTTTGAGATCTCCTCATTGCTTGTGTTGAGGATTCTGGTTTTTCTTCTAGTTGCTTCATCTTCATCTTCCCTTTGGACTTCCAAGCCTTGAACTCTTCAAGATTTATTGTATCATCATCATCTGAGCTTGAATCTTCTTGCTGAATTGGTTCCTCCTTGGTGAGCTTTGGAAAATCTTCTTCCATGTCATAGGGTAGGCTAATCTTCCTGCATTCATTTTCATACCAAGAGTCATTCTCATCAAAGATGACATCTCTGCTTACCTTAAAACCTTTGTTTGTTGGGTTGTAGAATCTGTATCCCTTTTGGTTCAAATCATAACCAATGAAGATACATTTTTCAGCCTTGGGGTCTAGCTTTCCCCTTACCTGTGAGGGAATATGCACATATGCAACACAACCAAAGATTTTGCAATGATCCAGAGAGGGTCTCTTACCATGCCAAGCTTCATATGGTGTCATGCCATCAAGTGATTTGGATGGCAACCTATTGATGAGATAGGTGGCAGTGGATACACTCTCTGCCCAAAGATAATTTGGCAACTTCTTTTCATTAAGCATAGACCTAGCTGTTTCTACTATAAGTCTATTCCTTCTTTCTGCTACCCCATTTTGTTCAGGTGAGTACCTTGTAGTAATCTCCCTTTTGATACCTCTTTCCTGCAAGAAATCTTCAAACTCATTGGAGAAGTACTCTCCTCCACCATCTGACCTTAGCCTCTTCAAGCTTCTTCCTGTTTGATTTTCAACAAGTGCAAGATACCTCTTGAAACAATTAAACACTTCATCTTTATGCTTCATAAAGTATAAAATGGTCCACCTGCTATAATCATCAATGAAGGACACATAATACCTTGAACCTGAAATGGAAGGGTCCTTGCTAGGTCCCCAAACATCTGTGTGTACCAAGTCTAGGTAGTCTTCATGCATGAAACCTTTCCTTGAATAGGGTAATCTATGAGACTTACCAAATTGACATGATCCACACTTGTAAATCATGTGTTGCTTGGACACATTAGGTATCCCAAGCACACATTGATCCCTGCACATTTGCTTTAGGGTTCTTTCACCTCTGTGCCCTAATCTCTTGTGCCATATTTCTAATTCTGAAAGTGTCTGATCCTTGTAATTATATAAAGCAATGTTCTTGGTATCTTCTAGCTCAAATGTAAATAATCTACCTGATTTCTCCCCTTTGGCTATCCTTCTGAATCCATGTCTTGGGTCCTCCACATATGCTCCATGTTGTGTGAATCTGACCTGCAAACCTTTCTCCACAATCTGACCAACACTCATTAGATTCTTGGTGATGGTTGGTACATAGAGTACCCTGCTCAATAGGTTCTGGTTACCATCACATGTCTTCACATTTCCAATCTTAACAACAGAATCTTTAGTATCATCACCTGTTTGTACCTGATGTTTGCCCTTGGGCTCTTTCAAATCAAAAAGTAATGCCACATTGCCAGCTACATGGTTAGAACATCCTGAGTCAATGTAAAATAAATGATCATCATTTGTACCTGCCTTGGAGGTCATATTCATGATCAATAGGGAGTCATCTTGCTCCTCTGTGTAATTGTTGTAGTCTCTTCTATTTCTGAATCCACCTTGGTAATTACCATTGTGGTTGTGATTGTAGTTGTTGTTGTATTGATTGTTGTATCCATTGTAGCTTTGGTGTTGATTGAATCTGCCTCTCCCTTTAGAGTATCCACCTCTTGAGTAGCCTCTTCCTCTCTGATTCTTGTAATTCTTGTAGCATTCATCTGTGGTATGGTTGGACAATCCACAAATGTTGCATGGTGATGAGTTGTAGGGTCTCCCCCTACCTGACTTACCTCCTCTGCCTCTTCCTCTAGATGACCTACCTCTCCCTGCATAATTAGCTTGAGAGGTAGAGCCTTCTTCATCCTGTTTCTTCCCTTTACCTTTATCTTTAACTTTCTTATCAGTATAGAGAGCAGAGGGGTTATTACCTTTTGATTGATCTCCTGCCTTTGTAAACTTTGCTTCATGTGTAAATAGTTGCCCCATGAGTGTTGTGAGATCAGGAGTATGCATGTCCATATAGAGGTCCATTGCAGTGGTGAAACTTTCCCACTTATCATCTGCCTTGAGTCCATTTGTTACTTGCCTGACTATTTGCTCCTCTTCAATCTCCTCTCCAATGCTTGCTAGTTGGTCTGCCACATCTTTGATCTTTGTCACATACTCTGAGACTGATTGCTTGGGCTGCTTCCTAAGGGTTGTGAACTCAATCCACAATTGATTCTTCCTAGCCCTTGTGTTGGAAGAAAAGTAGTTTGACAAGGTTTCCCAAGTCTCTTGGGAAGTCTTACAATTCCTTACATGAGATAAAAGAAAGTCAGATATAGAGTTTAGAAGGTAAGACCTTGCCAAAGCATCCTTTGTACACCATTGGTTGAGTCTTTCATGTTCATCCTTTGTGGGAAGTCCTCTAGTCTTGAATGAGGGCAATTCCTCATCTCCTGATATGTATCCAAATAAGCTTCTCCCTTGTAGATAGGTCTTCATTCTCAATGACCAAGCCTGATAATTGTTTCTGTCCAATTTGTCAATGAACGAAGGGAAACCATCACCCATGTTTACCTTCTTTGCTCTGATACCACAGTTGGGAGTGATGGTTGGATGCACTCAAGAAATGAGTTGATGCTGCAAAACCTGCTTCACACCTGCCCTCCTTTTCTCCAGATATGCTTAGTATACTTGTTTAGCTTCCAAATGACACAAAGAAACCATATATGTACTTTGCAAATGATTTGTGTAATGACCAAATCAAAACAGACAACTTTGCACTTCACAAATTCTAGAAAACTTGCTATTTCTGTAATGACACCTGCTCAGTGTTATGCTCAGTGTGACCAGCACACTTGAAATTGAAACAATTCCTTTTGGGAGTATTAAAGTACCTTAACAAGCTACCAATCACAAGTGGAATCACTCAAATTGATAAACCATACACTGAGAAATAAGTTTAGCAAAATTTTGATTACCCCCGACTTTTTAGGAACTCTGCAGACACAGACCAGTGTGCACTTTGAAGCGGATTTCTCCCAAATGGCTGAATGAAATCTTCTGAGATTTTGTATGCTTGTAGAAGACCTTGAGCTGGTTCCAATGAGCTATTAAACTCTTGATTTGGTTCAGTGAGCACTGAGAAATGCTCCTTGGAAGTTGACAGACTTGGAGTAGGAAACACAGAGAATCAGATATGTAGAATGTGTATATATCTATTGATTGATATGATTATACAAGCTCATTAGCATGCCAAGCATGGCTAATTGAGGAGTGGTGGTGTAGGCTATGGAGTAGCACTAACACACACAGTTACAATGAGAAAATACCTCGGGGAGTGAGCTGAAGTGACAGGACTAATCCGCGACTTTTTGTATCTTTTATAGAGAAAGAGTTGAGATTTGAATTTGAATTCAAATTCAAACCTCCTATATTCTCTATTCTAAAAGTAAGGAGATATTCTCTCCACCAAGCCAGCTACTTTTCCACGAATACAATCAAGTAGGTAGATGATTAAAGTGACTACAAGTGAATGTCAAGTCATATAGACTTTTACAATGAGTAAAAGGTAATAACACATAGGACTAGGTTCCTATGGTTCTTGCTTCTCATAGAGATATCCTTCAAGGGTTCCAAGCCAAATCTTCCAAGTGTTCAAGCCAATGTGTGAAGGCTTGATATGCACCAACAATAGATGCATTTGATGCTGTTCTCTATCAGTAGGCTATTGGATGCTTGATTTACTTATGCATTACTCAACCAGATATTTTGTTTGTTATCTCACAGATGAGTAGGTTTATGCCTTGCCCAAGTGTCAAGCATTGCTAGGCAGTTAAGTGCATCTTTCTCTACTTGAGTGGTACTGGCTATGTGGATTGTTTTATCCCAAGGGGGGATCACTATTGCGAGATTTGCATGCTTTTTCTGACAGTGATTGGGCTGGTTGCTATGACACTCATGTGTCCACTAGTGGCTTTTGCTTCATGCTTGGTAGCTCATATATATCTTGAACTTGAGCAAGAAGCAGCCTATAATGTCCACTTCCAGTTGTGAGGCTAAGTAAAGGGCAGCTTTGACAACGACTGTTGAGTGTGTGTGGCTTAGATCCCTTATGGCTGATTTGGGTGTTGGTTAGTCTTCTACCATCACCGTCTTCAGTGATAGTCAGAGCACATTCACAGTTGCGAGGAACCCTCTGTTCCATGCTCGCACCAAGCACATTGAGGTGCATTATCATTATGGCAAGGAGAGGTTCTTTGCTAGGGAGATCAGCTTGGCATATGTGCCCATACAGGAGAACATTGCAGACCTTTTTACGAAGGCTCTACCTAGGGAGAGGTTTGAAGCTTTCTACAAAGCTTTGGGCTTACTTCCTTTTGTGGATTGATTCCACATAGCTTGGCACTTCCTTATACATGAGTGATAGCTCCTTGTTCACCGCATCACTCCTTGGGGGGATTTGTTGATATATTTAGGTAGTGATGTGTGTGAATACTCTAGGACCACCATGGCACTTTTTTCCCTCTTTAGGAGGTTTTTTTCCCTTGACTTGTATATACGCCTATTGCCCTAACGATCCACTGATCTTTTGTACATTCTAGTGGTAATACATTCAATATTGTGTGTTGTGCTCCAAGCATCTTCTTCTTCCTTGTGTTGTTCGCGTGCTTCAGCAGACATCTAACTCCAACAAGAAGGTCTATATTATTTGAAGAGTTTCACAATATTTTGACTCACCTAAAGTTGGTTGGACGCATCCAAATGAAGGATGGAGAAAATGTAGGTATACGTTTTGGTGTGATCTAAGAATCACTTACATGATTCATACACATTAAATGAAGCAAAAATTGAATTACATTGCTAGTGTAATGCAGCCAATAAGGAAGTTTGACATTTAGCGAAAGACATCTTTCACTTAGGTAGCCCCTTTTTTGCTTAGTTCTACAGTAACGTTGGAGGATTAAGGACGATCACTAATCTTTCCTGGTATGTTGTATATATATATATATATATATATATATATATATATATATATGTGTGTGTGTGTGTGTATGTATGTGTGTGTATTTTTATATCATTTTATATTGTGTTGGTGATCATTTACATTGCCATTAGCCATCAATTTTACGATTTCTTATCGCTAGCTTGTGCTCAATAGATTGTATTAGGCTTTGGAAACCTTGTAAGACCATTTTCTGCTTAATATGTTAGAAATTTCCTTTTTTCTTTTGTGATTATCTAAGTTCAGTCGGTCAGGGCAAGTCGCGTAGCTGTTTCTTTTTTTTCCTTTTTTTAATTTTTAAAGGAAGTTCGATCACTGCGATCTATACTTGTCCCGTTAAGTTTAAATTAATTGAAATATTAAATTCAAATTAATTGAAAGGCACAAGTGAAAGTGGATATTGTACCCATGTGATCTATTGTATTCCACAAAGAAGAGGTTAGATGCTTGACATTGTTCTAATTAATTTGGAATTAAGTTAAAATTTCAATTAGATCTACTCTTCTAGTTAAGCCTGAATTAATTGAAAGAACAAAGTGAAGGTAGGCATAATGCCCATGGAATCCATGGTATCCTAGAAAGAAAGGGTTAGACAATTGGCACTATTAAGATGCATAGCACGAAGTCCTACCAAGGTAGACCTAGGGAAGAGAGCATCATAAGGTCAGATGGATAACTAGTTTTAACAAGCTTGAAGGATCAACTGGTTTGAAATGTGTTGGAGGCATGCTACAATTTGAATAGCCTTGGACCATAGAGATTCATCTCAACACTATAGTGATGAGGGTGCCCATGACAAGAAGCGAGCGGGTTGGAACCCCCACCCCTAGCCTAAGAGATGGAGGCGTATCTTGAGTGTGACACGCATAATTCATTTAGAACCCTTTTGAAGTGACCTTGGAGCCATTCAAAATCTAGTGAAATCTATCTCATGTGTGTAAAGCCTCTAGTTTGGTCTATGTCCAATCTTCGGGAAACCCAAAAGACAGAGGACCATCGCCACTATGAATTAAGATTCTACGAAAGATCTTGTAATTTTTTCCTATGCACAAGAGTCAAAATCGTTTACTAGGAACTAGAAGCTAAGAGAAAAAATTTGCAATTGGGATTGATTTGTCATGATAATCGAATTTTCGTTGTAGAGTTGCCCTTCCTTATACAGTTGCAACTCCAAAGTTAAAGCCTGGAAGAGTAGGCCTCGGTTGAACCTCCATGAAAAAAAAAATCGTTTATGGAACTTTGAAAGAAGTCTTCTATGTCTTCATACCTTTGAATAGAAATCAACGTTAAGGGCAAAATTTGGACATATCTGTTGTTCACAAGCCCATCCAAAGTCATCCTACGCTCCACAGACAGAATGAAAGATCTAAGGGTGAGTTCAGACAAGGTGGTATAGTTTTGGTGACTTAGCTTCAGCCATATTTTCTTAAGTTCACATAGAGCAATAGCTCATCTTAAAAAATAAGCTCAATCGATATGTTAATTGGTAGAAGAATTCACATGACCAATCAGAGTAGACTTTTAGGTCAGTATACTTTTGTTCCGAAGGAGGTAGGTCATCTCAAAACATGATGGATCTAGAACATTGAGTCTTTTTCAACAATGAATGAAATATATCCATGTGATAGTATGGAGTGTACCGTCACTCTATGTGAACCCAACCTAGATTTATGCACATTCGTTAAAATTAGGAGAATTTTTTGCAATCCTTAAAGTCATTCTCCCGATGAGTCTTTCGATGTCGATGAAAAAAGTTTGGATTTTCCAAGAGCTTTGTTTGTTTTTTTTTGAGAGTACAATGAATTAGAATTACACACTCCCACACCCAACTTCATAAGGTAGAGGCACCCACCATAAGAGACTCATGGGCATGTCTAGCCAAGACTTGAACTCAGGACTTCTTTTCACAGTTTCAAAGCGTCAAACATTAGACTACACGGGCTCGAAAACTCAGGCTCCGAAACTCGACTTGAGTACAAACGATTTCTCACCCATTAAAATTTTTGACAAAACATTTTTCGAGTGTGGTTTGCTCATGTAGAACTTTGAAAAAGGAAAGGTAAAGTGGCATTGAATGAGCTTTGCACAAGATTGGAAGAAATAGTATTAGATGTCAAGACGATCATCGTACAGACCCCGTCAAGCAGGCGAGGCCATATGTACATAAAGTTCTCATGAACATTTATTGCTCGTAGGGGGGAGGGATCATGGATGTATACACTGAGAAATAATTCTCAATCAGGAGAACTTGAAGTTCGAACAGCCAGTTTTGATGAGAGGAAGCGATGGCAGGAACCCTAAACGATTTGCGACCAGATCAAACTGAAAGAAGGCTTCGTGCTGTTGGTAAGTACCAATGACGATGGATCTGCTCTCATACTCGCCGGTGGGACGAAAGGCGAGGCAGAAGACATCTTTATTCACTAAAATGACAGAGTTAGCACCGTAGATCTGCCATATCTCCGTCTTGCTCTTTCCGCTTCCTTTTAGTGCGATGTCGATCTGCGGAACGTTGTAGCCAACCCTCGAGAAAGTGGCTGTAGAGGCGTCAAAGCAGAGATCGAAGGGACTAACAGCAGCAACTTGTTTGATTCCCTGAGCTATGGCAGCCTTCTTGAACTCAGAAATCAGGGAATTGTAAATAACTGGAGTTAGCTGAGTATATGGGACGCTGGAGCTGAAGCGGGTGCCGCCGACGTAAGAACGGGAGGTCTTATTGCGCTTGATGTCGAGCAAGGATGAATCGATGGCAAGGGGAACACCGGCGACAGATATGGACTTCACCTGAAGAAAATAGGAGTCGGCCTCCTTCGAGAAAGAGACGATGGGAGTATAGCGCAGAAGCGTAGAGACATCAATACCCGGTTGAAACACGTAGGGTCCATCGCCAAAGAAAATAACCCCGGGCCTAGTGGTAGACGAAGGAAGGCAATACCCAAACTTCCGACTTACAGCCGGAATCTTTGAAGAGATTTGAGAAGGCAGGGCGATGGGGTTCCTGCTCAGCCCCGCTCCCCCTACCACGCCGGTAGGGATTTTACCTTCGGCGCCTTTTAGAAGGGTATCATCAGTACAGAGGAAAGCAAAATCAGGGATCACTACCTTGCTTAGAACTTGGTGGCCGTCTGTGCTTGGAAGAGCTATGGTGTCCCTCCAAACAGAGGTTCCCATGGTCCATATGGTGCTGATCGATGCCCATGAGGCGCAGGTGTAGTTGCTGCAGGCAGGGTAGGCTAATCCGACCTCATTGCAGGTGTCATAACATCCTGCGGGGCCGCAGATGTTAGAAGTGCACGATTGAGCGGCGGCGCAGGCGGCGGTCTCGTTGCAGAGGAGAGGCCTGAAGGTGGGCGAGGAGTAAGGGACGGGATCGACGCAATCACGCCACAGGTTACTGTTGTCAAGGTCAAGAATGAGAGGACTGCTTCCTGAAGGAGATGGAGGAAGAAGTTTCATAGTGTAGAAGGAAGTGGCGGCATCGAAGTGAATAGGTGCGACAAGGGCTGTGGGAGAGGCATTTGAGCTAGCGGAGAAGATGAAGAAAAGCAGGAATGTGAAGAAGTTGATAGTGGAGAAGGGAGCCATATCTAACAGGAATTGAGCTCAACGATGGAAGGAAGAGGATGATGCTTGGGGCGATGCGCTTCTTCATATATAGTCTCATGGGCGCTGAACGTGTTTGCATTATTATGTGTCTTCTTAAATTGCTACGCGGCGTGAAGCTCTGCTGCTTGTTTCTGATTAAGCAATCTGGATTCTGTATGTTCCAAGTCAACGCTATCACTATCGACCATAGTTTATCTCGTGAGCAGTTCGACATTAAGTCAAAAGCCTACCACAGACCACTGTTTTGTGGGGTAGGGGGTAAAATCAACAGCCTACCACAGACCACTGCTTTGTGAGATATGGGGGTCTCATAGATAGTATGCCCGTTCACTTGTACAAATGCAATTTCAAAGTTAAAGTTCGGAAGAGTAGACTTGGGTTGAACTTCCATTTAAAAAAAAAAACTGTGGGTGTTTTCAAGTCAAAGTTATCACTATTCACCATGGTTTCCGACCCTTGTAGTTTTCTTTGAAGAGAGAAATTAAGTCAATCACGATTTTTCTCAAAAGATCATGGCCGATTAGTTCATGTTAATACATAGCTATTAAGAAAATCAATGATCACATGAATGACTACTGGTTTTGAGAATACAAGGAATGTATCCGTGTGCATTTCTTAGTGCGCATGTGAGCTACTACGATCCCATAGATCCAAGGACTTCAAAGTAGTCAATACACTTAAAACTTTCTTTGCATAGGAGGAAGTCCGTGTAGCCAAGTGGTTTGATGCCTTGAATCTCTAGGAGGAAGTCCGGAGTTCAATCTTGGTTGGACGTGTATCTATGAGTTTCTCAAAGATGGATGCCTCGACCTTACAAGGTTGGGTGTCTGAGTGTGTTTTCAATTCATTGTACTCTCAAAAAACATTGCGGCGTGGTATGCGTTATAGGTTTTAGAAAAATGATTCGCAAGTTTTCTAGGTAGAAGAAAAATAAGTATATTAAAAGCCTCTATTTGAATGTAATAAGTGTTTTTCTAATTTTAGACAAACAACTCAAATTCAAGATTATTTTTTTTTTTTTGAGAAACAACTCAGAAGCTGATGTATTCATCATGAAGAGGATGGCAGACACATGATACGTACAAGAAATTTCCTCCAATTAATAGAATTTGTGATGGTAGAAGCATTACAAACGTCCAAACTACACTCAAGCATAGCCGTGAAAGTACAATGGATTGCTTCTTCATCACACATACTCAAATCTATCTCTCATTTTTCATTGCCACATGTTAGAGGATGCAAAACATCTTAAGAGACCTGGGATGCACTTGAGACCTACTTTTCTTCTAGAACCAAAGCAAGAAAGAATCATCTAAGGAGTGAGTTCAATCAAATGAAGAAGACACCAAAACAAAATATCATGGAGTTTGTTACATGGTTCAAGGAGGTTGTTGATCTATCAACATCGATTGGAGAGTTGATTCAAGAACAAGCCATCATGAGGCAGATTATAAATGGAATTAGAAGTGATAAGCAATGGCAATCCTTCACCATAGCTTATGATCTCATCATGGATGTACAAACCCCAAATTTCAACATATTCATTGGACAACTCTTCATGCAAGAGGTCAACAACAATCTGAAGGAAGGTTACTCTTATTAAGGTAATTCAACAAATGCTCTTTATGTAAAGAAACAAGAAAAGAAGCACAAAGGCACGAAGAAGGAAGACGATGAAGAAGAGATTGTCCAAGTCAACTATGTAGGCAAGAGCAAGTGGAAAGGGAAGAAGAAGGGCACAAAGCATGAAAAGTCAAAAGCCCAAAATTCTCAACCTTGTGCCATCTATGAGAAGACCAACCACAAGACTCAAAATTGTTGGCTCAATGGAAGGACTCAGGAAGGAGGTGGCAGAGGTAGATTTGGCAACACTAGAGGCAGAGGTGGACATAACTTCAACAATAACAAAAGAAGTCATAATACAAGGGACTTCAACAATTATTTAGAAGATCAATGACATGAAGCCTAACTACTTGTCATGAATGTGATCCACAAAGAAGGTAAAGATGATGACCATTTGTTCTACATAAGATTCAGGATGTTGAAACCATGTTGCAAGCACCACTACTCTTCTATCTGACTTGGAAAGTGCAAAGCATAGACATGAAGTAGAAACAAGTGATGATACTAAGCATAATGTGGAGAAGAGTGGTAATGACAAAGCTTCCAATGGGAGGACAAACATTCTTAGTACGGTTATCTATGTACCCTCTATCACTAAGAACCTAACAAGTGTAGGATAAATAGTTGAAAAAGGCTTGCAGGTTAGGTTCACCCAACATGGAGCTTTTGTGGAAGACCCATTTCAAGTCTTCATGAAGATACCGAGAGGGGAAAAGCATGGTAGGCTCTAAACTTTTGAAGTGGGAGAAACCAATAACATAGGTCTATTCAACTCTAGGTCTCAACCCCTAAGTGAACTTGAAGTGTGGCATAAGAGCCTTGCTCATGTGAAATGAAAGAACCTTGAAGGAACCTTGAAGGATATATGCAAGAATCAAAATGTTCTAGGTCTGTCAAACATATCAAAGCAACACATGATCAATAGATGTCATGCTCGTGAGATCTAGAAGGCCTAAAGACAACCATTCAACAACAAAGGCTACATCCCTAACAACTTGTTGGACGTAGTACATATTGATGTGTGGGGAAAAAGTCTAGAACCTTTATTGGTAGGCTTAAGGTATTATGTTTACTTTGCTCATCATCATAGTACATTGAACATTCTATACTTTATGAAGAATAAGAATGAAGTGTTTAAATGCTTCAAGAAGTAACAGGGTTCCTCGCAACTGCCAATGCGCTCTGACTGTCAGTGAAGATGGTGGTGGCAGAAGTCTGCCATAAGGCGTATGAGCCACACACACTCAATAGTCACTGTGAAAGCTGCCCTATACTCAACCTCACAACTAGAAGTGGCCACAGTAGGCGGCTTCTTGCTCAACCAAGATATACATGAGCTACCAAGCATGAAGCAAAAGCCACTAGTGGACACATGAGTGTCATAGCAACCAACCCAATCAGAGTCAGAAAAAGCATGCAAATCTAGCGGTAGTGATCCCCCCTTGGGATAAAACAACCCAAGTAGCCGAGTACCACACAAATAGTGAAAGATGCGCTTAACTACCTGCCAATGCTTGACTCCTGGGCAATGCATAAACATGCTCATCTGTGAGACAACAAACTGAATATCTGGCTGAGTAATGCATAAATAAATCAAGCATCCAAGAGCTTGCTGATAGAGAACAGCGTCAAATGCATCTCCAGCATCATGAAGACTCAATCGTAAACCTGTCTCCATAGGAGTGGCAATAGGCTTACAGTCCTCAAGGCCAAAACGCTGCAATAATGTGTCAATATATTTCATTTGACACATAGCCATTCCACCATCAACTTGCATAAACTGAATGCCCAAATAGTGATGCAAATGGCCCAAATCAGACATCTCAAATGAGACATGCAAATCAGCCTTAAAATCAGCAATATGCTTCTCAATAGGACCAGTGAGCAGCATGTCATCAACATAGACAACAATGATCAGAAGCACATCACTAGCATACTTAACATATAAGGTGCTTTCAGTTGGACTGTTCTCAAAACCATGTGCAATCAGATAGGCATGTATCTTCTCATACCAAGCACATGGTGCTTGCTTTAAACCATATAATGCCTTCTTAAACCTGCACACCTAGTTTTCATGCCCTTTCTGCACAAAGCCACGGGGATAAAAACATACACTTCTTCATGCAAGTCACCATTCAGAAATGTTGTTTTAATGTCGAACTGATGTACATTCCAACCATGATGAGCTGCAAGTACACAGATGCTCCAAATAGTAGTCATACGACATGTAGGTGCAAAGGTCTCATCAAAATCAATGCCTCTTTCCTGTGCATAACCTTTTGCAACAAGCCTAGCCTTATACCTGTCAACTGTACCATCCAATTTACACTTCAGCTTGTATACCCACTTAGTGCCAATGGCCTTCTTGCCTGGAGGCAAGTCACATAAAGACCAAGTACCATTCTTCATTATAGCATCATATTCAGATTGCATAGTAGCCATCCAATTTTTTGAATTTTGTGCTTCATCAAATGAAACATGCTCAGTCTCATCACACAGCCTAGATGCAGCCATAGCATAGCAATCTGATGCAAAAGAGGCACTATGAGAGCCTGATCGTGTACGATATGACAGAGGTACATCTAATTTGCTATCAGGCAAGGTCCGCACCAACCATTTTGGCATAGTTCTTGCCTGCTCAATATCAACTCTCATCAATAAGTGCATCATGTAAATCTGCATAAAAAATGGAATGATCTGCATCATCACATGAAACCTTCAAAGGTTGAGAAGTTGCCTCATTAGGACTAGCACTAGACTGTCCACTTGTAGAAAGAGGAAGCAAAGTATCATACATGTCTTTGGAGATAACAGATGTCTCCTTAGTACATGAAAGCAATGGCTGAATAGCATCCTCCACAATAACAACATCATGGCTAACCAAAATGCGTTTAGTCTATGGATGATACAGATGATAGCCTTTACTTTCCGAACTGTACCCAACAAAAATACATTTTATTGCTTTATCATCCAATTTTTTGCGATGTTGTTCAGGCACTAATGCATATGCCAAACAACCAAAAACACGTAGATGAGCAACAGATGGCTTGCACTCATGCCAAGCCTGATATGGAGTGATAGATTGCAGCGTTTTAGTGGGACACCTGTTCAGTACATATGCTGCGCACATGACAACCTCAAGCTAGAAACTATGTGGTAAAGCCTGACTCTTGACCATACACCTCGCCATCTCCATGAATGACCTGTTCTTCGTTTAGCAACTCCATTCTATTGAGGTGTATACGGCACTGTACACTGGTGTTTTATCCCACGTTCAACCAGAAACGCATTAAAATCAGAAGACATATATTCCCCCCCTCAATCAGAACGGAGGGTGCCCATTTTACATGCTGACAAATTTTTCAGGCAAAACCAAAAACTATATGAAGCACATGAACACTTCCGACTTTGCCTTCAATGGATATACCCATGCATGCCTAGAAAAATCATCGATGAAAGTCACGAAATAAAGATAATTCCCAAAAGAAGGTGTCTGCATAGGACCACAAACATCACTATGTACAAGCTGCAATTTTTGAGTAGCCTGAACTAAACCATCTTTTGGAAAGGACGAACGCTGCATTTTGCCCAAAATACAGCCTTCACAAACATGTTTTCCAGGTGCCTCAAGTTTGGGCAAGGAGGACACCATTTCAGATTTTTGTAGGCATAGCAAACTAGCAAAATTGAGATGACCAAAGCGTGCATGCCAAAGCTTTGCATCTGACATAGCCTGAGAATCATTTACTACACATGCCAAATCATTTACTGATCTTTCATAGTCTATGAGCTTATACATCCCATGACATAAAATGCCAGAAGCAATAATCACATCGCCATTTGACAACTCATGAACTGTACACCTGTCATCAACAAATTTCACAACCAAGCCAATCTTGGCTAATGCAGAAACAGATAACAGGTTCTTCTTGATCCCTAGCACAAATAAAGCATCTAAAAAAGTGAAAGAACTACCATCTAGAGTAGTCAAAATGATCTTACCAACTCCCATAACAGGATAAGAGGAGTTGTTGGCGCATGTAACAATATTCCCTGTAGGGGCAGACTCGAGTGAAGAGAAGAAACTGCACTGCGAGGTAATATGTTTGGTCGTTCCACTGTCAAAATACCAAACATATGAGTCTACTGCAGACATGCACTGCTCATGAGAGTATGGGTCAGAACTGCAAGTAGTAGTAAACGCCCATTCTTCTTCCTGCACAAGATTAACAGACTCTGTTTTTGGTGTAGAGGCCTCTGCAACAACCATTCCAGCCTCTTTCTTCTTTGCCTCTTTAGCAGCCAGTTTTGGAGAGTTCTTTATGATATGATTATTCTTTTTACAGTACTTACAAATCAATTTCTGCTTTTCTGATTTCTTCTTATCTTTATCTTCCTTCTTTGAATATGCAGAATTAGCAGATTTCAGCTTACTAGTTGAAGAGCTCCATTTTCCTTTTCCCTTCTGACTAGGCAAGAAAGCTTGATCTGCAACTCGCATAATGGACCTGTTTTTCTTGGAGTGATCTTCTTGCAACAGAACAAAGACTAACTCCTCAAATGATAAAGCATTTGGATTGCCTTTCATCATCAACCGAAGAGTAGAAGCAAAACTCTGATATGAATTAGGAAGACCATTCAAAATGGTCTATACGAGTGAGCTATCTGGTATAACCTCATCAGCAGAAATCAACTATTCCTTCAAGTCTTTGATCTTTGTTAGGAAACTATCCATAGAATCACCTTCATTCATGTGCTCACTCTCCAATTGTTTTCGGAGGTAAGCAACACAAGCCTCATTCCTAGCTTGGTACAATGTGGTAAGTGTATCCCAAGCATCATTAGCTGTTCTGCAAGAGTGAATGTGAAGAATAATGGCACGTTTGACAGACAAAGCTATCAATGCATGTGCTTGGGCATCTCTGCCATCCGAGCAAATGTGCTCTGTAGTAGGTGCAACAAAAACCACAGCATGAACATGAATATGCAGAATATCATCATCTTCGACACCTTCTGCATCAGCTTCTGTACCTGCAGTTGTAACAGTTGTAGATGTGATAGGACATTTTTCTACACCCTATATAATGTTCCACAATCCTTTTGCAACCAACACATGTCGCATCATATAAGCCCATAACGGGTAGTTGGTACCATCCAACTTATCCTCAATAGCCAACATACTGAATACACCACTGCTTTTAGCCATGGCCGATGACTAAAAGACCTTGATGCAGAGAATTAACTGTATCTCAAAAAGTTGAACATAACTGGCCAGACGAATTCGGCTAGCAGATTTCGAGACGCTTATATTGGCGAACAAAAACTGGTATATATCTTTGGCACAAAAGGACGAAATAGCTTGCACAAGCGCTGTGATAGTGCGTTCGGAGGCTGAAACGAGCTGAGATTGCAATTTTGGCACCATAGAGCGAAGATGTTTTGATCTTGGAGACACGTTGAGTATGCTCACCAAAATTCATGCGATTCTGAGACTGCAACCAGAGGAGTGTCGACAGCACCCTAGATGAAGCGACGACCTGCTCTGATACCAATTGTTGGAGTTAGACATCTGCGGAAGCACGCAAACAACACAAGGAAAAAGAAGAAGCTTGGAGCACAACACACAATACTAAATGTATTACTAGAGAATGTACAAAGATAAGTAGCCCATTAAGGCAATAGGCATATATACAAGCTGGGGGAAAAAACCTCCTAAAGAGGGAAATGTCCCGGTGGTCCGAGTGTGTTCACACACATCACTACCTAAATATATCAACACCATCCACCAAGCAATTTACCACAAGCAAGGATGTTGTGTTTGAAGAACACAGGTCATGGTATGATGAGTACAAACAAAAGGTAAACCTACCATATGATCTTGATTTTAATTTGCATCAATTAGGTAGAAAGCATGATACACAAGTCTAGGATCCAATAAGTGAATCTGATGATGATCAATATGAGAAGGAAAGAGACTATAAGCTTTGGAAGTCAAGAGGAAAGGCCAAAATGCAAAAATGTGGAGAATCCTCCAATTATACTCCTAGAAGGTCAACAAGGGAGAAAAAAGACTCTACATTTGTTACAAAGCACTCTATATTTGGCCAAAGACTCAGTTTCAAGAGGAATCTTCAACATATAAAGAAGCAAGAGGTAACCCTAATATGACTCTACATTTGTTACAAAGCACTCTATATATTTGGCCAAGGACTCAATTTCAAGAGGAACCTTCAAGATTTGTTCCAAAGGTATGGATATGACTCTATGTTAATTTTTACAAAGCACTCTATCTATTTGTCCAAAGAATCAGTTTTAAGAGGAACCTTCAACATATAAAGAAGCAAGAGGTAACCCTGATTGTGAAAAATCTAGGAAAGAGGAGATAGAAGCATTCAAAGAAATGGATGCTTGGGAGTTGGTGCCAATGCAAAATCATCATAAGGTAAAAGGTTGCACACAGGTCTATAAGCTAAAAAAAAATTTAGATGGATCAATTTGCAAGTACAAAGCCACATTAGTTACCAAAGTATGTGCACAAACTTATGGTATAGACTATGGGGACTTAGGCGACATTCTCCCAAGTTGCAAAGATGACTACAATCAGGACATTACTAAGTGTGACAGTTTCAAGAAACTGGAAGCTACTTAAACTTGATGTAAAGAATGGTTTTCTCAATGGTCAAATCAGTGAAGAGGTATACATGTCACAACCTCGAAGACGTGAAAACCCTAGTTATACATCTTATGTGTGCAGGCTCAAAAGGGCTTTATATGGATTCAACCAAGCTTCTAGAGCTTGGAATTTCATTTTGATAACCTATCTAGCAAATCAAGGTTCTAGGTCAAGAAATGTAGATCCTTCTTTGTTCATCAAGACAGATCAAACTTAATTTATCTATTTATGTGTATATGTATATGGCATAATTGTGACATGAGATGACTTGAATGACATACAAAGTATCAAAAGGCATATGCAAGAGGAGTTCAAAATCAATGATTTAGGTGGGCTAACATTCTTCCTAGGTATGCAAATCATATATAGAGATGAAGGGATGTATTTAACTTAGATGATATACAATCAAGATCTACTTCTAAAGTTCAAATTGGACAACCCTAAACCTGCAAGTACACCTTTGGACATGAATCATAAACTTAGTATTTATGAAGATGAGAAAAATGAAGACATTAAAGAGTATCAAATCTTGGTAGGTAGCTTGATATATGCTACTCATACAAGCACATATATTGCATATAGTGTAGGAGTGCTACGCGAGTTCATGCGCTCTCCAAGAAGACTACACATGGATGTAGCTAACAGAGATATTGCATATAGTGTAGGACTACATATATTGCAAGTTCTTGTATGGGAAGATATTGCATATAGTGTAGGAGTGCTAAGTGGTTTCATGCACTCTCCAAGAAGACCACACATGGATGCAGATTTATTCTTCATATTTGAATTACAAGATATATTTAGATGCATATGGGCAGCAGCTAAGGATAATAGAAGAAGTACCTCTAGTTACTTAGCATTTGCAAGTTCAAAGCTAGTTTTATGGAGCTCTAAGAAGCAACCAACAATTGCTTTATCCTCAATTCATAACAAATAGAGAAACACTAAATTGCATAGGGATTTTAATCAACCCTTATTATTCTATTCAGATTTTACACAATATTTAGCCTATCAAGTGGATGGTGCTTAGAATGGGATCACACTACACATGGACCCTCATTTTAGATCCACTCCAAGAAACAATCCCCTTCAGATTAACAAGAAAATCAATGAGATGTCAAGCATGCTTCTCAGTTGGACCATGAGCTCCAGTGAAATGCTATTATATATTTGTACCATGAAGCATATTTTTTAGGAAAAAAATGTTCTTCAATTGGGGGATAGCTCACCAAGGTTGAAGTTAAAATAATAATAGGAACTTCAACAATATTATGAACTAATTAACTAATTATAGAGGTTAAGGCTTAAGGATGGGAAGCAAAAGGTCTTGGGCCATACCCACTTGGGGATCATGGGGAGAATATTTTTCCACACATTCTCCAAATCCTAACACCTAACACTAGTAGACTTTAGTGGAAGGTGCTACAATAGTGGTGGAGGTTGCACATGCATATGTGGACTCTAGTTAACTTGAGAGGTGACCATTAAATCAAGAGTCTATATAATGGGTGGTTGGATGAAGACAAGCAAATCTTTTGCATGTGGGTCTATAATGTGTTACACACACACACACATGTTTCTAAATTATGAAAACCAAGAAACAACATAAATTCATTATAAAGCTGAGAAGCTCAACCATAATGAAGATTTGATGGGTCTCTGATTTCTTGCCAAAGCACTATTTGAGAACTCTAATATACTGCCATATTAGAAATGACCAATTTCATATGCATAAAAAATCCAATCTTTGCTATTTGAGAAAAACAAATGTGAAGTAGTTAACTATTAGGCGGTATGACCTCGTCATGAAGAGCAAGTTATGGCTTAGAGCTATCTCCTTTAACAAGCTTATTTCACCTTATTGTGGACAAATTCAAGTGCTACGGCGGTTGATCTCTCCATGAAGAGGAACTTATGACTTATGATAATCTCCTTAAAAGAGTTATATTGAAATTTTTAGGGACGAATTCAAGCCTCAACGTGCCTCTCTCCCTCTCTCTCATACACACACACACATCGATTGACCTATATCCAAGATTATCATGATGATCACGACTTCAAAGAGACAATGCTTAAAGAAGCATGTACACCCATAGTTCAGGAAAATAGTGCTTTAACTTCTATTTGTGCCAATTTGAAATCTCGAATTCCTTTTTTTTTAATACTTCAAATAAGTATGCTAAAAAATAAAAAAACAATAGGAAAAGAAAATGTTCCCTTTTCTTTCTAATCAGAAGGAAAATTTCTTGTTCAAGAGTATAATCTAGAGAAAACATGCCCTTTCGTAAAGGAGACAAGAGGATATTTATTGTTGGTGCAATAGAAACCAAGCCCACATACTTGCTTAATTATCATAACTCTTATGGGACTCTATACGATCAACCTCTTGTAAAAGTCCTTCACATTTACCTTTGTAAAAGTGTTCTACAACCATGAGGAAGTTAGGAAGCATCAAATCTTGAAGTATTTGGTAGTTGCGTAGTGAGAGAATATATTCTATACTTTACGACTCACTTTTAGGTGCTCTTTTGAATTTGAATTCAAAAGTTTAGCTCCAAATTCAACTTTAAAAAGGAGGATCAAAACGTGTTATCTCGATTTTATGAGATCACTTAGAGAGGACATATTTTGATTTGAAGAGCTCACTCCATACCTCATTCATACTTCTCACATTGTGCAATTGATCCTTGCCAATGACATTGCATTTGTACATGTTTTAATATATACATGTTTTCACTTCTCTTCTCTGTCATAACTACATCATAACAATGATTCTCTTAGAGCTTTTTCTCACTGTATGTCTAGTATGTTGGTACAAAATCTTATTACCATTGATCATCTCAATCGTGAGATATTCGCATGACATTGCTCTCTCATTTATTGACTGATGCACCCCGAAAATGACGGGAATGTTATCTGGTTTGCTAAATATCATTCTCAGTGTGTAGTCCATCATTTTTTATGAAATTACTCATGATTGGTAACTATCTAAGCTAATTAGATTTCTCCAAAAGGAATTAAGCTAATTGCTACTGTGCTTAGAGAATTTTTCAGAACACTGAATAGGTGTAGAGATAAGAATAACAAGTTTTTTCGTCTTCGATCAATTCGTACCTACATTTTTAATCCATTGATTAGTGGATCATATTACAAACATTATATATCATTATTTATGCTCATTAGGTAGCTAAAGAGGCCCACTATTCTCCAATAACTATTTTTGGTAGGTGTGAAGCACGTTCAAGAAACACCACTTCATCTCTGAAGACTATCCGCCATATCGTCCAACAGTAGTATTAGAGCAACAACAAGCAAGATGGGAGATGGATTTCCATCCTTCATTGACAAATTGGACAAAACCAACTACTCAACATGGTCACTAAGGATGCAAGCCTACCTTCAATGGAGAAGTCTATATGGATATCTCTCAGGAGATGAAGAGATGCCAACATTCAAGAGCAAGCATCAACACACAAGGGAAGAGCAAGAAAGGTTAACCACATGGTGTGCAAAGGATGCTCTTGCTAGGTCTTATCTATTAAACTCAATATCTGATTTCTTATTGCCTCACAATAGGAATTGCAAGACCTCCCAAGAATTTTGAGAAGTAGTCTCATCATATTTCTCATCAAATACAAGAGCTAGGAAGAATCACCTATGGATGGAGCTTATAACTCTAAAGAAGCAACCAAAGCAAGGAGTAGTTGATCATGTAACCAAGGTGAAAGATGTGGCTCACCATCTTGCAAGCATTGGAGAGGAGATAGAAGAACACATAGTAAGGTAGATCATTAATGGCATCAAATCTGATGATAAGTGGGAGTCCTTCACCAGAGCAATGGACCTCTACATGGATATGAAAATACTTGACCTCAACACATGGATGGGGCAAATCTTCACCCACGAGAAAAAGCTCAACAAGAATGGTGACAAATCTAGAGGTAATCAATCTTCTTCCCTTTATAGATATAAGAATAAAAGTAAGGATAAAGGTGAAAGCAAGAAGAATGAAGAAGAGGCTAGTACCTCTCAAGCTAACTACACAAGTAGAGGAAGAGGTGCTATAGGAAGGGGCAGAGGAGGAAAGCAAGGCAGGAGGAGATTCTACAAGAATCCACCTTGTAACATTTGTGGTCTTACAAACCACACCATAGTTGAATGCTTCAAGAACATAAGGAACCAAAGGGGAACAGGATTCCATAGAGGTAGCTATGGACAATCCAGAGGATGGAGGAAGCAACTACAATCATAACTACAATCAAGGCTACAACAACAATAATTATCATGGAAGTTTTAGACGAAGAAAAGATTATAACAACTACATAGAAGACCAAGAGGATTCTCTACTCATCATGAACATGACATCCAAGCAAGGTAAAAATGGTGAGCATCTTTTCTGTATTGATTTAGGTTGTTCTAATCATGTGGCTAGAAATGTAGCTTTATTATTTGATCTTGAAAAATTTAAAGGGAAGCAAGAACTATAGATAGGTGATAATACTAAACACTAACTCAAGCAACTTGGAAATGTCAAGACTTTTGATGGTAACATGAACCTCTTAAGTAAGGTTTTGTATGTGCGAGATATAACCAGAAACCTAATTAGTGTTGGAAAGATTGTTGAGAAAGGGTTATAAGTCAGATTCACTAGGCATGGAGCATATGTGGAAGACCCTCCACAAGGCTTCAAAAGGATTTCTAAAGGTGATAAATCTAGTAGATTATTAACATTTAAGATTGAACACACCAGGAACATAGCACTCTTCAATTTTAAAGATCAAACTCTATTTGAGCTAGAGATATGGCACAAAAGGCTAGGACACATAGGAGAAAGGACACTAAAGCAAATATACAGGGATCAGAGTGTGCTTGGCATCCCCAATGTGTTCAAGCAACACATGATATACATATGTGAAGCATGCCCATTTGGGAAAGCTCACAGACAACCAATCAACAGAAAGGGGTACATGTATGAAGACTACTTGGAGCTTGTCCACACTGATGTGTGGGGTCATAGCAAAGATTCATCAATCTCAGGTTCAAGGTACTATGTTTCATTTATAGATGATTATAGTAGATGGACAATACTTTACTTCAGAAAGCATAAGGATGAAGTATTTACATGTTTCAAAAAGTATTTGGCATTAGCTGAGAACCAAACAGGTAGAAGCTTGAAGAGGATTAGATATGATGGAGGTGGTGAGTATTTTCCACATGAATTTGATTCATTTCTACAAGGTAGAGGCATAAAAAGGGAAGTAACAATACGATATACTCCTGAATAAAATGGATTGGCAGAGAGAAGAAATAAGTTGATAGTTGAAGTTTCAAGGTCAATGTTGAATGAGAAGAAGCTACCTAATTACATATCAACATAGGCTATCTCCATAGCCACTTACTTGGTCAACAGGCTCCCATCCAAATCCTTGGATCGAATTGACCCTATGGAGCATGGAATGGCAAGAGACCCTCATTGGACCATTGCAAAATATTTGGTTCCATTGCTTATGCACACATTCCCTCACAGATTAGAGGGAAGATTGACCCTAAAGCTAAAAAGTGTATATTCATTGGGTATGACGAAAATCAGAAGCGTTATAGGCTATACAATCCCACTAACAAAGGATTTATAGGTAGTAGGGATGTAGTATTTGATGAAAATAATTCATGGTTTGAAGATGATTGTAGGAAAGTCAAGTAACCTTATGATTTGGAAAATGATTTTCCAACTCTCACTCAAGAAGATCAACAATTACCAGAAGACATCAATTCAGAGGATGAAGAGAAAATTGATCTCAAGGTTTGGAAGTCAAAAGGCAAGGCCAAGATGAAGCAATTGGAACACACTCCAGAGTCCACCAATCAATCACTCACGAGATCTCAAAGGGAAAGTAAAAGGCCCATAAGGTATGGCTATGATACATCATTAATCACCAAGCATTCTGTGTATATTACTAAAGACTTTATCACAAAAAAAATCTTCCTCATTTGAAGAGGCTAGTAAGAGGAAAGAATGGAGCGAAGCCATATTGGAAGTAGAAGCACTTCAGGGAAAACATACTTGGGACCTAGTTCCCAAGAAGCCAAGCATGAAGGTAATAGGATGCAGGTGGATATATAAAATAAAAAAAATTCAGACGATTCTATAAAGAGGTACAAGGCAAGATTAGTGGCAAAGTGGTTTGCTCAAACCCATGGAGTGGCCTATGAAGAAGCCTTTTCACCTATGGAAAAAATTCCAATAATTAGGGTTTTTGTTGGTGTTGTTGCTTCCACGAATTGGAACCTATATCAATTAGATGTCAAGAATGCATTCTTAAATGGATGGATATGAGAAGAAGTGTATATGGCACAACCACAGGGTTTGAAGATAAAGATAAATCAGGTTTTGTATGCAAGCTAAGAAAGGAACTCTATCGCCTAAAGCAAGCTCCTAGAGCTTGGAACCATAGGATTGTTACTTATTTGCAGGATCAAAGTTTTGTGGCTAGCAAGGCAAACTCGTCTTTATTTATAAAGAAGATCAACTTAGAAGATATCTACTTATGTGTCTATGTGGATGACATTATCATTACAGGAAATGATGTTAATGGCATCAAACATGTTAAAGCTCAACTAATGGAAGAATTAAAAATTAGTGATCTTGGTTTGTTAACATATTTGCTTGGTCTAGAACTTGTGTATATAGATTCTAGTATATTTATTACTCAAAGAAAATATATTCATGATATGTTGGTGAAATTCAAGATGGACAATACCAAATTTGTAGGTAAACCCATGGAACTCAATCATAAGCTTAGTTCTCATGAAGGAGAACTCCTTGAGGATGTTACAAGTTATCAAAAACTTGTAGGGAAGCCCCACATGAAAGTTGCCAAGAGGGTGCTAAAGTATCTAAAAGGCACCATAAATGAAGGATTGTTTTATCCCTTCACTTTTGACTTAGACATAAAGATGTATTTTGATGCAGATTGGGTTGGCACATGCACATACATACATATACACACACATACACATGCACATACATACATACACACACATACATATACACTTAGGTACACACATATGAATGAATTATATAATTAAAGTATTAAAACACATACACACATGCACACACACATGCACATACCTACATATACACATATACATGCACATACACACATATACACATAGAGTTACACATATACATGCACATACATATACACACACATACACATGCACATGCACATACTCATACACACATATACACTTACACATGCACATGCACATACATACATATACACACACATACACATGAACATACATACATATACACACACACATAGATATACACTTAGGTACACACATATGAATTAATTATATAATTAAAGTATTAAAACAAATGCTTAATATAAACAATAATAACAATCAATAGAACAAAACTCTTCATTACTTAATACCATACACACAATTCAAAACATAACTGAAATGAAAAATATATAGATAATATATATATATATATATATATATATATATATATATATATATATATATATATATATATATATATATATATATATATATATATATATATATATATATATATATATATATATATATATATCAATGTAAATACATATAGTCCAATGTCATAATCAACTAAAATCCTAATCATCATCATCATGATCATCATCATCAACAATATCATGATCATCCTGATCCTCCTCATCCTCATCGTCATGATCACACTATGACGATCAAGATCGTCCCTCCTGTGTCTGTCTCTCCACCTCATCCATATTTATCTCTCCATAATACTCTTGTATTACATATAACAAACATAAATAAATAAAACAATTAAACAATTCATAAAAATAAAATAATTATATAAAATTTAAAAATACTCACAAAGGCATCAAGATGATCTTGCATATACTCGTTCAAACGCCGACATCCAAAATGTGTAGCATACTCGATCTCATGTTTCGTAGGATATCGGCCATAATCCTTCCACTGCATTGAAATAAATAAAAAACATTAGTTGCTTGCATTTTAACTAAAATAAAAAATATACTCACAATAACACATATACTTACAAATGTAGCTACAAAACCATTATGGCCCATTTGGCCTAGGTGAGAATTACTAATGAATTTTATTTATATGTGTAGATTCCAACATATGATGTTGATGATATTCCTCCACAGCATTCACAATTACCAGTAAGACCTCATTTATCAGAAGCTTCCATGAGAAGGCTGCGCAAAACTAATCCTGTGCAATATGCAAAGTTGAAAGATCTATATTCAGAAGACGATAAAGTATAGGATTTGTGTGACAATGATGAAGATGATGGCATGGCATATTTTATTGAGGATTGGTATCAAAATGACAGCGAGAGCATTGATATTTCTAAAAATGAGAAATATCTTCGAGAGGAATGTCTAAAGCATGTATATGAAGGAAGTCGTTTGACACAACTACATGGGAGCTTAATTATTCTCAACCTTCAAAATCGTTTTGGATGAAGTAATGTATCTGTTTTGACACTATTAAGGTTTAATTTTCAATTTTCTATCTATATATATATATATATATATATATATATATATATATATATATGCATAAATATATATATATATATATATATATATATATATATATATATATAATTACATGCATGTTTTTATTCTTACTTTAGATAAGGTAAGAACAAGAACCTGAATTGAATGGACACTTTTTGTCCGTGCATCTTTTAAAACTATTAATGCATCTTTCAAAATATTCACGAAAAATTTGATTGTTTGGATGGCAGGATACGATTGTTTGTTTTGAGGATATGAAGTATGTACCTTCATTGAATGATCGATTCTATCATATATTCAGTTTGAAAGTGAGAAGTGGATTTATAATTGCTATTCAAAGAATTTGGCATTGTTTATAGGCCATACAATGGTGACATGGATGAATCGCATGCACAGAGGTTACTCAAGATAGAGCAATCTAATTATAATGGACTAGTGCCAGCAGGATTCCTGGGGTATGCAGTAAACCTCTGTGCATGCGATTCATCCGGGTCACCATCGTATGGCCTATAAACAGTGCCAAATTCTTTGAATAGCAATTATAAACCCGCTTATCACACTTTCAAACTCAACATATGATAGAATCGACAAATCATTCAATGAAGGTACATACTTCATATCCTCCAAAACAAACAATTGTATCCTGCCATCCAAAACAATCAAATTTTTCGTGAATATTTTGAAAGATGCACATAAGCATACACATATATAAAATTATATGCATATATATGTATATGTATATTTATTTATTTACTTATTTTAATATATCTTTTTTTGATAAACTTACAATTATTATCTGAAAAGTTTTTACCAAGTTAGAATATTCTTCCTACCTCACATGATGAAATGAAGAAGATAATCAACAATCTTGGCATAGATTATCAATGTATACATGCATGTCCTAACGATTGTATTTTATATAGAGGTGAATATGCAGACTCTTTGACATGTCCCAAATGTCAATCTCCTCGATATAAGGGCGAAGAAGGTAAAATCCCAAAAAAGGTATTGAGACATTTTCCATTGGCTCCACAAATTAGACATATGTTTCAAAGCCCCGAATTATCAAAGCTTTTGAATTGCGGACATGATCACAAAAGTACTGATGGAATAATCAGAATTCCTCATGATAGTGTTGCTTTTCAGCATATTGATTCTACATGGCCTGAATTTGCACGAAATACACAGAATCTAAAGTTAGGAGTTTCATTAGATGGGGTTAATCCATTCTCCATGAAATATAGTAAATGGTCAACATGGCCAGTGGTAGTCATAAACTACAATCTTCCGCCATATCTTAGCATTATAAAGGAACACTTAATGCTTTCACTTTTAATCCCAGGCAAAAGACAAGTTAAAGATATGAATATATATCTTGCTCCTCTCATTGACGATTTTCAAGAGTTATGGAGAGGTATTAATGTCATTGATGTATCGAAAAGCATAAATGAAAGACACATTACGGTTCGTGGTATTGTGGCTTTGACTATTCACGATTTTCCAGGATATGGTGTTTGTTCAGGTATTGATGTAATTTTTTTATTCAATATGCATGTAAATAAGTATGATTTAATCTAATTATAGTTTTATAATTTTCATGATGCATGAATATCTACTAAGGGTTATAAAGCTTGTCCATATTGTGGTGATTGGTTGAGATCAATCTATAGTAAGAATCTCAACAAAAATATTTATCTTCGACATGGACGATTCTTGCCTGATGATCATCCATTAGGATCTAAAAGAGAAGCAATACATTTTAATGGAAAGCTTGAAACAGGTCTCTGTCCAAAACCTATGACGTCTATGGATTGGTATAAAAAATGGACAGATGGACCTCTGATAGATCCAGAATCAGAAATCTTCAGTGATGATTCAGATAGTGAGTATGTGAACAAAGGTAAAGGAAAATTGGCACTTGCAGAGAACATATCAATATGGCATTCTTTGGAGTATTGGAAAGAGTTAAAAGTATGTCATCTTCTTAATCCTATGCATATATTAAAAAATATTGGGTATTCACTATGGTAAGATCTTCTTGGACTAAAAGATACCACAGCATCAAGGAATGATTTGAAAGATAAAAAATCCAAACCAAAGTTATGGCCAGTTTTTGATAGACATCGACAAGAAACGACTTATGCACCTGCTCCTTGGGTACTTACAACAAAAAAGATACACACTATCAACAATAGAATTCAATTGATTAAGACTCCTACAGGATATGGAGCATCTTTTCAAAACATGTTTACTATGGATGATAAGAGCTTATTTGGGTTAAAGACCCATAACTGGCATAACTTTTTGAAACATACTTTACCTTTGGTTTTCGATGGATGTACAACAAAAGGAGTATGAGATGTGATCTATCGTCTTGGATCACTTATAAGCTAATTATGATACTTTGATATTTAATATGTATGAATATTGGATATCTTTTATTTTTTAATTAACTTCTTTATAATTGTTTCTATGATATGTATAGGTGGATTACAAATAAAGAGATTGACAAAAACTCGATCCCACAAAAAAACGTGAATGCAAAGAGCTACTATGTTTGATGGAGAAAGAACTTCCTACTTCATTTTTTGATATTCAAGTTCCTTTGTTAGTCCATCTTGTAGATGAAATAGAGATTCCAGGTGTTTTCAACACTCGATGGATGTTTTGGGTCGAGCGATTTATGGGAATATTAAAAGGTTATGTGCGACAAAGAGCGAAACCAGAAGGATCCATGGCAAAGGGTTGGATGCTTGAAGAGTGCGTGTATTACGTTAGTGAGTACCTTGAAAGAGTTCATGAAGAAGCTCCACGTGCATGGACCAATGAGTCTTCTTCAAAATAACAGATGAGGTATTATCAAGTAAGGGGGTTCCATTCTTATTTACATTTCAAGAAAAAAATGATGTTTCTACTTTTGTAGCATATAATAGCGAATGCATGCAAGCATTCCTTAATGAGTACGAGGACTTCAAAATCTCCGAAGTAAAAGGCAAAAAAACAAAAGATATAGATGTAATCTCGATAATAATGAGATTACAGATATATCTTCTTTCATGGAATGGCTATATAATCGTTTGCAACGCGCCAATGCAAATAATGAAGAAATCTCAGATGAGCAAAGAGAGTTAATGATAGCTTGTGAACAAAAGGTAATTTTATTAAAATAACATTTTATTTCTTTCATATATGTATGTTAGTTTCTATTTACTAATTGAATTTATTTTGCAGGCTCGAATGTTCACTAATATGTGGGCTTTTGGACAACATATTAGAATCAAAACCATTGATTCTTTACGTAAAACAGAGGATTCTAGTATCGTTGCTTCTTTCAAGCAACTATCACGTGCTAGCTCAAAAGACACAAACCTTATAGATAGCAAACTTGGTTACGTAGGAACTATTGTTGGTATCTATGAAATTTCATTTTGTACATTCAAACAAGTAGAAAAAAGTTTATATTTTTTTATAGAGTTAGTTGTTTTTTTAAGCACCTAATAATGGGTTTTTGTTGTTATATATCTTGATAGGTCATTTTGAAGGTTGAATGGTTTTGAGCCGAGTATAAAGGTAGTAATTCCACATTAAGAAAGGAATTATCTGGGTTTTGGGCAATTGATTCTTCCAAGGTAATGCCATCTACTAAAGTACCATATATTCTTCCTAGGCATATTGAACAAGCGTTCTTTTATAAAAACCCAGATGCTCATCCTTGGTGGCAAGTCATTCATGTGCAACCTAGAGGTAGGTCATTCTTTGAACAGTTTATTGTTAGAGAGATCAAAGAAAGGCCTCGTGATGATTCAGCATCAGATACTAATACATCAACATCTGAAATGGAAATTAGAATCATTATACATGATAATGATACTAATATTTTTGATGAAGAGAATTAATTCTCTACATGCAGATTCTACTGATGAGGAAAAGGAATTACCACAAATACATAGCAATCCATCAATAGATGATGTGATTCATGAGAACATAGATTTAACAATAGAAGAAATAAATGAAATCAATAAGGATAATGAAGATGAGACTATATTGATGTCTTACCAAAATGATGGCAATAATGAAAACATATGAGTAGATTAGATAGTAAATTCTACTCTAGTTATCGATCAATAACTTGAAGCTTCTGAATGGATATCAGATAATAGATTTTTTTATTAACTTGAATAACAATGAATCCTACTAGAGAGATGAAATCATGTTCTTCTAAGTGAGAACATGAAGCTCGGGGGTATGCCTAATTATTCTATATATAGCTTTATCCTCGAGGAGCAAATTTTTATCATGTATGTATGCATATGTGTGTGTATTCATGTATATTATATGTACACATATGTTAGTATGCATATATATGTATTTCATGTATATGTATGTGTTTGCATGTGTGTGATATATGTATACATGTGTTAAATATGCATATGTGTATATATGCATATGCATTTATGTAAAATATTCATGTATTCATGTAATATATACAAGTGTTTATAATTGTGTACATGTATATATGTATATGTGTCTATGTGTAAATATGTACATGTAAATATGTATGCATGTATATATATGTTTATGTGTGCATGTAGGCATGTATATGTGATGTGTACATGTATATATGTCTATGTGTAAATGTGTACATGTAAATATATATGCATGTATATATATATTTATGTGTGCATTTAGGCATGTATGTGTGACGCATAATATATCTACTCCATTTTATATTTATGTATGTGTATCTACATGATGTGTATATATCTTTATATATATTATGATCCTCGTTGATTCGAGTAGCTATATATAGAGGCATAAGGTTGGGAGGAGAGACATGTCTCTAGTAGGACGTCGGAGGAATAGATGCAATGTGTACATATAGTTCAAACATATGGCTAAAAGGTTGAATTAGAGTTTTTAAATTAGGGGTTTTAAAACCCTAATATCGAACTTAGTGTTTTCAATTTAGGATTTTTGAAATAGGATTTATTTATTTATTTCTTTATTTATGTGTATGCATGTGTTGTGTATGTGTATCTATATGTGCATATGCATGTGTTGTGTGTGTTTATATATTCATGTGTATATGTATATATGCATGTAAATATGATTATATGAGTCTATGTGTGTGTAGATATGATTATGCATGTGTATGTGTATGTGAGTATGTGTAAGTGTATGTGAGTATGTGTATGTGTCTATGTGTATTCATTATATGTGTGTAACTGCATGCATGTGTATGTGTGTGTAAAAATGTGCATGTATGTATAAATTTGCATGTATGTGTATATGTGTGTAAATGTGCATGTATGATGTATATATGTGTGTATGCGTGTATTTATACCTATAGTCTCACTCTTTTCTCTCTCTCTCTCTCATATACATACATACATGCATAAACACACATACTCATATCCACATATATATATACATAAAAGCAGTGCATACAGTGCATAATCGCGACGATCAACCATAAGTGTCCGCATCTCTTTTGGACACCACTTAAGCTACCATCCTGTCCCAAACTCTGTCTCAAGTGAACTAAGTACGTATTTTTTATCCCTCTCATCATGCTCACTACAAAAATAAAAAAACTAATGTAAATTAAACATAAGATATTTATTTCAATTTATATGTAAATTTTTTACTTACTTCCACGATAAGTGGACAAAGCGCAGGTAAGAGTCGCATAGTGCCCGCATTCTTCTCTTGAACTCCAATCCATTCCCTATGTACACAATGTTCCCCTCTGGCTCTATATCGCACTCTAGTCCTAAGGTGCCTATGCATGCCCTCATAGGCAACTCTGCTCTGCTATCATGATTTGGAGGTGGTATAGGTGTCCTGAAAATAGATAGATAAAAATAAATAAAAATATGTGTTATAATATCATTAAAAAAGTTTATGAAAAAAAAAACATACCTATGAGCAGATAGCTCTCTTCCTACATGTGGAGCCACAGAGGAGCCCTCCTCTGATCCCTGGGTAAGCATCTGGATCGTACACTCTAGCTCCTCATCACACATCTCTGAGTAATCATGCATGATGGCCCGTAGAGTATCAGACGGAACTCTTGCTCTCATAAGACTTTTTATGAGAGTGAGTTTTGCCTTTGTCTCTCTACTAGGATCCATAATACCTAACATATAAAACAAAATGGTTAGAAATCAATATATATACGTGTACATATGTATGTGTGTATGCATTAAGTATGTGTATGTATGCATGTGTGTGTGTATGTATGTGCATGTATGTGTGTGTGTATGTGTGTATGCATGTGTATGTGTGTGTATGCATCATTATGTGTGTATGTGTCTATGTGTGTATGTGTGTGTGTGTATGTGTGTGTGTCTATGTGTATGTGTGTGCATCTATGAGTGTGTATGTGTTTATGTGTCTATGTGTGTGTATGTGTCTATGTGTGTATGTGTATGCATGTATGTATGCATATGTGTGTGTATGCATGTGTATGTGTGTGTATGGATCATTATGTGTGTATGTGTCTATGTGTGTATGTTTGTGTGTGTGTATGTGTATGTGTCTATGTGTATGTGTCACTATGCGTCTATGAGTGTGTATGTGTTTATGTGTGTGTATGTGTCTATGTGTGTGTATGTGTCTATGTGTGTATGTGTATGCATGTATGTATGCATATGTGTGTGTATGCATTATGTATGCATATGTGTGTGTGTATGCATTATGTATGTGTATGTAAGCATGTGCATTATCTATGCATGTAAGCATGTATGTATGCATATGCATATGCATTATGTATGCATATGCATATGCATTATGTATGCATATGTGTGTATGTGTGTGTATACATTATGTATGCATATGTGTGTGTATGCATTATGTATGTGTATGTAAGCATGTGTATTATGTATGCATGTAAGTATGCATGTGTATGTGTGTGTATGCATCATTATGTGTGTATGTGTCTATGTGTGTGTGTATGTGTGTGTGTATGTGTGTGTGTCTATGTGTATGTGTGTCTATCTATGAGTGTGTATGTGTTTATGTGTGTGTATGTGTCTATGTGTGTGTATGTGTCTATGCATGTATGTGTATGCATGTATGTATGCATATGTATGTGTATGCATGTGTATGTGTGTCTATGCATCATTATGTGTGTATGTGTGTATGTGTGTATGTGTTTGTGTATATGTCTGTGTATGTGTGTGTGTCTATGTGTATGTGTCGCTACATGTCTATGAGTGTGTATGTGTTTATGTGTGTGTGTGTCTATGTGTGTGTGTCTATGTGTGTGTATGTGTCCTATGTGTGTATGTGTATGCATGTATGTATGCATAGGTGTGTGTATGTGTGTGTATGCATTATGTATGCATATGTATGTGTATGCATTATGTATGTGTATGTATGCATGTAAGTATGCATGTATGCATGTGCATATGCATTATGTATGCATATGTATGCATGCATGTGTATGTGTGTGTATGTCTCTCTATGTCTGTGTATGCATATATGTGTGTGTATGTGTGTATGTGTGTGTGTGTATATGTGTGTGTATGTGTGTATGCATCTGTATGTGTGTGAATGCATCATTATGTGTGTATGTGTGTATGTGTCTATGTGTGTATGTGTGTGTGTATTTGTGTGTGTATGTGTGTGCACGTCTATGTGTATTTGTGTGTGTCTGTATGTGTCTATGTGTGTATGTGTATGCATGTATGTATGCATATGTGTGTGTATGTGTGTGTATGCATTATGTAAGCATATGTGTGTGTATGCATTATGTATGTGTATGTATGCATGTGCATTATGTATGCATACACATTATGTATGTGTATGTATGCATGTGCATTATGTATGCATATGTGTGTGTATGCATGTAAGTATGTATGTATGTATGCATATGCATATGCATTATGTAGGCATATGTATGCATGTATGTGTATGTGTGTGCAAGTCTCTCTATGTGTGTGTGTATGCATATATGTGTGTGTATGTGTGTGTGTATGTGTGTGTGTGTATGTGTGTGTATGTGTGTATGTGTGTGTATTTGTTTGTGTATATGTGTGTGCATGTGTATGCATTATGTGTGCATGTGTGTATGCAACATTATGTGTGTATGTGTGTATATGTGTGTGTATTTGTGTGTATGTGTGTGTGTGTCTATGTGTGTGTGTGTCTATGTGTGTATATGTGTGTGTGTATGCATATGTATGTGTGTCTAAGTGTGTGTATGTGCGCATACCTTGCTTCAACAAGATGCGTCTCTCTCTCTCTCTCTCTTGTGCTCTCTCTCTCTCTCTCAGTCTCTTCTTGCTATCGCGTGCATTTGTGCCGGGAGAAATCGATTCTTTTTTTTTTTACATTCCAGGGTGTCACATATGCGACGCTATTCAGTTTGCCAACCCACAAATAACGTCGCTAGTTAGCTACAGTATTTGCGACGCAGTAATTTAGTGTCGCATAAGCAACGCAAGCATCACTTATGCGATGAATACCCGAAAAAAAAATCTAAAAATAGCACCATCGCTTATGCGATGCTTGCATCGCATAGGCGACAGTGTTCGTTTTTTTTTCAATTCGGGGGCGTCGCTACGCCCCCTATTTCTTGTAGTGAAACGACGTTCTTTTCGATGTGTGGCATGACGGGGTGTGCGACGCTGGCATAGAGCGTCGCTAACATGATGTAATAAAATAGCATCGCATAAGCGACGCTTTTTTCATTGCATAAGTGACGCTTTTTGTGTCGCATAAGCCATGCTTTTTGCATCACATAAACGATGCTAAAAAATGTCGCTTATGTGATGCCAATTCCAGTGGTTTTTTATGAAGCATTACCATCGCTTAGACGGCGGTCTATTGAGGGAAAAAAATTAAAACTTTAGAGGCTCTTCGATCGGAATTTTCATGCATCTGATCGAAGAGCTCTCCAACGTTCGCAATTGCGCTGCGCTTATGAGCTCAAACAAGTATATGCAGAATTGTTGTTTTGCCTAAGCTCTCTCTTATTGTCTCTTTCTGTCTCTATTTCTCTCTTTCTACATCTTTCTCTCTTTGAATTCTTTCTCTCTCTGCACATAGATACATGTGCACATACACTTAGACATACACACATATACACATGCATATGCACAAACATTTCTACAACCACATAAAAAGACTTACATGCATGCATTATTGCATATATATATATATATATATATATATGTATATATATATATATATATATATATATATATATATATATATATATATATATATATATATATATACATGCATGTATTTACGTATATGTTAATGTGTGTATGTATGTGTATATATATATATATATATATATATATATATATATATATATATATATATATATATATATATATATATATATATATATATACACACATACATACACACATTAACATATACGTAAATACATGTATATGCACATCGACATGCATGCACATTCGCATGCATGCACATGGATGCAAATGGAAATGCATCCACATACACATGCATGTTTCATACATATAGACATGCATATACATACATTATACACATATATACACATATATATGCACATACGTACGCACACATATACACATGCACACACACATGCACATACCTACATATACACATATACATGCACATACACACATATAGACATAGAGTTACACATATACATGCACATACATATACAAACACATACACATGCACATGCACATAATCATACACACATATACACTTACACATGCACATGCACATACATATACACACACATACACGTGCACATACATACATATACACACACATACATATACACTTACATACACACATATGAATGAATTATATAATTAAAGTATTAAAACACATGCTTAATATAAACAATAATAACAATCAATAGAACAAAACTCTTCATTACTTAATACCATACACACAATTCAAAACATAACTGAAATGAAAAATATATAGAATATATATATATATATATATATATATATATATATATATATATATATATATATATATATATATATATATATATATATATATATATATATATCAATGCTACATATAATCCAATGTCATAATCAACCAGACTCCTAATCATCATCATTAGCAGCATCATGATCATCCTGATCATCATCCTCATCCTCATCATCATGATCACCGTGTGACGATTGAGATCGTCCCTCCTATGTATGTCTCTCCACCTCATCCATATCTGTTTCTCCATAATACTCCTGTATTACATATAACAAACATAAATAAGTAAAACAATTAAACCATTCATAAAAATAAAGTAATTATATAAAATTTAATAATACTCACAAAGGCATCCGGATGATCTCGCATATACTCACTCAAACGCCGATATCCAAAATGTGTAGCATACTCGATCTCATGTTTCGTACGATATTGGCCATAATCCTTTCGTTGCATTGAAACAAATAAAAAGGACTAGTTGCTTGCATTTTAACAAAAATAAAAAATATACTCACAATAACACATATACTTATAATTGTAGCTACAAAACCATTATGGCCCATTTGGCCTAGGTGCGATGTGTGGCCCGAATCCACTCTCTTCTTTGCAGCAACCTCTTTATTTAAGAAAAAAGAAATACATAAATTAAATGTAAAAAAGTACTAAAATATATGAAAATTATAAATATAAACTATTAATTTGTGTACCTTCTACTGAGGAAAGGACTCTTGAAGACGTAGCTGTCTACGAGAAAACTCCACAATCAGGTGGTATGTTAGGTCGCCTCTTATTTTTTTCTACCATACAATATCTCCTGTTAATTTAATCTCAAACAGAAAAAAAAATCAAAATACATACACATATATACACACACATACACATACACATACCCACATACGCATATACATGCAAACATACACATACATATATGTATACATATACACATGTACATACATATAACATAAACACACATATACATATCCACATATATACGTACACACACATGGATGCATATACACTCATTCATACAAAATACATGCATTTATCAAACAATAATGTGTATTTGTGTATAGGTGAATATGTGTGTATGTGTAAATGTGTATATGTGAATATGTGTGTATGTGTAAGTATGTATATGTGAATTTTTTGTGTATGTAAATAATCAGATTATTAATATCAAATACCATTATTTTTAGATTCTGATCAATGAGATGGAACTCCACCACCGTCTCCTCATCCTGCAATGACTATATACTGTAAGTATGTCAAACATTTAATTTAAAATATATTTGATGGATACATAACTTATATATTTTTTTGTTTCTTATTATGTGTAGAGTTTGATCAATCAGAGGGTACTCCACCACCTCCTACCCATGCAACGACTTTGCATGTGTCCTGCGATAGGAATTATGATGAATTTTACTATCAAGAGCATATTATATGTTGGTGTACATCTTGTTATGGCACGTATCGAAGACCACGATTGGAATGTATTGAACATGAGGCAGAGTATGGTATTTTTGAGCATGCACCATCACCTCGTCAACGTGATAATACTTGGGTATGTATTTTTTATATAAATTAATGTCATTATTTTATTTAAAAACCATATACAAAATCAAATTACTGTTGATATACAAGAATACTTGCTCGATGATGATGATGATAATTTTTCTCATAATGTTAATATACCTCGTACACGTCATGGACTTGCTGTTCATCAATTACAAGCAGAGATTTCTAGAAATTCTCTACCTCCTGGTTTAGACACTGAAACGGCTGGAGATCATCCATTGCCAGCTCGTGATCGTTCTTTAGTACAAACATATGATAGAAGAAGATATGGAGGATGGAATAGAGGACCACTTCCTTTAGATGGAGAGGTTTTCAACTTTTGGGGTAATCTCTATATGAATGCTCCATCCACTATTACTAATGATGTTCGTGGTCTCTTTATTGTAGCGGATTTATATGTGCCTCTGAACTCTGAAGTCACTCTTATGTCATTTTTTGGTCCTATATATGGATGGGGATATTGGCATTGACTGTCATGTTATGTTCAAAGCATGAGTAATTATGGAATATGCTTGAATGCATCATCTCTTACTAGTAGAAGGATTTTACATGCAGAAAATGAAAGATTATATATTGATGGAAGACCTTACACACATGGAAATATAGCAGGTTTAATAAATAGTAGTCGAGGGTTACATAATAGTTCAAGGACTAATTGCACATTTGAGGAGCATGAAAATAGTCATGAATCACCATACATGAGTAGAAATGTATGAAGATACATAGTTGTCAATGCTATTACTACATTACATGCTGGTGATGAGCTATTAGTGAAATATGGATGGCGTAGACCTCCAATTAAAGCACCTTTTATCTAGAGAGAATAAAATTTTATATCCATATTTAATAACTTATATACTTAATTTTATATTCAAAGTTTAGTTTTTATTCATTTATGGAATACTAATGAATTTTATTTATATGTGTAGATTCCAACGTATGATGTTGATGATATTTCTCCACACCATTCACAATTGCTAGTAAGACCTCATTTATCAGAAGCTTCTATGAGGAGGCTACACAAAAGTAATCCTGTGGAATATGCAAGGTTGAAAGATCTATATTCAAAAGATGATAAAGTACAAGATTTGTGTGCCAATGATGAAGATGATGGCATGGCAGATTTTATTGAGGATTGGTATCAAAATGACTGCGAGACCATTGATATTTCTAAAAATGAGAAATATCTTCGAGAGGAATGTCTAAAGCATGTATATGAAGGAAGTTGTTTGACACGACTAAGTGCGAGCTTACTTATTCTCTATCTTCAAAATCGTTTTGGATGGAGTAATGTATCTGCTTCGACACTATTAAGGTATAATTTTCAATTTTCTATCTATTTATATATATATATGCATAAATAAATAAATATATATATATATATATATATATATATATATATATATATATATATATATATATATATATATATATATATATATATATATATATATATATATATATATATATATATATATATATATATATATACATGCATATATAAACATACACATAATATACATGAATGCATACACACATATAAACATACACACACATATATACACACATACATATGTTATGAGAGTAAGGTCAAATTATACATACGTGTATCAAATGAAGATGTTTTGTCCATCTAGCCTTTAGAATTGTCCACCCAATCTTCAGAATCTTCTTGACACACATGTTTCTCCTATTTTAGTCGACCTAATACCTGTGCTACTAATTATACAAATATTAAATAGCAGTTACCAAGGAGGGTATTCAGCCACATGTTAAATGGGAGGAACAAATTTATCTTGAAGATTTTGAAGGATGGAAAAATAATTTTAAAGGATGGTCAAACAAAAAGTGTCCATTCAATGCACGTTTTTATTCTTACTTTAGATAAGGTAAGAACAAGAACTTGAATTGAATGGACACTTTTTGTCCGCCCATCTTTTAAAACAATTAATGCATCTTTCAATATTCGCAAAAAATTTGATCCTCCCATTTAACATATGACTAAATACCCTCCTTGGTAACGGCTATTTAATATCCGTAAACAGCTTAGCAAGATAGGTAATAGATTGACTATAAAATGGGAAACTCCTAGACGATTCAATGGTCTAGATATGAAAATCTACAAACCACAATATACAAAAAACAATTAAAAATGAAATCAAATATACACAGCTACACATGCATACCTACATATACATACATATACGTACATATACATACATATATACACATTCATACATACACATACATACATACATACAAATATACACATGTATACACACATACATATACATATATGCATACATATACGCATATGTATATATACATACATATACACATGTTCCATAACTTAAAAAAAGAAAGTTCAGTTGCATGCTTTTTTGAGGAAGACACCTAAATTATGGAAATTAAATTTGAAGCGAGTTGGAAATAACCTCGTAGTGCAACCATCAATTAGGCTTAATGATTCTATCCCTTTTCTATAAAAAGATACTGAAAAGACACAAAAAATTCCATCATGTGATAGCTTCATCTTTAAAATATCTTTCAAAAGTAATATAATCGTCCTAACATATTTATGAACTTATTTCTTATTTTGGGAGAAGTTCATGGATCAATAGAGATCCATTTCTTGGAACTTCTTCTATTCCAAAAAGATATTTCTTGAATATGATAGTTCTTCTTGAATATGATGTTTAGCTTTACTCCAAGAATGTTTTTGAGAATTGTGTTTACTTCTCTTAAAGATAGATAAAGTGCTTCAATACCTTGTTGAAATACATCTTAAACAGAAAGTTTCGAGTTTCTTAGAGTTTGGCTCACAAGTTTATATACTTTAGAAGTTTGAATGGTCGTACAAAGTTTTAGATTTTTTCATGAGCTTTCCAAATCTTTTGGATCTGATGCACATAGAGTATCTAATTCCTTTCAAGAAAGACCAAGGTTAGCCAGTTGGAATAAGGTAACAAAATCGAACATCTGAGACAGATGTTTTGTACAAGAACCCATTCAAGCTTAGTCTAAGTTCACTTATACCTTTTAATTTGCATCAAGTTAAATAGCATAATTCTAATGAAGTTCATATAGTTCAGTACACTCTTCAAATGAAAAGTTAGGAATTTTCTCATAAATTTACAATGACGAAGGTCTTAAAGCTGATTTTTTTCAGAAAAGTGTCCTAAATTGGAAAACGTTCATCTTGGATTTGACTTGGTCAAGTTAAAGTAAGGTTGACCCAAATTAAGTGGCAAACTTTTTGCAACATTCTACATCATATGTTTAAGCCCATTAGGTTAAAGTAGTCCTCGAGTACAATTATAAATAAAGTAAATTTTGGTAGGAGAGCACTGATTTCCATTCCTTGTTGAAACAAACCTTCTCTTTTAGTCTACTCAAAAAATCTCATAGAGATACCACAAGCTAACTACTTTAGGGATGAACTTGCCGAAGATACAAGTTAAATGTGAGAGGGGTTGGTATTATCCAACATGAGAGAAGGAAAAGGGTCGACGGGTTTGAAAGGGAATTAGATACCTTTCTCTTGCATGTTTTTTTCTTATTTATGAACATTTCCATATATTCAACCCATTCTCGAATCAGGCAACAATCAAATCCCATTATTCATTGTTTGAAATATTAAAGCTTGGTGAAATCCCAAGAATCTTGAGGACTCTCCCAAGACAATGTCTTAATGTCCTTAGGTATGATCCCAAGAATCTCAGGATTCTCCAAAGAAAATGTATTAATAAAGTTATTAATAAATTAAGGAAGGCAAGGGGATTGAATCCAAATTGTCAACATTAATTCTAGACCAAAAATGCCACAAAAACTTCCAAGCATTCCGAGATGGCCTTGGTGTTCCTTATGTCATTGGGAATGAAAACGTTTGTGGCATGGTTAAAAATCCTTATGAGGTTGATCTCTTTTCTTTTTCGGGAGTGAAATGCCCTTGATAAGCACATCATAACATTTCATATCATCCAGCTAGCTAAGCGTATGTGTATCATGGAATGTCATACTAGAAAGGGCATGGAAAACCTGTTTTTTCATCAAAGTAACTGGATTTTCATACAATGTGAAAACCATCTTCACAAAAACGTTACCGAATCCAATCATTACCAAAGATTTCAGGACTTAGTCTCAGCCAAGGTATTAAGAGGAAAACTAGAGAACAAATTATTTTGTATACTAGATTCCTTCCCAAATATCCATAATGTGTTCCACAGGACATCTATCCTATAGAAAGCCTCTTTGGTTCCTCTTGATCGAGGAGTTGAGGATGTATTTTTTTCTATTCATGATACCATTAGAAATGGCCCTATATCCTTTCTAGAACATATTAATAGGGTTTTAGTTACATCACTTTTTCTTGTCATCTCTCTTGTACATAAGCTTGATTCCTTCTTCATTACGACATCTAGGGAGTATCACATACTAGGTAGTTTGTCATCAAACAATGAGGAGATGTTTAATTATGAACAACGTAAAGGGTTTATTAAAGTCACTTGTCTAACCAACCCTCAAATCTTGCCAAGCGATTCCAAATCAATGGCTTCCTCCAATTTCGCTTTGGAGATGATTGACTCCTCCAACAACCTGCCTATTATAACTGGAACTCTTCTCTGTTCGTAAATTCTAATTTTGGCCACATAAAACCTTCTCGAAGGGAAGAAAGTAAGGAGTGAGAAAGAAAATCTTTCAATTGGGTTATGTTGAAATTCTAGTTTCCTGTCCATGACGGAGCAAGTAACAAGGTTATGTTAATAAGTGAAATATGTTTGCTACTTTGGTTTTTCTTAGGCACCTTAAAATATCTTCGAATGGTAGCTCCACTTTAATTACACATTAAGCCTAGAAGAAAACTCAGATAAGATGTTATGCTCTAGCCACAATTTTTCTCTTAACTTGGGGAAATGTGGAAGGAGCTCCATTCTTCTTGCATTCATATGGACCTCTATTCTAAGAAAGAAAACAAACAATTTTTCTCTTCTTTCTTCTAATTTGGATAACCATTTTTTGTTTTTGAATAAGTTGGACCATCCTATGAGGCTGAGATGCCCAAACCCAACCACAATTAGAAGAAGATTTTCCCCATCTATTTGCATTTACTGCTTGGAGTGAAATGACAAAATCTAGTTCTTTGTGCTTGAGAGATTGTTTTTTGCTAGGGAAGTAGCTCCATGGTTTTACAAGGCTCATTTACGGCATAATTTTGCATTGCAGGCCAACACACTTAGAACTTCAGGATTGATCCTTCTTGACTCCTACAGATGAATTGCTAATGTGCTTTGCAGGAATAAATCTAGATAAACTGTTTGAATTTCATGAATGCTTGTAGATCTATAGGAGTCATAATGTTGCACTATTGTCTAATCATTTTTGTGAACACATAATACTCATGCCTATCATGCAGATATGAGCATAGTCTAAATGATGGCCGGAACATAAGTTAATCATCACACCACATTCATCTCATTCTATACAATGCAATAGTCACACACTCACTTGGGGATAGCATATTTAGGAATGAAGATATGAGGATTATATAGGTCCTTGTAGTGATCCTTGCTCTTTAGTTGTACTTCTTGGATTGCAGGAACAATAAGATTTTCAGGACTGCTCTCTAGAAGAAAAGTCTTGCAGAAGAGGATTCCCCTGAAGTGGGAACTAAATTTGAATTGAATGTTTATCTCATTATTAGATGCAGTCTACTTGCTCTTTTTTATGACATTTCAGGTTTGGGAGCTTCTAGAGAAGACATTTCCAGCCTTTCAAATGTCTGTAGAGGGGGATAAATGCTGGGATGACTGCCCCCCAGGGGGTTTGTGTCGCCTAGCTCTAAAGACTGAAGATTTGCAGATTGAAGGAAGGACTAAAGGCTTAAAGATAGATGTGCTACAGATTCAAAGATCCTTGAAGACCTGAAGACTTGCTGCCTAAAGCTTTGCTGACTGTAGAAATTGTAGATTTTGAAGACCTCAAGATTTCAACTTAAATAAAGTTCAGTTGTCTATGATCCTTTCCTCTTAGCTTCGTCGAGGATGACAAAGTCTAGGGAGGGGAGAGTGTTGGGTGGTAGGGTATGCACACACCCTCAATGGTGCATAAGAACCCTCTCTAGACCATGAGAAATAATCTCTTTGTATATACTTGAAGTATCACATGTGCACACTCTCCAAAAAACACTTTTTGATATTTCCTTGGACCATAGTATATTAGACTTGAGAAGCTCTCACCTTTGTGCCTTCTAGAAGATTCTCCACGTGAAAAACCCACGCATGTTCCTTTTGGGGATTTGGTTGTTACCATTTTTGATCTTAGAATATCCTAGAAGATTGGCAGTTAGAGAGAGAATCACCTTTTTGAGTTTTCAAAGAGGCACATGGGGGATAGAGCTTACCCTATAAATATAAGCTCATTTTTGTAAAGAAGGGAGCTTTTGGTTGATGTGCTCTCATGTAATATCTCTTCTCAATGAAAGATGCTCTCGTTTACTCCAAGAAGACTATTTACATTTACATGTATTGTGTCTTGTGAGTGTGTGAGAGTGGTGTGTGTGTGTGCCTATGCATGTCTCTTCTTTGTGTGAGTAGAGCAGTTGCATTTGCTTGTATTTTCCTCATGGACTAGGATCCTTGACTCCCTATTCTCCTTGTTTTCAAGCATGTGGCAAAGCATGGGGGTGTTACCAATGGCTTGAACATATGGGAGGTAGGGGTGGATGAGAGAAGAGTCACTCTTGAGCTTTCCTTCTTGCTTCCATGAAAGGTGGTGAAGGTTTTTGGTAATTCCTTGCTACAACCTCAACACATATGCATGTGTATGTGTATGCATATGCATGTGTGTATGCATGTATGTATGCATATGCATGTGTGTATGCATGTATGTATGCATATGCATGTGTGTATGCATATGCATTTGTGTATGTGTGTATATGTATATGTATATGCATGTGCATGTGTGTATGCATATGCATGTGTCTATTTGTGTATGCATGTGTGTATTTGTGTATGCATATGCATGTGTGTATGAATATGCATTTGTGTATGCATATGCATTTGTGCATGTATATGCATTTGTGTATGCATGTATGTGTGTATGCATATGAATGTGTGTGTATACATATGTGAGTGTGTATGTATATTAATATGTCTCTCTCTCTCTCTCCTTATGTTTCTCTAGATCTCTCTCTTTCTTTCCTCTCTCTGTAGATCTCTCTCTCTAGAGATCTCTCTCTCTAGAGATCTCTCTCTCTAGATCTCTCTTCTTCTTTCATCTCTCTCTCTCTCTCTCTCTCTCTCTCTCTCTCTCTCTCTCTCTCTCTCTCTCTCTGTCTGTCAATCGAAAACAAAACAATCACTTACATCGATGTAATTGTTTGAATCGTTGTCGTCAAAATCCACTTAAAGTTGTCCTCCGTCGAATTTCCAAAGACTTGATGCCAAAAACTCTTGCAAAACTAAAGAGAGAATATATTAGAAAAGGAAAATTTACATAAATAAAGAAAAAAGAGTGCTACAGTATGTGCGATATACTTACCAAAACTTCACATCTAGAAAAATAGAGAGGCATGCATAGAGAGAGAGAGAGAGAAAGAGTGAGAAACAGGGAGATGTTGCTCGCGAGTGCAAATTCAACAGTAGCAAGTCTAGTTTCAAAATGCGATGAATGTCAAATTTTTGCTCTCGGGCCCAGTTAAGACACTGCGTCAGTATGAGCGTCGATATGAGCGTTGGTATAAGCATCAGTAGTTTCCAATAATTTACCAATGCTTATACCGATGCTTATACCGACGCTCATACCGATGCACGTGTACCGATGCAAATATTTTCTAACCGGTTTTCCAAAGTATTTCGATGGTCATACTGATGCCGATGCGTGACCGTCGGTATGCCATTGATATGTTGTAGTGGATCTTCCACCTGTGCTTCTTGGATCTCTTGAAGCGATGAGCTTTCCAGAACTGTAAAGCTCATTTGATACATTATTCATGATAATGCATCACTTATTATATTCTTTTCCTCGTCTATACAAGATTTTCATGTGAAACTCCTACATGAGCTCAGTCCAACGAGCCTAACTGCCTTGCAGATCTAGCTGACTAGAAAAGTACTTGAGTGTATGGTGATCTTTGTATACCTTAAAGTATGCACCATAAAGATATTGTCTCCAGACTTTAAGTGCATGCACTATTGCATAAAACTCATGTTCATGCACTGGCCAATTGTGTTGTGCACTACTCAATTTCATGCTTTCAAAAGCTATTGGCTTGCCATGTTAGCTCAAAACTGCCCCTATGGCTATGCCACTAGCATTTGTCTCTAACTGAAATGGTTTCTGCAGATCTACCACTTTGAGTATAGGAGCCTCTAAAATAGCTTATTTCAGAGTATCAAAACTCTCTCTTGCTTTCATGCAAGCGGAACTTTTCCTTGAAGGAATTTCATCATAGGCACTGCTATCGATGAATAAGAAGAGATGAATTTCTTATAAAAACTAGAAAGTCCAAGAGATGATCATAATTGCCTCTCATCCTCAGAAGTAGGCCAAGCTAGAATAACTGAGACCTTTTTGGGATCCATCTGAACCCCATCGATCGAGACCACATACCCTAGATACTCTATCCTCGAAAGAAACAACTAAGTTTTCTCTAGATTAACATATAGTTGATTCCCTCTTAAAACTTTCAATACTAATCTTATATAATTCTCATCGTCATGCACAATCATACTATACACTTACAAATCATCAACAAAATCAACAACACCCTTTCCAATGAACGGTCTCAAAATATCATTCATTGACATCATAAATGTAGTCGATGCATTGGCCAAACCAAATGGCATGACCAAATACTCATAATACCCAAAACAAATCCTAAAATTTGTCTTATGTAAATCATGATCTATTAACCTAATCTGATGGTAGCCACTTTATAAATCTATTTTACTAAATACAACAGTTCCACCTAGAGCATCTAAAAGATCATCTATCCTAGGCATGGGATATATGTGTCTGATATTAATCTTATTGAGTGCTCGATAGTCCACACACATCCTATAAGATCTATCTTTCTTCTTCACAAGAAGAACTAGTGCTACAAAGGGTGAATAGCTCAATCTAATCAGCCCTTTCTATAGTTACTCATTCAGGACCTTGCGGATTTCATTTTCCACATGCAAACTCATTCAAAATGGTGGTTGAGTGGTCAGACTTACTCCTGGTACCAATTTGATTCTATGCTCTGTTCGTGCAAGGAGGCAAACATGAAGGTAATTCTTTCAAGAAAAACTAATGGAATTCTCCTCTTACTTTCTGTGAAAGTGCTAGAGCATTCCAACTCAAGTCTCAATGACTGCATGAATCCATCATAATACATGATGAGTACACAAAATAAAGAAAATACAAATACTTACAGTCAATCTTTGGCAACTTGCTAGCAATTACCAATCACATGTCTTGGAGATCTAGTTCTCCACAGATTAGTGGTTGCCTACTCTCATGATCAAACTCATACACATGCAAAGCAAACTCAATGACAAAATCTTCCTTGCATGCCACTTCTTACTAAAGACTACATCAAAATGTGCTGGTCTTACTATCTCAAAGTCCAATCTATCCTTAAAGGACTAGATTTGAATGGGCAAATCAAGAACTCATCGATTCCATGTCGTAGTTCCCTTGCAATCGTCTAGCTCTACCTGTGTAGGCATACTCTAACCACACACTCTCTAGATGTAACATCTTGACTAGTCGTGAACTAATGAGAATATGTGGTGACCGAGTATCAAAGAGTACCTTGACAAGCTGTCCTATAATGATGCCCCCCAGGACAATGAGCTCGGTATCTAGAAACTAATATCCTTTCTGTCCCACTCATGAAAGCACATCATCTCGCCTACTCGAGCCCGTCTTCGTGATCATCATAGCGATTATGGGAGATGATATCAAGGATGGGGAATCTCGAATGTCCTTATCTCCATCACTCCCTATTTGAGTGGGATTAATAACTATTGTGGATGCTATCTTCTTTTTCTTAAGACAATCCTTAAATGGATGATGCCCTAGACACCCAGAGCATAACCCCTCTATTATAGCCTTCTCTTTTTGCATAGGGGTAAAAATACACTTATTATAAGCCCTCTCAGCCAAAGCAGACACTTTCCTTTTACCTCCTGCAACTATCTTGATCAGATGCATCTGCTTAGCCTCTCTAGAATGTTGTGCACTGATCGAGCCAAGAGTAGGTGTATGGAAGGATCGACTTACCTAGGCCATGAGGACCTCTAACCCTAGGAGCCTATGCCCCTATGGTCATCCTCATAGAGTAAAGACATCTTTGTGGCCTATGCCAAGGACTAACATTTCTCCTTCCTCAAAAATGGTCCAATAATTTCTCTAAGTCCCAAGATGAACTTATGGACCTGTAGAAACTCAGGGATAGTATCAAGTACTTTAAGAAGCACCTCTCTCTACTTATGAGTACTCTTGAGCTCTCTAATTCTTTTGATTGATGAAGAACCATGTGGCGAAGAATGCCTGGGTTCGATTCCTACCCAGCTGGACATTTAAAATTCCCTTGTACTCTCAAAAAAAAAAAGGGATGGGCATTAAGTGATTCCTTCTCAAAATATGCTATTTCCTCCGAGAGAATTATATATTGCTTTTTTTCGCATAAGAGAACATAGATTTATGCTTTTTAGATGGAGCACTTGGTAAGTAGAAGAAAAATATCTATTATTCTAATGTGATTCTCAAAGCTTGTGCTGAATAGTAAGAAACCAAGTGCCCTTTTTCGATGGAAATTATAGAGCTTCCACTGCTTTTTCTAGCTTCATGGACCACATTACCACCCAAGTGGAGTTATATGCTCCCTAGGACCACATTACCACCCAAGTGGATTTATATGCTCCCTATCAAGGTTGATGTGGGCATCCATATATATGTTAGGTGGCAACCTCAAGTGTGGACCAAAGTTCAATTAAGCATGGAGCTATTGAATAATATCCCCAGTTTCTTAGGCTTGAAAAAGTCTTTGGGTCTAAAACTAGTGTATGCCAATAGACATTTGCCTAATGCCTAATTCCAATACAGAATATCAGAACATTGGATCAAGCATTCGTAGGTCAGTGGGAAGAGGCTCACATGCCTTCTTACAAGCCCCTACAGGCATTGGGAAGATTGTTTGATCAAGAGATCTATTAGACAAGGTTGCTCTCTGGCCCCATGCTTTTTGTTATTGCCATGGATGGCCTTAGTAACTTTGGGAAGATTGTTGAGAACAATGTGATAGGAGGAGCGCTCTAGTTTAGCGGAGACGAAAAAAGGATAACAAGAAAGACAAGAATTGCAAGAGGGATTAGGAATTACCATGCCAAAAGTAACCGCCTCAAAGACTCAAAAGATTGAAAACACTCCGAAGAAAACTTAAAAAAAAAAAGATGAAAATGTTCAAATCCACAACATTTCTCACTAAGGAAAAAAAAAAAGAAAAAAATAGTGAAATCTTGATAATTCGCCCATCGTCATAGAAACCATTTCACCATCAACCCCAAAATCAGTACCCTTCATCAATGCTTTTGAAGACACCCTACGTTCCATTATTATTCAAGAACTCATTTATGCGTGAATAGTTAGATAATTATATGGAGAATTCATATTATTTTATATAATTATTGGATGATGCATCTTTTTTTTTAATGGAGGTTCCGTGGAGGTCTACTCCCTTGGGCTTTAACTTTGAAATTGCAATTGTACAAGGAAGGGCATAGTACTCATGGGACCGCCCTCATCCCACAAGAACAGGGGTTTACAAGACTGGGTTAAACGGCGGTCACAACTACCGTAGGGCTAGTCAAACGATGGCACATCAGCCATATGCTTCATCATTCCAGGTTATACATGTTTCTTACATGTGGCTGACGGGGATTGAACTCTCGCCCCCCCCCCCCCCCCCCCTCAAGAGGCAAGAGGCCCAACCACTTGCCTCAACTGCCCGGGACTGGATGATGCATCTTGGTGTTCGAGCAGCCTCCAATGAGTTAAGACTCTCAAATCAAAAGCTTTTTTAACTTATATATTTTTTTAAAAAACATCCGTAGTCTTTTTATCAAATACCTATTTGGATCGTAAGAATTTTGATCAAATGGAGTATTCTATCGAAAAAGGAATTTTTGATTAAATTATTTGGATCGAAACAATAATACTATAAAAAGAATGAAGAGGTGGTAAAATGAAAATGATCTTTGAATCAAAATGATAAAATAATGGTCTTTTATTTGAAAGACATAAAATGTGAACTCAATTGAGTATTGAGTGAAGGTTCATTGTTCTACGGAATGGAGAACACAACTAAAGTTCTCTTGGAGGTAAAACTGATTCCACATGGAACTCGGCTTTTCATCTTTCTACATTCTCTAATTGTGGTTGGGTTTGGGCATCTCAGCCTCATAGGATGGTCCAACTTATTCAAAAACAAAAAATGGTTATCCAAATTAGAAGAAAGAAGAGAAAAATTGTTTGTTTTCTTTCTTAGAATAGAGGTCCATATGAATGCAAGAAGAATGGAGCTCCTTCCACATTTCCCCAAGTTAAGAGAAAAATTGTGGCTAGAGCATAACATCTTATCTGAGTTTTCTTCTAGGCTTAATGTGTAATTAAAGTGGAGCTACCATTCGAAGATATTTTAAGGTGCCTAAGAAAAACCAAAGTAGCAAACATATTTCACTTATTAACATAACCTTGTTACTTGCTCCGTCATGGACAGGAAACTAGAATTTCAACATAACCCAATTGAAAGATTTTCTTTCTCACTCCTTACTTTCTTCCCTTCGAGAAGGTTTTATGTGGCCAAAATTAGAATTTACGAACAGAGAAGAGTTCCAGTTATAATAGGCAGGTTGTTGGAGGAGTCAATCATCTCCAAAGCGAAATTGGAGGAAGCCATTGATTTGGAATCGCTTGGCAAGATTTGAGGGTTGGTTAGACAAGTGACTTTAATAAACCCTTTACGTTGTTCATAATTAAACATCTCCTCATTGTTTGATGACAAACTACCTAGTATGTGATACTCCCTAGATGTCGTAATGAAGAAGGAATCAAGCTTATGTACAAGAGAGATGACAAGAAAAAGTGATGTAACTAAAACCCTATTAATATGTTCTAGAAAGGATATAGGGCCATTTCTAATGGTATCATGAATAGAAAAAAATACATCCTCAACTCCTCGATCAAGAGGAACCAAAGAGGCTTTCTATAGGATAGATGTCCTGTGGAACACATTATGGATATTTGGGAAGGAATCTAGTATACAAAATAATTTGTTCTCTAGTTTTCCTCTTAATACCTTGGCTGAGACTAAGTCCTGAAATCTTTGGTAATGATTGGATTCGGTAACGTTTTTGTGAAGATGGTTTTCACATTGTATGAAAATCCAGTTACTTTGATGAAAAAACAGGTTTTCCATGCCCTTTCTAGTATGACATTCCATGATACACATACGCTTAGCTAGCTGGATGATATGAAATGTTATGATGTGCTTATCAAGGGCATTTCACTCCCGAAAAAGAAAAGAGATCAACCTCATAAGGATTTTTAACCATGCCACAAACGTTTTCATTCCCAATGACATAAGGAACACCAAGGCCATCTCGGAATGCTTGGAAGTTTTTGTGGCATTTTTGGTCTAGAATTAATGTTGACAATTTGGATTCAATCCCCTTGCCTTCCTTAATTTATTAATAACTTTATTAATACATTTTCTTTGGAGAATCCTGAGATTCTTGGGATCATACCTAAGGACATTAAGACATTGTCTTGGGAGAGTCCTCAAGATTCTTGGGATTTCACCAAGCTTTAATATTTCAAACAATGAATAATGGGATTTGATTGTTGCCTGATTCGAGAATGGGTTGAATATATGGAAATGTTCATAAATAAGAAAAAAACATGCAAGAGAAAGGTATCTAATTCCCTTTCAAACCCGTCGACCCTTTTCCTTCTCTCATGTTGGATAATACCAACCCCTCTCACATTTAACTTGTATCTTCGGCAAGTTCATCCCTAAAGTAGTTAGCTTGTGGTATCTCTATGAGATTTTTTGAGTAGACTAAAAGAGAAGGTTTGTTTCAACAAGGAATGGAAATCAGTGCTCTCCTACCAAAATTTACTTTATTTATAATTGTACTCGAGGACTACTTTAACCTAATGGGCTTAAACATATGATGTAGAATGTTGCAAAAAGTTTGCCACTTAATTTGGGTCAACCTTACTTTAACTTGACCAAGTCAAATCCAAGATGAACGTTTTCCAATTTAGGACACTTTTCTGAAAAAAATCAGCTTTAAGACCTTCGTCATTGTAAATTTATGAGAAAATTCCTAACTTTTCATTTGAAGAGTGTACTGAACTATATGAACTTCATTAGAATTATGCTATTTAACTTGATGCAAATTAAAAGGTATAAGTGAACTTAGACTAAGCATGTTTTGAAGATTGAATGGGTTCTTGTACAAAACATCTGTCTTAGATGTTCGATTTTTTTGCAACTGTTCAATTGCTTTATCTTCAACTAAAGCAGAGTTCAAAGGCTTGACCATAACAACTCAAGAGGCAATATGGTTAAAAGCAGTGTATACAGATTTGGGACTTGTGAGTTCCAAACCTCACATATTTGGAGATAATGTAAGTTCCATGCATCTAGCGGCGAATCCTATTCTCCATGCGAGAACCAAGCACATAGAAGTCCATTACCACTTCATCAGGGAGAAGCTCATGGCAAAGGAGATTGACATTTCTTTTGTTCCTACTGAAAAGCAAGTAGCGGATATGATGACGGAGGCACTTGATGGAATAAAGCTTTGTAGATTCAAAGCTATGGCAGGTATTCAACCTATCAGAGAATGAAGACTTAAGCATACTTTAGCTTGAGGGGGAGCTCTTGGAACATCAAGCTTACACTATGCTTGAGGTGGATTTGTTCTACATCAAAGGCTATCGCGTCGAAAGAATATCGGTTGGAGAGTTCTTTTTCATATGCTCATTTAGTGTATTTTTTTGAGAGATTTTTGATGGCTCATTTACCGCTGTAAAAGCTTTGAGCTTTACACATGTAAAGGTAGAAAGATAGATCCCAAATCCCACGAATTTGTGGTGGTTGAAGTTGCATTCAATCAAGCAAATCAAATCACCTAAAAGTAGATCAAACTAGATCTTCACTTTTCCTAGATTGTAGGAAAGTGAATTGATTCCCTCCAACAACCATTCCCACCTTCATTTGAATTCAAATTCAACTTCTAAAAGTCGTGGAGCACTCCTAGAGTCTATATAAAGACTTGAAATCACTTTTAAATTATATGGAAGCAATATACATACACTTGTGACCATCATTGTCTTGCTCCTTCAATTCTCTGCATCATCTTCTTGGCCAATAGTAAGCTTGCAGAGGCTGCTGCTCTCTCTCCAGAGCTCCAAATTGAGTGCAAGAGGACTCATTGGAAAGGTGTAAGTTTCTAGTGGATGACTATGGATTTTCATAACATTTAGTTCAGCAGCTTTGGAGAAATATGAGTTTTTTTGCCTCCGGGTCAATCTCTACGTATTCCTGAAAAATAGGAAGCACCACCGGTGAATGTCGCATTCATTCCTATAGCATATTTTGCTTGTTCCTTATACTTTTGTGCATTCCATACACTCAACTCTATGTGTATCACTCCCATAAAAGGATTTTTTAAAATTTTAATCATGCTGGTCGCTATGGGCATTTGAAGTTCATTGTCTCTTCCATAGATAGTAAGTTTTTTGAGCTAGTCGACCCGCGAACCTATCTGTTTTGTATCGACTCATTCCTTGATGCTCCAAAGTACATAGTGTGTTTCTTTGCACTTATCACATGCCTATAAGGTCTATTTGAGTCTCCATAAGCTCAAGGGATGGTCTTGTGACGGTTGGCTTGACCAAACTTCGTCGCTTCGAAACGCACTTTTCTACCTTCTACAAGCTTCTCCAAGTTCTTTCATGTATTCATGCACTTCATAGTTGGATTACCGTAGACCCAAGGGAAGTAGGATACTATCCTCCTTGTGGTAGATAGGCTGAGCAAGATGGCACATTTCATACCCATGCAATAGACGATAGAAGGTCCACACATAGCGGAGTTTTTTTATCCATCATGTCTTCAGATTGCATGGGTTATCGACATTCATAATTTCAGATAGGGATGTCAGATTCACAGGAAACTTCTAGAAGTTTGTCTTTGATAAACTAAAAGTGTATGTGAAGATGACTAGTGGTGATCATCCATAGAAAGATGTTCAAAGCGAGAGGATCAACGAGATTCTAGAGGACATGTTGAGAGCACCATATGTGTCTGAGAGACAGACTGGGATAGTTAACTCCCACTAGTACAATTTTCTTATAACAATAGGCCTCACAAGGTGATAGTAATTTCTCCTTTTGACCAATTTGAGCCTCCTCCAGATTGCAAATTCCATCTAGTGTTCCATGTCTATAAACTTATAAATTATATTTCCAAAATAGATAGTCTAATAGAGGGTATTATTTCTTTGTACGAAAGTGATAGCACAGATCATTCTTCAGACAAGATATTAGATCACAGACAAAACTGGTTCAAGAACAATGTCATCTAGGAGTATCTAGTAGCATGGAGAGGATTACCACTTACTAACTCTACTTGGGAATTAGAAGCTCTAGTTTGCAAGTACTTTCGCTCATTGATCATTGAGGACAATGATCTTTAGAAGGGGGAGAGAGTTTCAGACATTGGTCCACAAAGATCATTCCATGTGTGTGGGAGAAGGGCTAGCCATAGCCAAGGTCCCAAGCTCAGGGATATCCTAAGTATTCAGTAGTAATGGGGATGAGTGTTGCATGATGGTCACATTGTGGCACTAGAACATTATAATCATTGCTATTTTTAGAATACAAAAGGGTATAAATGGATGGGAGGAGAGTTGCACACACATCATTCAGAAGTCTTGTTTTTGAGATAGCTTTCTCACAATAAAAATGGATTATCAACATGTGCGTTATGCGCTAAAAAAATGTGATATGGTGTGTCATGCATTTGATTTGTGTACCCTATAAGATGTATGCAGACAATGGAGCAACTAGAACAAATAGAGTTCACACGTCTAAGATAAAATGAGATTCTCCATTAAACTACTTAAAACTATGTTTATAGATTGTAAGAGGAGTATTTTGCACTGTATACATAGAGAGAGAGAGATGGAGAGAGTTTATGGAGAGAGAGAGAGAGAGCGAGAGAGAGAGAGAGAGAGAGAGCGAGAGAGAGAGAGAGACACCATAGGAAGTTATGCACAATTAATGTTTTGGATTGCGTTTCACATGAGTAGAGGCCTTTATTTGTTACATACCATTGACATATTTTCCAATGATATGGTTATGTTTGCTAGCTATGTAAAGCTCATGATTGTCTAGAGTTTGGGGCTAGGTCTGGAAAGGGTGCATTGCTTTGCACCCAACAAATCTTGCAGCTTGTATTGCATTGTTGAATGTCTCTGTTCAATTCAATTTGGAGAATTTTAGATGAATAACGGTTTATAACAATATGAGACATCCATTACATTGACGAATGCTTGTCTTAAGAACTCTATTTTTTAGGATGTAAATGAATAACTATAAAAACCTCCTCACTATGCATAAATATGGTTGTCTACCCTCTGTATGTATGTATTCTTTCCATTTAAATACATGTATATAAGTGTATCCGCATCTGCAAGTGATCACTGATATCTTATGTTTGTTTCTGTGCATGTGGGTGTCAATGTATTTGAGATTTTTTTTGTACATGTGTTTATGGTTGTTTATCCATGTGGTTCTCATTTTATACACATATGTATATGTACTTTTATGCAAACATCTATATAGGATTGTTGTACATGTGTAGAAATATACAAATGTGGCTATCCATGTGTTGAAATACATAGATGCGTAGAAATATATACAAGTGGTTGTCCATGTATGTGGATGCGGTCATCTATGTATATATATGTGTGTATGTAGCTATGTATGTTTTGCATTCTTTACTTGTTCATGTATGTGAATAAGTATTTGCATTTGATTGTGATTTTGTGCTGGAGCCCACGAATAAAAGTCCATTATTTTAACTAAATGCCTTTTAAAATTTGATGAGAGCGAATAAAAGTCCATTATTTTAACTAAATGCCATTTAAAATTTGATGAGAGTGGAAAATTCTATTTCATTTTGTGTGAAATGGGAAATTTTCTGCCTCAATTTATGAAGGAAAAGAAAGATGCCTCTTCAGAAAAGCCTTTGCCCTTTCAAACCACATGAAACGGAAATTCTATTTAGTCGATGTTTTGGATTTGCACCTTCCTCGAAAATCAATCCCCCAAAATATTCGAATTTCTACATATTTTCAGGTACCTCGATACATTTTTTGTTTATACAAGAAATCCATTTTTTGAAACTACAAAACACAAACTGGATTGACTTTACAGAAATCCTCCATTCTATGTAGAATACAACATTTGAGATTACTCATATGGTGTAAACGGACTTTTATTGACGTTCCAAATTGAGAAAATGTATATGAATTCTGTACGACAATCAGCGATTAGGATCGGTTGATCGCCATGAATCCTCCATAACCATTAGCAAGCGTAAAGGCTATGGATCCCTTTCACAGTCAAACGAACTTGAAGTTGGAGCAAGTAGTTCTCAACCCAAGTAAGCTCGAGATGAATCCCAGGCGATCTGCTTGAAGATCAAACTCGAAGAAGGCATCCTTCTGCTGGTAAGTACCAATAACGATAGATCTGCTTTCGTATTGGTCTGTGGTTTGGAACGCCAAGCAGTAGACTTGATCGCTCAGGCGAACGACAGAGTTGGCACCGTAGATCTGCCATGTCTCCTTCTTGCTTTTCCCTTCTCCTTTGAGAGCAATCTCAATCAGAGGAACATTGTAGCCAAGCCTTGTCGATTTCATTGTGGAAGCATCGAAGCAGAGACCAAATGGACTTACAGGGCCTACCAATTTCATGCCCTGAGCTATTGCAGCCTTCCGGAACTCGGAGATGAGAGCACCATAGATCGAAGGTGCAAGCAAAGTGTACGGCACACTAGAGCTGAAGCGAGTGCCACCAACATAAGAGCGAGACGCCTTATCACGATGGATCTTGAGCATGGATCCATTAATGGGCAGAATGACGCCTCCTACGCTGATGGAGATCACGTTGATGAGGTAGGAGTCGGCCTCCTTGGAGAAAGAGACGAGAGGAGTGTAGCGCAGAAAAGTAGATAATTCGATGCCTGGTTGAAAGACATAAGGCCCATTGCCGAAGAAGATGACTCCGGAATTCGAAGGAGATGAGGGTAGACAGTACGCGAACTTCCGGGCGATAGAAGGAACCTTACTGGAAATCTGTTCGGGAAGTGCGATGGGACTTTTGCTGAGGCCAGCGCCTCCCACTGCGCCGCTCGGGATCTTTCCTTCGCCGCCTTTCAAAAGAGTATTATCTGTGCACACAAAAGCGAAATGGGGGATCGTCACCTTGTTTACCGCTCGGCGACCGTCAGTACTCAGGAGAGCGATGGAGTCCCACCAGACGGCGGCGTTCATGAGCCATTTTGTTGTGCTGATGGACGCCCACGCTGAGCAGGAATTGTTGTTACAGGCAGGAAAAGCGAAGCCGTCTGGGCTCATTTACCGTTGTAAAAGCTTTGAGCTTTACACATGTAAAGGTAGAAAGATAGATCCCAAATCCCACGAATTTGTGGTGGTTGAAGTTGCATTCAATCAAGCAAATCAAATCACCTAAAAGTAGATCAAACTAGATCTTCACTTTTCCTAGATTGTAGGAAAGTGAATTGATTCCCTCCAACAACCATTCCCACCTTCATTTGAATTCAAATTCAACTTCTAAAAGTCGTGGAGCACTCCTAGAGTCTATATAAAGACTTGAAATCACTTTTAAATTATATGGAAGCAATATACATACACTTGTGACCATCATTGTCTTGCTCCTTCAATTCTCTGCATCATCTTCTTGGCCAATAGTAAGCTTGCAGAGGCTGCTGCTCTCTCTCCAGAGCTCCAAATTGAGTGCAAGAGGACTCATTGGAAAGGTGTAAGTTTCTAGTGGATGACTATGGATTTTCATAACATTTAGTTCAGCAGCTTTGGAGAAATATGAGTTTTTTTGCCTCCGGGTCAATCTCTACGTATTCCTGAAAAATAGGAAGCACCACCGGTGAATGTCGCATTCATTCCTATAGCATATTTTGCTTGTTCCTTATACTTTTGTGCATTCCATACACTCAACTCTATGTGTATCACTCCCATAAAAGGATTTTTTAAAATTTTAATCATGCTGGTCGCTATGGGCATTTGAAGTTCATTGTCTCTTCCATAGATAGTAAGTTTTTTGAGCTAGTCGACCCACGAACCTATCTGTTTTGTATCGACTCATTCCTTGATGCTCCAAAGTACATAGTGTGTTTCTTTGCACTTATCACATGCCTATAAGGTCTATTTGAGTCTCCATAAGCTCAAGGGATGGTCTTGTGACGGTTGGCTTGACCATAACAACTCAAGAGGCAATATGGTTAAAAGCAGTGTATACAGATTTGGGACTTGTGAGTTCCATTCCTTATTGTTTTAATGGTTTTTTAATTTTGATTTCATTTTGTTTTGCATGAGCTTTTCGGCGATGGTTTTTTGTTTCGCAGGAGGTGATGTCGATTATGCATGCATGACGAGTGTTCTAGAGACAGAGAGAGATGGAGAGAGAGAGAGAGTGAGTGACATTGAAATAGAGGGAGATATATAAAAAACCACAATCTTGATGCCAAAAAAGGAAAACAAAAATGCATACAAAAAACCTTAATTGATATATCGAGAGAGAGAGAGAGAGAATTGAAATGAAAGGTTGGTTAATGTTTGAGAGAGAGAGAGATAGACACTCAAACATAGAGAGAGAGAGAGAGAGAGATTGAAAGAGAGAGAGGGAGAGATAGAGAGACAGAGAGAGAGTGAAAGAGAGAGAGAGAGACTGAGATATTAGAAACACAACCTTGATGCAAGAAAAAAAGCAAAAAACCATACAAAAAACCCTAATTGATAGATAGATAGAGAGAGAAGGAGAAATGAAACGAAATGTTGGTTAACTCAATCTCTCTAATGCTTTCTTCATCATTCCTTTTAGGAATAAGATCATCAACGTAAATAAAAATGTAGAAAACAAGATCATCTTACATCTTCACGTACAATGATGAGTCCACATCACTTTGTTTGGAGCCCCATTTCGCTAAGTATTCCACTAGCCTTGGTCGTAGGCATCGTTGCTAGAGGACTCAAATTCCCTCAAAACAAATGCCATAGGTCTATGCAAAGCCATTGGAAACTAGCCTCGTTTTAAACCTAGGTATGCTGCCATAAGAATTCCTCTTTTCTTTGTATACACATTTGTTGCCTACCACCTTCATGGCCTTGGCCTTTGACACAAACTACCAAGTGTGGTTCTCCTTGAGTGCTTTTACTTATTTGTGCATGGCGTGTTTCATTATTCATTCTTGCTTGCATCCTCAAAACAATTAGGATATTCACATGCAACTACTCGAATCATGCCTGCATAATGTCTGGCAATGGAAAGTCACAAATGAATCACTAAACTAGATATGTTTGTCTTGTTCAACTTCTTCTCTCTTGAACAGCTGAAATGACCCTTTTTCTTCTTGATTTTAATGTCTTCTTATTGTTGTTATTTATTGTTGGTGCAAATGTCCAAGCCTTCACATTTGTCTTAGCATGAAGACAATGTGTGCAACTCTCATTTGATGAATCATGTGAACCTTGACTTGTAATAATTTGATCAATTACCAATGTAAAAGGTTTATACCTTGATAGAATCTAGTAAAACCATATATCTCATGGAGTTAGGAGGAATATGCGCTACAAATGAAATTAGATGGAGTAACTCCTAAACTATTGGAAGCCACGTTTTTAGATGGAGCCAAGTTTGAACTCAAATTCAAACTTGGAAGAAATTCTTATAAAAGCCTTTGTAAACACTCATGGCTGTGTGGCCTCATTGACAGTTCTTTTCTTGATCATTTATAGTAGCTAAGTGAATTATATCATAGCTCACTTATACTACCATCATTGGGCATCATTAGAATGCCAATGATCTTGTACAATCATGTTTTACAATACATATAGCACATTGATCATCTCTGTCTACTTCTCTGCTATGACTAGTCAAGACAGTGAACTTCGTCTGATCATATCTTAGTGCCTTCTCAACCATTTTTCATGATCTATAGCTTGTTGGAACCAGCCTGAAGTCTACTGTATGAAGACATAGTTTCAAATAATTTACTTCGGCCATATGGGAGAAATCATCCTCGACATGCTCACTAGTCATCTGCTATTCAGTCCTTAAAAAGTCAGGGGTAAGCTTCGATTGCTAAATTGAATTTTGAGAGCATAGTTTATCTTTTTAGATAATTCCACTTGTAATAATTATCTATCTAATCTAGTTAAATTCCCTCAAAAGGAGTTTCATCAAATTTTTATTGTACTATGAGCATTGAACTAAAGAACCAGCAAGTGTGTGGACTAAAATAGGAAGTTTTGTGACACTAGCTATTCATGAAGTAGTTTCTTTTGATTCAATTGTTTCAAGCATCAAATCCAAAGTACATAGGTACTTTTTTGGTGTCATTTGCAAGATAAAAGGCCCTATTATCAAACTCTGAAGTGTATTAGGGCAGGTACAAAGCAGGTTTTAGAAGTACCACCTCACTTCCTTGAGGTATCCATCCATCTCTTCTAACAGTGGTATTAAAGCAAGTTGAGGTGAAATGGGAGATGGTTTCTCTTCTTTCATTGATAAATTGGATAGGAATAATTATCCAGAATGGTCCTTGAGGATCGACCTATCTGCAAGGAAGGAGTATCTATGGATACATATCAGGAGATGAGGAGATGCCCATATTCAGAAGCAAAGGTCACCCTACAAGAGAGGAGCTAGATAGACTCAACTCATGGTGTGCGAAAGATGCCTTAACTAGGTCATATCTACTTAAATCTATTTCTAACTTCCTTCTTCCTCACATTAGGAATTGCAAAACTTCCCAAGAGTCTTGGGATACATTATCTTCATATTTTTCTTCCAATACAAGAGCTAGAAAAAATCAATTGTGGATTGAGTTTACTACTCAAAGAAAGCAACCTAAGCAGAATGTTTTCGAATATGTGACCAGAGTAAAAGATGTGGCTGATCAATTGGCAAGCATAAGAGATGAGATTGAAGAAGAGCAATAGTGACTCAGATAATCAATGGCATAAAGGCATATGATAAGTGGGAAGCTTTCACAATTGCTATGGACCTTTACATGGACATGCAAATCCCTGATCTTACCACTCTCATGGGACAAATCTTTACCCATGAGGCCAAGCTCAACAAATATGGTGAACCATCAAGAGGTTACAATTCTTCTACCCTCTATACAGGTAAAGGAAAGTCTAAGGATAAACGAAAGAGCAAAAAGGTTGAAGATGAAGGTACTACTTCTCAAGCTATGCAGGGAGAGGTAGGAATTCAAGAGGAAGGGGCAGAGAAGGTAGGGGGAGACCTTTTTCAACTCTTCCCCATGCAATATATGTGGACTATCTAATCACAAAACAGATGAGTGCGAGAGGAACTTCAAGAACCATAGAGGAAGAGGATTTCAAAGAGGTGGCTACTCACAATCAAGAGGAAGATTCAACCATAATTGAGGATACAATTACAACACCAATTATCAAGGAAGATACAAGTCAAGAAAATACTTCAACAACTACACAGAGGATCAAGAGGATTCTCCTCTCATTATGAATATGACTTCAAAACAAGGTATGAATGATGCGCACCTCTTCTATATTGACTAAGGTTGTTCAAACCATGTAGCAGGCAATGTAGCTCTTCTTGCTGATCTTGAAGAGCCCAAGGGAAAGCACCAAGTGCAAAAAAGTGATGATATCAAGCATTCAGTTGTCAAGGTAGGAAATGTCAAAACTTCTGATGGGAATAGAAATCTATTGAGTAGAGTTCTTTATGTACCTACTATCACAAAGAATTTGATAAGTATTGGACAGATAGTGGAAAAGGGTTTGCAGGTTAGGTTCAATAAATTTGGAGCTTTTGTGGAGGACCCCCAACATGGATTTAGAAGACTTGCAAAGGAAGAGCAAACAGGTAGATTGTTTACATTTGAGCTTGAGGACACTATTTGTTGAGCAGAGTTCTTTATGTACCTACTATCAAAAAGAATTTGATGAGTGTCGAAAAGATAGTGGAAAAGGGTTTGTAGGTTAGGCTCAATAAATTTGGAGCTTTTGTGGAGGACCCCCAACATGGATTCAGAAGAATTGCACTTTATAATTATAAGGATCAAACATTGTCTGAGTTAGAGATATGGCACAAGAGATTAAGGCATATTGGTGAGAGAACATTAAAGCATATATGTGGAGATCAATGTGTACTTGGGATATCTAATGTATCCAAGCAACATATGATCTATAAATGTGGTGCATGTCATTTTGGTAAATCACACTAGTTACCCTTTACAAAGAAAGGCTATATGCATGAGGATTATTGGGAACTTGTCCACATAGATGTGTGGGGACCAAGCAAGGATCCTTCAATTTCAGGCTCAAGGTACTATGTGTGATTTATTGATGATTTCAGTAGGTGGACTATCTTATATTTCATGAAACATAAGGATGAAGTGTTCAGTTGTTTCAAGAAGTATCTTGCACTTGTGGAAAATCAAACAGGAAGAAGCCTAAGGAGGATGAGGTCAGATGGAGGAGGTGAGTACTTCACCAATGAATTTGATGCATTTTTGTAGGACAGAGGCATCAAAAGGGAGATCACTACCAGATATACTCCTGAGCAAAACGGAATAGCACAGAGAAGGAACAGATTGATTAATAAAGCAGCTAGATCAATGCTAAAGGAAAAGAAGTTGCCTAATTACTTATGGGTAGAGAGTGTTTCTACTGCCACTTAACTTATTAATAAGTTACCTTCTAAGTCCCTTGATAGGATGACCCCCTATGAGGCATGGCATGGTCGGAGACCATCACTTGAACATTGATTAATATTTGGTTGTGTTGCTTATCTGCATGTTCCATCTCAAATCAGAGGTAAGTTAGACCCTAAGGCAAAAAAATGCATCTTCATAGGGTATGATATAAATAAAAAAGGATACAAGTTTTATAATCCATCCAAAAAAGGATTTATGGTCAGTAGAGATGTTTTGTTTCATGAGAATGATTCTTGGTTTGAAAGTGAATGCAAGAAGCTCAGATTGCCATACGACTTGGAAGAAGAATTTCCAAGCCTCACCAAGGAGGAGCCAAGCATAATTGAAGACATGAGACCAGATGATGAGGGCACCATCAACTTGGAAGAGTTTAAAGCATGTAAATCAAAAGGCGAGGTCATCATGAAGAGGTTGGAAGACATACCTGAATCTTCCAACCAATCCATAAGGATATCACAAAGAGAGAGCAAGAAGCCAATCAGATATGGGTATGATACTCCATTAGTTACTAAGAATTCCATTTATCTTGCTAAGGATTCATCACTTGAAGAACCTTCTTCATATGAAGAAGCAAGTACCAAAGCAGAATGGAAGGAAGCTATGGATGAAGAAATAGAAGCACTCCAAGAGAATGACACTTGGGAGCTACTACCCAAGAAAGCATCAATGAAGGTAATTGGTTCTAGTTGGATTTATAAAATCAAAAGGAACTCAGATGGATCAATAAATAGGTATAAAGCTAGACTTATGGCTAAAGGTTTTTGCACAAACCCAAGAAGTAGATTATGAAGAAACTTTTTCACCTGTGGCTAAGATGCCAACCATCAGAGTCTTAGTAAGTGTGGCTGCATCTAGAAATTGGAATATGTATCAGCTAGATGTGAAAAATGCTTTTCTCAATGGTTGGATTTCAAAAGAGGTTTACATGGCTCAACCTCATGGCTATGAAGATCAAAACAAGGTAAATCATGTGTGCAAATTGAACAAAGCTCTTTATGGTTTGAAGCAGGCACCTAGGGCATGGAACCATAGGTTAACAACCTATCTTCAAGAGCAAGGATTCATGATGAGCAAGGAAGATTCTTCTCTGTTTGTCAGAGGAGTAATACAGAAACGATATATTTATGTGTATATGTTGATGACATCATTCTCTCATGTAGTGCTACCAATGACATCAAACAAATAGAAAATTAGATGATGCAAGAGTTTAAGATCAATGACCTAGGGTTTTTGAAATATTTTCTTGGACTGGAGTTAGTATACACTAACTCTAGAATTTATATCACTCAAAGGAAATATGTGTAGGACATGTTCAAGAAGTTCCAGTTGGAGAATGCAAACGTAGCTAGCACCCCTATGGAGGTAAATCATAAATTGAGTGCCCATGAAGGTGATTTGCTTGAAGACATTGCAGGTTATCAAAGCATAGTGGGAAGTCTAAACTTTGCAACAATAACAAGGATTGACATACGTTATGGAGTAGTTGTTATGAGTCAATTCGTGCATAAACCTAGAGCACCTCACTTGGAAGTTGCTAGAAGAACTTTGAATTATCTCAAAGGTGCTCAAAATCAAGGACTTTGCTTCCCATACACATGAGATTTGGACATTAAGTTGTACTCAGATGCAGATTGGGCAGGATGCAAGGATGAAAGAAGAAGTACTTCTGGATATTGTACAGATATGCAATGTGCAGATTTGTTAACCAAAGCACTTGATGGCACTAAGCTTTGTAGGTTGAAAGCCATGATTGCATTATAGGATATTCATGAAGATTGATGATGAAAGACAAGGCAAGATGTTTGGATTGAGGGGGAGTTGTTGCTGCAAATGTTCAAGCCTTCACATTTGGCTTAACATGGAAGACAATGTGTGCAACTCTCATTTGATGAAGCATGTAAATCTTGACTTGTAATTACTTGATCAATTACCATTGTAAAAGGTTTATACCTTGAGAGAATCTAGTAAGACCATATATCTCATGGAGTTATGAGGACTATGAGCTATGAATCAAGTTAGATGGAATAACTCCTAAATTATTGGGAGTCACTTTTTTAGATGGAGCCAAGTTTGAATTCAAATTCAAACTTGGAAGACACTCTTATAAAAGCCTTTGTAAAAACTCACGGTTGTGTGGCCTCATTGACAGTCCTTTTCTTGATCATTTATAGTAGTTAAGTGACTTACATCATAGCTCACTTAGACTAACATCATTGGGCATCATTGCAATGCCAATGATCTTGTACAATCATGTTTTATAGTACATATAGTACATTGATCATCTCTGTCTACTTCTCTGCTACGACTTATCAGAATTTTGAACTTTGTCTTATCATATCTCAATGAGTTCTCAACCATTTTGCATGTTCTATAGCTTGTTGAAACTAGTTTGAAGTCTAATTTATTATGGCAAAGTTTCAAAACATTTGGTTCAGCCATCTGGGAGAATTGTCATCCAAGGGCTCGTTGGTCATCTACTATTCAGTCCCTTAAAATCGGGGGTAAGCTTTGGATTGCTAAATTGATTTCTCAGAGCATAATTTATCTTTTTAGATGATTCCACTTGTAATAATTAGCTATCTAAGCTAATTAAATTCCCTCAAAAGGAATTTCATCAGTTGTTACTAATTGTGAGCATTGATCTAAAGAAGTAGCAGGTGTGTGGACTAAAATAGCAAGTTTTGTGACACTAGCTATTCATGAAGTAGTCTGTTTTGATTCAATTGTTTCAAGCATCAACTCCAAAGTAGATAGGTACTTTTCTGGTCTCATTCTCAAGCTGCCTACTATCAAACTCTGTAGTGCATTAGGGCACGTACAAAGAAGGTTTTAGCAGTACCACCTCACTTCCTTGAGGTATCCATCCATCTCTTCCAACATTTATTTGTAGCAATGGATTGCCTCGATCATGTTTTGTCCTTGTAGAACTTTCGTCAATTGAATTAGGCTGGTTTTTCAATCCCCGTTTCCACGGAGATGTGTGGCTGTCCATTGATGTTGTCCTTGAAGTTGAGGGACCAGAAATTTCCACACTTTCCTAGTCTTCTACATGGCGTCTCCTGACACCATGTATGTCTTCAACCTTGAATGAACATTTATCACCATACCATGGCTGAAATTCATCAAAGACAACACCTCTATGCACCTTCCACTGTTTGGTTGTAAGATCGAAGCATCTAAAACCCTTTTTCTCTCTTGAATATCCAATAAAAATGCACCTTTCATCTTTTGCTTCAAGTCTATCCTTCAATGCATAAGGCACATGCACAAAACATACACAATTGAATATCTTGACGTGAGATGGGTTTCTTACCATACCATGCTTCATCTGGACTCAATGCATATAGACCTTAAGTGGGGCATCTCTTCATGATGTAGATGGTTGTAGTTTCCACATCTACCCAAGCACATCCATCTTGCCACTTCGACTATGTGTCTATTTTTCCTCTATGCAACTCCATTTCTTGTTTGATCATCAATGAAGATTAAAAAAAATACATATTCCCTCTCGATGAGGGCTCCTTTGCTAATCTCCATATGTTGGTGTGAATGAGGTCCAATGGAAATGTGCTCCTTTTTTGTACTCTTCATAAATGGAATATTTAATTGCTTCCAAAATTGACATGCTCCACAAAAATGTTGCATATTTTGAGAGCAGAAATTTGGAAGACCACTTACCACACCTCTCCCTTGCATATCCTTTGGCTTTTGAAGGTTTATGTGGCTGATCTTTTTGTGTCACAAATCCACTTGAGGTATTTTCTTGTTGCCAAATTTCAAATAGACCATATGTGATAAGGGTGGTCTTACCTCCACGGTGAATAACCTTCCTTCCTTCTTTCCTTTATCTATCAACTTGTAACCTTGCCTTGGATCTTCCATAAAGCATTCTTTGTTGTTGAACTTGATGACATACTCTGTTTCAACCATCTGTACATCTGATACTAGACTTTTCATGACTATTTGCACATGTAACACATCTTTAAGACACTTTTCATTTTGATTTTCTTCAAGAGGAAGATCACTTATGTCTGCGATCCTATGCTCCATTTAATCCTCTACTTATACATTCCCTTGTATGCTTGGTTCATGCAAATTACAAACCATTTCTCTAGTATAGGTAATTTGATATAAACATTCTCTATCGATGTACCATGTGGTGTGTATGCCTTCTCTCCTACCACTTATTCACATTGAGTCTAAGTGATTATCATTCTCTAATTTATTTGAGGTATTTTGAAATTTACTTTGATTCTTTGTGTAGCCTCCATGGTTGTCATTTTAGTAGCAATCTCTTGCAAAGTTACCCGGCTTGCCACAATTGTAGCATTCCTTTGTGTAGTCCCTTCCTTGAATTCGACCTCCTCTTCCTCTTGCTCTTCCTCTCCCCCTTGCACCATATCTTTGGCTTGAACATTCTTGATCATTGTTTCATCTTCTTGTACCTTTTCATTGTCCATTGTGTTCACCTCTCTTTCATTTGCCTTTACTTGCATAAAAGACTTTAGCTTCATTTTTCTTTGAATGATCTCCATTGAGGTTCATCTCCTCGGTCACCGCCAGTGTGGTTAATTGCTCAAAATCTAGTAGTGAGTCCCTCACATATACCAAAGTAGTGAATGGCCTTCATTTATTATCATCTCTCAACCCATTTAGTGTATCAGCTTCCAAATCATCATCATCAATAGATCTTCCTATTTATCCTTAGACACCTATAATCTCTCTTACCTTGATGATATAATCATTGATGCTGATATTTCAAGGCTTCCTTAAGTTATTCAACTCATTATTGATTTGAAACTTTTGCACCTTTGTGGAGGTGGAGTACAATATATCCAAAGAATCCCACACCTTCTTGGATGAGGCCAAGTCTTGGATGTGACCGAACATATTATTGCTAATATGTTGAGATAAGATGAATATGAATGTCCTATCTCTTTATCTCCACTCATTCAGCTACCTTCCTTGTAGTTAAGTGAATGGCTCTGAATATTGAGGCCTAGGATCAACTCCGCTAACTAATCCCCCATATTCCCTTGACCATGAGCAAATTGCTAACTCAAAATCTCCAAGCTTGGTAGTTTCCTTTCTTCAACTTCTCTTATTTGGGTAGCATACTCAGCCATTGCTTAATCTTCTTTGCTATTTGAAGCCTTCCATAAGTTTCTCAACTAATTCTTGAGTTGAATATTTCATGCCTTTTTGGAGGTGGAGTACAATCTCTCCAAAGCCTCCCACACCTTCTTGGATGAGTCCAAGTCTTGGATGTCACCGATCATGCTATTGCTAATATGGTGAGATAAGATGAATATGAATCTCCTATATCTTTAATTCCACTCATTCACTTCCCTTTCTTGTAGTTGAGTGAGTGGCTCTACATATTGAGGCCTAGGATCAGCTCCAATAACTAATTCACCCATAGTCCCTTGCCGATGAGCAAAATGTTAATGCAAAATCTCCAAAGTTGGTAGTTTCCTTTATCTGAATTCTCTATTTGGGTAGCATACTCAACCATTGAATAATCTTCTATCTTCCTAAGATTCCTACAATAGCAAAATTAAAAAAATGATTACCTTCTTATAGCTTACTCCCTTGATATGTATTGAGGTGTTTGCTCTTAGCTTGAAAATCCACTTTTGAATATTGATGCAGCTTGCAAGTCTACTACAAGTCGTTTCTTGAGAGATTTACTAGCTTGAAATGTTGCTTTGTCCTCCGTCAAGCCTCCCAAATGCTTCTAAATGCTTTGACACCACTAACCGGGGATGAATCAACACCTCCATGTAGCTTTGGAAGGTTCTAGGACCTCATAGGTTATTTTCCACAATGACCTAGAGTCACTATTTTGGATCTAATTCAAAATGTACATGCTGAATGATATGCACACTCTCCAAAATAATATTAGACACTTGCAAGTATCCAAAAAAAAAATCAAAACACTTGATTTGAATCCTCTTACATAGAGAACTACCCTCTACAAAATAGACTACATATCCTTGATATTGTCTGTGTATGTGCAGAGACAAACCTTCACTATTTGCAACCTCATGTAAAGCTCAGTGAGAGGACAATCACAAAATTTATGTCACACTTAATACACGGTATGGTTAATCAAAAACAACTAGAATCACTTCAATTGGATACAAGAAGAAGAAAATACAACAAATAAACGTTATGGTGGTGGAAAGAAGCTCAGTCCATATACAGGGAGTGAGAATTGGCTCACTACAAAGAACTATGAGCTTAAAAAATGACCACTTGTTCAAAGGGGTTGTGTGTCACAAATTCCTTACACTCTAAACTAACTTAGGAAGAGATTAGACATCATGGAATACCACTCATGACTTGGATTGATATATGTTGGAGCATCAAGCTTACACTATGCTTGATGTTATGCAGAAGGATTGCAAGATCATGCTTGAGCATTTATAAAGCCCCACAAATTGTCAGATACTCTCTCTATAGCTTTTCCATCCGCATTAAACATAACCATTCAATTGAAGCATCTAAGGCCTAGAAAATCTTCCTTTTTATAATTCAAATACAAATGCATATAAAATAATATTTTATATGAGAATACCACTAGTGGTTTTTCATGTCTCCTTAAACTCTTGGATTAAGTTTTTTGATCTCTAAAAATTAGGAATCCTTACAAGGCCCATGCAAGGTTCATTTTTTCCCCTAATGAGTGTTGTTTGAGGATACTAGTCCTCTAGTTAGCATGCATAAAAATGTTGCACATAGGGATGTTCAAGAGAATGTCTAATCGTATCAATCTGAACATGTTCCTATTCAACAACCATTGAGATGCTCTGCACATGTCTCACATCCACCTAATAGATATGTTCCAGTTTTAGATTTTGTTATGCTAACAAATGTCAGTGAGCCTTCTTGTTACAAAGAGGCTATGGAGACAAAGGATCATGTCAAGTGGGAGTGTGCCATGAAGAGTGGATTGGATTCTATTCACAAGAATGGTACTTGGGATTCAGTACCTTTGCCAAAGGGCACGAAATCTTTACCATGTAAGTGGGTATAGAAGCTGAAATTCACATCAGATAGTGCTTCTCCAAAGTATAAAGCACGACTTGTTGCGAAGGGTTTTAAGCAACAACATGGTGTTGATTTCGAGGAAATCTTTTCTCTAGTGATCAAGATGACTACCCTATCCATATTGTTTGGATTTGTTGAAATGGAGGACTTAGAACTAGTCCAAATGGATGTGAAAACTGCTTTCTTGCATGGAGATCTTACAAAAGAGATCTATATGGAATGATCGAAGGGCTATGTAGTTCCTAACAAGGAAAGTCTAGTTTGTAAGCTCAAGAAGAGCTTGTATGGACTTAAACAGACCCCTAGAAAATGGTACCAAAAATTTGATGCTTTTATGAAATCTCAAGGCTATTCTCAAAGCAATGAGGATCATTGTCTCTACACAAAGAGATGCTCATATGACAACTTGATATGCTTGATAGTTTATGTCGATGATATGTTGATTGCTGGGAAGTCCTCTTATGACTTGTCGATTCTAAAAAAGAATTTAAGTCAGACATTTGATATGAAGGATTTGGGGGATGGCAAACATATTCTTGGCATGCGGATTACTCGTGATATGAGTAAAAAATGCATATACTTTCTCAAAGTGAGTATATATCCAAAGTGCTTCACACGTTCAATATGAAGGGTGGAAAGGCATTGAGTACACCTTTACCCACATATCTGAAATTGAACAAGGATGATTGCCCCAAATCACAAGAGGAAAAGGATTTCATGACCTAAATTCCCTATCAGTCTCATGTTGGTAGTCTCATGTATGCTATGGTAGCTACGAGACTAAACATTGCATTTGTAGTGGGAGTTGTGAGCAGATATATCTCTAATCCTGACAAGAAACATTGGGAATCAGTCAAGATGATTTTGAGATATCTGAATGATACTAAGGACAAGTCTCTATGCTTAGGTAGAGGAAAAGCAACCATTATTGGTTACACAATTTTTTATTATGCTGGTTGTGTAGAAAATTGTAAGTCTACATCAAGGTACATTTTTCATTTTGCTAGAGGTTCTATCTCTTGGAGATCTCATCTTCAAGAGTGTACAACTGTTTCCACTACAGAAGTAGAGTATGTTGTAGGAAGTGAGGCATGTAAGGAAGCATTGTGTCTTTCTCGTCTTGCTTGTGATATGGTTTTACCTCACCATGTACCTCATTTGCTTAGTGACAGTCAAAGTGCCATTGCTTTGGCTAAGAATCTGGTCTATCATGCAAAGACCAAGCACGAGGTTTCACTTCATTAGGGATTGCTTAGCCACTGAGTGCATTATTCTTGAGAAGTTTCACACTCGAGATAATGCTATAGACGCTTTGACTAAAGCTCTACCACAGGATAGCTTTCAACACTCTTTTCACTTCATGGGGGTTACTTGATTCATGATCTTACACGGTCACTTGTATAATGTGTAACATGCCCATCAGGTGGGAGGTATAGTTTGTATACTTACACTTAGGTATTCTTTATCATTCTTTATTTTTCTCGCATAGTTACTTTGGCCATATTGGACTTTAGTGGGAGATTGTTATCCTTAGTGTCCATGTGAAAAGCCAAATGGCCACCAGACACTTCTTTCTATATGTTCTTTAATTAAAAAAATTATGAAATAGTCAGTCACATACTATAACTCGGTCCGCATTTTGTAAGACCCAAGAAGTCTGTCTTCGTGCTCCCTGTGTACTATGTTTTTTTGTGTATTCTATAGCCTCTCTGCGGAGTACCATGTGCGGCTCTAGGAGCTCGATTTTCTACTCCAAGGATAACATCGTGGAGCTCTCGAGAAGCAGAGCACTATGTGGTGCATCACCAGCTAAATACTTCAATAAACGAGTGCATCATATAAATCTACATAAAAAATTGAATGATGTGCATAATCACTTGCAACCTATAAAGGCTAGGAAATTGCCTCATTTTGATTAGCAATCCACTTTCCACCCATAAAAAAGAGACAAGAAAGTGGTATACATAGCTTTATAGCTAGCTGATGTCTCCTTGGTACATGAAAGTAATGACTGAATTGCAACTTGCAAAAAAAAAACAATGCTAACCAAAATGCATTTATTTTGTTGATGATTCACATGATAGTCTTTTTATTTATGAACTATATCAAACAAAAATACATTTCAATGCTTTAGTGTCGAATTTTCTATGTTGTTGTTCAAACACTAATGCATATGGTAGACAACCAAAGACACAGAGACGAACAATAGATGGTTCATGAAAATGATACATAGAGATGAATTGCAATGCTTAGATGTGAAACTTTTTAAGTACATATGATGCACATATAACAACCTCAAGCTAGAAGCTATGTGGTAAAGAATTAGTTTTGAACATACACCTCATCATTTCCATAAGAGAACTATTCTTTCTTTTAGCAACTCCATTTTGTTGAGATGTATATGACATTGTACATCGCTCAACCAAAAATGCATTAACATAAGAAGATGTATATCCCCCCCAACCACAATAGAGGGTGCTAAATCTACATGTTGAGAAATTTCTATCCATAACTAGGAGCTATTTGACGCACATAAACATTTTAGACTTTTCTTTCGATGGATAAAACCATGCATGCCTAGAGAATTTTTCATTAAAATTCATGAAGTAAAGGTAGTTCCCAAATGAATTTGTTTGCATATGACCACATACATCACTATGAACAAGCTCCAATTTATGAGTAGCGCAAGTCAAACCATCTTTTGGGAAGGAACAACATTGCATTTTTCTCGAAATATAGCCTTTACAGACATGTTTACAATGTGGCTCAAGTTTGGGCAGAGAGGAAACCATTTCAAACTTATGTAGGTGAAACAAACTAGAAAAATTCAGATGACAAAAGTGTGCATGGCAAAGATTTGCATATGAGATAGCCTCATAATATTGACTTGCACATGCTAAACCGTCCATAGATTTTGCATAGTCTATGAGAGCCAAAAGCAATAATAACATCATCATTTGCGAGATCATGAAGTACATCTCTCATCATCCAACTTGACAACCAAGCAAATTTTAACTAATAATACTGAAAATAAATTTTTCTTTATCCCTAGCATCTCATAGTCTATGAGAGCCAAAAGCAGTAATAACATCATCATTTGTGAGATCATGAAGTACATCTCTCATCATCCAATTTGACAACCAAGCAAATTTTAAGTAATAATACTAAAAATAAATTTGTCTTTATCCCTATTATCTGTAGTATTCTAAATGATCTTACTAACTCCCATTATAGGACGAGAGGATTTGTTAGCACATATCATAGTATTCCTTATAAGGGACTGCTCAAGTGAAGTGAAGAAACTATGTTACAAGGTAATATATTTGGTTGCCCCACTATCAAAGTACAAAACATCTAACACTACTACAGACATACACTACTCATGAGAAGATGGGTCACAGTTACAAATAGTAGTAAATGCACATTCTTCATTCTAAATAAGATCATTAGACTCATTTTTAAGTGGAGAGGCCTCTTAAACAACCAAAACTGTTTTTGTTTTTTCTTCTCATCTTTGTCTTCTTTCTTCAATTTTGCAGCATTCACATATTTTCGCATAGAAGTAGATGAGGTCTATTTATCTTTGCCCTTCTAACTAGATAACAAAACTTCATCTACACATGCATGATTTATCTGTTCATCATGTATGGATCTTCTTATAGTAAAAAGAAAAAAAAATCTAACCCCTCAATGTTAAGGATTTTGGATTTCCCTTTATCATTAATCCAAGAGTAGAAGAAAAACTCTGATATGAATCTGAAAGATTATGAAGAATAGTCTTCACAAGTGAACTATCTAGCAAGACTTCATTACCAAAAATCAATTGCTCTTTCAAATCTTTGACCTTTGTCATAAACTATCCATAGAATCTCTGTCATTCATATGCTGACTCTTTAAATATTTTTATAGATAAGGAAGATGAGCCTAATTTCTTTCCTAATAAAAAGTTTTAGGTGTATCTCAAACATCATTTGCTATCTTGTAAGAGCGAATGTGAGGGATAATGGTGCATTTGATAGAAAACACTATCGATGCATGTGCTTGAGCATCCCGACCATCCCAATGAAGTTTCTCTACCATAGGTGCGACATGAACCATATGACAACTAGGAGATTGAAGATCATAATCTTGAACACGATCTCCATCACCTTTAATAACTATATTTGTAAGTATAGTAGGAGATTTTTCAACACTATGCACAATTTTCCACAACCCTTTTGCTATTGATACATGGTACATCATATATGCCCACAATGCATAATTAGTACCATAAAACTTATCCTCGACATCCAACATATGCAATACGTCATTGCTTTCAGCCATGAGCACTAACTAAATACCTTGATGCCAAAAATTGATTGCATCTAAACATGTTGAACAAAAATGCCCACTCGAACTCTACTAAACATATAGTAGAGTTTGAGATGCTTGTACTAGTGAATTGAGACTTGTGTATATGTTTGGTTCAAAAGGACGAAATTATCTGCATAGTCATCACAATAGTGCATATGAAGGCTGAAATGAGTTCATATTAAAATTTCAATCCGAGAGAGCAAAGTAGTTGTGAACTCCTAATTGGTAATTTTCATGCCGTTCTAAGACTTTGGTTGGAGAGGTATTGAGGACACCCTAGATGAACTGGTGACTTGCTCTCATACCAATGGATGGAGTTTAAGCTCTATGCAAACACATGAACAACACAAGGAAGAAGAGGAAACTTGGAGCATAAAATATAGAATGTATTACCAAGTGAATGTACAAAGATAAGCCACTAATCACGGTTATAAGACTATATAAAAGGAGGCAAAAAACCTTGAACGAACTCTCAGTACTCCATATAAACATTGCGTATTAATCATAGAAAACCAATGCGGGAATTGCAGGCTATGACAACAATCAAACCAAAATATGTCAATGGTCATGGCTAGCTACTTTCTAAAACAAACCGTGACGGAGTGCATAAAAACACCTTGTCACAGTTACATACAATTCATTTGTTATGCATGCCTTAATTCTTAGAATTATTTAGCCTACATTTATTTTACCATATGTAAAGCTGCACTTACTTTGAGAAACGATCTTCTAACACAATTTTCTTTATTTGCTAGAATTTTAAAGCTTATATACTAATTTATGTGTACATGAAAAATTGAATATCAACATATGCGTGTTATGTGCTAAAAGATGTGATTCGGCGTGTCATGCATTTGATTTGTGGACCTTGTATAAGATGTATGCAGACAATGGAACTATAAAAGAAAAGAAAAGGTGATTCTCCATTAAACTACTTAAAACTCTGTCTGTAGATTGTTAGAGGAGTATTTTGCGCTGCATACATAGAGAAAGAGATGGAGAGAGTTTATGGAGAGAGAGAGAGAAGAGAAGAGATGTCTATGCCATAATCATCTGACATAAGCTTCGCATTTGCTTCACTTATGAAGAGAAGACCTGTCACATGGCATAATCATCCGGCATAAGCTTTGCGTTTGCTTCACTAATGAAGAGACGACCTGTCAAATCGAAACCTTTGTAAAGTCTGTAATCGTAGTTATAACGGAATGATGGATTCAACTGTAGCATAACTCCAATGGTTGCCTTCGCAAATGGAAAGAGTGAAATAGCTAGAGAGATGACTCTCCTCCCAAGTATACGCCTCTATATATATCTCTCTCTAGAGGCTACTTTCTTGGGCAGGCAGATTCTATATATATGTCGGCCATGTAACTACATGTGTGCCAAGTGTCCGAGTTAAGTGGATTTAAATCAAGCGGATTTAACTCAAGTGGATGCTTCTAGGAGGCTCTAGAGCTTTTTGGAAGATAAATACTCTCCCTATAAACCCCATGGGAGTTGAACCCAAGACCTCCTCCTTCACACCCTTGAGACTTAAGCACTAGCTAAGTGGATCACTTGTTTACAAGAGCACATGACCTCCTACATAAGTTTAGTCTCGGGATCTTTGGTCATACATACGCATGACCAAACGGTGTCCGATTTAAGACCTATCTACACCGATCAAACTGTTAAGTCATAGATCTACTTTATTATATTGTTCCACCCTTGGAAAAATATTTTCACCCTCAAAAATAGGGCTATATATACAAGAAGTTCTTAACACAAGTAAACTCGAGATGAATCCCAGGCGATCTGCTTGAAGATCAAACTCGACGAGGACATCCTTCTCCTGACAAATACCAATACCGATAGATCTACTTTCGTACTGGTCTGTTGTTTGGAACGCCAAGCAGTAAACTTGATCGCTCAGGCGAAGGATAGAGTTTGCGCCGTAGATCTGCCATGTCTCCGTCTTGCTTTTTCCTTCTCCTTTGAGAGCAATCTCAATCAGAGGCACATTGTGGCCGAGCCTTGTGGATTTCACTCTGGAAGCATCGAAGCAGAGGCCAAATGGACTCACAGGGTCTACCAATTTCATGCCCTGAGCTACAGCAGCCTTCTGAAGCTCGGAGATGAGAACACTGTAGATCGAAGGTGCAGGCAAAGTGTACAGCACACTCGAGCTGAGGCGAGTGCCACCAACATAAGAGCGAGACGCCTTATCACGATGGATCTTAAGCATGGATCCATTAATAGGCAGAATGACGCCTGCTACGCTTATGGATACATAAAATCTTGTGAAAGAGCTCTATTACAAGGTTCCATAGCAACACATTGTCCACAAGGGTCATGATAAGTCCCCCAAGAAGAATCACAAACTTTGGTATAAGTGATAAGTAAATATAATAATTGAAACCAATTTTTTAAAGTCAGAATTTCCAGTGCATAAAAGTGAGTCTCTCAAGTCATTTGTCATTTTATGCATGAAAACAACTAAGCAAACAACTCATGTGGAGTATATGTCTATTGTGATAGTAGGAGACCATAGGAGCCTAGATGTTGAAGCTCTTGCAAACACATAACTTGGACCTCCATCTAGCGTGTAACTTGGAATTCCTAAGATTGGGGCAATGTATGATTTGTTTCTTCTCATAATGGGGGCTCACACATGTTCATGACAACAAACATTTATGAAGCGTAGAAATTCCCCATATACTAATAGGCTCACTCATCATTTATCTCATGATAAATAAAGTAGGACTAGGTTCTATGACCACGTGGTACAGGTATCCATTAAGTTTCTTCTTTCCTAGTGCTTAAATGAATCTCTTAGTACAATTTCCCTATCTAGAATAGAGTTTAGCTCCACAATCTTGTAATAAAGTGATAAGTAGGAGACGTTTGAACCACACCCTTGAAAGACACCCTAAGAGGGAGGATTAGGAAGTAATCCTCAACCATGGCTTTTGGGGCAAGTGTGTAATAAAGCGATAGGTAGGAGATGGTTGAACCACACCTTTGACAGATAGGAGATGGTTGAACTACACCCTATGAGAGAGGATTAGGAAGTAATCCTCAACCATGGCTTTTGGGGCAAGTGGCTAGCCCATCACATTCCTAACCAAGAGGTTGTGAGTTCAATTCCTTTAAATCCATCATGACAAACAGATGTAGTAGGCACTCAGAACTTCAACAATCTAATCAGTGGCTGGCCATCTTCTACAAACTGAGGCACAGGCGGCGGTATCATTGCAGAGGAGTGGCTTGAAGGTTGGAGACGAGTAGGGGCGCGGGTCTACGCAATCGCGCCACACATTACTGTTATCGAGATCGAGCATGAGGGGGCTGTTGCCAGAGCGCGATGGCGGAACTAACTTCATAGTGTACAGGGAGGTGGCAGCGTCAAGCTGGATGGGTGCTACTAGAGCCGTCGGAGCAGGTGCAGGCTGAGTGCACGTCATCTGGGAAATCAGAAGGGAAGAGAGGAGGAAGAAGAGAAAAGCAGTCATGGTGAATGATGTATTGCTGAAGGGGACTCACAGAGATGATGAGCATGCGCCGTTGCCAGGATTTATAGCAACAGAGAACCATGACGCGACATTGATATATCCTCCATCGCTATCCAAGTTCCAAGGTCCAACACGGCCATAGCCTACCGTCAACTTTCAAACAGGAACACAGAATGACATAAAACAGAGATAGCTGCCAGCTGGACGCCTGAGCAGAGCATGGATGTTGACTTTTGGTTTTTGGCATCCTTCGATCATGGAAAGCTTTCAGAATACAGAACGAGATTCAAATACAGGGATCCGAGTTTATCCGATCGGTGGAGGCTGGAGCATGGATGCTTTTTTTTTTTCAAGAGTACATTGAATTGGAAACACACTTGCACACCTAACGTCTAAGCTAGAGGTATGAGGCACCCTTTCATGAGGAATTCAAGATATATTCAAGCCCTGCTATCCTAGTGGTTTGACGCCTTGAGAAAAAACAATTGTACATTGAAGGGGTATAGTGCCTTTGGGATCCCCGTATGAAACATAGTAAAGATAGAACGGCTCAAAGGTGCAACAACGAGGACAACCAAGCTTTTTTCGGTAAAGCACAAATCTCTCGAGCAAATGTCTTTTAAAAAGCCATGAAAGCTATCGAATGTAGGCTTTTTTTCGGAAAATTTATCCACCATGTCTTTTTTTGGGGGAAAACAAAGGAAAACAAAATAATACTAATTCGTGAAGGGAAGGTATTCAACTCATAACATCAGCTATCATAAGAAGAGACTCACAACATACTATTTGCGCATTTACTTTTATTTAACATACTTATAGACATATGACATATGAGGCAAATACATGGTAACGAAAAGAGGCTCACCACATACTATTTGCGCATTTACTTTTATTTAACATACTTATAGACATATGAGGCAAATACGTGGACACACAAGAATACAAACACTTGATAGACATATTAGGCAAATACGTGCACACACAAAATACAAACACATACATAGACATGAAATACACACATATAAACACTCACATATACATATGTACACACATAAACACACAATAAAACATTATATACACATGGGTTAACCCTATATTCGCATGGTCAGATATTATAACATTATACATATGCTATTACGGATTCACATAAACATAAATGGTTGCACTCACTTTCACACAGGAAAACACTCATGAACACACATATTTACACACATTAGCACATACGTTCACAATTATAATCACACTGTATACACATGTTAAAATCCCACTGTATATATATGTACATGGAGTTGCATTCACACATACGCTTAGAGCATATATCACAAATAATGCATGCATAGACACACAAATGCAAACACATCTCTTTCCTTTTCTTCTTTTTTTTTCCTCTCTTTCTCTCTCTTTGTGTTTTTTTATGTCTAATTCAAGCAAAGGAGATTAGGATTCAGTTGAACTTCTTCTTCTTCAAAAAAAAAAAATCTATTTTGTTTTCTTCTACCCTCCCAAACAAAATTTATGATCACTAATTTTTGGGAAAAAAACTTATGCTCAGCGACTTTCACAAAAGTCATGATCCTAATTTTTCCCCAAAAAATTTATACTCAGCAACCTTCACATATTCAAAAATAAAGCCTTTGATTCGAAGATTTTATGACTTTTTTAATGTGAAGTTATATTACGAGAAAACGGATAGAAGGTACATTCCATCACTTACTATAGAGAGAGACGGAAAAGGAGTTCTCAACAAAAAAAGGTTACGATACAATCGAGAGGATGATCAGCCAAGCTAGTCAGAATTAAATAGCTAATGTTAGAGATGAGCATTACAGGGAAGATCTTCTTGTTCTCTACCAGTTTGAAGTAGTTCAGGAATAGGGTAACAACTGTCACTCTATCCATCCAAGAATTTAAACACGAGAGGATGACCTCTCTAACCATCCAAGAATGCTTTACAATCCAGTTCTTTCTTTTCCTCCAAGGGAGTTATTTGAGGGCCTTGTTGTATTCCTTGAATGAGATCCTCATTAAATCTGACTCTTTAACCTATGAGGGAAGTTGCCTAATGAAATCTAATTGAGGGATGCCATTTTGTGTGATGGCAGCTCTAAGACATACTTTTTTTTTTTCGCAACAGATCTGAGATGACATGCATCATCCTTCTATTGGTCTTTCCCACACCAACATAAAATAAGGTGAGCGCCTTTTAGGCAAAAGCCACACAACCCTTAAGAACTTCGAAGAATACATCATGAAATAAGTGGCATAGATGAAACCCTGCTAGATTTAATGATTCTTGTTTGTGCTTGAATGAACAAAAAAACAAATTCTCCCTTCTCAACTTCTTTATAAAAACGACCCATGTCTCTTCCATAGTCATCAAGATTTTTTATCAAGAGCTTTATCAAGCTTTGGGGAGTGTTGTCCCTCGCATTCCCTCTTATGATTGAAGAGAGCATTTCTTGCACATATTTGGAGTTGAAGGAGTCCACAAATGAATTCAAGTGAAAGACATGAAGACGTATTTTTTGAGGAGAACGAGACCTTGATGTCTATCAATTGCTTGGAGTAATGTATGATCATATACTTTGGATGTTTTTCCAACTTATATGTGAGTTTTTTTTTAGCTCATTACCTACCTAAGCATCTTCGTACCATAGATAGATAGATAGATAGATAGATGTGTGTTTACACACACACACACACACACACACACATATATATATATATATATATATATATATATATATATATATATATATATATATATATATATATATATATATATATATATATATATATATATATATATATATATAGCTTGAAGGCAGCTATTAGAAGGAAACAAACGTTGAAGAGGTTCCCAAGAACTGAGTCTATATTCAAATGCTTTAATATGCGAAGTATTTTGAACAATAGAAGGATAGCACAATATATACACTAGCTAGCAAAGCCAGTATGCTAATTAGAAAAATCAATATACTATCCAACAAAGGGTTCATACATACATACATACATACATAGAACTTTCATTTGAAGAGCTATAGTTCCTATTACTTCAAGATGAAGATCAACAAAAGGATATGGAAGAAAATGATAAATCCATGTTATCATCAAAGGGTAAAAAGAAGAATGAGACTACAAAGAAGGAGAAGAAGATTTAGCAATCAAGAAGGTAAGTAAGTCTTGTAATTCTAAGTCTTCTAGTCCTTCCGCTAATGCTTCCTCTACAGCCAAAGAAAGGTCTTCGACTATATCTGATTGAAAGAAAGGAATCTACCATTACTATATAAACCAGCTCATTACATAGAAGAAGGCAAAACAAGGATTTCTAATGAGAAGAAGAAAGCATCAAGTAATAGTGTTGAAGATGATCCAAAACCTAAATAAGTTATGGCATGGTAGATTTGGTCGTATTAGTCACACAACTCTCAAGCATGTCAAAGATCAAGGTATGGTGGAGAGTTTGCCTACATTTGCATTACCAGATGATGTAGAGTCATGTGAAGGATGTCTTGAAGAAAAGATCCACAAATTACCTTTCAAGAAGCATGGATACATCATGGCCACAAGGAAGTTGGAGATCATACATTGTAGTGTGAATGGTTCGAGTAGAATAGATTCTATTCAAGCTTTAGGGTACTTTGTTACTTTCATTGATGATTTCTCAAGATATTCATGAATTTATGGTATTAAAGTGAAATCAAAATTTATTCCTACTTTTAAGAAGTTCCTAGCTATTGTTGAAAATGAAATTCAGTCAAAGATCAAGATTTTGAGAAGTAGTAGAGGAGGAGAGTACATGTCAAAAGACTTTAAGTATTTTCTTGAAGACAAAAGTATCTCTCATCATCTCACTATTGCTTACACTCCATAACAAAATGGTGTTGTAGAGAGAAAACACGGGATACTTGTTGTGATGTTGCATACTATGATGTAATCTAAAAAGTTTTCTCCAAAGTTTTAATTTGATGTCGTACATACAACTAATCAAAATTTGAATTGGTCTTCCACAAAAGCTTTGAAGGTCATTACACCTTATGAAGCTTATTATGAGAAGAAACCCAATGTGAGTTATTTCAAACTTTTTGATTCTCTAGCTTATGTTCACATTGAGAAGAAGGATCATGGTAAGCTTGATTTAAAATCCATCAAACCTATCTTTATTGGTTATGAATTTCAAAGCAACGGATACAGATTCTATGTTCCAGTTATAGGTGAGATCCTACTCTCGCACAATGCATATATTCAAGAAAGTCAAATTTATGATTAGAAGGAAGATATTCTAGATTTCATAAAGCATAAGACTATGCATTTTTTAGAACGAATTTGGATTCTTATATTCAGGCTTACAAGGTGGATGATGAACCTTCTCAAAACCTAAGAGCACTTGATAAAGGTAAAGAGAGAGTTACATTACCTACATTACTACCTAGTCCATGATCAATACTTCTTGATGTTTCAACTCAAGGAGTTGGAGAAGGTTCTAGAGTTCTAGAAGATAGAGATATTGAAGAAGCAGAAAGGATTCCAATACTTGGAAGGACAATGGTTATATCAAACTTGGAAGGACAATGGTATAAAAGATTACACTAAAAGAACCAAAAGTCAAACAAGGAGAGAACAAACAGACAATGTAAATAATGCCCAACATTTTGAGATTCATAATATTTTAGCTCTTACTTTAGTTGAGAATGAACCAACAAGTGTTCAAGATGCACTACATAGTCCTGTATGGAAGAAAGCTATGCAAGAAGAGATTGATTCTATTCATAAGAATCAAACATGGAAGCTTTGTGAGTTACCAAAAGGTAAGAAAACTATTGGTGTTACATGGATCATCAAAATCAAAAGAAAAGTAGATGGCACCATTGTTTTTGAAAGCTTGAAAATCACTTTTGTTGATAGAGGTCCTAACAAATGGATAGTTTCTTAGGGATACATTAATCATGTAATATTTTTGGACATGAGTTTGAGAACTATTCTCAAAGAATCTCGAGAGGAGCTAAAATTAGTTCAAGTGTCTCTTGACGAGGCCAGGATAAAGCAGCCCAATATTGCAAATCTTAGTTTGGATCTCATTTTGCATCAAGATAAAATGTATGAAGTAAAGGAGTTGTTGTTAAGTATTCAACAACAAGAGATCAGATTATAAGCAGCACTTCGACATAAAAATGAAGATTTTAGTATACGAAGAAACATTAGAAGCTCTCAAATTTTGGGGAACGTTTTAATGATGACACTAGCATGCTTGTTGCAATTTCATGTTTATTAGTAAGTATATGTTTATTTTTATGGTGACCTTCATAACCTTCTGAGTCGATATTAAAAATCTACATGTTGTACCTTTGAATATGACATTAGAGAGTTTAGAACATATAGGAAGACATTGAGGACCGATTGAACTATTCTTTAATATGGAGAAGTTCTTGCACACATATTACTTCCCTCAATGAATCTGTTGCGTGTCAATGGAACCTTTTTGAGGGCTAGTAACGCATTAGACTTCTCACTAGAAAATGAATCCAGTGTGTGGCTATCTCATTACTGGTTAGAATAGAGGATATCACTATGATAGTCAAGCTTTGTTGTAATCATGTTTCCCATATTCTTTGTTTTGTAAACACAACTCTTATGAGAGCAAGATGTAGTGTTGCAAACTACCCTCATAAATGTTTGCATTCATTATCGCCTTTGGTTGGAGTAGGTAAGTGTGAGAATGTATCATTGTTAGGACATTTGTTATGATAGGTAGCATATTGCACTACAACATATAAGGGGCATACCGACGTTGCCCATATCGACGGTCACACCTCGGCGTCGATATGACCGTTGAAAATGCTTGAAAAACCACGATTGCAATACCGACGGTCATTTAATCGTCGGTATACAGGCATCGGTATGAGCGCCGGTATAGACGTCGGTACTTTACTGTAAATTACCGACGCTCATAGCAACGCTTATACCAAGGCAATGTTTTAACCGGGCCCGAGAGCAAAAATTCGACATTTGCTTGCATTTTGAACCAAAGTTTGCTACTGTCGAGTTTGCGTGCGTGAACTACATTCTGCGCCTATTGTGTACACACATCTCTCTCTTACTCAATCTTTCTCTCTCTTTCTCTCTCTCTCTCTCTATCTCTCTCTCTCTCTTTCTCTACATCTCTGTTTCTCTAGATCTAAAATTTTTGTAAGAATTGCACATACTGTAGCACCCTTTCTCTTTCTTTGTGTTTTCCCTTTTCTAATTTCTCTTCTCTTTCGTTTTGCAGGAGCTTTTTGGCATCAAATCTTTGGAATTCGACGAAGGGCAACATTAAGTGGACCTTGAGGACAATGCTCCAAACAATTACATCAATGTAGGTGATTGTTTTGTTTTTGATTGATATAGAGTGAGATAGAGAGAGAGATGAAAGAAAGAGAGAGATCTAGAGAAACATAAAGAGAGAGAGAGAGAGAAATAAAGAGAGAGAGATGAAAGAGAAAGATAGAGAGAGAGTGAAAGAGAGAGAGTGAAAGAGAGAGAGATGAAAGAGAGAGAGATGAAATAGAAAGAGAATGAGATAGAGAGACAGATGCATACATACATACACACACATATGCATACACATACTCCCATACATATTACATGCACACATGCATATTACATACACACTCACATACATATTACATACACACATGCATATACATACACATACATATTACATACTCACATGCATACACACATACATGCATATTACATACAAACATGCATATTACATACATACATGCATATTAGATACACACATGCATATACATACACACACATACTCATTCTCATACTCACATACATACATACATGTATACACACATATACATACACACATGTACACACACACATGTATACATATACACATGCATATGTATGTATGCATACATACATACACACATATTTGCATGTACACACACACATACATACATAAACACATGCATATTACATACACACTCACAGATGTATACACACACTTATGTGCATACACACATGCATATGCATACATACATACACATACATATGCATGTACACACACACATACATACATACACACATGCATATTACATGCACACACACATATATATACACACTCACATATGTATACACACTAACATATGTATACACACACATGAATACATGCACATACACATACACACATCACATATACATACACACATACACACATATACATGTTTTAGGGTTAGGGTTTATGATTTTCTCTTTTCTTTTGTTTTCTAGGAGATTTTTGGCATCAACTCTTTGGAATTCGACGAAGGAAAAAATTAAGTGGACTTTGACGACAACGCTCCAAACAATTACATGGATGTAAGTGATTGTTTTGTTTTCAATTGATATAGAGTGAGAGAGAGAGAGATGAAAGAAAGAGAGAGATACATACACACATATTTGATTGTACACACACATACATACATACACACATGCATACTACACACACACACATATAAATACACACTCACATATGTATACACGCACATATGTGCATACACACATGCATATGCATACATACATACACACACATATGCATGTATAGACACACATACATACATACACACATGCATATTACATACACATGCACATATATATACACATTCACATATGTATACACACACATGCATACATGAACATACACATACACACACACCACATATACATACACACATATACATGTTTTAGGGTTAGGGTTCTCTTTCTCTCTCTCTCTCTCCCCCTACACACACATCTCTCAATCTCACACATCTTGGTAAATGATGTGTGTACTCTTTCACTGTCTCTCTTTCTCTATATCTTTTATTTTTAAATTTCTTTCTTCTATTGTTTTGTAGGAGCTTTTTGGCATCGATTCTTTGGAATTTGACAAGAGACGACATCGAAAGATGAAAGAGAGAGAGATGAAAGAGAGAGAGAGAATGAGAGAGAGAGAGAGATGAAAGAGAGAGATAATAAGAGAGAGAGAGAAAAAGAGAGAGAGAGAGGGAGAGAGAGATGAAAGAGAGAGAGAGAGAGATAAAGAGAGAGATATAGATAGATAGAAAGAGAGAGACATAGAGATACATACACACACATGCATACATATTTCATACACATGCATATGCATATGCATATGCATACATACACACACATGTACATGTTTTAGGGTTAGGGTTTTAGGATTAGGGTTTTTGATGTTTACACATATACACACATAATACATACACACATGCACACATATACACATGCATACATACATACACATACACACACATCATATATACATACACACATATGCATGTTTTAGGGTTAGGGTTTTAGGATTAGGGTTTTGTGCTTTTACATATATACACACATGCATACACACATATACACATATAAACACATAATACATATACACATACACACACACATACACATACACACACACAAAGACACACACACACATACATACATACATACACACACACATAGATATATACACACATGCATACATACATACACACATGTGACATATACATACACACATATTCATGTTTTAGGGTTAGGGTTTTAAGATTAGGGTTTTTGGCTTTTACTTATATACACACATGCATACACATATACATGTTTTAGGTCTAGGTCTTCAGGATTAGGGTTTTAGGGCTTTTACATAGATACACATATGCATACACACACATACACACACACACATATATATATATGTATATATATATATATATATATATATATATATATATATATATATATATATATATATATATATATATATATATATATATATATATATATATATATATATATATATATATATATGTATATATATATATATATATATATTCACATACACATATATATACACAAAAATACACACATAGACATGTTTTAGGTCTAGGTCATTAGGATTAGGGTTCTAGGGTTTTTAAAAATTCATACAAATATTTACACATATACAAATATTCACACATAATACATATACACATACACATGTATATACATAGGCATACACACATATACATGTGTTCTGGTTGTTGTTTATAAATATCATGTCAATGTGTCTCATTTCTTTGTACATGGTTCATGATTGATTTTTCCCATGTCTTTTGTATTTGACAATATGTTTTGCTTTAACAAATCATGTTTCTGTTGCCTTTCATACATGTCACATGTTCTCCGGTTTTTCTTGGGCAGAGTGTATTGTGTTTTGCTACACAACAGCATGGGAATGTTGCTGTAGCAAGAGACAACATACTCTGCCAAAAAAAATTTTGCAGATATGGTCGTCGGTATAGGCGACGGTATAAGCGTCGGTATCCCCAGGCAGATACCGATGCTTATATCGACTATTCTGCCCAGGGGCATACCCTCGCTTATACCGACGCTTATACCGACGCATATACCGATGCATATACCGACGCTTATACCAACGCTTATACCGAGGCTTATACCGATGCTTTGGTTCCGATGCCTACACCGACCCTTACACCGATGTCGGGGCAAAATTACGCCTGCTCATTTTCCTCGATAGAAGCCTCGGTATACCCCCGATATGTTGTAGTGTTGTTGTGGAAATAGGCATAATGATTATGGCGATTAGCACAGTTGAAATTAGCATAAAGCTATTCTAATAAGCACAATAGGTATGGTACTAGCATGCTATTTTTGCTAGATGGCATAGTTGAGGTGCTAATTAGCTCAACCATTGTGATAATTAGCACAATGTGTTAGAATTATAGCATATTAACTATTAATTAGCATAGGTATTGTGTTAACTATTGTATTCATTGTGGTGCTTAGCATATGGGCTTTCCTTATTAGCATAATGATTATGCTAGATAACCTAGTAATTATACTATTTATCATAATGCATTTGCTAGTTAGAATAGTGAGTGTGCTAGTTAGCATACTAGTTGTGCAAACATGCTAGTCATTCCAAGTAGCATATTAGTTATGCTAATTACTATAGAGCCTATGTTGGCTAAGATATAGATTATGCTATTTAGAATACTTGTATTGTTTAGCATAAAGCATGTGTTAATGAGCATACTCATTTAGGTAGTTGGCTTACTTATTGTCCTAATTAGGATTATGAGTATGGTAGTTAGCATATTGATTGTGTGAGTTAACATAGTGTCTTTGTTAGCTACTTTATAGATTGTGCTACTAAGCATGCTATCAATGCTAATTAGCATAGAGATTATGTTAGCTATCATAGTGATTGTGCTAGTTAGCATACTTCTTGTGCTCATTAGCATAGCAGTTGTGTTAGCGAAATATAGATATTATGCTACTTAGCATAAGTCTAGTGATAATTAACATAGCGATAGTGTTATGTAGCATAGTTATTGTGCTAATAAGCATAGAGGCTTTCCCAATTTGCATAATGAAAATGCTATCTGGCATACTCAATGTGCTAGTTAGCATAGTGTCTTTTCTAGCTAGCCTATAGATTGTGCTAACTGGCATGTTACTTTGTGCTAATTAGGATAGACCTTATGTTAGCTTGCATACAGATTGTGATAGTTAGCATACTAGTTCTACTAATTAGCATAATCACGTGTAAGCTAACATAGAGACTATGGTTTTTAGCATACTTTTTGTGCTTATTAGCATAAACCCTCTATTGGCTAGCATATTGATTGTGCTAGTTAACATAGTGGCTTTGCTAACTAGTGTATAGATTGTGCTATCCTTCTATTGTTTGGAATGCTTTTCATATTAACGTATTTGAATATAGACTCGGTTTTTGAGAACCTCTTTTAGGTTTGTTCCCTTCTAATAGCAACCTTCAAGCTAGCCGATTGGTTCTCCTTTAAAGCTCAAATGTCAACTATCTAAGGTTGGCTAGTATATTGCACTGAAACATGTGCAGATTTGACTATGCATACTACCAATTCTTGCATATAGTTGAGGAACTACTACGAATGTCTTGGTTATGAAGGACCCTTTTTCATTTACGAACCTTTCTTTGTTGAAGAATTTGTTGTTCCATTTGTTCATTCTTTATGCACATCAGAAATCTATTTTCTATGATTCTTCACAGATTCACCCTTGTGCTAAAATTGATTTTCTTAAGGGTAAAAGGTTTTATGTTTAATGTAAAGAGAATATAACTATATATTTTAATGGAATCATTTCCATTGTATCATTGAAAGGTATGTCCGTTTGCTCTGTGTCACTCTTTACCCTCGTATGGTTGCAAATCTTCCATTTGCAGAAGTAGTGATCAAGTTGATTGAAGCACGAGTATTATTGTCAAATTTTTCTCCTCATTTTTTATCATTAAACCCGAATTTAGATTAGAGTGCAAGTTTAAAGTAAACTCTTAAGAAAAGCATGAAAAAATTTTAATAAACAATAGAAGGAAAATCAATGCCTTACATCACAAAATTTAACAAGGCAAGGTTTCTTTATCAATTTATAATGCAAAGCTTTCGCATCTAACTAACCTGGGTTCACTTTTCTTTGGCATATTGACTCTATGTACCATAGTGTGGCTTTGCACTTCATTCAACTCACTCTTTTTGCTTTAATTTTTATTTACTTATTCTTTTATTTATACAAGCTAGCCTATGCTAAAATGGAGTGAAATGCATGGACCTGCCCACCTAGTCAGACTTACCCCACTTATCTGCTGACCTGACATAGTGCACGACACATAGCACCCTCCCCATACAAAATCAACGTTAGGTCGTGGCTCTGACCACTTGGCTAGAGTGAATCCACCTACCTATCAACCCATATAGGTGCATGATAACAAATAAGTCAGGCCATACCTAGCGCACTAATGACATAGACACATACATATATAGCTGGCTGGTATATGAAGACTTATCTAAATCATAATCTATTTGGAGGTAGGATCAAATGAGGGACCAAAAGTAGAAATCAAAGAATCCCACTCACCAAGTGTTCACATAAACTATCATATACAGAAATATTACACTTTTGTGTTCCTCAAGTAGCTTTGATGTGAACCTTTTCCCTATACATGGGTACTTTTTACTATAGTGATGGCTAGAGTTTCTTCCCCCATGTTACCACATACTTGCCACACTCATATGTGGTGGTACTTTTTATTTAGGGATATGATTCAGCTCTTACTTCAATTTTGATCATCGTCAATAGAGAGAGCTATTCCAGCCCTTTGTGCTCTCCGTGTTTCTTACTGCATTTGTGCTCCTTGTGTGTGCTTCTTGTGTGTCTCACACTTCTACACACACCCAATAGTGGTATCAGAGCAGGTTCAGCTCCTTCTCGCACATATGATGAAGCATGTTCTTGTTGCAAAACAATTATGGAACATAGTGGTAGATGTAGATCGAAGACCCATAGGTTCTTCTACTTCACATTCTACTATCACAGATGGAACTTATTCTTTAAGTACATTGGTTACTCGTTCTCCACCTACACAAGAGCCACTTAGATGGAATGGAAAAGATGCTAAATCTCATGCATTGATTGCATTTTTTATGAAGCGTTATATAGTTCCACACATTTGGTCATGTTCTACATCAAGACAAGCATGGGAAACTCTTGCTTCTTTGTATGCTATGTCTAATGAAGCACGTCTTGCATACTTGGGAAACAACTTGAGGATGTATGTATGGCTGAAAATGAGTCTGTGGATGTGTATGTGACATGCATCATGGACTTGAATGAGCAATTGGAAAACATATATGAGATTGTTCTAGATGCATCACTCATCTCTACATTGACGTTGAAAGGACTACAAGAATCTCTTCAAAGGTTTGCCACTACACTACATTTGGTTGCAAAAGGGAATCCCAATATGCATGTATTTGATGAGGTTGTGTGTCTTTTTTTGTAAGAAGAGCAATGTAGAGTGAATAGGAGTGGTTTGATTGAGGGAACACAAGCACTTGCTATCTCATAAAAGGGGAAAACCAAATATGGTTCAACTTTGGGTTCATCAAAATCAAAGCCTCAACCTTCCTCTTCTACTTCTTCCTCTAATTATGTTGATTTGCAAAAGAAGAAGAGATGCAAATATTGTTGAAAGTTTGTTCATACTATTCATGAGTGTAGAAAGCTTGCTAAGCGAAATGAAAAGAATAAGGAATCTGGCACATCTATTGCTGAAAATTCAACAAATGCAAAGAATGATGAAGTTAATATGGCTCAAGATTTTTGGGCATGCAATGTTACATGTCATTATGATGCATCTTTGCATTCTAAAATGATCGTAAGTGAGCCTAGTTCGGATTGGTTCTTTGATAGTGGTACTTCAAAGCACATAGCTTCATGCAAAAGATTTTTTGCATCTTTGAAAGATACACCCAAAGAAGGACATGTGGCGTGTGCAAACAATGCCTCTTATCCTATCATTGAGTAGGAGAAATTGAGCTTACGACTACAAATGGAGGTGTGATTCTCTTGAAAAATGCATTGTATGTACTCGGTATCAAGAAGAACTTAATTTCAGTTTCATTGATTGCCAAAGTTAGACTTCAAGTACACTTTATCGATGATAAGTGTATGGTTCATGATTTCAAGAATGGTGATATTATCATGATGTCCGGTACATTATGTAATGTTTTGTACTGCATGGATACATACATGAGGGCTACCTCAAAAGAAAGGGATGGTTATTGGTTTGCCAACACTTTAGTCCATTGAAAAGCATCCATGTGAAAGTTGCATTCTTGGGCAAATGCATTGTGTTTCTTTTCCTAAAGATAGTCATACACACACTTCGAGAAAATTATAGCTTGTTCATAGTGATGTATGTGGTCCCATCAAGACTCCATTATGCTCTTGTGCCATCACAATAAGGTCACAAACTTGATGACAAATTGAAGAAATGTATATTTGTTGGTTATAGTACTAAACGTAAGGGATATCATTTGTACCATCCACTAACAAACACAATTACTATGATTTCGGATGTGGTATTTGCTAAACATTTAGTTTTTCCTCTAGTTGAATGCAAAAAATAGCCACTAGTTAGTTCAAAAGATGTGTTTGATACACTCATGCCTTTTTTCCAAAGTTGTGCGCTTGACTATGGCCATTTAGGCCATCCAACTGAGGCTGAAAGGGCTGAAAAGTTCCATCCAAATATAGCTAAAAATGCAGAGAACTTTCAGCCAAACATAATTGAATTTTTTAAGCATAAAGTTATCAAAACTGCTAGAAATTTATAGCGACGTATGGCTGAACATTTACATCAAAATATGGCTGAAACTAAGCATGAAATTCAGCCCAGGCGTGATATACATGCTGAAGATGTATTACATAATGAATGCATGTCTATCAAGAGTGCACAAACTATGCCAAAGTGGCTAAAACAAACTTTTTAGGACAACAAATTGAGTGCACCTTTATTTGAGCAAGATCAAGCTCTTGCCATGCATCAAGTAATTTTGTGGATTATTCTCTTATTGTAACAATGTGTAATGAAGAGCCACTTACTTTTGAAGATGCATGTGACGATCAAAATGGATGAGTGTTGTGCAATTAAAAATGGACTCCATACATAGGAATGGTACTTGGGAGTTATGTGAATTACCAAAAGGAAAAAATACCACTGGTAGAAGGTGGGTTTACAAGATAAAGAGAAAGTTTGATGGTAGCATCGATCGGTACAAAGCAAGATTGGTTGCCAAAGGATATGCGCAACAATATGGCAATGACTATGAGGAAATTTTTGCACCTACTTCACGCATGACTACCATTTGTACCATGGTTGCATTGGCTACCATAAAGGTTGGAAATTACATCAATTGGACATAAAAACAACCTTCTTGAATGGTGATTTGCAAGAAGATCTCTATATTTTCCATGAAAGGGAAAGAGCATACGGTTTATAACTTGCATAAAGCCTTGTATGGTCTCAAGCACGCCATGTGCATGGTATGAAAAAATTCATAAGCACTTGATTACTCTTGGCTTCACATGTAGTTCTTGACTCGGTCATGTGCTGCAAAACTTGTCATTCGTATGGCTGATTTGCAGCATACTTTTGATGTCATTTATCTTGGTTTTTTGAGCTATTATCTTGGCATCTAGCTTGTATCCATTGAGGGGGGGAATCGTTATGCATCAGGTAAAGTAAGTTGAAAAACTACTTGAGTAAGTAGAGAGTAGTTTTCATAGCTACTCTAGAGTGTATATGGTTGAGACACCTATTACTAGATCTTTGCATGGAGATTGATGCTGCTATGCATATTCTCACTGATAGTTAGAGTGCATTGACTATTGCAAGAAACCCAGTGTTTCATGCACATACCAGAAAAATTGAGGTGCATTATCACTCTGTGAGAGAGCACGTTCATGCAAAAGATATTTGTTTGGTATATGTGCCACACAAGATAATGTGGCAGAAATATTGACCGAAGCTCTTCCACGAGAAAAGTTTGATGCTTTTCACAAAGCTTTGGACTTATTACCTTGTGTGGGATGATCTCTGACTCCTTGTATGTGTTCACATCATTCGCTCCTGGGGGGTTTGTTACACTTGTGTGTTCCTCGAGTGGCTTTGATGTGAACCCTTTCCCTATACATGGGCACTTTTTACTCTAGTGCTAGCTAGAGGTTTTCTCCCCATGTTACCACATACTTGCTACACTCATATGTGGTGGTACTTTGTATTTAGGTATATTACTCACATCTTACTTTACTTCTTATCATCATCAATAAAGAGAGCTATTCCAACCATCTGTCTTCTCTATGTGTCTTGCTATGTTTGTGCCCCGTGTGTGTGCTTCTTGTGTGTCTCTCGCACTTCTACATGCACCCAACAAGGAACTTGGTTTAAGTCTTGCATTCACTTTCCCAAGTCTTCACTCATAAAAGCTCTAGTCTACTAACCAATTTTACTCATATAATCCTGGTCTTTCATGAATTGCATATAATCATAATAGTCGTAGGTCAACCTGGATCTACTTAATTTTCTTAAATTTGTAAAAATTCTAGAACATCTATCACATGCAAGATGAAATGCATATTTTCCATACATTATAGAAGCGAAGAAGTTAGAGTGGAAGTATTTCACTTGTTTATTGTTTACTAGTTCGCTTAATGTATGCCACATCGATCATCATAAGCATCTCCACTCCAAATTCTCGTCCTCTTATTTTTATTTGGTTTCATATATTTTTGTTAAAATCAAAGCAAAGGACATCAATTATATACAACTTTATTTACAAAATCATTTTTTTAGCTTTATGGAATCTTATTAAATACAATTCTCCCTTCAAGCCCACCTCCTTTGATATATTCTCACCAAAGAAAATGTGCTTATAAAGAAGCCACCTTTGAACTGCATCAGATAGAAAAACATTCCTAAACAAATTAGATATGTGGACAAGGTTATCCATTCATTGATGGCTAGATTGGCATACATAACTCTTGGGAATTTTGAAAATCCATGTTGCAATCATTTGAGCACAATTGCCTTTATTCATGATTCTCTCAAATTTATTATTTGAAGATGCACTCGATGAATGGAGAGTGCATGTATATAGATTTTTGAATTGTAACATGTTTAGACCATCATCAAAAAAATCCTTCATGCATATATTTTGATCCATTTCATACTTGAAATCGTTTGGAAAATTTTCTTCATTTGCATCATTTTGAATAGGAATTCCATCTTCATTGGAGCATAAGTTTGGAATAGAAATAGATTCATTACATTCCTGAAAGTCTTCATCATGATTAGACAAAAATACACAATCTTTTTTGTCATCCAAACAGTAATGATTTCTTCCTACTTGTAGCAATTATGCTATCTGCTTCTTCCTCCAATCTATCCAAAACTCTTCATGATTATCTCTCTCCAAATTCATTTGTCCATTATCATGAAGAGAATCGATATCATCACAATCAAGAAATTCTTGATCATTCAAGTCACTAAATTCTCACTTCTCCAAGTAAGGTTCATTACAACCTCTACATTCATCCATATCGTGATATTTTTCACGAATATACATGTAATTTGATGTCAAAACCATTTTCTAATTGACACATCATCATGTGATTGTTTATCTATGTTAGTTATTTCTTGCTCATTCTCTTTAGAGGATGTGCTTTTGTCACAATCTTCATACATTTATTTGGCCATTGAATCTTGCTCAAATACTTCATCACGCTTGAATATCTCGCCACATACACTTGAATCAATTGAAACTTCATTCATCTCATAATACTTGTATCTAGCTTCATCAATGTAACTTTTTGGCTCAATATTTTCACATTGAATATCATTTGATACTATATGCATGTCCCATTTATCATACATGTCAATAAATGTTACATTTGCCACTTCATGCTCAATTTTCTCAACATATGGACTCGATTCAACATGATCATCATTGACATACATATCAATATGGAGAAGAGCAATCAATTGTATATCCTCATCCTCATAATAATTCATATGTTCCTCTTCATGGAGTGTAACATCATTCACATACATATCATTGCTTTGAGCTCCAATCAATAGATTATCCTCTTTCTTATGAGTAAGATCATTGTCTTGGATCTCTAAACATACATCCAATGTAGCATCATTCAAAAGTATATCGTGCTCTTGATCTCCAACTACACTATCTTTAGGTCTGTATCACGCTCTTCTCCTTTTGCATACATTTCACTATTTAGAGGATCAATCATCTTTGGCTTAGCATCATGCTCACTTGCATTCTCTTCATAGAATTAGTCATTTGGTGATAATTCATATTTGAATCATATGTTTGAAGAGATTTTTCACTATCACATGGCATCAAATAATTCCTCAAATATTGGTTGGTTTCATCATTTAAGGAAGTAGCTTGTGCTTGATCTTCACAAAGATTGCTTGATTTGTTTGAGACATTTCATTTTCAATCTCTTTTTGATCACCTTCACACCTCGTAGATATCTTTAAATCTGGGTTACTATCATGTCTTTCTTCTTTGTTTGTTTGATTATCCTATCTTAGAAGTGAGGATTCTATTAGATTATGGGAAGCCTTATGTTATTTTCTTGTTGGGTTTTGTTTAATTTTTTTTTGTTTTATGTTTGATATTTGTTTGACTTTGATTTGTTTAGCTTCCACATGTTCCTTTGCTCATCTCATCATCAAGGTTTGTGCATATATAACACTTGAAGATGTGATTGTTGTAAAGAAATCTATAAGCTCCTAGTATCCTAAAACCTTAGAGATCATATCAATCGCACTTGTAAGACTTTCTTGATAACACTCATCATCAGTATGTATGTAAAGTCCATACGTATCAACTTCAAGACAAAATGGGATTTCTAAAACTTAATGGACTTGAACATTATCCACAGTTGCCAAAATGCTTGGAATTTGAATATCATTTTCATCTGGATGAAGATCCGCTCTCCAATCATTAAGAAACCTTTCAATCCTTTGTTGCTTCTTAACATATCTTCTCATAGCCTCATGCACAAGCATCCAATCCTTTGTGATTTTGAATTCGGAGTCTATATCTTGCACAAGTGCAATTAGTTCCTCTTAGGCTTTAGCATCTATTGCTCGAAGAAACAAGGACACCTTTTCATGTCTTAAGCCTCTCTTTTCATATTACAATAGATCATCAAACGATTTGTGAGAATGTCTTTTCATCTCTAAACTTGTTTGGTCCTTTGGCATATGAACCCACCTCAGGAAGGATTCACAAGTCATCACTTTATCTATGTCCTCGAGCATGAACTACTTGAGGAGCATGACTTTGTAATGAGACCATGTTGTTTGTTTTATTCGTATGAGTTGATCACACATGTCAAATTTGGATAGTCATGGTCTCTCATTAGTGTCAAACCAACACCTAGGTACTTCACCTCGAGTTTGTATTCTTTACAGAACCGGGGTACATTCCTCCAATTTAAAAATCCGCATTACTTGATTAATTGCGCATGAAGCGACTGGATATCTTTTTGTCATATACCCTCTTGTTGAAAGCATAGGAGCTACGCTTAAAGATCATCCATGTTTCATGTGCTAGATTTGTCAAGTTTTAGTCGTCAACTTGATTGATCAAGTTGCTAGCATTATGTTTTACTCACCCCCTCCTTTCATGTTGGGCTTACCAGATATGCCGTGGGGTTTATGGAAAGGAGGGTGCAAGTAGGAAAGCTTTATTCATTTGTTTAAAAATCAATAGTTAGGAAACTTGCACACTTAATTAAGAACCAGTTCTTCAATCCCATTCAAGCACAAAGTTATAGCTATTGTATATGTAAAGGAGATGAAGCTTACTTTCTATTCTGCATGTTTTTTACTAATCCGTTTCATGCAATTTAATATCCAGCTTCTCTTTTGTAGTGCATTCAAACTCGTTGACTTTTAGGTTGGCTCAAACAATAATCTCTAGATGCGATCCTTAAAACACGGTTAGTTCCTCTAATGTTGTAATCATATCAACACCACAAATTTTCCTTTCCATTCATTTTTCGTTTATTTCCATAGTTCAAAATCTCCTTGTATTGTTCGGAATACTTCACATTAAAGCATTTGAATATAGACTTGGTTCTTGGGAACCTCTCCACGTTTGTTCCCTTCTAATAGCAACCTTCAAGCTAGCCACTTGGTTTTGCTTTAAAGTTCAAATGTCAACTATCTAAGGTTGGCTAGTATATTGCACCAAAACATGTGCAGATTTGACTATGCATACTATGAAGTATATACTAAATGTATCTCTTCTGAGTCAAATACCTTCCTTCATCTACGTATATGACGTGCATACGTAGGAAGAATGTGAGCTCACCTAAATCACTGAATTTGACTCATCTTGCATGTGTCTGTTGATCCTTTGAATGCCATTCACATCATCACTTGTCAAAATTATGTCATCTACATATACACATAGATACATAACCTCATTGTGATACCTTTTGATGAATAGAGAAGGATCTGAGTTGCTGAATATGAACCCTTGATCTTGAAGGTATGTAACCAACCTATAATTCCAAGCTCTAGGAGCTTGTTCCAATCCATGCAATGCTTTCTTAAGTCCGCAAAGTAAGATGCATGATTAGGGTTTTCAAAAGGTAGAGCTTGTGATATGTATATGTCTTCACTTATCCAACCATTTAGAAATGCACTTTTTACAACAAGTTGGAGGAGTCTTCAATTTCTTGCATCAGCTACACTTATGAATGTTTTGGTTGTACTCATCTTTGCAACTGAGAAGAATGTTTCCTCATAGTCTATACCATGAGTTTGTGAGCATCTTTTGGCAAATAATCTTTCCTTGTACCTATAAACTAATCCATTTGAGTCTCTTTTAACTTTATACACCCATCTCCAACCAATTACCTTTTGATTGGGTTACATTGGAACCGAATCCCAAGTGTCCATCTCCTTCAATGCATTTATTTCTTCTTTCATGTCTTTTTGGAATCAAGGTTTCACTTTTCCTCCTCATAGGTTGAGGGTTCTTCTTAGTTTGAGTCTTTTGCCAAGTAGATTGAAGGCTTTGTAACAAATGTGGAATCATATGCATACCTTTTTGGTTGTTTCTTCTCTCTTGTTTATCTTTGGAGCTTTGCGTCGAAGCATTCTCCACATTCCTCCATCTTTTCTTTGCCTCTTGACTTCCATAGCTTGTAAGCCTTTTCATCTTGAACATCATCTGTATAACTTCTAGGATCCTAGACTTTTGTATCGTGCTTGCTTCCTAGTTGATGAGAATCAAAATCAAGATCATATGGTAGATTTACCTTTTGTTTATCTTCATCGTACCAGGACCTCTGTTCTTCCAACAAAACATCTCTACTTATAGTGAACTAGTTGGTTGAAGGATTATAGAACCTGTAACCCATATGAGTTGAGTCATACCCAACAAACGCTGCTTTTTTTGCCCTTTCATCTAGCTTACCTCTTTTTTAAGATGGTACATGAACATAAGTTAAACAACCAAACACCTTGCACTCTCCAAGAATAGGTTTTCTTCCATGCCATGTTTCATAAGGATTCATACTGTGAAGTGATTTGGATTGTAGTCTATTGACAAGGTACACAACAACTGAAACAGCCTCTGTCCATATATAATGTGGCAACATCTTCTCGTCAAGCATTATGTTGTCTGATACGAACAATGTCTTATTTCTCCTATATGCAATTCCATTCTGTTGAGGAGAGTACCTGGTAGTCACTTCCCTTTTGATAGCTTTATCCTCAAAGAACCCATCAAACTCTTTGGAGAAGTATTCTCCCCCTCTGTCAGATTTGGGCTTCTTGAGTGGTCTACCTTTATGATTCTCAACACGTGCTAGATACTTTTTGAAGCAATCAAACACTTCATTCTTAATTTTGATAAAGTATAGAGTAGTCCATCTAGTATGGTCATCAATAAATGAGACATAATGCCTTGATTTTGCCAATGAAGATTCTTTCCTTGGTCCCCACACATGAGTATGTACTAAGTCCAATACGTTGTAGTGGATGTAGCCTTTTGTGGTTGAATGGTTGTCTTTCTGCCTTCGCAATCTGACACACATCACACCTCTTGATCATGTATTGCTTTGATATGTTTGATAGTCCTAGAATACTTTGATCCCTATGTATCGCTTTCAAGGTTCTTCCATTCACATGAGCAAGTCTCTTATGCCACACTTCAAGCTCATTTAGGATTTGAGACCCAATAGTGAATAGAGCTATGTTCGTGGTTTCTGTTACTTCAAAAGTAAAGATCCTACCATGCTTCTCACCTCTGGCTATCTTCTCGAAGCCTTGAGATGGATCTTCCATAAAATCTCCATGTTAAGTGAACCTAACCTACAAGCCTTTCGTCAACTATTTGCCCTACACTTATTAGATTTTTTAGTGATAGTGGGTACATAGAGAACCTTACTTTGAATGTTTGTCCTACCATTGGAAGCTTTGACATTACCAATCTTCTACACACATTGTGTTTAGTATCATCCCCCATCTATACTTAATGTCTATGCTTTGGACTTTTTGATTCAGATAGAAGAGCATTGTTGCATGCAACATGATGTGAGCATCCTATATCTATGTAGAACAAATGATCATCTTCTTTACCTTCTTTATGACTTAGATTCGTTAGAAGCAATGAGTCTTCATTAGGTTGATCTTCACAATGATTGTTGTAGTCCATTTTGTTATGACTTCTATTGTTATTATTGAAGTTGTGTCCACCTTTACCTCTATGGCTACCATATCCACCTCTTCCACTTGCTTTCTGGGTCTTCTCATTGAGCCAACAATTCTGAGTGATGTGGTTGGTCTTATACAGATGGCACAAGGTTGAACATTCTTACCTTTGTTTTTTTCATGCTTTGTTCCTTTCTTCTTCCCTTTCTACTTGCTCTTGCCTCCAAAGTTGGTGTGGGAAGTCTCCTCTTCATCTTCTTCCTTCTTCTTGTGTTTCACCTTTATCCTTCTTATCTACATATAGAGCACTAGTTGAATAACCTTGATAGGAGTTACCTTCCTTTATGTTATTGTTGACCTCTTGATTGAAGAGTTGTCTAGGAAAGATGTTGAAGTATGGAATTTACACATCCATGATGCGATCATAAGCCATGGTGAAAGTCTTCGATGTTTTATCAATTCTAATCCCATTGAGAATTCGCATCATGATGGCCTCTTTTTCAATGAGCTCTCCAATAGATGCCAATTGATTAGCAACCTCCTTGACCTTTGGAACAAAATTTGTGATGGTTTGTTTAGGTTTCATCTTCATTTGGTTGAACTCATTCCAAATATGATTATTTCTTGCTTTGGTACGAGAAGAAAAGAAAGTCTCTACTGCATCCCAAGGTCTTGAGATGTCTTGCATCCTCTAATATGTGGTAATAAAAAGCCAGAGATAGATCTTAGTATGTACAAAATTTCTTGAGCATCCCTTGCACACCAAAGTGTGGGCTTATCTGTCTCCTCTTGTGTAGGTCCTCCTTTGGATCTTGGAATCAACATAGCTTCATCACGTGCTACAATTCTATAAAGATTTCTACCTTGCAACTAGGCCTCCATTATTATTTTCCAAGCCACATAGTTGTGTTGATGAAGCTTCTCAACCATTTAGGGAAATCCATCACCCATCCTGATCTAGCTCTGATATGAGTGAAAGAATTTGGAGAAGTCTGTAGGAGGCAGAAAAGTGAACTGCAAAGTTACAAAGTTCATTTCTAGCCAACTAGCATAGGACAAGCCCTTGAGCTTATGGAGATTCAAATAGACCTTATAGGCATGTGATAAGTGCAATGAAGTCAGCTATGTACTTTGGAGTATTAAGGAGAAGGATTCAATACAAAACAGATAGGTTAGCACATTGACTAGCTCAAAAAAAATATGCTTTTGGAATGCACTTGACACTCAACAATGGTACCCCCTATTCTTTGAGGGCTATGTAGAGATAGACCCTAAGACAGAAAAACTAGGATTTCTCCAAATCTATTGAGCCAAATGCTTTGAAAATTTGTACACATAAACTAGAAACTAATGTGTTGCCATTGTACTCTGACTCATCTAATTTGGAGATCTATAGAGAGAGTAGAAGCATTTATAATTTATTCTTGTTGAAGAAGATGATGCACAGAAATGGAGCAAGACAATGATGGCCATAAGTGTATTTATATTGCTTCCATGTAATGTAAAAGTGATTTGAAGTCTTTATATAGACTCTTGAAGTGCTCCCTAATTTCTACAAGTGGAGTTTCAATTCAAATGAAGGCAGGATTGGTTGTTAAAGAGAATCAAATCACTTTCCCATAATCTAGGAAAAGTGAAGATCTAATTTGATCTACTTTTAGGTGATTGATTGATTCATTGATTGCTAAGTTAAACCACCTCAAATTTGTGGACTTTGAGCTCTCTTTTTCTCATTTATATGTGTAAAGCTCTAGGACATTATAATGGTGAATGATCCACAAAAAATCTTTTAAATAAATACAATAAATGAGCATAAGTAAAAGAACTCTCCCATGAATATTTCTTAATGTAATCCAAATGATAGCTTTTTGATGTAGATCACATCCACCTCAAGCATAGTGTAAGCTTGATTTTCCAACAACTCCCTTTCAAGCTACTTTCTTTTCCAAAGCTTTATTCCATCAAGTGCCTTCGTCATCATATCTGCTACTTGCTTTTCAATTGGAACAAAAGAAATGTCAATCTCCTTTGCCATGTGCTTCTCCCTACTGAAGTGGTAATGAACCTCTATGTGTTTGTGTCTTGCATGGAAAATAGGTTGTTGTGCTAGATGCATGGAATTTACGTTATCTCCAAATATATGAGGTTTGAAACTCACAAGTCCCAAATCTGTCTACAATGCTTTTAGCCATATTGCCTCTTGAGTTGCTATGGTGAAACCTCTATAATGTGCTTGAGTTGAGGATAACACAATTGTACATTGCTTCTTGGAACTCCATGACACTAGCTTTAAACCTGCAAATGCTAAGTAACCAGAGGTACTTTTGTCATTCTTAGCTGCTACCAAATCTGCATCCGAATAGATTTTGATATCCAAATCTGAAGAGTAAGAATAGAATATAACCTCATTGATTATCCTTTTGAGATACTAAAGTACTCCCTTTGTTGCATCCATATGTGGTCTTCTTGGTGAGTGCATAAATGGTCTTAGAAATCCTACACTATGTGAGATGTCTGCCCTTGTATGAGTAGCATATATCAAGCTATGTACCAAGCTTTGATAGTCTTCAATGTCTTCAATTTTCTCACCTTCATAAACACTAAGTTAATAATTCATCTTCAAAGGTGTACATGTAGGTTTAGTGTTCTCCATTTTGAAGTTAAGAAGTAGATCCTGAATGTATCTCTTCTGAGTCAAACACATTCCTTCATCTATGTGTATGACCTGCATACCCGGGAAGATTGTGAGCACACCTAAATCACTAGTTTTGAACTCCTCTGGAATGTCTCTTAATCCTTTGAATGCCATTCAGATCATCATCTATCACAATTATGTCATCGACATATACACATAGATAGATAACCTCATTGTTATCCCTTTTAATGAGTAGAGAAGGATCTGAGTTGCTAGGCCTGAACCCTTGATCTTCAATGCATTTAACCAACCTGTAATTTTTCTAGGAGCTTGTTTCAATCCATACAATGCTTTCTTAAGTCTCCAAACATAAGATGCATGATTAGGGTTTTCACTATCTAGAGGTTGTGACATGTATTCCTCTTTACTTATCCAACCATTTATGAATGCATTTTTTATTTCAAGCTAGAGGAGTCTCCAATTTCTTGTAGCAGCTACACGTATCGATGTTCTAATTGTAGTAATCTTTGTGACTGGTGAGAATGTTTCCTCATAGTCTATTCCATGAATTTTTGAGCATCCTTTGGCAACTAATCTTGTCTTGTACGTGCGAAATGATCCATCGAAGTTTCTTTTAACTTTATATACCCATCTGCAACCAATTCCCTTTGTTTGGGTGACATTTGAACCAAATCCCAAGTTTCCATCTCCTTCAATTCATCTATTTCTTCTTTCATGGCCTTTATCCCAATCAGGGTTTCCCTTTGTCTCCTTATAGGTTGAGGGTTCTTCTTAAATTGAGTCTTTTGCCAAGTAGATGGAGTGCTTTGTAACAAATGTGGAATCATACCCATACCTTTTTGGTTGTTTCTTCTCCCTTGTGGATCTTTTAGGAGCTTGCTTGGAGCATTCTCCACACTCCATGTTTTCTTTGCCTCTAGACTTCCATAGCTTGTAATCCTTTTCATCTCAATCATCATCTATATCACTTCTTGGATCCTCGACCTGTGTATCATGCTTGCTTCCTAGTTGATGACAATCAGAATCAAGATCATATGGTACAGTTACCATTTGTTTGTCTTCATCATACCAAGACCTGTGTTCTTCAAACACAACATCTCTACTTGTAATGAACTTCTTGGTTGAAGGATTATAGAACTTGTAACCCATACGAGTTGATTCATACCCAATAAACAATGCTTTTGTTTCCATTTCAATTAGCTTACCTTTTTTCTATGATGGTACATGAACATAAGCTAAACAACCAAACACGTTGCAATGTCCAAGACTAGGTTTTCTTCCATGACATGCTTCATAAGGATTCATATCTTGAAGTGATCTAGATGGTATTCTATTGACAAGGTACAAAACAATCGAAATAGCCTCTACCCATAGATAATGTAGCAATCTCCTCTGTTCAAGCATTGTTCTGGATGATCCAACCAATTTCTTGTTTCTCCTCTCTACAATTCCATTTAGTTGAGGAGAGTACTTGGTAGTCACTTCCATTTTGATACCTTTATCATGCAAGAACTCATCAAACACTTTGGAGAAGTGTACTCCTCCTCTATCAGGTCTCAGGTTCTTGAGTGATCTTCCTCTATGATTCTCCACATGTTATAGATACTTTTTGAAGTAATCAAAGAGTGCATATTTACTTTTGATAAAGTACAAAATAGTCCGTCTACTATGGTCATCAATAAATGAGACATAATACCTTCATCCTGCTAATGAAGGTTCTTGACTTGGTCCCCACAGATCAGCATGTGTTGATATATTTAGATATTGATGTGTGTGAACACGCTAGGACTGCCAAGGCACTTTTTTCCCTCTTTAGGAGGTCTTTTTCCCCCGGCCTGTATATACGCCTATTGCCCTAATGGGCTACTGATCTTTTGTACATTCTCTAGTAACACATTCAGTCTTCTCTGTTGTGCTCCAAGCTTCTTCTTCTTCCTTGTGCTATTTGCATGCTTCCGCAGACGTCTAACTCCAACAATTGGTATCAAAGCAGGTCGCGGCTTCCTCCGGTTGCAGTCTCAAATTCACACGAAATTTGGTGAGCATACTCAGGGTGTTTCAGAGATCAAAAGACCTTCGCTTTGTAGTGCCGAAATCGTGATCTGAGCTCGTTTCGGCCTCCGAACACACTATCACAGCACCTGTGCAGGCTATTTTGTCTTTTTCTGCCAAAGATACATACATGTTTCAATTCGCCAGTACAAGCGTCTCGAAGTCTGCTACAGGTTTAGCAGAACTCATTTGGGTAGTTCCGTTCAACTTTTTGAGATACAGTCAATTCTCAACATCAAGGTATTTTAGTCACCGGCCATGGTTGAAAGCAGCGATGTATTCCGTATGTTGGCTGTTGAGGATAAGTTGGATGGTACCAACTACCCATTATGGGCTTATATGATGCGACATGTATTGGTTGCAAAAGGACTGTGGAACATTGTGCAGGGTGTTGAAAGACGTCCTGTTACACCTGTGACTACATGTACTACAAATAAAAGTGTTGAAGCTGATGGAGATGGTGTCGAAGATGATATTCTGCAAATTCCTGTTCGTGCTGTTGTTTTTGTTGCACCTACTACAAAGCAAATTCATTGGGATGTCAGAGATCCTCAAGCACATGCACTGATAGCTTTGTCTATCAAACATGCTATTATTCCTCACATTCGCTCTTGAAGAATAGCAAACCATGTTTGGGATACACTTACCACATTGTACCAGGCTAGGAATGAGGCTCATGTTGCTTACCTCCGAAAACAGTTGGAGAGTGAGCAAATGAATGAAGGTGACTCTATGGACAGTTTTCTAACAAAGATCAAAGACTTGAAGGAACAGTTGATTTCTGCTAATGAGGTTATACCAGATAGCTCACTTGTGCAGACTGTTCTGAATGGTCTTCCTGATTCATATCAGAGTTTTGCTTCTACTCTTTGACTGATGATGAAAGGCAATCCAAATGCCTTGTCATTTGAGGAGTTAGTCTCTGTTTTGTTACAAAAAGATCAGTCCAAGCAGAATAGGTCCACTATGTGTGTTGTAGATCAAGCTTTCCTGGCTAGTCAGAAGGGCAAAGGAAAATGGACCTCTTCTACTAGTAAGCAGAAATCTGCAAATGCTGCACATTCGAAGAACCAAGATAAAGATGAGAAGAAATCAAAAAAGCAGAAATCGTTTTGCAAGTACTGTAAAGGGAATGATCATATCATAAAGAACTGTCCAAAATTGGCTGCAAAAGAGGCAAAGAAAAAGGACGCTAGAATGGTTGTTGTAGAAGCCTCTACACCAAAAATAGAGTCTGCTAATCTTGTGTAGGAAGAAGAATGGGTGTTTACTACTGTTTGCAGTTTTGACCCATCTTCTCATGAGTAGTGCATGTCTGTAGTGGACTCAGATGTTTGGTACTTTGATAGTGGGGCGACCAAACATATTACCTCGTAGCGCACTTTCTTCTTTTCACTCGAGCCTGCCCCTACAGGGAATACTGTCACATGCACCAACAACTCCTCTTATCTTGTTATGGGAGTTGGTAAGATCATTTTGACTACTGCTGATGGTAGTTCTTTCACCTTGTCATATGCTTTATTTGTGCCAGGGATCAAGAAGAATCTGTTATCAGTTTTTGCATTAGCCAAGATTGGCTTGGTTGTGAAATTTGTTGATGACAGATGTACAGTTCATGATCTATCAAATGGCGATGTTATTATTGCTTCTGGCATTTCATGTGGTGGGCTGTATAAGCTCACAGACTATGAAAGATCTGTGAATGATTCGGAATGTGCAGTTCATGATTCTCAAGCTATGTCAGATGCAAAGCTTTGGCATGCACGCTTTGTTCATTTGAATTTTTCTAGTTTGCTACACCTGTAGAAATCTGATATGGTGTCTTCTTTGCCCAAGGTTGAGGCACCTAGAAAACATGTATGTGAAGGCTGTATTTTGGGCAAAATGCAGCGTTCCTCCTTTCCAAAAGATGGTTCAGTTTGGGCTACGTAGAAATTGCAGCTTATACATAGTGATGTCTGTGGTCCTATGCAGACACCTTCTTTTGGAAACTATCTTTACTTCATGACTTTCATTGATGATTTTTCCAGGCATGCATGGGTATATCCATTGAAGGCAAAGTCCGAACTATTTTTGTGCTTCAAATAGTTTTTGGTTTTGGCTGAAAATCTGTCAGGATGTAAAATGGGCACCCTCCGTTCTGATCGAGGGGGGGAATATATGTCTTCTGATTTTAATGCATTTCTGGTTGAACGTGGGATAAAACACCAGTGTATAGTGTCGTATACACCTCAACAGAATGGAGTTGCCGAACGGAAGAACAGGTCACTCATGGAGATGGCGAGGTGTATGGTCAAGAGTCAGGCTTTACCACATAGTTTCTGGCTTGAGGCTGTCATGTGTGCAGCATATGTACTTAACAAGTGTCCCACTAAAGCGCTGCACTCTATCACTCCATATGAGGCTTGGCATGATCGCAAGCCATCTATTGCTCATCTGCAGGTTTTTGGTTGTTTGGCATATGCACTAGTGCCTGAACAACATTGCAAAAAATTGGATGATAAGGAAGTAAAATGTATTTTTGTTGGGTATAGTTCTAAAAGTAAAGGCTATCGTCTGTATCATCCACAGACTAAATGCATTCTGGTTAGCCGTGATGTTGTTTTTGTGGAAGATGCTATTCATCCATTGCTTTCATGTACTAAGGAGACATCTATTAGCTCGAAAGACATGTATGATACTTTGATGCCTCTTTTCATAGGTGGACAGTCTACTGCTGGTCTTAATGAGGCAACTTCTCAACCTTTGCAGGTTTCATGTAATGATGCAGATCATCCCATTTCTGATGCAGATTTACATGATGCACTTGTTGATGAGAGAGCTGATATTGAGGAGGCAAAAACTATGCCAAAATGGCTGGTGTAGACTTTGCGTGACAGCAAATTAGATGCACCTTTGTCATATCGTACTTGTTTAGGCTCTCATAGTGCCTCCTTTGCATCAGATTTCTATGCTATGGCTGCACCTAGTCTCTGTGATGAGAATGAGCCTGTTTCTTTTGATGAAGCACAAAATTCAGAAAATTGGATGGCTGCTATGCAATCTGAATATGATGCTATAATGAAGAATGGTACTTGGTCTTTATGTGACTTGCCTTCTGGCAAGAAAGCCATTCGTACTAAGTGGGTATACAAGTTGAAGCGTAAACCTGATGGTACAGTTGACAAGTATAAGGCTAGCCTTGTTGCAAAGGGTTATGCACAGGAAAGAGGCATTGATTTTGATGAGACCTTTGCACCCACATGTCGTATGACTACTGTTCGGAGCATATGTGCACTTGGAGCCCATCATGGTTGGAATGTACATCAGTTGGACATTAAAACTGCATTTCTAAATGGTGACTTGCATGAAGAAGTGTATGTTTTTTAGCCCCGTGGTTTTGTGTAGAAAGGGCATGAAAACCAGGTGTGCAGGTTAAAGAAGGCATTATATGGTTTAAAGCAAGCACCACTTGCTTGGTATGAGAAGATACATGCTATCTGATTGCACATGGTTTTGTGAACAGTCGAACTGAGAGCACCTTATATGTTAAGCGTGCTAATGATGTGCTTCTGATCGTTGTTGTCTATGTTGATGACATGCTGCTCACTGGTCTTATTGAGAAGCATATTGCTGATTTTAAGGCTGATTTGCATGCCTCATTTGAGATGTCTGATTTGGGGCATTTGCCATTCAGTTTAGGCAAGTTGATGGTGGATTGGCTTTGTGTCAAATGAAATATATTGACACATTATTTCAGCATTTTAGCCTTGAAGATTGTAAGCCTATTGTCACTCCTATGGACACAGGTTTACAATTGAGTCTTCATGATGCTCGAGATGCATTTGATGTTGTCCTCTATCAGCAGGCTGTTGCATGCCTGATTTACTTATGCATTACTTGGCCAGCTATTCAGTTTGTTGTCTCACAGATGAGCAGGTTTATGCATTGCCGAGGTGTCAAGCATTGGCAGGCGGTTAAGCGCATCTTTTGCTACTTGAGTGGTACTCGGCTACTTGGGTTGTTTTACCCCAAGGGGGGATCAGTACCACCAGATTTGCATGCTTTTTCTAACTCAAACTGGGCTGGTTGCTATGACACTCGTGCGTCCACTAGTGGCTTTTGCTTCATGCTTGGTAGCTCATGTATATCTTGGTTGAGCAAGAAGCAGCCTATTGTGGCCACTTCCAGTTGTTAGGCCGAGTATAGGGCAACTTTCACAGCTACTATTGAGTGTGTGTGGCTCAGACGCCTTATGGCTGATTTAGGTGTTGGTCAGTCCTCTGCCACCACCATCTTCACTGACAGTCAGAGCGCATTGGTAGTTGCGAGGAACCCTGTGTTCCATGATCGCACTAAGCACATTGAGGTGCATTATCATTATGTTAGGGAGAGGTTCTCTGCTGGGGAGATCAGCTTGGCATATGTGCCCACGCAGGAGAACATTGCAAACCTTTTCACGAAGGCTCTGCCTAGGGAGAAGTTTGAAGCTTTCCGCAAAGCTTTGGCTTACTTCCTTTCGTGGAGTAATTTCCACATAGCTTGGAACTTCCTTATACATGAGTGCCAGCTCCTTGTTCACCGCATCACTCCCAGGGGGGATTTGTTGATATATTTAGGTAGTGATGTGTGTGAACACTCTAGGACCGCCAGGGCACTTTTTTCCCTCTTTAGGAGTTTTTTTTCCCCCGGTTTGTATATATGCCTATTGCCCTAATGGGCTACTGATCTTTCGTACATTCTCTAGTAATACATTCAGTCTTGTGTGTTGTGCTCCAAGCTTCTTCTTCTTCCTTGTGACGTTCACGTGCTTCCACAGACGTCTAACTCCAACAGAATGTACTAAGCCCAATAAGTTGTTGTGGACGTAGCCTTTGTGCTTAAGTGGTTGTCTTTGTGCCTTCCCAATCTGACATGCACCACACTTGATCATGTGTTGCTTTGATATGTTTCACATTCCTAGAACACTTTGATTCCTACATATATCTTTCAAGGTTCTTCCATTCACATGAGCAAGTCTCTTATGCCACACTTCAAGCTCACTTAGGGTTTGAGACCCAAAAGTGAATAGATCTATGTTCGTGCTTTCTCTTACTTCAAAAGTAAAGAACCTACCATGCTTCTCACCTTTGGCTATCTTCTTGAAGCCTTGAGATGGATCTTCCACAAAAGCTCCATGTTGGGTGAACCTAACTTGCAAGCTTTTTTCAACTATTCGACCTACTCTTATTAGGTTTCTTAGTGATAGTGGGTACATAGCAAACCTTACTTAGAATGTTTGTCCTACTGTTGGAAGCTTTAACATTTACTAATCTTCTCCACATTGGGCTTTTTATCATACTCTGTTTGTACTTAATGTCTATGCTTTGGACTCTCCAAGTAAGATAGAAGAGCAATGTTATGGGAAATGTGATTTAAACATCCTGAATCTATGTAGAAAAAATGATCATCTTCTTTACCTTCTTTATGGTTTAGATTCATTAGAAGCAATGAGTCTTCATGTGGTTGATCTTTAGAATAATTGTTGTAGCCCCTTCTGTTATGGCCTCTATTATTATTGTTGAAGTTGTTTCCACCTCTACCTCTATTGTTGCCATATCCACCTCTTCCGCTTCCTTTCTGGGTCTTCCCATTGAGCTACCAATTCTAAGTGGTGTGGTTGGTCTTATCAAAGATGGCATAAGGTTGAACATTCTTATCTTTGTTTTTGTCATGCTTTAGTCCTTTCTTCTTCCCTTTCCACTTGCCCTTGCCTCTAAAGTTGGCTTGGGAAGTCTCCTCCTCATCTTCTTCTTTCTTCTTGCCTTTCAACTTCTTATCATTCTTATCTTCATATAGAGCACTAGTTGGATGACCATGATAGGATTTACCTTCCTTTATGCTATTGTTGGCCTCTTGATTGAAGAGCTTTCCAAGAAAGATGTTGAAGTTTGGAGTTTGCACATCCATGACAGGATCATAAGGTGTAGTGAAAGACTGCCATTACTTATCACTTCTAATCCCATTGAGAATTCGCCTCACGATGGCATCTTCTTCAATGAGCTGGGAACTCTGAGGCATCCAACCCCAGGCAAGACTTGAACCCTTGCCATTTGCCTAGGATTACAAGGCACATCCGCTAAACCATGCCCGTTGGATTATTGCTTTGGTACTAGCAGAAAAGAAAATCTCTAGGGCATCCCAAGTCTGTTGAGATGTCTTGCATCCTCTAATATGTGCTATTAGAAATTTAGAGATAGATTTTAGTATGTACGACCTTGCTTGAGCGAGATAGACCTCGAGACAACAAAACTAAGATTTCTCAAAATTTATTGAACCAAATTCTTGGTAAATGTGTAAACATACACTAGAAACTAATAACTTTCCAATTGGATTCTCATTCATGCAATTTAGAGCTCTGTAGAGAGAGAGCAATAGCCTCTGCAAGTTTACTATTGTTGAAGAAGATGATGTAGAGAAATGAAGGAGCAGGACAATGATGGGAACAAGTGTATGTATATTGCTTCCATGTAATGTAAAAGTGATTTGAAGTCTTTATATAGAATCTTAAAGTGCTCCACCACTTCTACAAGTGGATTTTGAATTCAAATGAAGATGGGATTGGTTGTTGAAGAGAACCAATTAACTTTCCTACAATCTAGGAATGCTGAAGATTTATTTTGATCTACTTTTAGGATATTGATTGATTTATTGATTACTAAGTCCAAACACCTCAAATTCTCAAAATTTGAGTTCTCATTTTGTCCTTTACATGTGTAAAGCTTTAGGCTTTAACAATGGTAAATGATCCATAAGAAAATCTTAAAAAAAAAATACAATAAATGACCATAAGTAAAAGATCTCTCCAACATATATTTTTGACGTAATCCAAATGATAGTTTTTTGATGTTTTTGGGCCATCATAGCTTCCTAAATCCAATGGTAAAGTGCATTTGGGGCTGATCTCAAGAGGGGAGCATCCGTGAGTTGTTGGATCATACTCTTATCTGATGGCATACATTAAAAGGCGCAAGGTCTTGTTCAACACAAAGGCACCAGTCAATCGGAGCCATAGGATCTTCTATGGATCCAATGGACAATAATGAAGGTGCTCAAAATATGGAAGATTCAATCCTAGCCATTGGATGAAAGACTAAATCCTAGGGCTCATAACAAAAGGCTCTTTTTTGGAGGATTCTAGGATCCTAGCCATGCATTTCAAAACCAATCCAAGGGCCTAGATGCAATCTAGCCTTGAACTTTGCCATTCAACCATATCCTTTGGATTTCTGAGCCAATCCAAAGGCTCATATTCATTTGCGACCCTTTCAAAACCATTCAAATAATCAAAACCAGGAATTCTTGGTGGTTTCTTCCTCTTTGACCACACAAAAATAAGGGAAGCCTATGCCTAGTCTATGTGATCAAGGAACTAGATTGTGTCCACCACCCTCTTCTCATTAGTCCATCACTAATCACTCCTTAATCTAAAAGGCCCATGTAGGGTTCAGTTTTTTCCCTAATGCTTCTCACTTAATCTCTTTAATCGGTTGCTTATGCATCTTAGACTCATTGAAAATGACATCACTACTTCAAATCACTCACCGTGTTTCAAGATCCCATAAGCAATATCAAAATTTTCCTTCTCGACCATATCCAAGAAAAATGCATTTCTTTGACTTATGCTCCAACTTTTTTCTAAGATTCTTGGGTATATGAACATATGCTTCACACCCAAAAACTCGAAGATGATCATAATATGGTGGCTTCCCTGTCCATAACTCTTGTGCCACTTTGAGACCTTTGGCAATACTAAATGAAAGGTTAATCACATGAATTGCAGTCAATACTATTTTTTCCCAAAAGCATTGTGAGAGGTTTGCATGATGCAACATAGAAAGTACTCTATCTTAAATAGTTCTACTCTTTCTTTTAGCTACACCATTCTATACTGGCATATAAGGAGCTGTTAAAAAACTCTACAAATCCCTTTAGACTCATAGAAAAGGCTAAGTTCATGTGAGGTATATTCAGCTACATTATCTAAATGTAAAGCCTTAAGCTTAGTTCCTTTTTTCAGTCTCAACTGAAGCAAGCCATTTTTTGAAAGTGGGGAATACCTCATCCTTTGATTTGACTTTAGGATATACCCAAACTTTTCTAGTAGCATTAGAGTAAACATTATCTACCAGGTGGATATGAATGGTAGACTTGGCCATTTCATCTAACTCATCCCAATCATCTTCATCCATGTCAACAGGTTTCTTTGAAATCCCATTTACTAGCTTCCATTGCCTCCTTTGAATCAGCACATCTTTGATCTGATTCTTCCACATAGCAAAGTTTGTAGACCCTGATCCACTAGATGTGCCTGAGACCTATGATGCCATGATGGCAGAAAACTGAATAGAATGATAATGGAGCTAGAAGAGTCCAAACACCAATGAACAAGTGTATCAAGGAGTGAATCGACCACTATATAATTGACAAAACCAACATTCTGGAAAACTTTTGCTAGAGTATCCTCTACAAAATGAGCATATGGCGAGTGTCAAATATCATAAAACTGCAAGTATTGACATGTTTACCTACATAGTGAATCAGTGACTCCACTGCATATAACCAATTACCCAATAGAAGCCAACTAGGCTTATCGAGCACATATGAACAACTATCATACATCTCCTATGGTGAGGATCAGTAGGTCTTCCACCTGCATCACCGAAGAGACCTCGACATCTGGGTGTCTTGTAGTTAAGAAAACCTTACCACAACCCTCTTTATCAAACGTAAAAGGCTTTATGCAAAAAAATGTAATCTCTATGTCAATGATCACATGGACGTACAAAAGCGGTATCCATATAAGCGTACATGGTGTGTATGTGCTCAATATATGCAGTAAAATAACACTAAAAAGGCTGAATGCACAGTCCAAAAACTAGCCAACAAAACTTGCAAGTGCCTATCAACTCTGATTTTTTAGGCTAAAAAACCTGCATAAATTTGCAGTAGCTGCTCCCACCAAAATTGAAAACCTTTCAAGAAACCTATAGTTTTACGAGTGTGGCTGAAAAGCACAGCCAAAATTTTGATATTTATTATTGGAGAAGTACAAAGAACACTCTTCTTGATGTTCCTGGACCTCTCTGAAGAGAACTATGTGCGGAAGTACTCCAAAATGGCTCCAAAAAACATGCCAAAAATGCTTCAAAAACAGGCTTTGAAAGCAAAGAATGAAGCTTCAAGGGACCAAAACATGTTCAAGGTAAAGGTAACCTTAGTCTTTCCCCTTCTTCACACACCACAAGAGTGTAGCTTAGTGGAAAGAGATTTCCTTGGTTAAGTGAGCTCCGGGGGGAAGAGTACTAGGATGGGTGACCTCTAAGGAAGTACCAGGAACCTCTATCTTCCTTGATCGTTGAGGTCCTCCCTCCCGTGTAGCCAATGATGCCAACCGTGACTATGATGACTCGGATGACAAGGTATGCCCATGTCTATGCCTTTGTTGTTTCCTTAGTTGTAAGCCTTGCAGAAAGCCAGGAGGGGGGGAGGGGGTGCTCGCTTCACCTGCACAAAAGGAACAAAGCCTTTGTGTGGAACTGCTCTAATACCATTGAAGTATTTAGTTGGTGATGCACCACAGAGTGCTCTCCTTCTTGAGAGCTCCATGATGACATCCTCGGAGTTGAAAACGGAGCTCCTAGGGCTGCACACAGTTCTCTGCACAGAGGTTGCAGAATACGCATAGTACTTCCTGCTTCTAGACATTGCATGAGGGAGAGATTGCACCAGCTGAAGTTCTCCATGCTACAGACCCCCACATCAAGTCTTTGCACCATCCGGGTGCAACTCCTCCTTTATTTTCTTATTCAAAAAGACCAAAATAAACTGCAAACACTGAATGAAATCTGGTATGTACAGTGAATGAATTTCTTCCATCTTCACTTAATTCAGGTAGTTCTTCACCCTCAAGATATTGACTAGGGGTATCCTCTTACCCTGCAAATCCTCTAGATGCACTGCTCTGTGTGGTCATATCTTTATCACCCTGTATGGTCCTATCCATTTGGGTGCCAATTTGGTTGAAGCTGCTGGGATTCGATGCACCAAAACCAAGGATCCTTCTTGTACTTCATTAGACCTAAGCTACCTGTCGTGCAATCTTTTGCACTCTTCTTGTATTACCTAAATCTTTTGCATTGCTCCTTCTCAGTATTCTTCTAATGCCACCAGTCTCCTAATGGAAGGTTCGATTCCAATGGTTTTAGCTCCAATGGACTCTTGCCAGTGGTTCCCCTTCTTGTAGTTCTGAAAGCCCAACTTGCAACCGATGAATGCTTGTGGCCAAAAGTTTTGATGATCAAAAGATATTTTGCACAAAAACCCAAGCAAAATCTTATTGGAGCTTTTTACTTCGCCATTTTCCCTTGGATAGTAGCCCCAAGAATTTTTATGAAAAACCTTGTACCTATCAAATATAAATTGGAGCAATTGATTTACAAAATGTGTGCTCCTATCACTAGTGATTTCCAGTTGCCAACCAAATCTTGAAAAAATTTGTTTATACAAAAGCTTAGCTATTGTTAAGGCCGTGCAGTCCACAGTAGCTTTAGCCTCTATCCATTTAGTTGCATAACATGTGGCCATCAAAATTTCTTACCCCTAGGTTGACCAGTTGGATTAATTGGTCCTATGAAATCAATACCCCATCGTTCCAATGGGAGCCATCCTGTAGATATGACTAATAGTTGGAAATTCAATCTGGTTGGCCTAGGATCACCTCTCTAGCAAATGTCGCATTCTTTAGCAAACTTGATCGCATCCCAGTAGATATGAGGCCACCATAGTCCTTTGTGGATGATTCTGTGAGCCAAATCCTCCCCCTTTAGATGCCCTTCACTATGTATTGTCTCAAGCAAAAGGGTTGCCTCCTCTGGATAAACAGACTTTCTCAAGATACCCTCCTGACAATATCTATATAAATTCCCATTTATAAGTGAGTACTCTTTAGTTTTAAGGAGTAATCGTCTCTTTTCTATTGATGTTAAGTGTTCCAAGAGTTTTCCAATAGTGAGAAAATGGAGAATTCCATCATACCAATCAGCCTGAGTTGCTACTAGGAAGAGATTACTATCCATTAGTTCATCATTAATACATGTTTCCTTCTCACTCATTGCTGTCTTGGATACTTGATCTGTCATGTAGTGCTCTCTTTCTAGCTTAATATGAATATCAAAGATGAATTCTTGAAAGAGGAGTAACCATCGCCAAACCCTTCCGACCACTCTAGGCTTGTTTATCAAGTACTTCAAGGGCTGATATTCAGATATGACTATAAAATGTACACCTAGAAGGTAATGCCAAAACTTTTAAAGAGCAAATACAATAGTCAAACCTTCCCTTTCGATCGTACTGTAGTTCCTTTCTGCCTTGGTAAGTAGTCTCCTGGCATAGGAGATAGGTCTATCAGCCTTGTGTGATGATGGTTAAGCCAAAACTACACCAACAGCATCAACACTATCATTGTATGCACATGAAATTCTAATGACCAGTTAGGAACACTTAAAAGTGGATCCGTACATAACCTCAATTGTAGTTCACAAAATGCTTTCTCAGCCTCAAGACTCCATGATAAGGGGACCTTTTTACTGGTAAGCCTTGACAAGGGCTTAGCTATCTCTAAATACAATGGTATAAATCTTCTATGGTATCCTGCATGGCCCAAAAAACTTTGCACTTCCTTTGGGATTTGTGGAATAGGCATGGAAAGGATAGTAGTAACCTTTGCTGGGTCAACTGTTATCCCTTCAATAGATACTATGTGACCAAGAAGAGTGCCTTTATTGCAAGATTTAACTTCAAAACTATTCTGAGACATTGATCAAAGATTTCCTTTTGATTTTCCAAATGATCATTGAACTGTTGCTCATCTATCTGTGCCTGAAAACACTAAAAAGTCATCCTTGAAAATGTGAAGAAAGGTTGTTAACCACTTGCCCAATATCAGATACATTGTTCTATTAAACAAAGTTGGTGCATTTGTCAAGCCAAAAGTCATGTGGGTATAGACATAAGTGCCCCATGGAGTAACAAAGGCTGTTTTGTCCCTATCATCAGGATGGATCACTATCTGATTGTAGCCACTAAAACCATCCAGGAAGCTATACAAAGTGTGTCTGGCTACCTCCTCAAGTACTTGCTCTGTGAAGGGATGAGGAAATCCATCTTGAATAGTTACCTTATTCAAGGCACAAAAATCAATGCAGACTCTTATTTTTCCACTATTTTTCTTGAGTACAATAACCATAGAAGAAAGCCACTTGGAATGATCTATTGGAACAATTATGCCGGCTTCTTCTAGTTTTGTAATTTCCAATCTTACCACCTCTGCATACTTTGGATTGAGTTGATACGGCCTACTTCTTGCAGGCGCGGCTCTCTCAACTAAGGGTATTCGGTGTAATCCAAGCTCCTTGGGTATCCCTGTTAAATCTTTGTAGGACCATGTGAAGACATTTTATAAGCAAAAAGTAAAGAGGTTACCTTCTGCAGTAAAGAGGGATAATGCCATAGAGATGAGGCCAAGTGGACTACTTGAGGTTTCTCCTCATATCCTAGATTTACTTCTTGAACAAGTGTTTCAGGACTGGTCTTAATTGAGAAATTGTCTCCACTGTATGTAGGAGTGGAATTTAGCTTATACTCTACAATATGTTCTCTGGTCCATCCTTGAGGTATATCCAAAAAGGGGAGATCTTCTCTGCATTCAGGCCCATAACTTTCCTTCCTTGATACTTCTATATTTGTTGCCCCTTCAATGTTTGTATTCAAGTGCAAACTGTCATTCTTTAACTCCTTGTGAACTCCTTCATCTACAACTTCTTCCTCTATTTCATTGATTTCCACCGTGCAACACTCTGTATTTTCCATCATCCAGTTCAATAATGTATCTTCTTCTTGAGGTAAAGAGGGCATTACCTGAGTGTCCACAGTATACCCAGTAGGTTTCCTTGAGTCGAATCCTTCTTCCAAATATAATTGCAGTTGGCTATTGGTGCTTGTTGAAATCCACAGTTTGTTTTCCCCCCAATCTTGCAAAGCTTTTGCTTGCCTTAGCCAAGGCCTTCCCAGGAGTAAAGGGTAAGAAGTCTCATGTGGAAGTGAAATAACAACAAAATCTACAACAAAGTGACAACCCTATACTATCATCAATACCTTTTCAATAATGCCAAGTGGTGCCACCCGATGTTGATCTGCTAGTGTAATTGTGAATAGTGCCATCTTGGTGGGGTTCAACTTTAGTTTCCTCATTGTGAAATCTGGCATCAAATTGATGCCTAAGCCTCCATCTATGATCACACCTGTGAGAGCTTCATACTTTATAAAAACAGATAATCTTAAGCTTTGGTAGTCTGCCGGGGGTGCAGGGGGAAAATCAACCATAAAGCCATCTATGCTAGGTGGTTGGCTCAAGTGAGTAGAGTGTATACCTTATTTTTGAATCCATCTTTATGAGTTCATAGAGACTAACCTTGTGATGAATACCCTTCAAGATCTGCTTAACCTTTACCACATCTGTATCTTCTTGCGGACTTGTTGGTTGGTCCCTTAGTGAAGTAGCCATCCTTTCATAAGCTCCTTCCATATCAGCTTGGCTTTTCCACCTAGCCTTCTTTTCCTCCTCTCTATCCTGGAGTCCTTGTTGTTCATCTCTACAGGTTGCTCCCGCTTGTCTGGCGCTAGTCATCATGGGCATTGAAAAAGATGAAACAACATAAGATTGAGTGGCCATACCTTCTACTTGTGGGGAGACTACAAGCATATGAATTGGAGCAATGCGGCTTCTTGGGCAATCTTTGGTATAGTGATCCTTAGCCTCTGGACAATGCTAACAAGGAGGTGCATCTTCTCGAAGGGAACACCTATTTTGCATATGGCCATACTCACCACAACGATAACTCTTTATGAGGAGTCACTTGGTCAAAATGTTTGTGAGAACGCCATCTTCAGAGCCTCCCATGTAGCAAAATGGTCATCTGCATATTGACTATACCATTTGTCAGCAAGGCCTTCCAAAGTAGATGGGAAGATTACGAGCATTGCATCCTCTCTATTCTGTAGACCTCATCCACGGCATAGGGAGATGAATCTCCTCACATGATTATCAGCATCCTCATAAGCTTGTCCCTTAAAGATAGGGAACTTGATATTCAATCTAGAGAGTAAGTGAGAGAGATCCTCCATGGGCACTAGTGTTTCCTCTAAGGTATCTGAGGAGAAATCTAATGTTGTCCTATGCCTTTCCTTTGATCGTGGTGTCACACCCAAATCAATAGATAAATTCAAAGAGGGTAGAGGGGATCTAGGTTTACTATTCGAAGGTAAAGATTATTTTTTAAGGGTCAGTTGTACACGAATAGGCTCCTTATCTGCTCGAGTATGGATCATGTACCTACTTACAAGATGCAATAGGGCAAAAATAATGGAAAAAGGAGTACTTACTATGCTCAAGACCTCTCACAAAAATGCAAGTGTCTTACCGGGCATGCCAAACTATAGAGGAGGTACTCGGGTACCTACTTTTAACAAGAGCAGGCAATATGCACTTCCAATACTTTGCCTACTCAAGGGAGGTTCTCCTTAGGGAAGTATACCCTTTAACATTGAACAGGCAGGATCGCAATAGTTGCACAATATTGTAAATACTCAGAGAGAAGATTAATGACAAATGACTACAGTGAAGGACGAAACCACTCCTTAGTTGGAACAGATAATATAGGCAAAAGAAATGCTCTCAAAGTTGATACTCTGGGCTAACATGCCATTCCAGAACTAAAAAGAATCAATACAAGAGATCCATCCAATACAATTAATACAACTAAATGAAGACTTGCACTAATTAACTAGATGAAGACTTGCACTGATTAGTACAAAAATATGAAAACCTACTCTAAGAAAATACCACTGAATCGCACCAAATGACAAAATCAAGCCACTCCTTCACACTATAGTGCTATTAGCACTCCACTGGGAAGCCCACGCTCTGTATCCTCACCACATAGTGACTTCCTACAGTAGGCTTGTAGCCACAGAGTGCAAAGAGAAGACCAGAAGAAGTGTCGGAGCTAAGGTACATATATCCCCAGTGGGTACTAGTTCATTGCTTTTATAGGCTTCAATAGGCCAAGAGGGCCTTGCGGATTTCCCACCTTCACTAAAGATGTGCCGGTTGATTGCCCCAAAATTTGAGGGGTAGGTCAAATATGGTTCTCGCCACCAACTTTAAATTTGATCCTCTAAAATAGGTACTAAGGGCTTTGTCATCATGAATGTTTGGCAGAAACACCCATTTATCTTTTTTGTTTTACACTTTTACTGACACTTTTCCTCCACTCTGCAGAGGTCATATCTAATGCTTTGTTAAATCCTCCACTATCTGTGACAAACAAGTAGAAGTGGCTGCCAAGCAAAGAGACCTCTAGCTATTGCTATCGTGCAAAACATTTCTCCCCCCAGAGGGCCCTTCTCCCCATAGTTGCCGCCATCATTGAAAGAGCATCTAGAGCCAAGCCCTATCGAAGGAACTCCTCTTCCCTTTGAATTCCCTATTCATTCTTGTGCATCACAAGGAGGATCTTCCCCTACTGTTGCAAACCTACCCAACCTAAAACCATCCACCACAAACTTCTCTTTCCTTTTAGGTATGCACACCCCTTCTGCTCCTTCTCCATGCTCCCGTCCATTAATCCTCCAGCCACCATGAGCACAAGCTCTCTTCCCTTTCCTCCACTTTGACATCTGTCCACATAGATGAAACTGAAACTCCCTCCTAGAGAGGATGTGAGGGAGACACACACACACCTCGCGAGAGAGAGAGAGGGAGGGCGGGGGCTGTGGGTGGGAGTAGGAGGGAGGAGGAGGGTGGGTGGAGTGGAGAGGGAGGAGGGCACTGTGGGCGGGGGGAGGAGGGAGGAGGTGGGCGGGTGGAGTGGAGGGTCGAGGTTGGGTGAAGTGGAGAGGGAGGAGGGCGCTGCGGGCGGGGGTAGGAGGGAGCAGGTGGGGAGGTGGCAGGGAGGAGGTGGGCGGGTGAAGTGGAGGGCCGAGGGTGGGTGGAGTGGCAGTGTGGGCGGGGGTAGTAGGGAGGAGGTGGGCGGGGGTAGGAGGGAGGAGGTGGGTGGGGGTAGGAGGCAGGAGGTTGGCGGGTGGAGTGGAGGGCCGAGGGTGGGTCGAGTGGCGTTGTGGGGGGGGGGGGTAGGAGGGAGGAGGTGGGCAAGGGTAGGAGGGTCAAGGGTGGGTGGAGTGGCACTATGGGCGGGGTAAGGAGGGAGGAGGTGAGCAGGGGTAGGAGGGAAGAGTTGGGCAGGGGAAGGAGGGAGGAGGTGGGCAGGTGGAGTGGAGGGCCGAGGGTGGGTGGAGTGGCGCTATGGGTGGGGGTAGGAGGGAGGAGGTGGGTGGGGGTAGGAGGGAGGAGGTGGGTGGGGGTAGGAGGGAGGAGGTGGGCGGGGGTAGGAGGGCCGAGGGTGGGTGGAGTGGCGCTGTGGGTGGGGGTAGCAGGGAGGAGATGTGAGAAAATGAAGAAAAAAACACATCCCCTTTTGCTACTCCCTGCTTCTAGACATTGCGCAAGACAGAGAGATTGCACCTGCTGAAGTACTCCGCACTACAGATGGTATATTGTATGTACTAGAGTTTTAATGCCATTTACATTTGCATGTCCAACGTTTCGCATGTCCATTGTTAGAGGGCTCAAGAGGTGTGGTTCGTCACTGTGGATCATGATTTATGAACCTTGAATCGATTCATTATCAGGCCGCAGCATCAAAGGGTCTTCTCACCACTCACTGATCGATACCCATACTTCACTCTTCAGTGCTCAATGCATTGCTCATATGAGATAGTTGCATTCTACAATATGTAGACTACAATCTATTGCTCGTTAGTGTGACGAGTCATTGCTCCTTGTTGTCGTCTTCATCGACCTCATTCTTGCGGTCTTGAATCGATTTCATTGTTATGTGCATGCAAGTTCTAAAAAGCTTCAAACAGAAAATGGCACCCGAATTATGGATGTTGGATTATGCTAACTTCTAGCTTGCTACATCTATTTTGTTGCCTATGATGGTTTGAGCTTGCAAGACGGGACTCGGGAGTTTCTCATGTTTTCTATTCATGTATGCACAGTTATGAACTTTAGTTTTTCATCTCAACATCGTACAATGGTGTTGTTTACCTATTCGTTGGTATACATGCTCTATCATACATGCGCACATGTTCATTAGTATACATGCTCTATCATACATATGCACCTATCAACGTTCTCGAGATGAATGTAACACACACACACAAATACACACACACACACACACACACACACATATATATATATATATATATATATATATATATATATATATATATATATATATGTTGTTACCAATGTTTATATTCACATGACTTATATGTGTGATGATCTGCAGTTCCTTCCATATGAATCTTTATAGAGATCAATAAGCTTCGATAAATACTTCTATGAGCAATGTATGTTTGCCTATTTTGAGATTTGTATGTGTGGCATGTGCCCATAACCAGTAGCACCTTGCATGCATATACTTTCATACGATTACAATAGAAGCTACATGAGTTATTGTATATGTGCATAGCATGTTTGGTCTAGGTTCATAGTTGCACATAATAAAGAATAGCACATGTTTTCTTTACATTAAAACCAATATAGACATGTGCATCAGTTTACAACATGTGCAAGCAAGAAACAGGGATATGTACTTATGTTACATACATGTCACATTGCAGAAATGAATTCAACAAAGATGATAGAACATTTATCTGATGATCTGAAGTGATTGTCAAGTTCTATTAAGTGTTGTTGATTTTCTTTTATATACTTTTGGGTCCTAGTTTCTTTTATTTGCAGAGCTTATCAAGTTAACTATTTTACGAGGATGGGATGAATCTTTGTAAAGAGGTGTTGACACACATAAAAAAACTTAGTTGTATTATAAGAGGTATTTTTTTCATGGTGTTTATACTTGGAGTACATATTGAATTCTCTCACACCTTCTCACGATCTCTGTAATGGAACAATTCTTATCCATATGGAAATCTTGGATTTGTTTCCTAATCAATTCACTACTCCATGTTTTCACAATGAGAGGACCACTTTATTCTTTTTGGTTATTTTCCTACTTACAGAGAAAAATGTTGGGAGTGACAACAATACTCCTTATGTAGTATGTACAGCTGTCCGTGGAATGTGCATCCATCCATGCATGTATGTATGCATACATGTATGTACCTATGGATCCATATACATCTATGCGTGTGAAATTTCGTATGTATGTACATAGCTATGCATGTATGTATGTATGTATTTATGCATTCACTTAAGTCTTTATGCATCAATGAAGGCCTAACTATGTATTTATACATGTATATCTATGTTTGTGTGAACGATCCTAAGTGTATGCATGCATGTCTTTATGTCTATATGTTTGTATGAATGTATGTATGTATCGCATATGTATGTATGCATGACATATGGTAATAATTATATAATAATGTATATAGATAGTTATGTACAATGTACCTACGTACCTAAATTTATACATATATAAATCTTCATAACATTATACATATGTATGGAAAACTTAACTTTGGTTGTTGAGATTGCATTGAAATTTTTGTGAAGCCTAAGGTTGGGGTGAAAGAGAGAGAGAGAGAGAGAGAGAGAGAGAGAGAGAGAAAGATACTAGTTGGAGAGACACAGAGGGGGTAAGAGAGAGAGAGAGACAGAGAGAGAGAGAGAGAAGAGAGATACTAGAGGGAGAGATAGAGGTGGTAGGGGAGAGAGAGAGGGGGGCGGAGGGAGAGAGAGAGAGAGAGATAGAGGGTGGAGGGAGAGGGGGAGGGAGAGAGGGAAATAGAGAGAGAGAGAGAGAGAGAGAGAGAGAGAGGGTAGGAGAGAGATAGGGGAGAGAGAGAGAGAGAGAGAGAGAGAGGTACAGAGAGAGAGAGAGAGAGAGAGAGACTAGAGGGAGAGACAGAGAGAGAGAGAGGGGAGGGAGGGGAGAGGGGAGAGGGGAGAGAGAGAGAGAGAGAGAGAGAGAGAGAGATAGAGGAGGGAGAGAGAGAGAGAGGGAGGGAGGGAGGGAGAGAAAGAGAGAGGGGGAGAGAGAGAGAGAGGGAGGGAGAGAAGGGGAGAGAGAGAGAGAGAGGGGAGGGAGGGAGAGTGAGAGAGAGACAGAGAGAGAGAGAGAGAGAGAGAGAGACGGGGGAGGGAGAGAGGGAGGGAGAGAGACAGAGAGAGAGAGAGGGAGAGAGAGAGAGAGAGGACGAGGGAGGGTGAGAGAGAGAGAGAGGAGGGAGAGAGCGATAGAGAGAGAGATAGAGGGGGTGAGAGAGAGAGAGAGAGTCAGGAAGTGTGCTCGTAGATCTAAGTATGTTGGGCATCTCGTAATCAAGTGCTCCTCACTCTCTATCTTTGTATGGCAAATTGGGCACCACCTCTTCTCTCTCGGAACTCCTCTGGCCCAACTTCTGAGAGGGTAGGAGAGAGATAGGGGAGAGAGAGAGAGAGAGAGAGAGGTACAGAGAGAGAGAGAGACTAGAGGGGGAGAGAGAGAGAGAGAGAGAGAGAGAGAGAGGGGAGGGAGGGGAGAGGGGAGAGGGGAGAGAGAGAGAGAGAGAGAGAGAGAGAGAGAGAGAGAGAGGAGGGAGAGAGAGAGAGGGAGGGAGGGAGGGAGAGAAAGAGAGAGGGGGAGAGAGAGAGAGAGGGAGGGAGAGAAGGGGAGAGAGAGAGAGAGGGGAGGGAGGGAGAGTGAGAGAGAGACAGAGAGAGAGAGAGACGGGGGAGGGAGAGAGGGAGGGAGAGAGACAGAGAGAGAGAGAGAGAGGGAGAGAGAGAGAGAGGACGAGGGAGGGTGAGAGAGAGAGAGAGAGGGGAGGGAGAGAGCGATAGAGAGAGAGATAGAGGGGGTGAGAGAGAGAGAGTCAGGAAGTGTGCTCGTAGATCTAAGTATGTTGGGCATCTCGTAATCAAGTGCTCCTCACTCTCTATCTTTGTATGGCAAATTGGGCACCACCTCTTCTCTCTCGGAACTCCTCTGGCCCAACCTCTCTCTTTCTCAAGCTGATGTGGTGAAACTTGAAGCTGAGGAATGATGACACGAAGGTGGTGCCAAGTAGGTGTGTCTCCATGTAATGTGAGATCTCAATGAAGCCTTGATTTGAGAGCTCTAGGAAATGCTCACGATAATAGAGCATTTTTTGTCGCAATGGATTTCTCAGGTTGACCCATGCAATCATGGGAGTGTGTGGTCTCTCCACCGTTGTCCATGCTTATGCTAATAACACTAGCCCCCATATGGTTGTGCCATACATAAGTGCTGGGGTGAACAAAGTGTCGAAGAGCCACCCCTTTGTGCTGGGCTCCTGAAAGTAGGTTATTTGGAACTATCTCTCCATCAAAGTTAATGCTACATATCCTCTTTTGATGTGATCTCGAGCTGCCTGAGACATGGAGAAAGCCTCGGAGGTTGTTGTGAAAGTCACACCCATATATACATATGAGCTAACTACCTTGATGGATCCGCTTGTGACTATGAAAGAACTCAGCCTCCTCACCTGCACTGATGTATGAAAGATCAGAACCTTGGTTTTACCAAGATTCACTAATAGCCCTCTATGTGTACAAATGTCAGCAAGATCATGTAAATGATGGTGTAGACCCTCTGCAGACTCTAAAACCAAGACAATATCATCAGCATATAAGCGAATATGGACCATGGTCCCTTGTACCTCAATGCCATTCCCTTCCTGCTGCTATATGAAGTCCACTATCTCATCAATGTATACCCCAAAAGTATGGGTGAGAGAGGGCACCCTTGCTTCACCCCAGTGGTGCTAGCAAGTGAATTTGATAGGCTGCATGGACATCTCACTCTACCTGATACTCTCTTATATAGGGCATAGATCCCCCATATCATCTCCTATGAAGCCTCGATGTCAAGTAGCCATCTGAAGAGTCTCTCCTTGGGGAATATGTCGAAGGCTTTGCAAAAGTCTACAAAGCAGCAATATAATCTCCGTTTCCTCACTCAAGCTTGGTCAATCAAGCATCTCAAAGTGAAGATGTGGTTTATGGTAGAGTAATCTCGTTTGAATCCTGCCTGTCGTGGAGCTCCAATACCCTTCCCTTTGGCGAGGGTGCCCAATTTTGTCTCTAGTACTACCCCATATAGCTTGGCCAATGTAGGGCCGATCATGATCATCTGGTATGTAGCTGGATCCAAAGCATCACTTGACTTCTATATGGGCACTATAGTGTGCTCGGTCCATGAGTGAAGGAACCCCTCAACCAATGCTCGATTGAAGAGGTGCGCTATGAGTGGTGCTAGGATCGTGCACCCATAGATGAGATGCTCTACCTTTAAACCGAAGTGGTCACCGGCTCTGTCATGTTGTAGGAGAGTGATCGCACAGCTCACCATCTCAGGTGTAAAGATGTGAGAGGTGGTAGAGCATGAGCTCTATGTCTTGGGGATGGGTGGGTGGTCTAGAATCTGGTATACACTCTATGCATATCTTTGCCATGTGTCTGGATCTTGAATGGGTGTCTGTTGTCTCCTCTCTCTAAAGTTTCACCATGTTACTACACTCTCTCGGCTCATAAGCAAGTGATAAATGTCCCAATACTATCTATCCTCCCATTCTCGCCTTTTTCGACGTGTGAGGTGTTGCATGCGGTGTTGTGCCTATGTGTGTAATCTCCCTGGTACGCTCTGCTACTCATAACTACTTCCCTAGCACCCGACACTCATCATCATACCATCAGTTTGGGGGCATGGACCCTCTACATGGTGGGTGTGCATGTGTGTGGTGGGGGAGACTGTGTAGAGCTATCATGTAGGATGGTGGTGATCTGTGAGGTGAGTGCGTCCAGAGGTGAGAGTGGATCTAGTGAGAGGAGGCGGGTGTCTAAATGGTATATGTAGACATGTGAGAGCTCGTGTGTGAAATGTATCATTGTATGTGGCATAGTAGGTGGGAGAGGGTCTAGTGGAAGGGGAGATGAGAGTGTGAACATGATAAAAGTGTGATCAGCTCTACGTGGAAGTTTGCCAACACCAAGTGAAGTGATGAGGGATGCCCTACAAAGGGTACCTAAGATGTAGTAAACTATGCTCTCACCACCTCCATGTGGAAAGCATGCCAATGCGCCTAATCTCGACCATCTGTGCATCCCATTGTAAATAACAAGATGGTGTCGATTGTCGAGCTCAAGTAAGTGCCTATCATAGCCTCTGGTGTCCTCGCCCATGTCTATAGATATTTGGTTGGTCTCTATCTCCTCTGGTCCTCTACTCATGATCTGTGACTTCTCCATATCATATGACTCACACTAACGTGACTCTGTGCATCCATTGAGGTCCCCCATAAGGAAGACCTCACCCAGAGTGCTAGAGTGTAGTATCTCCTCTAAGATTGCAGTGTAGGGTGAGTCATTATCTCTGGGTGGCTCCTCCCAGTCATGTCCAGGTATCGAGATCCTCGTGGGGGGGAGTAGTAAATGCTATGTGGATCCACCTCTCTATAGCTATCTCCAAGCGTATCCACATGTATTGTGCCTCCTCATCTTGACTATTGATGTGGATCCGACTTTGTAGCTGATGTCTAAATATGATGGTGACACCTCATGATCCTTATGCTGTACTCTGTTGCATCAAGGTCCTGAATGTGGATGCCCACTAGAAGCCTACTATATGAGGGAGCCCTCTCTCTGGGATCTCGTGCGTCTCTGATGCAAGCAAATTCATGTGTCTCTAGGATCTCCTCAAGTCTTTCTAGTTGTGTCCAAAGTACTCCGTTGCAGTTCCTTACTGCTCCTCTGGGTGGTGCCTCCTAGTGTGGTGATGTCTCATAGGCCGCATGGCCCTATTTGATAGAGCATTCGTCTATGAAGACCTTAAAGAGCACTACTGGGTAGTCCTTGTAGTACTGATTGATGTCGAAATAAGGTGGTCCGTGTCTCCTTGGAGCTCATGTGAAGGATGCATGCTCATGAACAGGATGTATCCCCCGCTGCCCTCCATGCACGGTCTCTAAAGGGGATGGTCTTGTATCCAAGTCGATGGCAGATGTCTGTGGCATCTTCCTCTCGTGATGTCCCCTCTTGAAGGCCCATAATTCGAACCTGGAGTCTTCAGATGTGTTGATGTCTCTCCTCCTCGAATGTATCTTGAAATCTATGAGCTCTTCCTTCTTCACATCTTCATGGACTTCCTTCTTAATCCTTTTGTGCACTACTTCTACTCAGGACTCTCGTGTGGATTCTACCTCCATTTTTATTTCTTTCATTTATTTCTTCTTTTAGTGTCCCTTCATTGGAGATCTCCCCCTCTTTTCTGAGGTGCTCATAGGATATCCTCCAACTGTCTCGCTCTTCTGTGAGGGTCTTTACTTATTCTTCAAGTCTTCTAAATTTATTTATCATTTTTCATTCCTCAGCATTTACTTGTTCTTCGGGTCCTCTGAATTTCTCCATCATTTTTTGTATATCCATGTTGAGGAGGTGATCCGCTTCTTTTTTGGCCTCTTTGATGGCTTTAGAGATAAGTTCTTCCACTTCCCTCTAGTCCATGGGAGCCATACAAGTTCTTACACAGAGAGAGAGAGAGGGTTTCAGGTTTCAAGGTGTGGGGGTTAGAGTTTAGGATTTAGGATTACAGTTATTGTTAGCAAGATGGATTGACATTTTCTAAATATACTTTCGCCACGATTACATATGCTTTGTAAATTTCTCTTCTCCTTCACTTTCAATTAACTCTTTTGATTTGAACACAACCGACTCTTGTGGGTATTTCTTTGACCCCTACAAAGCCCTAATCCATGATACATTTAGGGTTTGCACCTAGAGTGTGCTTTAGGTCATGGGTCTGCCCCATGAGTTGCTCTATAAGCTGATCAGTTAGGGTTTGTTCCCAACACGTGAGGAGTGCCTCATTGATGGGGGTTGCTAGTGGGGCGTCAATGGGGGACTGCTACAGGCTACGTACAGGCTACTCACAGGCTGCGACAGAAAGATGAGCATCGACAAGCCGCAAGGTGTTGATGGGCTGTAGTGGGCTAGATTTTTGATGGGGAGAGAGAGAGGGGGGGTGGGGGGGAGGGAGGGAGGGAGAGGGGAGAGAGAGAGAGAGAGAGAGAGAGAGAGAGAGAGAGAGAGAGAGAGAGGGAGGGAGAGGGAGAGGGAGAGGGAGAGGGAGAGGGAGAGGGAGGGAGAGAGAGAGAGAGAGAGAGAGAGAGAGAGAGAGGGGGAGAGAGAGGGAGAGAGAGAGAGAGAGAGAGGGGAGAGAGAGAGAGAGGGGGGGAGGGAGAGAGAGAGAGAGAGAGAGAGAGAGAGAGAGAGAGAGAGAGAGGGAGGGAGGGAGGGAGGGACAGAGAGAGAGATATATAGAGAGATACTAGAGGGAGAGAGACAATAGAGGGAGAGAGACTAGAGGGAGAGAGAGATCACTAGAAGACAGAGAGAGAGAGAGAGGGGGAGAGAGAGAGAGACAGAGAGAGAGAGAGAGATAGATAGATAGAGAGAGAGATAGATAGAGTGAGATACATGAGAGATGAGCGATGAGAGATGAGAGAGGAGGGAGAAGAGAGGGAGAGACAAAGAGAGAGGAAGAGAGGGATGTGCATGATTTGTATAATCATAAAAATGTTTATATAACATATGTATGTGGGAAAGTTTGTTTGTGACTTTATATGATGAGAGAGAGAGAGCATAAATTATGGGAGTGAGAGAAACACTAAGGAACGTTCCTTCTATGGAAACTTGAAAGTCTCAACCTTACTGCCCTCATTTCCTAATGCAACATGGTAGGTGCTATAATTCTATGTTTGAATTTACTTGGCTTATAATCTTTTATGTGTTTAGGTATGATTTTATATTTAGAGATTCCTTTGGAGATTGTAAACTTGAACTTATTTTTTGCTAAATATTTGGATCTTTTGCTAAGGTGTTATATAGTCTATAACTTCTAGCTTTTATGTTTCTTTGGATGTCAAGGTGAAGATTGCTTTGATATAATTTAAGATTAGATAAGGCAACAATGCAGTCATTATTTTAGAAGGGTATTATTGATATCCTACAATGGAGGAATTCTATGGTTGGTAGCATTGTGCAATTTTAATGCCAATAGATTTATGTAATGAGTTGCTAAGTGTGAATTTTATTTTATCAAAATAATCATAATAGTCTGAGTAACATCTTTATTTATCAAGTTTTGTACCTTAATGTCTATGAGATTGTGGTGCAAAGGTTTTGTTTCATACTTTACCTAGTTACACAAGGTTTGCTTTGTAGAATGGTGCAATTTTATTAGCTTTGCTTTGGAGTTCTTGTTATTTTGCTAATTTTCTCAAGGCTCTACAGACTACAGATAGATAAATCTCTCACAAAATTCTGAACTTAACAAGTTTTAGAACCAAAATGGTTGTTCAATCTTACATATTGCCGATAGCAATTCAGTCCCTATGCTAGAGGGAAGTGATTAGAATTCATTATGTTTTGTAGTAGTAATCACATTATCATTTTCTTTTTGTTGATGATTCTATATGAACAATATGTTTTTGAAAAATGACTTCTTTGTATTGATCGCATGAACATCCCTCTCAAGACATGGCTTGTGGATGAAAATTCATAGAACTATCCTCCTTATTCTCATGCTTGAAAAGGGCAATCTAAAATTTGTCATTTAAGATCTATGATGAAACTTTGTGATGCAACAATTAAGATATGAACAGAGACTTTTTATGTGTGATGTCACCAATAGGATGCCATGCTTGTGGAGATTGCTTAGGTATGGCACTGTCATTGGATACCAAATTGCTTTTGTTGTTGCTGCTATAATCTTTTTGTTATTATATTTTGTATTTATTATATATTATTTTATGCCATTCTTAATGCCTTAACAATTGTCTCATGAGAAATGAAACAAAGAATTAAGAAACAAAATGGCCAGCTTTCCAAGATGCTAGGGAAAATTCAGATAGAATTGTCTTTTGTTGGAATTGTAGATGTATATAATTTGTTGTTTCTAGAAGGATGGGTTATCTTTATTAAAAAAATTCATTACATGTTCATCATATTTAGCTTTCTAGATGTTGGCATGGTTCATCCATTCAATCATTACCTAATGGCTAAAAGTCAAGAATCCATCCCTCTAAACTTTTTGTAGAAATTTCACTTTCTTGACCTTTATTCATATTTTAATGTTCTCTTTTTCTTGGTATGATCATATGAAGCAAAAAACACTGCTTGATTCCTTTGGGATAGGAGAGGAAGCTCAAAGAAAAATAAAAAATAAACCATTATAAGAGAAAGTGATAGAGGAAATATTTCGATCCATGAGTGAAAGTGATAATGATGGCGATCAAACTCAACTAGAGGTAATGGAAGCTAAAAATAGATTGCCGGACAATATGGAACAGATTGGCATTCCAATTGAAGATTTTCCTTCTTACAAAGGATAAGGTAGTACAAGTAAGTTTACTGAACATAAGTTTAGGCAAGAATGGTTGCATAAATTCAATTTTTAAAAGCTTGTTATGAATTGGGATAAAAAATTGATGAAGTGTGAGTGGTGTGAAAAGTACAAACAAAAGGGTCCATGGGGTAGAGGGGAAGGTTGTAAAACTCTTCAAATGTCATCCATCCATAAACATAATAAATCTCCTCAACATAGATTTTGTGCAATACGGTTTCTTAATGAGGGTGCGAAGAAAATTGAAGATCATGTTAAAGTTATAACAAAAAAATCTCAAGCGCCTTTCATAACTTGCATGAAACTTATGTACTTCATTGCGAAGCTAAATTTGGCATGTGCAAAATCTAAAAAAGTATGTGAGCTTGCATATGCAGTGGATGTTGCAAATATGCCTAAAAGGGATGACTATTCATCATATACTAATGTTATGGCTGGAAAAGAGTTTGTATTTTGAATTTCAGAGAATTTACATGTTTCTCAAAAAAAAAGGAAATGCAAAAAAGTCCTTTTTACTCTTTGATTGTTGATGAGTCGACAGACAAAGGTGCAAAAAAAACATATGGTAATTTATGTTTCATTTTTGTCTAATGGTGGATTCGGTGAATGTAAAACAGAGTTTGTCAAATCGATTCTTGTAGCACATGGTTTTGCACAAACAAAGTTTGATGTGATTTTAAAAGAGGTTGAGGATCTTGGGTTGAACATACAAACATGGTATGTATTGCAACGGATGGGGATAGCTCAATGTTGGGATGTCACGAGGGTTTAATAAGTAAATTAAAAAGATTAGTACCACGTCTCATAAGCACCCATTGTATTGCACATATAGTCTTTGGCACTATTGGATGCATGCGAAAGTTCTCCATGCTTTTCTTATATCAATAACATTGCTAGTAACGTCTATTCTTGGATTCATCGGTCCACTATTTTTCATAGAAACTTTCAAAAGATTTGGGAAGAAATGAACTTGTAGGCTTTGGAAGTATGACAAATACATGATGTGAGATGGATTTCGCAAGGTAAGGTCATGGAACGTCTTGTTGTTTTGATGCCCACCATTCTAACATTTTGGAAGATTGAAGCACCTTGTTGGTATGAAAAGTTATGTATCTATAAGGCACTGTTTCTCATTCATTTTATTGCCTATGTTTTGCATGATTAGAGTATATTGAATTGCCATTTTCAAGGAGAAAACATAGATATATGTTCTATAAGTGTGTATGTGGATGTGACTTTGAGTTCATTGCATCGAATTTTTTTAATGAAGATTTTTGTAAAGATACAAAATTTCTAGGTCCATTTATGGCTAGCACAAAAGATGGATTTTTTGTTTATGTAAATGAAGATGGATAAATTCATATGCATGTTTTATCCTATTTGAATATCCCAGGTAAAGATAAATCAGGACTTCCATTGGATTTTGGTGAAGGTGATGTCGATAGTTGCAAAGACTTGAGAAAGTAATTGGAGCTATGAATGATAGATTTCCATATTATTTTTTCTTCAATTCTACAAGAATTTTTTTCACCTATATTTTATCCAAAACTAAAACTTCACATGTAAGACAAACAAAACTTCACATGTAAAGACAAACAAAAAAAAATCTAAAACTTCACATGTAAGACAAACAAAAAGTGTGAGAGTGGCTAGAAAAGCTCATAGATAGAGTAGGTGATTCTTTGATTGTGCCAAAAAGTTGTAGGGACTAAATTTTCTCATTCAGAGATACTTTGTATTATGCATGTGAGGGAATTAATATGAAACATTCATGGAAATTTTTTTCTTCAAATATTAATTGGCATAGTACTTATTCTAGCATTCTAAAATTATGGAAAAATATTCGTGTTTCATCGGTGTCTTTAGTAGCATGCAAAAAGGGCTTCTCAAAGCAAAATTTTATAAAAACTTCTATGAGGCAAAGCTTGAAAGTAAAAAATCTTGACATGCTTATGAGAATATCATTAAATGGTCCAAAATGTAGTGAGATGCATTGGGTAGAGATTCATAAAATTTGGGAATTTCAAAAGTGTAGGAAGCCTGTTGACCTATAGTGTTGTTTTTCTTGAAAAATTTTGTTGAATTATTGTATAGGAAGAAAAATCATTGAATCACCATCGATTTGAACATGTATGTACTTAAACTAGAATCTTTTTGTATATTTTATGGTTGATCTATTGATTGATATAGTTTTTTTAATCCTACATTTTAAAAACAATACTAATATCTAATGGGGAAGAATAAGATGCACTTTTACTTTTTGGTAAAGGTGTATCCCCCCCCCCATGTAGATCTTGGTAGATTCATGTTACATGATGAGTCAGTTTGATTCCCCTAGTCTCTTTCACATACGTGCATAAATAAATGTATATCTCTATATATACATGTATGTAAGTCTGGATGCAAGAATGTTTGTATGAGAAAGTGTATGAATGTGTGATCAATTGTTGACTTTATGGTAATGTGTGCAGATATTATGGACCCTTGGAGAAGAGATGATTGCATTTGATTGGGGAAATGCATTTGAAGATTCATAATCCTGCTCGTTTTTGCATAATCGTGAGGTATTACATATTTGGATACTTTGACATGACAACATATAATGATTTGTATAGGGCAGCATAGAAATTTTTTATGTGTGCGTTATTTCAGTTGTTTCACTAGTGCACTAAGGATTGTTAGAGTGGCACAAAAAAAATACAAGTACTAGTGAACTCTTAATTGCATTTCCACCTCAATTCTTTACTCATTAAAATACAAAGATAGGTACAAGTATTTGTTGAATGTTTAAAAGGTTTTCATTTGTACCTGATTAGAGGTATGAGTTTTGTTATAGTTAGTTGGAGAGCTCATGGTTTTTTGTTAATGAAGCTTTCTAATTTAAGATGATGATCTAGAGACCTTGTTGAATGTGGATGGACCTTCAAGTTTTGTATCTCTGTTCCATCAACACATCAAATGCAATCCATTTTTGTCAATAAATGCTGAACTAAAAATGTACCTGTTGATTAATTCTTTGAAGTAAAAATGTACGTGTTGAATAAGCAGTTCAAGGTTCCTACCTGTATATATTATATGTCTAATGTTTTTTGATTCTGTAGAAGTTGCATTAAAGATTGCCCCATTTGTCAGTATCATATAGCCCCATGATGGGATCAAATGGCACTAATGTTATCAATTTTCTTGTTGCAGGTGCTTGAGTTTTGTTAGCATATATATGGATATCCATCCATTTTAAGGTCAATCTACAAAGTTGATTGAGAACACTCATTTTCAACATTTGTATTTGAAGGGAATTTTGTTTTTTTGCATGTCTTTGCACAATCTATCTTTTTTTTCCTTTGTGGTAATGAATGGAATAAATGAGTTGGAACATAAATTGAGCTTAATTTTAAACTTCAAGCAATCATTTTTTATGCTTTTTATATATTTAAAAATTCTTTTTGTTTATTCTTTTAGGTACATCCCTCAGATGGTGCCATTAGCAAGATTCTCATGAAGTGTTTTGTTTTTGGCATGCCAGACCTAGATGTTTGCATTCATCATGTATGGATGTATGTACCATGGAATATAGTTATGTGTATAGAATATAGTGGACTATGAACTATATTATTGACTTTGTGAGAAATTTTTGTTTTTTTCATAATGTATACAGGGAGTACCAAGGACTCGTTGGAGGAGAGATGGTTAGATCTGATTAGACAAATGCCTCTGAAGATTCTTGCTACTATATAGTTCAGCCTTATTGCTTCCACTGCTCAATTTTTTGATTGCCCATTATCCAATTATTACAAGTAAGTGTAAATTCTCTCGACACACACACACACATACACACACACACACACACACACATATATATATATATATATATATATATATATATATATATATATATATATATATATATATATATATATATATATATATATATATATATATATATATATATATATATATATATATATATATATATAAAGAAAATTCTCTTTTGATAGGTTATCATGACAAAGTAGCATTTGAGGTATGTGTGCCTAGTTGTGTGTAGGTTTAATGATTGCAGCTACAAGGTCTAAGGGCAAAGGCATCAGTAGAGGATTGATACATGTTTTAGCAGCTTTGATTCAGGATTCAACTTTGATACAGATTTAACATGGCAACAAGCTTCTCAACTGTGGTGGAAATGTGTTTGTTGTGGCCCTGAGTTGAGAAGATGGTCTGCTTGAAAAGATGCTTGCAAAAAACATGGAGGTCCCAAAAGGTAAATCAAAGTCAACTCTCGTTGCCACTGCTAGAGATGACGCTATTATTTCTTGATGTATTGTATCTCATTCATGGATTGGTGATTTTTCGTATGTTCATTTCATGTTTTGAGTCTTTATTTGTATTGCTTGATTGTAGGTTGAGCTCTTTGATTTGTGCTTTTTTTGCATTTTATATGGTTGGTACTTAAGAGTCTGAGAAATATGCAGCATGCTGCTCATGTTTTATGCTTTTAGATTGCAACCAAACTTTCTTGTTTAGTTTTTGCTTCTAATGCACATTTCCAACATTATATACTAGAATCTCCAACAACAAAGTGAATTATTTGAGTCATTGAAAACAATTATGTTTTGGTAGTACATGCGTAGATAGATTTTATTAAACAATTTCCTATCCAATTAGAGCTTTTAGTTTTTCTAATGAGCCATGAGATCTTGTCGTGAAAACAAATCAATAAGAGTTGAAAAATGTTTCATACACCACTTTTCAATAAAATAGTTTCAATAGTTTTATTTGGTTTATTAGGCATGTATCTATGCATGTTTATATATGTACATATGCATATTTTTATGCATGTATGCACGCATTTAATAATTCATGTACATATGCTTTTGTGTGCAATATGCATATGAATGCATAAATGCTCATATGGACTTATGTATATGTGCATGTATCTATGCATTCTTTCTTTTATGTATATATGCATTAGTGCATATATGGATGTATGTATATGTGTATATATCTATGCATGCATGTATTTATGCATGAGAATGTGTGCGAGCAATCGGCATGCACCTATCCAGGTATGCATCCCTATACATTTGTGTGTGCAATCTATATGTATGTATGTGTGCATCTATGTATGTATGTATATGTATGTATGTGTGTATCTAAGACTTTATACATGTATGAAGGGATCTCACATGTGTTTATGCATATATATTTCTCTGTTTGTGTGCATGACCATAAAGTATGTATGTATGTATGTAAGTATGTTATATGCATATATGTTTGTATGAACGTCTGTATGTATGTACAAATGTTTGCATAAAAGTACCTATGTGTGTATGTATGTGTTTATTTTATATAATTTTATTTTATTCTTAATGATCTTAACAATTGTCTCATGAGAAACAAAAATAAAGAATTTTACGCATGTACGGATGTATGTATCTATGTATTTATGTATTGTCGTGTACGTATATACACTTCAAATTTACATGTATGTATGTATTGTTGTGTATGTATATACGTATGTATGTATTGTTGTGTATGTATCTATGTATGTATGTATTGTTGTGTATGCATATACACTTCAAATTTACATGTGAAACCTTTGAATTCGTATAGAACTTCATAAGAAGATCATAGTTTCTTAGCTCGGCTTCATGAGTATTTTTTTAAGCCCACAGGTGGCATCAAATTTAGGCCGTGCTTGTTCTGCTTTACTTAAGCAGCGATGACTTGATTACAGGAAGCGCCTTTGAGGCAGACATTCATTCCATCACTGGACGAGAGTACGGAGTCTAACACAGAAAGTGTGAATAGTTGGTTAAAGTATGCAAGGTTCTTTGCTAACAAAGATGACTTTGAGACAGGTGGAAGAGAAAGGAAGCTGAGAACCAAGCTTTCTGCTAATATTTGGAGCCTGTCAAGGGATTTCAAAGAAGATGGCTTTAGAACTTTTGCAGAACTCCATCGTCCCCTAACAGATTGAGAGTTCTCTAACCTTTAGATCCTTAGCCTCCTCACTCAACACGTCTCAATCTGTGGTCCCGAAGAGCTAATTCCACGTAGAGCTACATATCGTCCAATCTACGACACTCACGGATACCCAACAGTCACAAGTGTAGTTGGCGTAGGCATAATAGGATTGTAGATATTAGACGCGCACAACTGAAAAGTCGTTCAAGTGGCCAATGGCCATCATGTTCAGAGAAGAACTCTAAAGGTGGATAACGCTAGAGATGGGGTTGGCACCATAGTACTCTATGACTCATACTGGAACGTGATTCTCCATGTCCGAAGGTAACATTGAACCCCAGGCGAATGGCCATCTCACAAAGACTAGCTCATCTTGACTAATTTTGTTTGATTCCAATTGAGCTGGAGAGCTCGGGATATCACCTCCAAAAACTTTGAACAATGTTTAAGAGTGAGTTATCTTAGATCATCCGCCTAGACAAGAAACATGGAGACAAATTAAGACTCCTATGACGCAATGATCGTTAACAGTATGCGATTCGGTCTTCTGTTTTGTCGGTCTAAATTCCATGGATTTCGATACAATATGAGAGTTAATGAACAACAATATCGACGCAATTTACTACTCAAATTGAGAGGATCATGTGAAAAAAGGAGGCCTATTGCTTGGATATTCACCGTACACAAAAGAGATCTGTAAGTGAACATCAGCTCTATGTTTCAATTGTAACTGCTTTGGCAATGAAGGACCCGTTGACACAAGACCACGTATTGTCAAGCCCAAACAATTAATTTCCTTTATCACCTTAGGAATCAGGATTGATCTTCCCGAGAAACTGAACAAAAGTGTGCAAATGTTGATGTGTTTTACAACATTCCAAGGAGCACATTACCGATGCTCTTCACATCCAGCTGCAGATATACACACACCATAACTGCTGCACAAAACAATTCCTTCGGCTTCTCAAGCTGAGCCAGAGGATTTCTTGAAAGCAAGTCATTTATGGCGACGTTGTCGATCTTCTGCCTCGTTAAGGGATGCTATTAATGGGGAACCTGTTTGGCAAATCTGAAAAAGAGATGTTTTGTAACTTTGATATATGCAAAAGGAAACACCTCTCTAAGAGAATGTAAACCAGAGGACAACAATTTCAAAGCCTACAGCAATAATTCTTAAGAAGCCAAGAAGTTCATCAACCTGCTAAGTAATTGAGCAAGTTTATCAACGTGCTATGCAATTCCCTCTAGTCATTTATTTCCTAACTTTCTTTTACATGCTTGCATTCGTGAAGAAAATCTAGTTTTGTTAACGTAAAATATTCCTATATAGAAAAGCTCTGATATTACATTATGTTTTCACATATGTCCAGATTAATGTATCATGTAAAACGGATGGTGTCTTTACATAATGATCTCATTAACATGCTTCCAGATTAACGTGCTTCTCCCTCATGAGAAGCTGAAGTTGGAGCAACTAGTTCGCCTGAGAGCCAACGACGATACGAAGCCCAATCGATTCGCTGCAAGATCAAACTGGAAGAAGGCTTCCTGCTGTTGATAAGTACCAATGATTATAGATCTGCTTTCATACTCATCCGTCGGTTGAAAGGCGAGACAGTAAACATCTCGATTCACTAAAGTCAAGGTGTTAGCAGCAGATATCTGCCATATCTCCGTCTTGCTCTTTCCTTTTCCTTTCAGCGTCATGTTTATCTGCGGGACGTTATATCCAGCAGTCGACAAGGAAACTGTAGAGGCATCAAAGCAGAGATCGAAAGGGCTAACAGGGTGCGTTTTCTTGATCCCGCGAGCAACGGCAGCCTTCTCGAACTCAGAGATGAGATGGCTGTAAATAGCTGGTGTTAATTGAGTATATGGAACGCTCGAGCTGAAGCGGGTGCCGCCCATGTAAGTACGGGAGGTCTTGTTGCGCTTGATGGTAAGAAGTGATGAGTCGATTGGAAGAGGGACACCGGCAACGGATAGAGAGATTACTTGGATAAAATAGGAATCGGCCTCCTTGGAGAAGTTGATGAGGGGAGTGTAGCGCAGAAGGCCAGAAAGCTCAACATCTGGGTGAAACACGTACGGTCCGTCGCCGAAAAAGATGACTCCAGGGCGACTTGCAGACGAAGAGAGACAGTAAGCAAACTTCCTGCTAATGCTGGGAACCTTTGAAGAGATCTGAGAAGGTAGCGCAATGGCAGCCCTGCTGAGACCGGCACCACCTACTACGCCAGGAGGCAGCTTACCTTCGCCGCCTTTAAGGAGTGTTTTATCAGTACAGAGGAACGCAAACTCAGGGATCGTTACCTTGCTCAGCACTCGGCGCCCATCTGTGCTTGGAAAAGCTATAGTATCCCTCCAGACAGCAGTGTCCATGGTCCATTTTATGGCACTTATCGACGCCCAGGAAACACAGGTGTAGTTGTTGCAGGCTGGATAAGGTACAACCACGCTGCAGGTATCATAGCATGAAGAAGGGCCGCAGATGTTAGAAGTGCAGGATCTGGCAGCGGCACAGGCGGCCGTCTCCTCGCAGAGAAGAGGCTTGAATGTGGGGGATGAGTAAGGAGCAGGATCAACGCAATCTACCCACAGGTTACTGTTATCGAGGTCAAGCATGAGGGGGCTGCTTCCGGAAGGAGATGGAGGTGCAAGTTTCATGGTATAAAGCGATGTGGCGGCATCAAGTTGAATAGGGGCGACCAGGGCTGTGGGAGAGGCACCGAAAGCAGGAGATATGAACAAGAAGAGCATGAAGGAGAAGCAGGCGGTCCAGTAGGAAGAAGCCATCATAACAGAAGTAGAGCGCGACAGTGGAATGAACATGATATTGGGTTTCCCGCGCTTCTCTTTATAATGTGTGTAATAACTCATAAACTGTGGGCACTTTGCGCGTAGCATTCTGTGTAGTTATGGGCGTTGAGCTTGTTGCATTCTGCGCAATCGTTGTAGCGGATTCAAAGTCTTTTTCTACATTGCAGTCTACATCTCATCTGTTCTCTGGTTCAGTCCAAAAGCCATCTCCTACTTCATGGCCACCGATCATGGTTTCGCTGATCATGGACAAGGAATAGGCCGCTCACAGAAGCCCATGGAGAAATCTTTTCCACCCATTGGTTTTCATGCCCTTCTTTTGATCTGTGTCACGACTCACGAGTAGACCGCTTTGCTCCTTTACCGCGAGTTCTCCTTCTCTAAAAATTCCAGGACATGGAGAAGGTAGCTGTTAGATACGTAGGAACTATAATCCTTTCCTTTGCTCCCCTCATGCGCGAGGGGTGGCGTATGTGACTCCCTCGCTCTTGAGATCTATGTTAACTTCCTATTTTGTAACTGATTATCTCACTATAGGCATTGCTTTGAACGAGTCTTCCCCCCAACGGGATAGGCATGGCCCTCTATGAAGCTCAAGCACATCTACCATAAATTAAGCTCGACAGAAGGTATCCTATTCCAGCATTGTTAAAGCACGACAAGGTCGGTATACTAATAGCAAGAGGAGCGTCCTCAATAAACACAATGTTGACGAAAACAATGGTTAGAGGGGCGTCTTCAATGCACACAATATTGAACTACGAGGAAGGACTTTGTTGCTCTCCCAAACAACAAAAAACAATGGCTGGAGGGGCATCATCAATGGGTACAATGTTGAACCACTCTCGAAGGACTCTGTTGCTCTCCCGAGTACGTCTACCATAGAGCAAACTCGACAAAAGGTATCCTATGCTAGCATTGCTAAAGCACGCAAGGTCGATAGAAATCTCAAATTTTGAGTTTAGAGAAGGGAGTTCTGAATATGAAAACTTATTTGTTATTAACATAGAGAAAGCTCATCAATGGTATGATGAGCCTTTCGACTATACTTGCATCTCTTCTTTTTTTCCATATCACCATCAAGTGAAGAGGAAGTGGAAGATGAAGAATAAACTTTGGTTTTAATGAACCCAAAACTAACTCATACTTGCTTTTTCCCTTTTGTGTAATAGCAAGTGGTTGCGTTCCCTCAAGCAAACTGCATCTATTCATTCTTGATTTTGTCTTCTTACAAAAGAAGGGACACAACCTCATCAACTTATACATATTTCGATTTCCTTTTGCAACCAAACGAAGTGTACTAGTGGCTTTGAAAGGATTCTGACAATCTTTTGAGTAGTATACAAATGAGTGGTGCAACTGGAATGATCTCATCAATGTTTGCTAATTGCTCTTTCAAATCCTTGATGCATGTGAGGAATTCTACACCAGGATTATCTTGAAGTAGTTCATAACTAAATGTGTGGAGCAATATGTGGACTCACAAAAAGGGGCAATCAATGCATGAGCTTAAGCATCCTTTGAATCCCATCTAAGTTGCCCTTCTATAGGTGGAGAAGGCATACTCTTGAAGAAGATCCTGAATCTATGAAAACAAGATATGAAGAAAAAGAATTGTTGTGTCGCTTGTTAACAATCGCCACTATGTTCCATAGTTGCTTTGCAACAACAACATGCTTCGTCAAGTAAGATCACATTGGATAGTTGGTCCCATCAAGGTTATCCTCAGCTTGAAGCATGCCAAACAATTCATTCTTGCTTTCCATTACACGAAAGAACTCAAAAGTAGCAAGCTATGAACTTCAGCAAAGTTGAAATACAAGCTTAAATACAGCCCACAGTGTAACTCTAATGGAGAATCTAACTGCACAAATGGCTTTGAAGGGGGTAAAACCCCAAGGAACTTATTGGAAATGATCTATGAGTGTTGAAATTCCTATTTCTATTATTGGAAATCGATTTGCATTGTTAAAAGTGCACACTACGATGTCATGAAAAAATAGTAGGTTAAGCATTTGGGTGTGCGAGTGAGTGAGAAAGCACGAATAGAAGCACACACAATAGCGAAGAAGAAGATTGAAGCACAAAGACATGCAATGGATGAAAGTCCTCTCTCTCAATAGATGATCAATAATATGATAATGAATGAAGTAAGATCATGATGTGAATCCCTAAGTACACATACCACCACATATGAGTACATCATCTATATGTGGTTACATGAGAAACCACCTCTAGCTTGCACTAGAGTAAAAAGTGCCCACATATAGGGAAATGGCTCACATCAAAGCCACTTGAGGAGCACATAAGTGTAAGAATATTTTTTTTCTTGTTTTTATTTATTTGATTATTTGTTATTCATTTTAATCATTTCATTTCTTATATTGAATTAATCATCCACTTTCTTTATATTTTTATTTATTTCCTATTTATATTTATTTATTTCTTTCTTTCTATATTAGTTTCATTTTCTATGTTCCGAATGCTATATTTAATTTTATTTTTATTTTTTGTATTTATTAATTTTGGTATTTTCGTATTTTCCATTTGTTCTTTTTGTTCACATCTTATTAACTAAGTTAATTAAATTCTAATTCATCTAAATATTGATTTAATTAACTAGATAATAAATAGATTAAACAACTACAACTATAGTAAAAAGACATGGACTCTCTCTCTCTCTCTGTCTCTCTCTCTCTCTCTCTCTCTCTCTCTCTCTCCCTCCCTCCCTCCCTCCCTCCCTCCCTCCCTCCCTCCCTCTCTCTCTCTCTCTCTCTCTCTCTCTCTCTCTCTCTCTCTCTCTCTCTCTCTCTCTCTCTCTCTCTCTCTCTCTCTCTCTCTCTCTCTCTCTCTCTCTCTCTCTCTCTCTCTCTCTCTCTCTCTCTCTCTCTCTCTCTCTCTCTCTCTCTCTCTCTCTCTCTCTCTCTCTCTCTCTCTCTCTCTCTCTCTCTATATATATATATATATATATATATATATATATATATATATATATATATATATATCTCACACACACAAAGTCATTCAGTGCAAGATTGAGTCTTAGAGATTCCCCAAACTTCTATTGGGTTGACCTAGGAAGAGCCTTCTCTATCCATTTGTCAGCTATAAAATCTCCTTACAAATGTGGAAAATGAGAGACAAGTGCTTTAGTACGAGTATGTAATTCATGAAAAGATTCACTTGGTCTTATTTTCAGGTTCTCGAGTTGATTTAAGGCTTGCTCTGAAGATTCCCTAGGCAAGAATGTTTGTAGGAATGAAGTCTTCAATGCTTCCTAGGTGGTGAAGTGCCAGTCTGCATACTAGTTGTACCACGTATCTACAAGTCGTTCTGATGTAGAAGGAAATAGCTCTAATGCATCTTCTTGATGTTGAAGCCCAAGACCATGGAATAAGGAGATGAATCTCTTTAGGTGGTCATTGGTGTCCTCGTAACCTAGTCTCTTAAAAGTAGGGAGTTTAATGTTTAACCTTGATAAAAGATTCGAGAGCTCTTCCATGGGTGTTTGAGCTTCCTCTAAGGTATCCGAAGTGAAATCCAACATCCTCCTAGGTTTCTCTTTTGAGAGTGTCATAGAGGCCAATTCAATGGATAAATTCAAAGGAAGAGGAGTGTTGGGTTGACTATTGACTTGACTCGATGAAGCTTGAGCTGGATTCCTAGATCTCTTACGCCTATGGAGAGGCTCTTGATCTGCTTGAGTATGGGCCATGTACTCCTCCGAAGACTCAAACACTCAATAAAAACACTATAGTAAACAACTTCTTTTGGCAATATATACATATATACCTTACATAGTACATGCAAGGGTCCCATCAAGTGTGCCAAACTATAGAGGAGGCAACCAAGACTAGAGTTCTAGTACTCTTTCTACTCAAGGGGAGTTCTTCCTTAGGGAATTATACCCTGTGACATGTCTATGTATAGGTAGTACTTTAGAGTATAGGCATAGAGATGGAAAAGTTGCAAGTACAGAGATGCAAAAAAGAACAAATTTTTAAGACTCAAAATGATTTCAATAAGTCAAAATTACTTCAAATGTGCAGCACAATGGCATGTGGCCACTTGAGAGACTAAGACTTGACTTCACAAAACAACAAAAGTACTTGAACCAATAAGTGCTCTCTCCAAGAGAAATGGAATAGACTCAAACTAAGAGATACTAGCTAAGGCTACTCAATCACACTCTCATGCCAAGTGCCACACAACTGAGAAGCCAACACTTTGTATACTCATCATAGAGTGGCCTCAACACATAGTGGACAAGTGGCAATAGAGTGTAAAGAGTGGGCAAGAGATAGCTAGTTAGATAGTACCAATCAAACCGAAATCAGCAACAATAAGAGATTATCAAAATGAAAATGGTTGCCACATGAGTGTTGAACCTCTTCTTATATATACTCCAAAGACCAGGAGGAGTGGTGTTACCAAATCCAAGCCTTTATTGTTGCACGTTCGAAATCTAACAATAGTGGTGGTAGAGTGGGCTCATTTTTGCATTGTTGGCCAACTGATTTTAGCTCACCTAATGAAGTCTTTTGACATAGCTAGAACTTTTTTTTTAAATGGAGGTTCAGCCGAAGCCTACTCCCCCGGACTTTAACTTTGAAATTGCAACTGTACAAGTGAATGGGCATAGCACCCGCGGGACCCCCCGTATCCCACAAAGCAGGGGTTAGACAAGGTTACAACTGAGAGACATGGTTACAACTGGGTTTAACTGGCCTAAGCCATAACATGTCCAGCCTGGGACTTGAACCTTGGACCTCCGCCTCAAGAGACCAAAGCTCAACCAAATGTCCTACAGGACGTGGACGACATAGCTAGAACTTGCGATGGCTTGTGGATTTCACAATCAAAATCTAATATTGCATTCAATTTTTCCCTTCATCTTGAATTGGCACTTCATCTTGAATTAGATTACAAACTTGAATCCATCACTCAACTTGATTTCAAATCCTCCTACACATAGGAGAAGAGGAGCAAGTTTTTCGAGAATGTGGAAGACAAATTTGCGAATTCGAAAGGGGTGGGGAAGGCGATTTGGAGGGTGGCACGAGTGATTTGGTGATTTGGAGGGGTGGAGGAGAGAGGTGAGACGAATTTGAGGGAAAGGGGCAAAAGGAAGGGGAGGAAGAAAATGGGCTTAACTCAAGGGGAGGTCGAAATAGGAATCGAGGAGGACTTGAGGACGAATTTGCAAGTGAGAGAAAGGAGGCGATTATGATGTGGAGGCAAATTGAAGGGAGAGGAGGAGGCAAAAAGGAAGAGAGCAACGATATGGGGAGAAAATGGAAGAAAAGAACGAGGTGGGCGAAAATGAAACATGGGGAGTAGAACGAAAATGAAACCGGGGGAGGAGGGCGAAAATGAGGGTGGAGGGAAAGGAGAGGCGAAAAGGAGAAAAGGTGGAGGCTATCGGGGAGATGAATTCGAGGGGTGAGGGAGGCAAATTATGAGGTTGGCTAGAGGAGGCGAATCATAAGGTGGAAGGGGAACGATTAGCGGTTAAGAAGGAAGTTAGGGACGAATCCTAAGGAGTTGGGGATGGACTTATAAGCTGGAGATAGAAGGAATTAAGTGAATAAAAAGATGGGGCGTGGGGGGGGGGGGGGGGGGGGGGGGGAATGATGGAGGTATATGGGTGAATAAAAGATGGGGGTTTTGGGGCGAGAAATGTAGGGGTTTGGGCGCGAAAAAGTGGGAGACTAGGGGTGAAAATAGGGATTTCGGGGGCAAAAAAGGGGGGTCTGGGCAAGAAAAATTTAGTGAGTTTCAAGGCGAATTAGGAGCGGTCTCTATTGGACAAATTAAAGTGGTTAAGGGGGGGGGGGGGGGGGGGGGGGATCGAGGAGATTATGAAGCCATGACATGCGATATGGTGTTTGTTCATAATGCTGTCTCGGAACATTCTCTCTCATGGCAACATTCTCTCTCACAAGGATTGTTGAGGTCTCATAACATGCTCGCAATTTTATGTGACGAGTGTCGTAGGGCGATAAGTATTGGAGGGCGAAAAAGGGTTGGAGGGTAGGGGTGAGTGGGTGAGGGATTGCGGTAGGGCGAAAAAGTGTTGGAGGGTGGGGCCGAATGGGTAAGGGGTGTGATAGAGCAAAACAAAAAAGGTTGGAGGGTGGGGACAAATGAGTGAGGGGTGCGATAGGGCAAAAAGGGTTGGAGGATGAAAAAAAGGGGTTGGAGAATGGATGAATTTCGAGGGTTGGGTGGGACAAACTTGGGGTTTGGGAGAGGGGATAGACCATCAAGCTTGGCGAGAGGTGAGGCTGGGGGGGGGAGGGGGGGATTTAGATGTTAATGATTTCTTTTACAAAAAGTGCCCCAAGAAAATGTCAAAATCGCTTCAAACTCACATTATTAATTAATTAAGGGACTACCTCTTAGTCCAATGCGGTGAGTGTATAGTCCATGGATTCAATCATCGAAGAGGCTACTCAAGTCATACTTGCATCTTATGAAAGACAAATGTTGTCCTTCCTAACTTAATAATGCAAGAGTGATATAAAGTACATTGTGGAAGAGTGCTTGGCACTATAATAAGAGTGTTTGGCACTATATACGCTAACTCTTTCATAGGTAAGTACTCTTTCCAATTAGTTTGTCTTTCTAAGTCCAATGGAGTGAGTGTATAATCCATGGATTCAGACATCAAAGAAGCTACTCAAGTCATAGCTGCATCTTATAGAAGACAAACGTTGTCCTTCCTAACGTGATAATGCAAGAGTGATATACTCTTTTGCTAAACTACATGAACTATGCCCTATGGAAGAGTGCTTGGCACTATAATATGAAGTAATTCGTTGGCGATGCACCAGAGTGTGCTCTCCTTCTCGAGATCTCCACGACGATATACTAGGAGTAGAAAACCGGGCTCCTAAGGCCGCACATGGTACGCCCCACAGAGACTACTGAATACATAAAAAAACACAGTACACAGGGAGCACGAAGATAGACTTCTTAGGTCATACGAATGCGGTCGAACTTGCAGTCTCTGACTGACCAAGCCATTATATGTTTTATTAAAGAACATATACAAAGAAGTGTCTAGTGGCCATTTGGCCTTTCACATGGACACTAATGGTAACAATCTCCCACTAAAGGCCAATATGGCCAAAGTAACTATGGGAGAAAAATAAAGAATGATAAAGAATACCTGAGTGTAAGTATACAAACTATAAAGAATGATTGTGTAAGATCATGAATCAAGTAACCCCCATCAAGTGACAACAGTGTCGAAAGCTATTCTGTAGTAGATCTTTAGTCAAAGCATCCGCAGCATTATCTCGAGTGTGAACCTTCTCAAGAATAATGCACTCAGTGGCTAAACAATCTTGAATGAAGTGATACCTCACCTCAATGTGCTTGGTCTTTGCATGATAGACCTGATTCTTAGCCAAATCAATGGCACTCTGACTATCACTGAGCAAACGAGGTACATGTTGAGGTAAACCCATATCACAAGCAAGACGAGAAAGCCACAGTGCTTCCTTACATGCCTCACTTGCTGCAACATACTCTGCTTCTATGGTGGAAACAGTTGTACATTCTTGAAGACGAGATCTCCAGGAGATAGCACCTCCATCAAAATGAAAAATGTTCCCGGATGTAGACTTAAGATTGTCTAGACAACCAGCATAATCAGAATCTATGTAACCAATAATGGATGCTTCCCCTCTACCTAAGCATAGACACTTGTCCTTAGTGCCCCTCAGATACCTTAAAATCATCTTGACTGCTTCCCAATGTTTCTTGCTAGGATTAGACACATATTTGCTCACAACTCCCACTGGAAATGCAATGTCTGGTCTCGTGGTTACAATAGCATACATGAGTCTACCAACAGCAGACTGATAGGGAATTTTGGTCATGAATTCCTTTTCCTCATCTGATTTGGGGCAATCATCCTTGCTGAATTTCACATATGTGGGTAAAGGTGTACTCAATGCCTTTCCACCCTGCATATTGAACCTATCAAGTACTTTGGATATGTACTCACTTTGAGACAAGAATATACATATTTTGCTCCTATCACGAGTAATGCGCATGCTAAGAATATGTTTGACATCCCCCAAATCCTTCATATCAAATGTCTGACTCAACTTCTTTTTGAGAATTGACAAATCATAAGAGGACTTCCGAGCAACCAACATATCATCAACATAAAGTATCAAGCATATCAAGCTGCCATCTGAGCATCTCTTTGTGTAGAGACAATGATCCTCATTGCTTCGAGAATAGCCTTGAGACTTCATAAAAGCATCAAAATTTTGGTACCATTGTCTAGGGGACTGTTTAAGTCCATATAATCTCTTCTTAAGCTTACAAACTAGACTTTCCTTGCCAAGAACTACATAACCCTCTGGTTGTTCCATATAGATCTCATCTGTAAGATCTCCATGCAAGAAACCAATTTTCACATCCATTTGGACTAGCTCTAAGTCCTCGATGCAACAAATCCAAGCAACATGTGCAGGGTAGTCATCTTGACCAATGGAGAGAAGATTTCCTCAAAATCAACACCATGTTGTTGCTTAAAACCCTTTCAACAAGTCTTGCTTTATACTTTGGAGAAGCACTATTTGATGTGAATTTCAGCGTATATACCCATTTACATGGTAAAGCTTTCTTGCCCTTTGGCAAAGGTACTAAATCCCAAGTACCATTCTTGTGAATGAAATCCAACTCACTCTTCATGGCACACTCCCACTTGACATGATCCTCGGTCTGCATAGCCTCTTTGTAGCAAGAAGGCTCATCGGCATCTATTAGCATAACAAAATCTAAACCTGGAACATATCTATGAGGTGGATGTGAGACACGTGCAGAACGTCTCAATGGTTGTTGAACAGGAATATGTGCAGACTGATCTGAATGGATATTCTCTTGAACATCCCTATGTGCAACATTTTTATGCATGCTAATCTGAGGAATAGTATCCTCAAACACCACTCTTCTCACTTCAACCTCCTTAATGGGTTGCTTATGCATCTTAGACTCATTAAAAACATCACTACTTCTGATCACTGACCATGTTTCTTGCAATCAACACCTTCACACATGAGATCACACCTAGGACTATCTAGAAATGGGTACCCAAAATGTCCCAAATCTAAGAAGAAATATTTCAAAAACATGTAAAGATCATTGCAACCACAAGATGCAATCCCACAAGGAAAATTTGGAGAATTAAACCCTGTAAAAAAAACCCCAACTTGACCATGTAAACTATTGTGCACAAGAATAGATGCAATTGACTACCATGCACAACCGGAGTATGCATATAGGAACATTAATGACTCCCTAACTCTCACGTGCACACATGGTACACCACTTTGACTAACCTCTAGCTTCAAAGAATGACATGTTCGTATTGTAGAGGGAACATGGTATTATCAATTTTCTTATGCATTGCGAATATGATTTTCTTCTTCCCACATATAAGCAATCATCATACATTATCATGGCTAAACTAGCAGGAACTAGCTCACAGATAGGCACAAGTCCACAGGTTATCGATATGGAGAGCTTACCCATCATGCCTGAGATGAATGAAAGGCCACAGGAATTGATGGCCATACAGATCATACCAATACAAGACCCCTTGAGCAGCTACACTACGTCAACCGACAAAACCTCCCATTGGTTTAGTGAAGTAGTAGGATCTCTAGTGTTGAGATATCAAGCTCAACATCTGATGATCCAGGATGACACGTACCAGTTTTTTGTTTCTCTGACATGTATAGTGGTCACGCCGGTATATGTCAGGGATACTTCATTGAGCTTTATTAGATTTATCTACCGAGAGTGATGGCACATTTGTTTCTTGCCAGCTCACTCATTCGCGGACATTAGGTTTTTCCTTATGTACTGGTCTTTATATATTGCACTGGTTGTATTCTTCTTTTTAGGTCATTCTTGTACATTCCTTTTATGTAATAGAAGAAGAAGAAGAAGATTATTCTTCCTTGCCTCAATCTGTGTGTGTGCTTCTCCTTGAAAGTGAGAGTGTGTGTGTGAGCTCTCTTTCTTATCTCCTTCCTTGTGACATGGTATCAGAGCCAGCGTGGCTATAGAGAGCTCGTGGAGAAGGCGACGGTGAAGACTACGCGGCAAGGCATGGAGAAAATGTGATTTCACAAACGGCCTCCGTTTGCAACGAAAATCACCGTGAAGGTAGAAGACCTCAAAATATTTTCGATAAGTTATCCCTTAAGGGTCACTCGTTTTTGTCAGATCAAAGTTTCGGAGCCATCTCGACCTCCGTTTCGAGCCCACAAGGTGGGGCCCACAGAAAAACCAGGTCAGTTTCAGAAATTGTAACTTGCGTTGTGTTCGGCGACACTCATATATTCCAAATTCAGAATTTCAAGCGATTTCATGTACTGTTGATACACGAAAACTGTGTTTTCCTTAGATCGAACTGTCAGGTCATAGTGCGACAGTGTTCAAGCAGAAGTGCTGCTTGTAGTGCGTTGTGGTGTTGTGAATTGTTGCAGAAATGGCAAACGTCGATGGAATGAGTTAGCTTATGAGCGATAAGCTGGACAAGAACAACTTCCATGCTTGGAGATTCAGAATGACGAATTTCCTGATGGGAAAAGGCTATTGGAAGTACATCGAAGGAGAGAATGAAAATGCTTCGCAGTTACCAAAAAGGAATCGGACTGCAGAACAGTTAAGAGCATATGAGGAATGGAATCAAGGAGCACAAAAGGTAATGTATTGGCTATCTGTTAGCATATAGGATAGCATGATTGGACACATACAGGATGCCAAGACTCCAAAAGAGGCTTGGAACAGTTTGGTCACTTTGTACGAGACCAATACAAAGGCACGGAAATTGCAACTCAAGAACGAGCTGCATACATTGGAGAAAAAGAGCATGTCGGTAAGTGACTACACTCTAAAAATCAAAAGCATATGTGAGTCACTTGCATCTATTGGCGTGAATGTAGATGATGATGATAAGGTGGAAGTGTACCTTCGTGGTTTAGGAGTTGCATATAAGCAGTTCAGAACTTCTATACAGACCAGGGAAAATATTCTGAATTTTGCTGATTTGGTCTCTATGCTGATCATTGAAGAAAAGAATCTTGGTGAGGATTCAAACTCCCAAGGAAAGCCCAGTTCTGAGCAGGTATTCTACTCTAGTAGAGGAAGAGGCAGAGGTAGAGGTTTTGGAAGTGGAAGAGGAAACAGTAACCAAGACCAAGGTCAACAACAAAATCATGCAGGAGGAAGAGGACAGTTTCGAGGTAGGGGGAGCCAAAGAGGTCGCAGAAATTTCCAAAGAAATGATTCAGGTAATGATAGTAAAGGATGCTGGAATTGTGGTAAACCTGGACACTTTGAACGTGATTGCAAGTTAAAGAATCAAAATAATAGAAGGCAGCAAAACAACTATGCATCCACAAGTGCAGATGATTCTGAGAATCTGTTTATGGTTCAACATCACATGATGAATACGATGTCTACTGGTGTTTCAAATTGAATGATAATGTCTGGTATGTTGATTCAGGTGCTTCAAATCACATGACCAATCATGCAGAATGGTTTAGTAGTTTGCAAAAAATGCCAGTTCCTGGATATGTTGAAACAGGTGATGACACATCGCATCCTATTGAGCATACAGGAAACATAGCATTGTCTATGGAGGACGGAAAGGTAAAACATCTCGCTGATGTGCTGCATGTTCCAAATATAACAAAGAATCTGGTTTCTGTTGGACAAATGGTTGACCAGGGATTACAAGTCAGGTTCAATGCTGATGGATTATATGTAGAAGAGTACAAGCAAGATGGACGATTGGTTGCCAAAGGAAACAAAGTGGTAGGATGTTCACCTTAAATGTGAAGATTCCTGAAATGAATGCAGCCATGTTTGCGAAAGGTGCAGGAGTTATTGCAGATATAGAGATATGGCACAAACGGATTGGACATGCAAACTTGCAAAGGCTGAAACTGATGCAGTCAAAGGAGATTGTCCATGGACTACCAAATTTCAAAGTTGCAGAAATGCAAAAGGTATGTGCAGCATGTCAATTTGGTAAACAATCAAGAGCATCATTTCCACATGACAAGCATGTTAGTGAGAATGTACTAGAAGTAGTACATACAAATGTTTGGGGTCCAGCAAAGACCACATCTATGGGCGGTTGTAGGTTTTATGTTACTTTCATTGATGACCATACACGCAAAGTATGGGTATATTTCATGAAAGAGAAGAGCGAGGTGTTTACTCACTTCCAGAATTTTAAAGTTATGGTGGAAAAGCAGACAGGGAAGTACATTCAAACATTAAGATCTGATGGAGGAGGTGAATACATGTCAAATGATTTCAATAGTTTTCTAAAAAATCATGGAATTTGGCATCAATTTTCATGCAGGTACACACCACAACAGAATGGTGTTGCTGAATGCAGAAATAGACATATTGCAGAAATAACAAGAGCCTTGATGGCTGAGAAGAATATGCCTCATTGTTATTGGGCAGAAGCTGTGCATACTGTTGTATACATCATGAACAGAACTCCGACTGCTGCTGTACATCAAGTTATGCCTGAAGAGAAGTTTACACGTAAAAAGCCAAACTTATCACATCTAAAAGTTTTTGGTTGTATTGCATATGTACATGTTCCAGATGAGTTGACGACGAAGCTTAATCCGAAAGCAGAAAAATGTGTCTTCATTGGATATTCCCTTGAGCAAAAGGGGTACAAATGTTATAACCCACTCACACGACAGGTGAAGGTGAGCAGAGATGTGGTATTTGATGAAATGTCAAGCTTCTATGCAGATGCCAAAGAAGGACTGAATCTTGAACCAAATGACAAAGAAAATGCTGAAAAATCTAGTGCAGAATCTCAAGTTTTGAGTGGACCGGATGCATCACCAAGCAATAGTTCCAACTTAAATCCATGGAGTGGAAGATTGCGTGGAAATTTCAGTCCAGCAAATTCATCAAATACATCCAAGAAAGGTAAAGAAAAGCTTTCTGCTGGTAGTAAAACGGGTGCAGGTTTTGAAGATGTTGATGGAGATTCAAGCAGTTCAGAAAAGAGTCTTGATGAGGAACTTGGATTTTCCTCTGTGAAGACTCCAGGAGTAAGAAGGGCACATGCAGATGATACAAGAAGAAGTGACCCAGGACCAAGAAGATCTGGGAGGGTGCGTAATTCAATGCAACGATTGACATATGATAGTTACATGGCTCGCCATTGTGCCTACATGACAAAGGTAATACAAGATGCTGAACCTTCTTGTTTTGAAGATGAAATTGGTAATGCAGATTGGGAAAAAGCTATGGATGAGGAGATGGCTGCACTTTATGGAAATGATACATGGAAACTGGTTCCATTGCCGCAAGGAAAGAAATCCATAGGCTGCAAATGGGTTTACAAGGTAAAGCATAATGTTGATGGTAGCATAAGCAGGTGTAAAGCATGATTGGTAGCTAAAGGTTATGCACAGACATATGGCATTGATTATGAGGAAACATTCAGCCCTGTAGCTTAAATTTCTACTGTCAGAGCACTTGTTGCATTAGCTACAGCAAAAGGATGGACTTTGCATCAGATGGATGTGAAGAATGCTTTCCTACATGGTGAGTTACAGGAAGAAGTATATATGGACCAGCCACAAGGATATGAAGATTCAAAGCATCCAAAATATGTTTGCAGGTTGCAAAAGGCTTTGTATGGGCTGAAGCAAGCCCCTCACTACAAGGAATACGGGCGTGTAGCGACGGTTAACGCGACAGAATTTTGTCGCTATAAAATTGCAACTTGCGTCAGAATTACCGTCGAGGGCGGACCGTCGATTATACGACGCGAAAAACGACGGTATTTGCGACCTGCATTGCGACGCTCCCACTTAACGTTGCTTAAACGACGCTTGTCAAAGGCGTCGCTTAAGCGACACTTTTTTGCGTCGCATAAGCGACGGTACACACCGTCGTATAAGCGACACTAAGGAAATGTCGCTTATACGACGACGCATAGCATCGCTTACACGACGATCTGTTGACGGACAAAAATTAAAACGTTGGAGGCTCTGCAATCGGCATTTTCACGCATCCGATCGAAGAGCTCTCCAACATTCGCAATTGCGCTGCGCTTACGAGCTGAAGCAAGTATATGCAGAATTGTTGTTTTGCTTAAGCTCTCTGTTATTGTCTCCCTCTCTCTTTGTTTCTCTCTTTCTACATCTTTCTCTCTTTGAATTCTCTCTCTCTCTCTAGATCTCTCTCTCTAGATCTCTCTCTCTCTAGATCTCTCTCTCTCTCTCTCTCTCTAGATCTCTCTCTCTCTCTCTCTCTCTCTCTCTCTCTCTCTCTCTCTCTCTCTCTCTCTCTCTCTCTCTCTCTCTTTTCTCTCTCTTTATTACAGGTTATTCAAGAAGCTAACCAAGCAAAAACTATGGATCACAATTGTAAGTACAATTTCTATTATTTGTAGATCATTTGAATTGTGTTATTTTCATTACATACCATACTCACACTTATTGATATGCACTCATACACTTATACATGATGAAGAAGCACACACACATGCATATTTCTACATATACACATATACATGCACATACACACACATACACATAGAGTTATACATATACACACACATACACAAGAACATGCACATATTGATACATACATATACACTTATACATGCACATGCATATACATACATATATGCACACATACACATGCACATATACACATATACATGCACATACACACACATACACATAGAGTTATACATATACATGCATATACATATACACACACATACACATGCACATGCACATACTCATACACACATATACACTTATACATGCACATGCACATATATACATTATATACACACACATACACATGCACATACATACATATACACACACATACATATACACTTAGGTACACACATATGAATGAATTATATAATTAAAGTATTAAAACACATGCTTAATATAAACAATAATAACAATCAATAGAACAAAACTCTTCATTACTTAATACCATACACACAATTCAAAACATAACTGAAATGAAAAATATATAGATAAATATATATATATATATATATATATATATATATATGAATGTAAATACATATAATCCAATGTCATAATCAACTAAAATCTTAATCATCATCATCATGATCATCATCATCATCAGAAATATCATGATCATCCTGATCTTCCTCATCCTCATCGTCATGATCACCCTGTGACGATCGAGATCGTCCCTTCTGTGTTTGTCTCTCCACCTCATCCATATTTGTCTCCCCATAATACTCCTGTATTACATATAACAAACATAAATCAATAAAATAATTAAAACATTCATAACAACAAAATAATTATATAAAATTTAAAAACACTCACAAAGGCATCAGGATGATCTTGTATATACTCGCTCAAACGCCGATATCCAAAATGTGTAGCATACTCGATCTCGTGTTTCGTAGGATATCGGCCATAATCCTTTCGCTGCAATGAAACAAATAAAAAACATTAGTTGCTTGCATTTTAACTAAAATAAAAAATATACTCACAATAACACATATACTTACAAACGTAGCTACAAAACCATTATGGCCCATTTGGCCTAAGTGCGACGTGTGGCCCGACTCCACTCTCTTCTTTGCAGCAGCCTGTTTATTCAAGGAAAAAAATACATAAATTAAATTAAAAAATTACTAAAATATCTAAAAATTATAAATATAAACTATTAATTTGTGTACCTTCTGCTGAGGAAATGACTCCTGAAGACGTAGATGTCTACGAAAAAACTGCCACGACTCAGGTGGTATGTTAGCTCGCCTCTTATTTTTTTCGACCATACAATATCTCCTGTTAATTTAATCTCAAACAGAAAAAAAAGTCAGAATACATACACATATATACACACATATACACATACACATACACATACACATACCCACATACACATATACATGCAAACATATACGCATGCATATATGTATATATATATACACATATACATACATATAACATAAACACACATATACATATCCACATATATACGTACACACACATGCATGCATATACACTCATTCATACAAAATACATGCATTTATCCCACAATAATATGTAGTTGTGTATATTCACATATGTGTATATGTATAAATGTGTATATGTGAATATGTGTGTATGTGTAAATATGTATATGTGAATTTTTTATTTATGTAGATAATCAAATTATTAATATCAAATACCATTATTTGTAGATTCTGATCAATCAGATGGAACTCCACCACTGTCTCCTCATCGTGCAACGACTTTATACTGTAAGTATATGAAATATTTAATTTTAACTATATTTGATGGATACATAACTTATATATTTTTTTTATGTTTCTTATGATGTGCAGATTCTGATCAATCAGAGGGTACTCCACCACCTCCTACCCATGCAACAACTTCACATGTGTCCTCCGATAGGAATTATGATGAATTTTACTATCAAGAGCATATTATATGTTGGTGTAACTCTTGTTATGGCACGTATCGAAGACCACGATTGGAATGTATTCAACATGAGGCAGAGTATGGTACTTTTGAGCATGCACCATCACCTAGTCAACGTGATAATGCTTGGGTATGTATTTTCTATATATATTAATGTCATTATTTTATTTAAAAACCATGTATAAAATCAAATTATTATTGATATACAGGAATACTTGCTCGATGATGATGATGATGATGATTTTTCTCATAATGTTAATATACCTCGTACACGTCATGGACTTGTTGTTCATCAATTACAAGCAGAGGTTTCTAGAAATCCTCTACCTCCTGGTTTAGAGAATGCAACGGCTGGAGATTATCCATTGCCAGCTCGTGATCGTTCTTTAGTACAAACATATGATAGAAGAAGATATGGAGGATGGAATAGAGGACCACTTCCTTTAGATGGAGAGGTTTTCAACTTTTGGGGTAATCGCTATATGATTGCTCCATCCACTATTACTAATGTTGTTCGTGGTCTCTTTATTGTAGAGGATTTGTATGGGCCTCCGAACTCTGAAGTCACTCTTATGTCATTTTGTGGTCCTATATACGGATGGGGAGATTGGCATCGACTTTCACGTTATGTTCAAAGCATGAGTACTTATGGAATATGCTTGAACGCAGCATCTCTTACTAGTAGAAGGATTTTACATGCAGAAAATGAAAGATTATATATTGATGGAAGACCTTACACACATGGAAATATAGCAGGTTTAATAAATAGTAGTCGAGGGTTACATAATAGTTCAAGGACTAATTGCACATTTGAGGAGCGTGAAAATAGTCATGAATCACCATACATGAGTAGAGATGTATCAAGATACATAGTTGTCAATGCTATTACTACATTACATGCTGGTGATGAACTATTAGTGAATTATGGATGGCGTAGACCTCCAAGAGCACCTTTTAGCTAGAGAGAATAAAAATTTTCTATCCATATTTAATAAGTTATATACTTAATTTTATATTTGAAGTTTAATTTTTATTCATTTATGGAATACTAATGAGTTTTATTTATATGTGTAGATTCCAACGTATGATGTTGATGATATTCGTCCACAACATTCACAATTACCAATAAGACCTCATTTATTAGAAGCTTCCATGAGGAGGCTACGCAAAACTAAGCCTGTGCAATATGCAAAGTTGAAAGATCTATATTCAAAAGATGATAAAGTACAAGATTTGTGTGACAATGATGAAGATGATGGCATGGCAGATTTTATTGAGGATTGGTATCAAAATGACAGTGAGAGCATGGATATTTCTAAAAATGAGAAATATCTTCGAGAGGAATGTCTAAAGCATGTATATGAAGGAAGTCATTTGACACGACTAAATGCGAGCTTACTTATTCTCAACCTTCAAAATCGTTTTGGATGGAGTAATGTATCTGTTTCGACACTATTAAGGTATAAATTTCAATTTTCTATCTATTTATATATATATATATGCATAAATATATATACATATATAAATACATGTAGGTTTTTATTCTTACTTTAGATAAGGTTATAAGAACAAGAACTTGAATTGAATGGAAACTTTTTGTCCGCGCATCTTTTAAAACTATTAATGCATCTTTCCAAATATTCACAATGGTGACCTGGATGAGTCGCATGCACAGAGGTTACTCAAGAGACAGCAATCTGATTATAATGGAGTAGTCCACTTTGTATCCTAAAGTTTAGATGCTCATCATTGACATGCAAGAGGTTTACTGCATACCCGAGAAATCCTGCTCTATCTTGACTAACCTCTCTGCATGCGATTCATCCAGGTCACCATTATATGAACATATGTGTGAATTGACAGGATACGATTGTTTTGCGTAATTATTTTGAAAGATGCATTAATAGTTTTAAAAGATGCGCAGACAAAAAGTATCTATTCAATTCAAGTTCTTGTTCTTACCTTATCTAAAGTAAGAATAAAAACCTGCATGTATATATGTATATATATTTATTTACCTTTTTTAATATATCTTTTTTTGATAAACTTACAGGTTATTATCTGAAAAGTTTTTACCAAGTCAAAATATTCTTCCTACCTCACATGATGAAATGAAGAAGATAATCAACAATCTTGGTATAGATTATCAATGTATACATGCATGTCCTAACGATTGTAATTTATATAGAGGTGAATATGCAGACTCTTTGACATGTCCCAAATGTCAATCTCCTCGATATAAGGGTGAAGAAGGTAAAATCCCGAATAAGGTATTGAGACATTTTCCATTGGCTCCACGGATTAGACATATGTTTCAAAGCCCCGAATTATCAAAGCTTTTGACTTGGGGACATGATCACAAAAGTACTGATGGAATAATCAGAATTCCTCATGATAGTGTTGCTTTTCAGTATATTGATTCTACATGGCCTGAATTTGCACAAAATCCACAGAATCTAAAGTTAGGAGTTGCATTAGATGGGGTTAATCCATTCTCCATGAAATCCAGTAAATGGTCAACATGGCCAGTGGTAGTCATAAACTACAATCTTCCGCCATATCTTAGCATTAAAAAGGAACATTTAATGCTTTCACTTTTAATCCCAGGCAAAAGACAAGTTAAAGATATGAATGTATATCTTGCTCCTCTCATTGACGATCTTCAAGAGTTATGGAGAGGTATTAATGTCATTGATATATCGAAAAGCATCAATGAAAGACATATTACGATTCATGGTATTGTGGCTTGGACTATTCACGATTTTCCTGGATATGGCGTTTGTTCAAGTATTGATGTAATTTTTTTATTCAATATGCATGTAAATAAATATGATTTAATCTAATTATATTTTTATCATTTTCCATGATGCAGGAATATCTACTGAGGGTTATAAAGCTTGTCCATATTGTGGTGATTGGTTGAGATCAATCTATAGTAAGAATCTCAACAAAAATATTTATCTTCGACATCGACGATTCTTGCCTGATGATCATCCATTAAGATCTAAAAGAGAAGCGATACATTTTAATGGAAAGCTTGAAACAGGCCAGTATCCAAAACCTATGACGCCTATGGATTGGTATAAAAAATGGACAGATGGACCTCTGATAGATCCAGAAGCAAAAATCTTCAGTGATGATTCAGATAATGAGTATGTGAACAGAGGTAAAGGGAAATTGGCACTCGCAGAGAACATATCAATATGGTATTCTTTGGAGTATTGGAAAGAGTTAAAAGTATGTCATCTTCTTGATCCTATGCATATATTCAAAAATATTGGTTATTCACTATGGCAGCATCTTCTTGGACTAAAAGATACCACAACATCAAGGAATGATTTGAAAGATCAAAAATCCAAACCAAAGTTATGGCCAGTTTTTGATAGACATCGACAAGAAAACGACTTATGCATCTGCTCCTTGGGTACTTACAACAAAAGAGATACAGACTATCAACAATAGAATTCAATTGATCAAGACTCCTACAGGATATGGAGCATCGTTTCAAAACATGTTTACTATGGATGATAAGAGCTTATCTGGATTAAAGACCCATGACTGGCATAACTTTTTGAAACATATTTTACCTTTGGTTATCGATGGATGTACAACGAAAGGAGTACGAGATGTGATCTATTGTTTTGGATCACTTATAAGGTAATTATGATACTTTTATATTTAATATGTATGAATATTGGATATCTTTTATTTTTTAATTAACTTCTTTACAATTGTTTTTATGATTTGTTTGGATTACATCCAAAGAGATCGATAAAAATTCGATCCCACAAAAAAAAACGTGAATGCAAAGAGCTACTATGTTTGATGGAAAAAGAACTTCCTACTTCATTTTTTGATATTCAAGTTCATTTACTAGTCCATCTTGTAGATGAGATAGAGATTGCTGGTGTTGTCAACACTCGATGGATGTTTTGGGTCGAGCGATTTATGGGAATACTAAAAGGTTACGTGCGACAAAGAGCAAAACCAGAAGGATCCATGGCAAAGGGTTGGATGCTTGAAGAGTGCATGTATTACGTTAGTGAGTACCTTGAAAGAGTTCATGAAGAAGCTCCACGTGCATGGACCAACGAGTCTTCTTCAAAAATAACAGATGAGGTACTATCAGGTAAGGGGGTTCCATTCTTATTTACATTTCAAGAAAAAAATGATGTTTCTACTTTTGTAGCATATAATAGCGAATGCATGCAAGCATTCGTTAGCGAGTACGAGGAACTTCAAAGTCTCCAAAGTAAAAGGCAAAAAAACAAAAGATCTAGATGTAATCTCGATAATAATGAGATTACAGATATACCTTCTTTCACGGATTGGCTATTTAGTCGTTTGCAACACGCCAACGCAAATAATGAAGAAATCTCAGATGAGCAAAGAGAGTTAATGATAGGTTGTGAACAAAAGGTAATTTTATTAAAATATATATTTTATTTTTTTCATATATGTATGTTAGTTTCTATTTACTAATTGAATTTATTTTGCAGGCTCGAATGTTCACTTATATGTGGGCTTTTGGACAGCATATTAGAATCAAAGCCATTGATTCTTTACGTAAAACACAGGATTCTAGTATTGTTGCTTGTTTCAAGCAACTATCACATGCTAGCTCAAAAGACACGAACCTTATAGATAGCGAACTTGGTTACGTAGGAACTATTGTTGGTATCTACGAAATTTCATTTCGTACATTCAAACAGGTAGAAGAAAGTTTATATCTTTTTTTTAGAGTTAGTTATTTTTTTAAGCACCTAATAATGGGACGTTTTTGTTGTTATATATTTTGATAGGTCATTTTGAAGGTTGACTGGTATCGAGCGGAGTATAAAGGTAGTAATTCTACAATAAGAAAGGAATTATCTGGGTTTTGGGCAATTGATTCTTCCAAGGTAATGCGATCTACTAAAGAACCATATATTCTTCCTAGGCATATTGAACAAGCATTTTTTTATAAAAACCCAGATGCTCATCCTTGGTGGCAAGTCATTCATGTGCAACCTAGAGGTAGGTCATTGTTTGAACAGTTTATTGTTAGAGAGATTGAAGAAAGTCCTCTTGATGATTCGGCATCAGATACTAATACATCAACATCTGGAATAGAAATTAGACTCATTATACGTGATAATGATACTAATCTTTTTGATGAAGAGGGTAATTCTCTACATGCTGATTCTACTAATGAGGAAGAGGAATTACCAGAAATAGATATTAATCCACCTATAGATGATATGATTCATGAGAACATAGATTTAACAATAGAAGAAATAAATGAAATCAATAAGGATAATGAAGATGAGACTATATTGATGTCTTACCAAAATGATGGCAATAATGAAAACATATGAGCAGATTAGATAGTAACTTGAAGCTTCTGAATGGATATCAGATAATAGGTTTTTTTTATTAACTTGAATAACGATGAATCCTACTAGAGAGATGAAATCATGTTCTTCTAAGTTAGAACATGAAGCTCGGGGGTATGCCTAATTATTTTATATATAGCTTTATCTTCGAGGAGTAAATTTTTATCATGTATGCATGCATATGTGTGTGTATTCATGTGTATTATATGTATACATATATTAGTATGCATATATATGTATTTCATGTATATGTATGTGTTTGCATGTGTGTGATATATGTATACATGTGTTAAATATGCATATGTGTATATATGCATATGCATTTATGTAAAATATTCATGTATTCATGTACGTAATATATGCAAGTGTTTATAATTGTGTACATGTATATATGTATATGTGTCTATGTGTAAATATGTACATGTAAATATGTATGCATGTATATATATGTTTATGTGTGCATGTAGGCATGTACATGTATGTGTAAATATGTACATGTAAATATGTTAGTATGTATATATATATTTATGTGTGCATTTAGGCATGTATGTGTGATGCATAATATATCTACTCCATTTTATATTTATGTATCCTATCTACATGATGTGTATATATCTTTACATATATTATGAATCATGATCCTCGTTGATTCGAGTAGCTATATATAGAGGCATAAGGTTGGGAGGAGAGACATCTCTCTAGTAGGACGTCGGAGGTGTACATATACTTCAAACATATGGCTAAAAGGTTGAATTAGAGTTTTTAAATTAGGGATTTCAAAACCCTAATATCGAGATTAGTGTTCTCTCTCTCTCTCTCTGTCTCTCTCTCTCTCTCTCTCTCTCTCTCTCTCTCTCTCTCTCTCTCTCTCTCTCTCTCTCTCTCTCATATACAAACATACCGTGCATTGTCACGACGATGCGCCATAAGTGTCCGCATCTCTTTTAAACACCATTTAAGAGACCACCCTGTCCCAAACTCCGTCTCAAGTGAACTGAGCACGTACTTTTTATCCCTCTCATCATGCTCACTACAAAAATAAAAAACATAATATAAATAAAACATAAGATATATATTTCAATTTATATGTAAAACTTTTACTTACTTCCACGGTAAGTGGATAAAGCACAGGTAAGAGTCGCATAGTGCACGCATTCTCCTCTTGAACTCCAATCCATTTCCTATGTATACAATATTCCCCTCTGGCTCTATGTCGCACTCTAGTCCTAACGTGCCTATGCATGTCCTCATAGGCAACGTCTCTGCTCTCCTATCACGTGCTGGAGGTGGTATAGGTGTCCTGAAAATAGATAGATAGAAATAAATAAAAATATGTGCTATAATATCGTTAAAAAAGTTTATGAAAAAAAACATACCTATGAGCAGATAGCTCTCTTCCTGCGTGTGGATCCGCAGAAGAGCCCTCGTCTGATCGCGTAAGCATCTGGATCGTATAATCCAGCTCCTCATCGGACATCTCTGCGTAGTCCCGCATTATGGCCCCTAGAGTATCTGACGGAACTCTTGCTCTCATAAGACTTTTTATGAGAGTGAGTTTCGCCTTTCTCTCTTTACTGGGATCCATACTACCTAACATATAAAACAAAATGGTTAGAAATCAATATATATACGTGTATGTGTGTGTATGCATGTGTATGTGTGTGTATGCATGTGTATGTGTGTGTATGCATGTGTATGTGTGTGTATGCATCATTATGTGTGTATGTGTGTAGGTATATGTGTGTGTTGTCTATGCGTATGTGTGTGTGTCTATGAGTGTGTATGTGTTTATGTATATGTATGTATCTATGTGTGTGTATGTATCTATGTGTGTATGTGTATGCATGTATGTATGCATATGTGTGTGTATGCATATGTATGTGTGTGTATGCATCATTATATGTGTCTATGTATGCATGTGTATGTGTGTATGCATCATTACATGTGCATGTGTCTATGTGTGTATGTGTGTGTATATATGTGTGTGTATATGTGTGTGTGTCTATGTGTATGTGTGTGAGTTTATGAGTGTGTATGTGTTTATGTATATGTATGTATCTATGTGTGTGAATGCATCATTATGTGTGTGCATGTATATGTGTGTGCATGTGTATGCATTATGTGTGCATGTGTGTATGTGTATGCATTATGCATTGTGTATGTGTGTCTATGTGTGTGTATTTGTGTGTATGTGTGTGTGTGTCTATGCGTGTATGTGTGTCTACATATGTATGTGTGTGCATGTGTATGTGTGTGTGCATGTATATGTGTGTGCATGTGTATATGTGTGTGCATGTGTATGCATTATGTGTGCATGTGTGTATGTGTACGCATTATGCATGTGTATGTGTGTGTGCATGTATATGTGTGTGCATGTGTATATGTGTATGCATTATGTGAGTGTGTGTCTATGCGTATGTGTGTGTGTGTCTATGCGTGTATATGTGTGTGTACATATGTATGTGTGTGTGCATGTCTATATGTGCATGTCTATATGTGTGTGCATGTGTATATGTGTGTGCATGTGTGTATGTGTATGCATTATGCATTGTGTATGTGTGTCTATGTGTGTGTATTTGTGTGTATGTGTGTGTGTGTCTATGCGTATGTGTGTGTGTATATGTGTGTATATGTGTGTGTACATATGTGTGTGTGTGTACATATGTGTGTGTGTGCATGTGTATGTGTGTGTGCATGTATATTTGTGTGCATGTGTATATGTGTGTGCATGTGTATGCATTATGTGTGCATGTGTGTATGTGTATGCATTATGCATTGTGTATGTGTGTCTATGTGTGTGTATTTGTGTGTATGTGTGTGTGTGTCTATGCGTATGTGTGTGTGTGTCTATGCGTGTATGTGTGTGTACATATGTATGTGTGTGCATGTGTATGTGTGTGTGCATGTATATGTGTGTGCATGTGTATATGTGTGTGCATGTGTATGCATTATGTGTGCATGTGTGTATGTGTATGCATTATGCATGTGTATGTGTGTGTGCATGTATATGTGTGTGCATGTGTATATGTGTGTGCATGTGTATATGTGTGTGCATGTGTATGCATTATGTGTGTGTGTGTCTATGCGTATGTGTGTGTGTGTCTATGCGTGTATATGTGTGTGTATTGTATGTGTGTGTGTGTCTATGCGTATGTGTGTGTGTGTCTATGCGTGTATATGTGTGTGTGTGTAAGTGTGTGTGTGCGCATACCTGTCAATAGTCTCCCTTCTCTCTCTCCCTCTTGCGCGTGCTCTTTCTCTCTCTCTCTCTCTCGGTCTTTGTGTTCTTCCTCGCGTTCAAGGCCCGGCACAAATGTGCCGGGAGAATTGAAATTTTTTTTTTTACATTCCAGAGTGTCGCATATGCGACGCTCTGCAGTTTGCCAATGTCGCTAAGTGCGTCGCTAACCAGCGACGCTCTTAGCGACGCTTCGGTGTAGCGTCGCATAAGCGACGCTATCGTCGCTTATGCGACCATGCTCGGCCAAAAAAAAAAATCCAAATTTTTTACCGTCGCTTAGGCGACGATTTCGTCGCATAAGCGATGGTTTTCGTTTTTTTCCCGATTCGGGGGCGTCGCTACACCCCCCTTTTTCTTGTAGTGCCTCGTGCATGGCATGCAAGGATTGCTGATTACTTAACCAGTATTGGGTTCTCTATGTGTGATGCAGATCACTCACTATATGCAAGGAAGGCTGATGATGGCATCACTATTGTGGCTATTTATGTTGATGACATGATTGTAGGTGGTGATAATGAAGAAAGCATCAAAGAGGTAAAGAAACCTCTTATGCAGGAATTCCACATGAAAGATCTTGGTGTGTTGCACTATTTCTTGGGCATTGAGTTTATACATAAAGAAACAGGTATATGGATGTCGCAAAGGCAATATGCCTTGAATATGCTGCAAAAGTATGGTATGGCTGATTGTAAGCCAATTTCTATGCCATTAGATGAGAATTTGAAATTGGATACTACATCAGTTGAAGCATTGGAAAATGCTACTATGTACAGGAAAATTGTGGGAAGTCTTATATATCTCACAATTACAAGGCCTGATCTAAGTTATACTGTTGGACTTGAAAGTCAGTTTATGCAGGTTCCCAGGAAGCCACATTTGGATGCTCTGAGGCGCACTCTACGTTATATTGGGCTGGTAGTACTCCAGATAGAAGATGTACTAGTGGCTTTCTTTTCTCACTTGGAGGTGCAGCTATTACATGGAGCAGTAAGAAGCAACCCACTGTTGCTTTGTCGAGTACAGAGGCTGAGTATAGAGGTGCTACAATGGCAGCATGTGAGGCATCATGGCTGGAGATGTTACTTGCAGATTTAGGTGTGGAAGTGCAAAAGCCTATCACTATCTATTGTGATAATCTTAGCAGCATACAGTTAGCACGGAACCCTGTTTTTCATGCTAGAACAAAGCATATTGAGGTACATTATCACTTTATCAGAGAGAAGGTATTAGCAGGTGATATTGATCTTGTTTATGTGAGAACAGATGAGCAAGTTGCTGATATTTTCACCAAAGCACTTGGAGCTGAGAAGTTAAAGAAGTTTTGGAAGATGCTTGGATTACAAGATATGGCATTGAGCTTGAGGGGGAGTGTTGAGATATCAAGCTCAACATGTGATGATCTAGGATGACACGTACCAGTTTTTCGTTTCTCTGACATGTATAGTGGTCATGCCGGTATATGTCAGGGATACTTCATTGAGCTTTATTAGATTTATCTACCGAGAGTGATGGCACATTTGTTTCTTGCCAGCTCACTCATTCGCGGACATTAGGTTTTCCTTATGTACTGGTCTTTATATATTACACTGGTTGTATTCTTGTTTTTAGGTCATTCTTGTACATTCCTTTTATGTAATAGAAGAAGAAGAAGAAGATTATTCCTCCTTGCCTCAATCTGTGTGTGTGCTTCTCCTTGAAAGTGAGAGTGTGTGTGTGAGCTCTCTTTCTTATCTCCTTCCTCGTGACATCTAGGAGGTACAGATAGAGTTCAATTGCAAGTGGGGAATGTACCATTTTTTCACGAGAGAGTTTGAGAAGTTACAAAATGTAGAAGCACTATGCCTAGTGTGGCAAAAACTAGGATTAGATAGGTACTTCAGTTCTCAGCTTTCCAAACCCAACTTCATGTGATGCTATTATCTTATCAACACCCTAACTCCCAACAAGAATCCCAAAGCATATAGCATGTTTGTGCTTCCATCACTAACTAGAGGAAATGAATTGAAGTAGTTTAGGTTAATCAATAACCTAGTATGGGAGGCTCTGGAAATGAAAGGAATGCATATACCCACTGAGAAGGAGATTCTGGTACCAAATAGCATGAACAATATAAACCTCACAAAGCTAAAAGATATGGTGGCCATGATGCCAAACATTGTAGTTCACCTAAGAATGTGTATGTAGCATTTTGCATTCCAAGCACAAGACAGGTTCACCATGCCACATAAGAATATTTGTTTTAGTTTATACCTTGCAGAGACTCTGAAGCTAACCATTAACCTACCTCACTAAATTATTGACCAAATCCACTTGGCTCATAAACGATGGCCATGCAAGTTAGTCTTGTATGGATGTTGTGCATTGGCTAGGATCATTTATAGATGCTTAGCTTATGACATTCCAATCCAAAGGGCTCTAATGTGGAATAGGGTACAACAGTTCAAGGCCTGAATATCCATAGGACCCCCTTCAGAGAGGATGCGATGAGCAGTATCATGTGCTCAACCACGAGGAGCGATCTTAACCTTAGATGTCACTTCTCCACCTTGACATGTATGCCCATTCATAGTATGCCTTCCAAGACGCAGCTATGAGGGACTAAGCTTGATATTTAAGGCAGTCCCCACAGACCTTGAGTGCCCTGGAGGGGTACACTTGGAAGAGCTCTCCAATGAGGATTTCGAGCAGATCCTAAGAGAAGTGAATCCTAAGTCAACTGAGGAACAACTGGTGGAAAGCTCTCAACCGTAGGCAACCATATCACAAGTGCCAGTTACCATAGTCGACGAGGACAAAAAAGACAATGAAGATGAGGTTGAGGATGAAGAGTCTGAAGGAGATGATGATGAACACGAGGGAGCACATCAAGAAGAGCAATAAGAAGTGTCGAAACTTGTAGGTACTCTGGCATATACCCCCCAACTACAAAGATTGTATGATACAATCAAGGCGGTACAAGAACGGCACAGAGTCTCATTCGCATTAGGCCAAACTTTAATTGATCAGATCCTTGCAGATGAAGGGGTGGACCCTTACTTCATCAGTTCACTCAAATTATTAACAAATTAGTCCTTGGGAATTCAAGAGGTCGTACACACAACACTACGATAATCAAATCGATACGACAAATGCAGAGTGGAAACAAGGCTACAGGCAAGCAAAAACATACGGATACTGCTATCTGAACCAGAAACAACAATCGATCCAATGGCTACCTCCATACCCACCATCAATGTGACTACGGAAACGTTTGTACAAACATCACCAATTTCACCCCAGCACCCCCCATCTCCTCCATCAACCCCATGTCTACCACCTACCACTGACGAAACCACTGTAGTATTAACAACCATTACCCATACTCCAACCTCATCAATGTCCTTTTCCTTTCGTGAATGAACCTCCCAGGACACACTCTTTTCTTCTATTAGTAACCCTCTTTTTACTTCCCCATTTTTGTCTGTAGAGCCCATCATTGGACACCCCATTATACCTAGCATAGAAGGACACCCAAGACCCACTGAAGGTAGTTTAGGTATCCTCGCATATCCCCATTCACACATTCCTCTTCCCCGTGATCCATACTTCCCATTTGCCTCCTCCATCTTTCCCTACACGTCAATCATGACCATACCCCCACTCCATTACGTATCTTTCATGGAAATTTTCATTCTTGTCCCCACCCCACACATGTTAGGTTCACAAACACTCACCTCCGATTCTCCACACTACCTTCCTTGATCTAATATTGTTAATCATCCTTTCAACACGTTGATTCAATGTGTATCATAGCTACAAAAAGAGTACCAAAGATCAGAAGATCGGAACGTTGCCTTCCAAGTGGAATCTCAAAGATTACAAACATGCATCACAGCTATGGAAGTAGACAACAAAACACTCTAAGCAGAATACTTCACCTTACAAAAAGCTCATACAGAACTAGAGGCCAAGACATCAAATGTGGATGCTCAAGCCATCAAAGAATTGGAGGATGTGCTCCATCCACAAAATCTCACCAATGCAAAACTACGAAGAAATTTAGGGCTTCTCCGAAAGCACATCCCTACGGCATTGGAAGAGAATAAGCAACTGCAACAACAAAACGAAGATAACCTTGAAGCTGCTATGGAAGGGACCCCAGGCATAGTAATTAGTCCTACACAATTTCAAGTTGTTCCCTTAGAAGACATCAAAATCTTACTCGAGGAACACGACAATTTTCTAGAATCGTATGAAAAGCTAGAGACAGAATGTGTTGACCTCAAGAAGCAATTAACCATGGTAAGCACATCTAGGATGGAAGCTATCACACTCCCACAAATCACAGAGGACATGGAAACCCTCCACAAACAGGTTGAAGAACTCCAAGCCTGGCTATTGCAATATGAGAGACCACCTTCTTTGGTCAAAGAGCCAGAGCTAGACACAATGGTAGAAATATCGCTTGAAGAAAGCTTTGAAGAACCGTATGAGCCTCTCCCAGTACCTAGAGGGTGCATCATTGAAGAGGGCAGGGATAATTTTGAAATTCAAGCCCCTTATTGGTTGAAGCGAGTAGAACAGATAGGCCAACCCCATGATGATAGAGTGGCCTTACAAATCCAATCTTGAAGTAACTGTTCTTAAGTCCTCTTATTTTTAGAACTTATCCCATCAACGACTCATCACCACATCAAAAATGCAATACATGCCATATTTTGTATTGTTGGCAAATTATAATGCAGAAATTAAGAGGCATACAGGGAAAGAACCAACATTCACTACTCAATTCGAGCCAGCTGACCTACCGAAAAAGGCATAAGCAAGAACTATTTTTCAACCCAATTGGAGTGCATGACTATTGACAAACTACCTAGAAATGATGTGCATATGTTCAAACATGCCATTATGTATTAAATATATCCCATGTTATTGTCTGATTTTTCATCATAGATCTTGGCAAGCATTTGCAATCAAAGTCCAAAACAATAAAGGGTGTTCCAATTGGATTAACAATCCTTATTTTGCTCCACTCAGAGCACCATCCAGAGTCGCATATATGATCTCGACCATACGGCACTCGTTTACATGCTTCAAGAATTATCGAACATTGCTACCGAAATGTGTATGAAGATTTTTGAACTAATGACGATAGTGTTCAAATTTTTTTGCAAAATCCAAGCTCCCTATATTTCAGCCCCCGCATTTTCTGAAGGGAATCGTAATTTGGTATACAATATTCGCCAATCCCCCTCCATCAACACAATTTACGCATGGCATATGGGCATCAAGTACTTACCTACTTGCTACAAGGAGACATTTGAGGAGATGCTCTTTACAGGGTTCTAGCAGTACCACTCAAAAATTTTCATTCCAAGGCCCACTCACATGTTACATCTCTTTGCAGTAGAACAAGCCATACATGCCGATTAGCTACGGCTTCCACATCTGGATGTTCTAGGTCTAGTAGATTGGGATCAGCTGATGATAGATCTAGCAAGAGGACTATGCATACAATAACATCATCTAGCCAAAGATGTCATCGAATATTACATCAAACACTCCCTACAACAAGGGTTTATCAAGAACGACATATGCGAGAGGGGGAGTGTTGACAGCAGTCAGTGAAGTCAGGGCATTATAAGACAAGGGAGCCGCCACAAAAAGTCAAAGCAAAGGGAGAGTCAAGCAGGACCAAGTAGGCAGAGCAATCAACGAAGATCCGACAACTAGGCCTATCCAATTTTTCTTAAAGATAAATCTTTTCCAAAAGTGATTTTCATCACTACACCAACATTTTAAATACCATTTTTGATAGATTAGACTCCATTTTGTTCAAGCCAAGGAGTCCTCAAGTTTGAGGAGTATTAGAAGTACCTATGTATCAATTTTTATATTTTTTAAAACTTCATTTGAGACCTCAAACAAGTTCTGGAACCTAATTTTTAACTAGGCGAGACACTAGGTCTGGACAGGGCCAGAAGCTAGTCAAGAATATCCAATCTTCAAAGGATTATTGTATCAAGTACGACTCACGGCTTAAAATCTCAAGAGCTCTAATCTCTTTTGATCGGTTGACTTTTAGAACCCTTTCCATGGTTGAAACTTGAAGACGAACAAGCCAGTCCAAAAATCAGCTTCCAGCTGTCCATGCTTCCATGCTCCAGCCTCCTCCCATCGGATAATTTCGGATCCCTATATTTGATTCTGGTTGTGCATTCTAAAAGCTTTCCATGGTCAAAGGCTGCCATAAACCAAAAGTCAACATCTAGGCTCTGTTCAGGCCTCCAGCTGGCAGCTATCTCTGTTTTATGTCATTCTGTGTTCTTGTTGGAGAGTTGACGGTGGGCTATGGCCGTGTTGGACCTTGGAACTTGGATATCGATGGAGGATTACGACGCACTGTGAGATATATCATTGCCGCGTCATGGCTGCCATTGGCTGGCATGAAACTGGCTCTCTGTTGCTATAAATCGTTGCAATGGCGCATGCTTATCATATCTGTGAGTTCCCTTCAGCAATACATCATTCACCATGGCTGCTTTTCTCTTCTTCCTCGTCTGTTCCCTTCTGATTTCCCAGATGCCGTGCACTCAGCCTGCAGCTGCTCCCACGGCTCTAGTAGCGCCCATCCAGCTTGACGCTGCCACCTCCCTGTATACTATGAAGCTAGTTCCGCCATCGCCCTCTGGCAACAGCCCCCTCATGCTCGATCTCGATAACAGTAACCTATGGCGCGATTGCGTAGACCCGCGCCCCTACTCGTCTCCAACCTTCAAGCCACTCCTCTGCAATGATACCGCCGCCTGCGCCTCAGCCTTCTCCTGCACCTCCAACATCTGCGGGTCCGCCGGATGTTACGACACCTGCAACGAGGTCGGCCTCGCCTTCCCCGCCTGCAGCAATTACACATGTTCCACCTGGGCATCAATCACTGCAATAAAGAACACGATGAACACGGCTGTCTGGTGGGACACCATCGCGCTTCCCAGCACTGACGGTCGCCAGGCGTTGAGCAAGGTGACCATCCCGCGATTCGCATTCGTCTGCACAGATAATACCCTGCTCAAGGCGGGCGAAGGGAAACTCCCTAGAGGCGTCGTGGGCACCGCTGGCATCAGCAGGGGCGCCATCGCCCTCCCTTCACAGATTTCTAGCAAGATCCCAACTATTGCCCGCAAGTTCGCATATTGCCTGCCTTCCACTGCTTCTTCGTCAGGACCCATCTTCTTTGGTGATGGGCCGTACGTGTTTCAGCCGGGCATCGATGTCTCTGGGCTTCTGCGCTACACACCGCTCATCTCCTTCTCCAAGCAAGCCGACTCCTACTTCATTCAAGTGAAATCCATTTCCGTTGCAGGCGTGTCACTGCCCATAAACCAATCGATGCTCACGATCCGTCACGACAAGCCATCTCGTTCCTATGTCGGTGGCACTCGGTTCAGCTCCAGCGTGCCCTATACTCAGCTTGCGCCTTCCATCTATACTGTTCTTGCCTCCGCGTTCAAGAAGGCTGCGATCGCAAGCGGCATCAAGCCAGTGACTCCTGTAAGTCCTTTCGATCTTTGCTTTGACGCCTCCACCGCCTACCAAACCAGAGTAGGCTATAATGTGCCTCTGATTGAGATCGCGCTGGAAGGGAAAGGCAAAAGCAAGACGGAAGTATGGCAGATTACCGGGGTTAATTCTGTGGTGAGCGTGAATGACCGCGTTTTTTGTCTAGCCTTTCGAACCACGGACGAGTATGAGGAAAGATCCATCATCATCGGAACGCATCAGCAACAGAATGGCTTCTTCCAGTTCGATCTTGCAGCGAAACGGCTTGGATTCATCTCCACTTTGCTTAGCATGAGAACTACTTGCACTGCCTTCAAGTTCACTTGAAAGTTGAGATCCGTGGACTTGAGAGCAGGATCCACGCTCTCCTCCCACACCATAATTCTTCGTCACATATGTTCCATATATTCCTATCTCTGTAGCATACACAATAATTCTTCAGAACATGAATAAATATTACTGTCTCACCTATTAATGGTTAGCCTGCGGTATTGAGTTCACGAACAACGAGCGAAGAAGATTGTTTTTGCAGTACAATTTCGCACGCACTGAATGGAAGTCATTAGTGAGATATGAACAATCGTCACTTGTTTTAACCTAATACTAATCATCTGGTATAATGAATCAATCGTCAATGAATTAATTGTTTTAACCTAATACTAGTCATCTGGTATAATGAGTCAATTGTCAATGAATTGATTTTTAGTAATAATTTATGGGATTTTTAGCATCATGATAGCTATTAATCATCTGGTATAATGAATCAATTGTTAGTAATAATTTATGGGATTTTTAGCATCATGATGGGGTCTTTTTTTGGACAGCAACAAAACTTGAACTGAATAGAATATGTTACATGAGACAACCTCCGGGATTAAGCGAGAGAAAAAACCATGGAAAATCTTATAGACAAGCAGACACTCAGGAGTAACTCTCCTTCTACAAGGGGGAGACTTCTTGAATAATAGAGTAGATCTGATCACATTGAGAAAGAGCAGTCTTACATTGAGAAAGAGCAGTCTTGACAGAGAGAAGACTGTTCAGACCAATCACCTTGAGAGCACAAAAATGAAAAGAAAAGAAAATATTATTCCCTTTGCCAAATACATAACTGTCTCTGATTTTCCATATACACCTGAGAATCTCACTCCTCCAAAGATACCTAAACATAACGTCAAGATGCTAGCATTCTCCTAGCAAAATTTCCTTAGTTCATGTCATAGAGATAACATCTCTACACTCAATGCGGAATTATGTTTCCATATAAACCTACATATCTAAAGTCAATATAGAATCATGTTTCCAAATTCTCTTTATCTTTGATGTATATCATAGATGAAATAAGACTTCAATTGCACTTACCAATAAAAATGAAGAGAAATTAATGTGAAAAGAGAGAAAGAGAGATAAATTAGTTAGCTTGTTTGGTTGGATATTTGGCCTCTTCAAACAAGGGTGAGGGTTCAACCCCTCCCTAGAGAAAGAAAGAGGAGGAGTAGCCACATGCAATGGAAGAAGAAAAGAAAGCTTCCACTTTATCAACAGACAAAGAAGTAATCCACTATGAACTTGACCCTCTGAAATCTGGACTAGAGAACTCCTATGAAAAACAAAATACAAGAATATAGTGAAGAATGGAACTTGGGAGCTAGTGGAGCGACCAGCAAAGTGAAAGTTCATCGGCACCAAGTGGATCTAGAAGCTAAAATACAAGGACGATGATACTTTGGAAAAATAAAAAGCTATACTTATTGCACATGACTATTCCCAAGGCGAAGGCATTGACGTCGATGAATTGTTTGCCCCGACATCAAGGATGACTACTATTTGGCTAGTACTAGTTGTGGTTGCACATAAACAATGGGTTGTATATCACATGATGTGAAATCAGTGTTCTTGAATGGAGATCTCAAGGACAAGATATATGTGTCTCAACCACCAAGGTTTGAGGCTTCCCATTTAGAGAACAAAGTATGTAAGCTGAAAAAGGCATTGTATGGCATGAAACAAGTCCTTAGAGATTGGTACTAGTGGATAGATAGGTATCTTTTGGATATAAGATTCAAAAGATGTGCTTCTGAAGCTAATTCGTATGTTCTAAAGACAAGAGGAAAGACAATTGTGCTTGTACTCTATGTAGATGACCTTGTAATCATTAGAAATGATGATGCACTTCTCAAACAAATGAAAGATGCATTGATTTCAAAATTTAAAATGACAGACTTGGGATTAATGCATTATTACATAGGGTCTTGAAGTCCAATAGGAAGAAGGGAAGATCTTTATCTCACAACAAAATTATGTGAGGTAGGTGTTGAAGCCATTTTACATGGAGGATTGCAAAGGAATCTCTACACCGATGGAAGTGTACACAAAATTTTCTATTGAAGATACTTCAGTTTTAGTGGATATTGGAAGATATAGGAGATTAGTAGGAAGTCTCATTTGCTTGTGTAATAGCAGATCATATATCTCTTCTTTTGTTGGAGTAGTAAGCAGGTTCTCTAATAAGCCATGCCTAACTCATTGGAAGGCATGCATGGAAATACTCAAGTATGTCAAAGGAACCATTGAATATGGTATTCTTTATGGTAAAGGATCATCTAAGTGGATATTGTGACTCAAATTGGGCAAGGATATTAACTCCAAAAAATCACTTTTAGGATATTGCTTCTCTTTAGGTTCAGGGATTGTTTCTTGGATCAGTAAGAAGCAATAGACCGTGGCACTATCTGTTGGAGGTAGACATCTACGGAAGCACACGAATAGCACAAGGAAGACGAATAAGCTTGGAGAACAACACACAATACTGAATGTATTACCACTAGAATGTAAAAAGATAAGTAGCTCGTTAGGACAATAGGCGCATATACAACCTGGGGGGAAAAAAACCTCCTAAAGAGGGCAAAAAGTGCCCCGACGGTCCTAGTATGTTCACACACATCATTACCTAAATATATCAATGAATCGCCCCTGGGAGTGATGCGGTGAACAAGGAGTTGGCACTCATGTATAAGGAAGTGTGAAGCTATGTGGAAATCACTCCACAAAAGGAAGCAAGTCCAAAGCTTTGTGAAAAGCTTCAAACTTCTCCCTAGGTAGAGCCTTCGTGAAAAGATCTGCAATGTTCTCCTACATGGGCACATATGCCAAGCTCATCTCCCAGCAGAGAACCTCTCCCTAACATAATGATAATGCACCTCAATGTGCTTAGTGAGAGCATGAAACACAGGGTTCCTCGCAACTGCCAATGTGCTTTGACTGTCAGTGAAGATGGTGGTGGCAAAAGACTGACCAACACCCAACTCAGCCATAAGGTGTATGAGCCACACACACTCAACAGTTGCTATGAAAGCTGCCCTATACTCACCCTCACAAGTGGAAGTGGCCACAATAAGCTGCCTCTTGCTCAACCAAGATATACATGAGCTACGAAGCATGAAGCAAAAGCCACTAGTGGACACATGACTGTCATAGCAACCAACCCAATCAGAGTTAGAAAAAGCATGAAAATCCGGTGGTAGTGATCCCCCCTTGGGATAAAACAACCCTAGTAGCCGAGTACCACTCAAGTAGCGAAAGATGTGCTTAACTGCCTACTAATTCTTGACTCCTGGGCAATGCATAAACCTGCTCATCTGTGAGACATAAAACTGAATATCTGGCCGAGTAATGCATAAGTATATCAAGCATATTCCAACAGCCTGCTGATAGAGAACAACATCAAATGCATCTCCAGCATCATGAAGACTCAGTCATAAACCTGTCTCCATAGGAGTGGCAATAGGTTTACAGTCTTCAAGGCCAAAGTGCTGCAATAATGTGTCAATATATTTCTTTTGACACAAAGCCATTCCACCATCAACATGCATAAACTGAATGCCCAAATAATGATGCAAATGCCCCAAGTCAGACATCTCAAATGAGGCATATAAATCAGCCTTGAAATGAGCAATATGCTTCTCATGAGGACCAGTGAGCAGCATGTCATCAACATACACTACAATGATCAGAAGTACATCATTAGCACGCTGGACATATAAGGTGCTTTCAATTGGACTATTCTCAAAACCACGTGCAATTAGATAGGCATGCATCTTTTCATACCAAGCACGTGGTGCTTGCTTTAAACCATATAATGCCTTCTTTAACCTGCACACCTGGTTTTCATGCCCTTTCTACACAAAGCCATGGGTTTGAAAAACATACACTTCTTCATGCAAGTCTCCATTCAGAAATGTTGTTCTAATGTCCAATCGATGTACATTCCAACGATGATGAGCTACAAGTGCACCAATGCTACGAAGAGTAATCATTCGGCAAGTAGAAGCAAAGGTTTCATCAAAATCAATGCCTCTTTCCTACTCATAATCCTTTAGAGCAAGCCTATCCTTATACATGTCAAATGTACCATCAAGTTTACGCTTCAGCTTGTATACCCACTTAGTGCCAATCGCCTTCTTTCCAAGAGTCAAGTCACATAAGGACCAAGTACCATTCTTCATTATAGCATCATATTCAGATTGCATTGCAGCCATCCAATTTTCTAAATTTTGTGCTTCATCAAACGAAACAAGCTCAGCCTCATCACAGAGACTAGATGCAGCCATAGCATAGCAATTTGATGCAAAAGAGGCACTATGAGATCCTAATCGAGTACAATATGACAGAGCTGCATCTAATTTGTTATCATGCAAAGTCTGCACTAGCCATTTTGGCATAGTTTTTGCCTCCTCAATATCATCTCTCTCATCAACAAGTGCATCATGTAAATCTGCATCAGAAATGGGATGGTCTGCATCATCACATGAAACCTGCAAGGCTGAGAAGTTGCCTCATTAGGACTAGCACTAGACTGTCCACCTGTAAAAAGAGGTAGCAAAGTATCATACATGTCGTTGGGCCTAACAGATGTCTCCTTAGCACATGAAAGCAATGGCTAAATAGTATCTTCCACAAAAACAACATCACGGCTAACCAGAATGTGTTTAGTCTGTGGATGATACAAACAATATCCTTTACTTTTTAGAAGTGTACCCAACAAAAATACATTTTATTGCTTTATCATCCAATTTTCTGCAATGTTGTTCAGGCATTAATGCATATTCCAAACAACCAAAAACATGCAGATGAGCAACAGATGGATTGCGATCATGCCAAGCCTCATATGGAGTGTTAGACTACAGCGCTTTAGTGGGACACATGTTAAGTACATATGTTGCACACATGAGAGCCTCAAGCCAGACACTATATGGTAAAGCTTGACTCTTGACCATACACCTCACCATCTCCATGAGTGACTTGTTCTTTTGTTCAGCAACTCCATTCTATTGAGGTGTATATGGCACTGTACACTGGTGTTTTATCCCACGTTCAGCGAAAAATGCATTAAAATCAGAAGACATATATTCCCCCCCCTCAATCAGAATGGAGGGTGCCCATTTTACATGTTGAGAGATTTTCAGCCAAAACCAAAAACTATTTGAAGCACATGAACACTTTGGACTTTGCCTTCAATGGATATACCCATGCATGCCTAGAAAAATCATATGATTTTCAGCCAAAACCAAAAACTATTTGAAGCACATGAACACTTTGGACTTTGCCTTCAATGGATATACCCATGCATGCCTAGAAAAATCAACGAAGTAAAGATAATTTCCAAAAGAAATGCATAGAACTAGAAGACATCACTATGTACAAGCTGCAATTTCTGAGTAGCCCGAACTAAACCATCTTTTGGAAAGGAGGAATGCTGCATTTTGCCCAAAATACAGCCTTCACAAACATGTTCTCCATGTTGATATGTTTAGGTAGTGATGTGTGTGAACACTCTAGGACCGCCGGGGCACTTTTTTCCCTCTTTAGGAGGTTTTTTTCCCCCGGCTTGTATATACGCCTATTGCCCTAATGGGCTACTTATCTTTGTACATTCTCTAGTAATACATTCAGTCTTGTGTGTTGTGCTCCAAGCTTCTTCTTCTTCCTAGTGTTGTTCGCATGCTTCCGCAGACATCTAACTCCAACAATTGGTATCAGAGTAGGTCGGCGCTTCATCTAGGGCGTCATCTACACCTCTCCGGTTGCAGTCTCAAATTTGCACAAAATTTGGTGAGCATACTCAGGGTGTTTCAGAGATCAAAACAGCTTAGCTGTCTCGTGCCGAAATCGCGATCTGAGCTCGTTTCGGTCTTCGAACGCACTATCGCAGTGCTTGTGCAGGCTATTTCATCTTTTTGTGCCAAAGGTATATACTAGTTTTTGTTTGCCAGTATAAGCATCTCAAAGTCCGCTACAGGTCTAGCAAAACTCGTCTGGGCAATTCCATTCAACTTTTTGAGATACAGTTAATTTTCTGCATCAAGGTATTTTAGTCACCGGCCATGGTTGAAAGCAGTGATGTATTCCGTATGTTGGTTGTTGAGGATAAGTTGGATGGTACCAACTACCCATTATGGGCTTATATGATGCGACATGTTTTGGTTGCAAAAGGACTGTGGAACATTGTGCAGGGTGTTGAAAGACGTCCTGTTACACCTGCGACTACAGGTATTGCAAATACAGGTGCTAAAGCTGATGGAGATGGTATCGAAGATGATATTCTGTAGATTCTTGTTCGTGCTGCTATTTCTGTTGCACCTAGTGTAGAGCAGATTAGTTGGGATGGCAGAGATGCCCAGGCATATGCATTCATAGCTTTGTCTGTCAAACGTGCCATTATTCCTCATATTCGCTCTTGCAGAATAGCAAAGGATGCTTGGGATACACTTACCACATTGTACCAGGCTAGGAATGAGGCTCGTGTTGCTTACCTCCGAAAACAGTTGGAGAGTGAGCACATGAATGAAGGTGATTCTATGGACAATTTTTTGACAAAGATCAAAGACTTGAAGGAACAGTTGATTTCTGCTGATGAGGTTATACCAGATAGCTCACTTGTGCAGATTGTTGTGAATGGTCTTCCTGATTCATATTAGAGTTTCGCTTCTACTCTTCGATTGATGATGAAAGGCAATCCAAATGCCTTATCATTTGAGGAGTTAGTCTCTGTTCTGTTGCAGGAAGATCAATCTAGGCAGAACAGGTCCATTATGCGTGTTGTAGATCAAGCTTTCCTGGCTAGTCAGAAGGGCAAAGGAAAATGGAGCTCTTCTACTAGTAAGCAGAAATCTGCAAATGCTGCACATTCAAAGAACCAAGACAAAGATGAGAAAAAATCAGAAAAGCAGAAATTGTTTTGTAAGTACTATAAAGGGAATGATCATATCATAAAGAATTGTCCAAAACTGGCTGCAAAAGAGGCAAAGAAGAAAGAGGTTGGAATGGTTGTTGCAGAAGCCTCTACACCAAAAATAGAGTCTGCTAATCTTGTGCAGGAAGAAGAATGGGCGTTTACTACTGTTTGCAGTTTTGACCCATCTTCTCATGAGCAGTGCATGTCTGCAGTAGACTCAGATGTTTGGTACTTTGATAGTGGGGTGACCAAACATATTACCTCGCAGCACAGTTTCTTCTCTTCACTCGAGCGTGTCCCTACAGGGAATACTGTTACATGTGCCAACAACTCCCCTTATCATGTCATGGGAGTTGGTAAGATCATTCTGACTACTGCTGATGGTAGTTCTTTCACTTTGTCAGATGCTTTATTTGTGCCAGGGATCAAGAAGAATCTGTTATCAGTTTCTGCATTAGCCAAGATTGTCTTGGTTGTGAAATTTATTGATGATAGATGTACAATTCATGATCTGTCAAATGGTGATGTTATTATTGCTTCTGGCATTTTATGTCGTGGGTTGTATAAGCTCATAGACTATGGAAGATCTATTAATGATTCGACATGTGCAGTTCATGATTCTCAGGCTATGTCAGATGCAAAGCTTTGGCATGCACGCTTTGGCATGCACGCTTTGGTCATCTGAATTTTGCTAGTTTGCTACGCCTGCAGAAATCTGAGATGGTGTCTTCTTTACCCAAGCTTGAGGCACCCAAAAAACATGTATGTGAAGGCTGTATTTTGGGAAAAATGCAGCGTTCCTCCTTTCCAAAAGATGGTTCAGTTTGGGCTACGCAGAAATTGCAGCTCGTACATAGTGATGTCTGTGGTCCTATGCACACACCCTCTTTTGGAAACTACCTTTACTTCGTGACTTTCGTTGATGATTTTTCCAGTCATGCATGCATATATCCATTGAAGGCAAAGTCCGAAGTGTTTATGTGCTTCAAACAGTTTTTGGTTTTAGCTGAAAATTTGTCAGCATGTAAAATGGGCACCCTCCGTTCTGATCGAGGGGGGGAATATATGTCTTCTGACTTTAATGCATTTCTAGCTGAACGTGGGATAAAACACCAGCGTACAGTGCCGTATACACCTCAACAGAATGGAGTTGTTGAAAGAAAGAACAGGTCACTCATGGAGATGGCGAGGTATATGGTCAGGAGTCAGGCATTACCACATAGTTTCTGGCTTGAGGCTGTCATGTGTGCAGCATATGTACTTAACAGGTGTCCCACTAAAGCGCTGCAGTCTATCACTCCATATGAGGCTTGCCATGACCACAAGCCATCTGTTGCTCATCTGCATGTTTTTGGTTGTTTGGCATATGCATTAGTGCCTGAACAACATCGTAGAAAATTGGATGGTAAGGTAGTAAAATGTATTTTTGTTGGGTACAGTTCTGAAAGTAAAGGCTATCGTCTGTATCATTCACAAACTAAACGCATTTTGGTTAGCCGTGATGTTGTTTTTGTGGAAGATGCTATTCAGCCATTGCTTTCATGTACCAAGGAGACATCTGTTAGTTCCAAAGACATGTATGATACTTTGATGCCTCTTTTTACAGGTGGTCAGTCTAGTGTTGGACCTAATGAAGCAACTTCTCAACCTTTGCAGGTTTCATGTGATGATGCAGATAATTCCATTTCTGATGCAGATGTACATGATGCACTTATTGATGAGAGAGCTGATATTGAGCAGGCAAGAACTATGCCAAAATGGCTGGTGCAGACTTTGCGTGACAGCAAATTAGATGCACCTCTGTCATATCGTACTCGTTCAGGCTCTCATAGTGCCTCATTTGCATCAGATTGCTATGCTATGGCTGCATCTAGTCTCTGTGATGAGAATGAGCCTGTTTTGTTTGATGAAGCACAAAATTCAGAAAATTGGATGGCTGCTATGCAATCTGAATATGATGCTATAATGAAGAATGGTACTTGGTCTTTATGTGACCTGCCTCCTGGCAAGAAGGCCATTGGCACTAAGTGGGTATACAAGCTGAAGCATAAACCAGATGGTACAGTTGACAGATATAAGGCTAGGCTTGTTGCAAAGGGATATGCATAGGAAAGAGGCTTTGATTTTGATGAGACCTTTGCACCTACATGCCGTATCACTACTGTTTGGAGCATCTGTGCACTTGCAACTCATCATGGTTGGAATGTACATCAGTTGGACATTAAAACTGCATTTCTGAATGTTGACTTGCATGAAGAAGTGTATGTTTTTCAGCCCCGTGGCTTTGTGCAGAAAGGGCATGAAAACTAGGTGTGCAGGTTAAAGAAGGCATTATATGGTTTAAAGCAAGCACCACGTGCTTGGTATGAGAAGATACATGCCTATCTTATTGCACATGGTTTTGAGAACAGTTCAACTGAAAGCACCTTATATGTTAAGTGTGCTAATGATGTGCTTCTGACCATTGTTGTCTATGTTGACGACATGCTGCTCACTGGTCCTATTGAGAGGCATATTGCTGCTTTTAAGGCTAATTTGCATGCCTCATTTGAGATGTTTGATTTGGGGCATTTGCATCACTATTTGGGAATTCAGTTTATGCAAGTTGATGGTGGAATGGCTTTGTGTCAAATGACATATATTGACACATTATTGCAGCGTTTTGGCCTTGAAGACTGTAAGCCTATTGCCACTTAGGTTTACGATTGAGTCTTCATGATGTTGGAGATGCATTTGATGTTGTCCTCTATCAGCAGGCTGTTGGATGCCTGATTTACTTATGCATTACTCGGCCAGATATTCAGTTTGTTGTCTCACAGATGAGCAGGATTATGCATTGCCCAGGTGTCAAGCATTGGCAAGCGGTTAAGCGCATCTTTCGCTACTTGAGTGGTACTCGGCTACTTGGGTTGGTTTATCCCAAGGTGGGATAAATACCACCAGATTTGCATGCTTTTTCTGACTCAGAATGGGCTGGTTGCTATGACACTCGTGTGTCCACTAGTGGCTTTTGCTTCATGCTTGGTAGCTCATGTATATCTTGGTTGAGCAAGAAGCAGCCTACTGTGGCCACTTCCACTTATGAGGTTGAGTATAGGGCAGCTTTCACAACTAATGTTGAGTGTGTGTGGCTCAAACGCCTTATGGCTGATTTGGGTGTTGGTCAGACTTCTGCCACCACCATCTTCACTGACAGTCAGAGCACATTGGCAGTTGCGAGGAACCTTGTGTTCCATGCTCGCACTAAGCACATTGAGGTGCATTATCACTATGTCAGGGAGAGGTTCTCTACTGGGGAGATTAGCTTGGCATATGTGCCCATGCAGGAGAACATTGCAGAGCTTTTCACGAAGGCTCTGCCTAGGGAGAAGTTTGAAGCTTTCCTCAAAGCTTTGGGCTTACTTCCTTTTGTGGAGTGGTTTCCACATAGCTTGGCACTTCCTTATACATGAGTGCCAGCTCCTTGTTCACCGCATCACTCCCAGGGGGGATTTGTTGATATATTTAGGTAGTGATATGTGTGAACACTCTAGCACCGCCGGGGTACTTTTTTCCCTTTTTAGGAGGTTTTTTCCCCCGGCTTGTATATACGCCTATTGCCCTAATGGGCTACTTATCTTTGTACATTCTCTAGTAATACATTCAGTCTTGTGTGTTGTGCTCCAAGCTTCTTCTTCTTCCTGGTGTTGTTCGCGTGCTTCCGCAGACATCTAACTCCAACACTCCAGGTGTCTCAAGTTTGGGCAAAGAGGACACCATTTTAGATTTTTGCAAGCATAGCAAACTAGCAAAATTCAGATGGCCAAAGCGTGCATGCCAAAGCTTTGCATCTACCATAGCCTGAGAATCATGTACTGCACATGCCGAATCATTTACAGATCTTTCATACTCTATGAGCTTATACAACCCATGATATAAAATGCCAGAAGCAATAATCATGTCTCCATTTGATAGATCATGAATTGTACATATGTCATCAACAAATTTTACAACCAAGCCAATCTTGGCTAATGCAAAAATTGATAACAGGTTTTTCTTGATTCCTGGCACAAACAAAACATCTGACAAAGTGAAAGAACTACCATCAGCAGTAGTCAAAATCATCTTACCAACTCCCATAACAGGATAAGAGGAGTTGTTGGCACATGTAACAGTATTCCCTGTAGGGGCAGGCTTGAGTGAAGAGAAGAAACTGCAGTGCGAGGCAATATCTTTGGTCGCGCTACTGTCAAAGTACCAAACATCTAACTCTACTGTAGACATGCACTGCTCATGAGAAGATGGGTCAAAACTGCAAACAGTAGTAAATGCCCATTCTTCTTCCTGCACAAGATTAGCAAACTCTGTTTTTGGTGTAGATGCCTCTGCAACAACCATTCCAGCCTCTTTCTTCTTTGCCTATTTAGCAGCCAGTTTTGGAAAGTTCTTTATGATATGATCATTTCCTTTACAGTACCTGCAAAACAATTTCTGCTTTTTTGATTTCTTGCAAAACAATTTCTGCTTTTCCCTCTTCGATTGTGTAGAATTAGCAGATTTTTGCTTACTAGTTGAAGAGCTCCATTTTCCTTTGCCCTTTTGGCTAGCCAGGAAAGCTTGATCTGCAACATGCATAATGGACCTGTTCTACCTGGATTGATCTTTTTGCAACAAAACAGAGACTAACTCCTCAAATGAAAAGGCATTTGGATTGCCTTTCATCATCAAGCGAAGAGTAGAAGCAAAAATCTGATATGAATCAGGAAGACCGTTTAGAACAATTTGCACAAGTGAGCTATTTGGTATAACCTCATCAGCAAAAAATCAATTGTTCCTTCAAGTCTTTGATCTTTGTTAGAAAACTATCGATAGAATCACCTTCATTCATGTGCTCACTCTCCAACTATTTTTGGAGGTAAGCAACACGAGCCTCATTCCTAGCTTGGTACAATGTGGTAAGTGTATCCCAAGCATCCTTAGATGTTTTGCAAGAGCGAATGTGAGGAATAATGGCACGTTTGATATCAATGCATGTGCCTAGGCATCTCTGCCATCCCAATGAATTTTCTCTACAATAGGTGCAGCAAAAACTACACCACGAACAGGAATATACAGAATATCATCATCTTCGACACCTTCTGCATCAGCTTCAGTACCTATAGTTGTAACAGTTGCAAGTGTGATATGACGTTTTTCAACACCCTTCACAATGTTCCATAGTCCTTTTTCAACCAATACATGTCGCATCATATAAGCCCACAGTGGGTAGTTGGTACCATCCAACTTATCCTCAATAGCCAACATACAGAATACATCATTGCTTTTAGCCATCACCGGTGACTAAAATACCTTGATGCAAAAAACTGACTATATCTCAAAAAGTTGAAGAGAACTACCTAGACAAATTCTGCTAGACCTATAGCAGACTTCGAGATGCTTATACTGGCAAATCGAAACTCGTATATACCTTTGGCACAAAAAGACAAAATAGCCTACACAAGCACTGCGATAGTGCATTCAGAGGTCAAAACGAGCTCAGATCACGATTTCGGCACCACAAAGTGTAGATGTTTTGATCTCGGAAACATGTTGAGTATGCTCACCAGAATTTATGTGATTCTGAGACTGCAACCGGAGAGGTTTCGACGACACCCTAGATGAAGCTGCATTCAGATTTGTTTCACTATCTTGTGAGAATTAGGTTTGCTTCGTTGCTCATTTGCTTCACACACTCAGATTATAACAGACCTACTCTGATACCAATTGTTGGAGCTAGAGGTCTACGGAAGCACGCAAACAACACAAGGAAGAAGAAGAAGCTTGGAGCACAACACACAATACTGAATGTATTACCATTAGAATGTACAAAGATAAGTAGCCCGTTAGGGCAATAGGCATATATACAAGCTAGGGGAAAAAACCTCGTAAAGAGGGAAAAAAGTACCCCGGCGGTTCTAGTATGTTCACACACATCACTAGCTAAATATATCAACACTATCTTCTACCAAAACTGAGTACAAAGTGGCATGTTTTGCTGCATGTGAAGTAGTATGGTTGAGAAGGGTCCTATGGCATATAGGAATTCAAGGACAAGAGGTTACAAGGTTGAGATGCGACAACTAGAGTTGTATAGCCATCACCAAGAGTCCTATTTTTCATGCATGTATTAAGCACATAGAAATCAAGTATCACTATGTGGGATAGTTGATCGAGGATGGAATTGTGGAGCTGAGCTATTGACGAACAGATGAAATTGGAGTAGACGTTTTCAAGAAGGCTCTAGGGAGAAAGAAACTCCACTAAAATCTTCGAAAGCTTGGCATTGGACCAAGAAGGTAGTTCACTATAGGTGGACATTGAGGGGGGGTTAGATATACTCACCCGCATGTGACCACAAATGATCCATGGTACATTAAGTTGTATGACCCCCATTATGAGGAGTATCCCTTATGAGAGTATGGACATTTGTGATGAGGTCTACATGAGACTAACAAAAGTTCTAGATGATCTATATGAGTCTAACTAGAAGGTTAGCCAAGCTATATACTTTAGTCACACCAGAATTTCATAGCTATGACAGTTCGGTAGTCAACCAATCTGGAATAATGGTGATGTGTCTAGAATCCCGAAAGAATTCCGAAATTACGGTGATCAGTTCGGTAGTCAACTTGTCCAAAACTTTAGTTACCAGTTCAATAGTCAAATTGTCAGGAACTACAGTGAACCAATTCTGTAGTCTAGATTTGTTCGGTGATAGGTCCGATGGGTGTTTAGTATGGTTTACTAATTATGGTAAATTATGTAATCTGGGATGTTTTGAAATTACAGATGATCCCAATGATTAGGCATAAAACATAACATCAGATAGTCTCGAAGATCATGCCTAAATCAAAGAATATGGAAAGCTCAGAATACTGAGGTAAATCACAGATATGAACATTAGAAAGCCCTTCATCTAGAATCTATTTATATTGCGATTGAAGCTCCACATTGGGAGCGCATAGGTGGATAGTATCATCATTGTATATACATTGTTGCTCACAATTAGAGAATTTGAGCATTTTGTCTCTCTATCTATATACATTTTTGTTACAGTGTTTTGCCTCTCACTACTCCACCTGACAATCCAATTCCGCAATGTTATTAGTCTTGATCATTATTTTCTAACATTATTTGAGGGTCTTTTTGTATTCCTTGAATGAGATCCTCATTAAATCTAACTCTTTAACCTATGGGAGGTGTTGGTGCATGAGAATCATCAATTGATGATTTGCATAAAGACTTGAAGTCAAAAGATGAAGCAAAGACCAATATATGAAGATTGAAGTTAGTGTATAATCAGAGAATGAAGGCTTGTATATACATGTACATTAAACTTGCTTATACTTTTGTAATGGTCACGAGTTTGTACAAAATACCTATATATAGAAGTAGAAAGTTAGGGCATGTATGAGAGATTATGAGAGATGATGAATGACCACTTATAAGAGTCATTAGACACTTTAGAAGTGAAGTGAATAACTCTCATAATTCAGATGTAATGTTTTCCTTAATAGAAGAAAAGTTACGCTTGATATTTTGCTCAGTGCTCCTTCTGTGTTTAATCTTTTGTGAAATGCTTTTGTACAAGTCTAAGTCTATAGTTGAGTGACCTTTGTACAAATTTTCAAATCCTTATTGTGACCAGGCTCAGAGAATTGAGAGTACGAACATTTACATGTGTAAATGTGAAGAAGAGAAGACTATAGCAGGTGCGAATTCGATGATAAAGTTTCGGTCAGTTATCCTTCCACAGTGTAAAGTTTTGAGCAAGCAAGCACTCATTCTTTAAGTTGGAAGGTAAGCTACCTATGGCTAAAATCATTTGAATAATGGTGTTGATATATTTAGGTAATGATGTGTGTGAACACTCTAGGACCGTCGAGGCACTTTTTTCCCTCTTTAGGAGGTTTTTTTTCCCTCGCTTGTATATATGCCTATTGCCCTAATGGGCTGCTTATCTTTGTACATTCTCTAGTAATACATTCAGTATTGTGTGTTGTGCTCCAAGCTTCTTCCTCTTCCTTGAGCTGTTCACATGCTTCTGCAGACATCTAACTCCAACAATTGGTATCAGAGCAGGTCGCCGCTTCATCTAGGGCGTCGTCGACACCTCTCCAATTGCAGTCTCAGAATCGCACGAATTTTGGTGAGCATGTTGGAGATAGATGTCTACAGAAGCACTAAAACAGCACAAGGAAGAAGAAGAAGCTTGGAGCACAAACACACTATACTGAATGTATTACTAGAGAATGTACAAAGATAAGTAGCCCATTAGGGCAATAGGCATATATACAAGCCGGGGGAAAAAAAACCTCCTAAAGAGGGAAAAAAGTGCCCCGGCGGTCCTAGTGTGTTCACACACATCACTACCTAAATATATCAACAAATCCCCCCTGGGAGTGATGTGGTGAACAAGGAGCTGGCACTCATGTATAAGGAAGTGCCAAGCTATGTGGAAATCACTCCACAAAAGGAAGTAAGCCCAAAGCTTTGCGGAAAGCTTCAAACTTCTCCCTAGGCAGAGCCTTCGTGAAAAGGTCTACAATGTTCTCCTGTGTGGGCACATATGCCAAGCTGATCTCCCCAGCAGAGAATCTCTCCCTGACATAGTGATAATGCACCTCAATGTGCTTAGTGCGAGCATGGAACACAGGGTTCCTCGCAATTGCCAATGCGCTCTGACTGTTAGTGAAGATGGTGGTGGCAGAAGACTGGCCAACACCCAAATCACCCATAAGGCGTCTGAGCCACACACACTCAAAAGTCGTTGTGAAAGCTTCCCTATACTCAGCCTCACAACTGGAAGTGGCCACAGTAGGTTGCTTCTTGCTCAACCAAGATATACATGAGCTACCAAGCATGAAGCAAAAACCACTGGTGGACACACGAGTGTCATAGCAACCAGCCCAATCTGAGTCAGAAAAAGCATGCATATCTGGCGGTAGTGATCCCCCCTTGGGATAAAACAACCCAAGTAGCCGAGTACCACTCAAGTAGCGAAAGATGCGCTTAACCGCCTTCCAATGCATGACTCTTGGGCAATGCATAAACCTGCTCATCTGTGAGACAGCAAACTGAATATCTGGCCGAGTAATGCATAAGTAAATCAAGCATCCAACAGCCTGCTGATAGAGAACAGCATCAAAGGCATCTCCAGCATCATGAAGACTCAATCGTAAACCTGTCTCCATAGGAGTGGAAATAGGCTTACAGTCTTCAAGGCCAAAACGTTGCAATAATGTGTCAATATATTTCGTTTGACACAAAGCCATTCCACCATCAACTTGCATAAACTGAATGCCCAAATAGTGATGCAAATGCCCCAAATCAGACATCTCAAATGAGGCATGCAAATCAGCCTTGAAATCAGCAATATGCTTCTCTATAGGACCAGTGAGCAGCATGTCATCAACATAGACAACAATGATCAGAAGCACATCATTAGCACGCTTAACTCATAAGGTGCTTTCAGTTGGACTATTCACAAAACCATGTGCAACCAGATAGGCATGTATCTTCTCATACCAAGCACGTGGTGCTTGCTTTAAACCATATAATGCCTTCTTTAACCTGCACACCTAGTTTTCATGCCCTTTCTGCACAAAGCCACGGGGTTGAAAAACATACACTTCTTCATGCAATTCACCATTCAAAAATGTTGTTTTAATGTCCAACTGATGTACATTCCAACCATGATGGGCTGCAAGTGCACAAATGCTCCGAACAGTAGTCATACGGCATGTAGGTGCAAAGGTCTCATCAAAATCAATGCCTCTTTCCTGCGCATAACCCTTTGCAACAAGCCTAGCCTTATACCTGTCAATTGTACCATCAGGTTTACACTTCAGCTTGTATACCCACTTAGTGCCAATGGCCTTCTTGCCAGGAGGAAAGTCACATAAAGACCATGTACCATTCTTCATTATAGCATCATATTCAGATTGCATGGCAGCCATCCAATTTTCTGAATTCTGTGCTTCATCAAAAGAAACAGGCTCATTCTCATCATAGAGACTAGACGCAGCCATAGCATAGCAATCTTATGCAAAAGAGGCACTATGAGATCCTGAACGAGTACGATATGACAAAGGTGCATCTAATTTGCTGTCACGCAAAGTCTGCACCAGCCATTTTGGCATAGTTTTTGCATGCTCAATATCAGCTCTCTCATCAACAAGTCCATCATGTAAATCTTCATCAGAAATAGAATGATCTGCATCATCATATGAAACCTGCAAAGGCTGAGAAGTTGCCTCATTAGGACCAGCACTAGACTGTCCACCTGTAAAAAAAGGCATCAATGTATCATACATGTCTTTGGAGCTAACATATGTCTCCTTAGTACATGAAAGCAATGGCTGAATAGCATCTTCCACAAAGACAACATCACGGCTAACCAGAATGCGTTTAGTCTGTGGATGATACAGACGATAGCCTTTACTTTCAGAACTGTACCCAACAAAAATACATTTTATTGCCTTATCATCCAATTTTTTGCAATGTTGTTCAGCCACTAATGCATATGCCAAACAACCAAAAACACGCAGATGAGTAACAGATGGCTTGCGGTCATGCCAAGCCTCATATGTAGTGATAGACTGCAGCGCTTTAGTGGGACACCTGTTCAGTACATATGCTGCACACATGATAGCCTCAAGCCAGAAACTATGTGGTAAAGCCTGACTCTTGACCATGCACCTCGCCATCTCCATGAGTGACCTGTTCTTTCGTTCAGCAACTCCATTCTGTTGAGGTGTATACGGCACTGTACACTGGTGTTTTATCCTAGGTTCAACCAAAAATGCATTAAAATCAGAAGACATATATTCCCCCCCTCGATCAGAACAGAGGGTGCCCAATTTACATGCTGACAGATTTTCAGCCAAAACCAAAAACTGTTTGAAGCACATGAACACTTCGGACTTTTCCTTCAATGGATATACCCATGCATGCCTAGAAAAATCATCAATGAAAGTCACGAAGTAAAGATAGTTTCCAAAAGAAGGTGTCTGCATAGGACCACAGACATCACTATGTACAAGCTGCAATTTCTGCGTAGCCCGAACTGAACCATCTTTTGGAAAGGAGGAACGCTGCATTTTGCCGAAAATACAGCCTTCACATACATGTTTTCCAGGTGCCTCAAGCTTGGGCAAAGAAGACACCATATCAGATTTTTGCAAGCGTAACAAACTAGCAAAATTCAGATGACCAAAGCGTGCATGCCAAAGCTTTGCATCTGACATAGCCTGAGAATCATGAACTGCACATGCCGAATCATTCACAGATCTTTCATAGTCTATGAGCTTATACAGCCCATGACATAAAATGCCAGAAGCAATAATCACATCGCCATTTGACAGATCATGAACTGTACACCTGTCATCAACAAATTTTACAACCAAGCCAATCTTGGCTAATGCAAAAACTGATAACAGATTCTTCTTGATCCCTGGCACAAATAAAGCATCTCACAAAGTGAAAGTACTACCATCAGCAGTAGTCAAAATGATCTTACCAACTCCCATAACAGGAGAAGAGGAGTTGTTGGCGCATGTAACAGTATTCCCTGTAGGGGCAGGCTCAAGTGAAGAGAAGAAATTGCGCTGCGAGGTAATATGTTTGGTCGCCCCACTGTCAAAGTACCAAACATCTGAGTCCACTGCAGACATGAACTGCTCATGAGAAGATGGGTCAAAACTGCAAACAGTAGTAAACGCCCATTCTTCTTCCTGCACAAGATTAGCAGACTCTGTTTTGGTGTAGATGCTTCTGCAACAACCATTCCAGCCTCCTTTTTCTTTGCCTCTTTTGCAGCCAGTTTTGGACAGTTCTTTATGATATGATCATTCCCTTTACAGTACTTGCAAAATAATTTCTGCTATTCTAATTTCTTCTCATCTTTATCCTGGTTCTTCGAATGTGCAGCATTTGGAGATTTCTGCTTACTAGTAGAAGAGCTCCATTTTCCTTTGCCCTTCTGACTAGCTAGGAAAGCTTGATCTGCAACACGCATAATGGACCTGTTCTGCCTAGACTGATCTTCTTGCAACAGAACAGAGACTAACTCCTCAAATGATAAGGCATTCGGATTGCCTTTCATCATCAACCGAAGAGTAGAAGCAAAACTCTGATATGAATCAGGAAGACCATTCAGAACGGTCTGCACAAGTGAGCTATGTGGTATAACCTCATCAACAGAAATCAATTGTTCCTTCAAATCTTTGATCTTCGTTAGGAAACTGTCCATAGAATCACCTTCATTCATGTGCTCACTCTCCAACTGTTTTCGGAGGTAAGCAACAGGAGCCTCATTCCTAGCTTGGTACAATGTGGTAAGTGTATCCCAAGCATCCCTAGCTGTTCTGCAAGAGCGAATATGAGGAATAATGGCACGTTTGACAGACAAAGCTATCAATGCATGTGACTGGGCATCTCTACCATCCCAACGAATCTGCTCTACAGTAGATGCAATAGAAACAGCAGCACGAACAGGAATCTGCGGAATATCATCTTCAACACCATCTTCATCAGCTCCAGCACCTGTATTTGCAGTACCTGTCGTTACAGGTGTAACAGGACATCTTTCAACACCCTGCACAATGTTCCACAATCCTTTTGCAACCAAAAAATGTCGCATCATATAAGCCCATAATGGGTAGTTGGTACCATCCAACTTATCCTCAACAGCCAACATACGGAATACATCACTGCTTTCAGCCATGGCCGGTGACTAAAATACCTTGATGCAAAAAATTGACTGTATCTCAAAAAGTTGAACAGAACTGCCAAGACGAGTTCTGCTAGACCTGTAGCAGACTTCGAGGTGCTTAAACTGGCGAACAAAAACTAGTATATACCTTTGGCACAAAAAGACGAAATAGCCTGCACAAGCACTACGATAGTGCGTTCCGAGGCCGAAACGAGCTCAGATCGCAATTTTGGCACCACAGAGCGAAGCGGTTTTGATCTCGGAAACACCCTGAGTATGCTCACCAAAATTTGTACGATTCTGAGACTGCAAACGGAGGAGTGTCGACGACGCCCTAGATGAAGCGACGACCTGCTCTGATACCAATTGGCAGAGATAGATGTCTGCGGAAGCACTCGAACAGCACAAGGAAGAAGAAGAAGCTTGGAGCACAAACACACGATACTGAATGTATTACTAGAGAATGTACAAAGATAAGTAGCCCATTAGGGCAATAGGCGTATATACAAGTCGGGGGAATAAAAACCTCCTAAAGAGGGAAAAAAGTGCCCCGGCGGTCCTAGTGTGTTCACACACATCACTACCTAAATATATCAATAGAGCATACTCAGCGTGTTTTCGAGATCAAAACTGCTTCGCTTTGTGGTGTCGAAATAGCGATCTGAGCTCATTTTGACCTCCGAACACATTATCACAATGCTTGTGCAGGTTATTTTGTCTTTTTGTGCCAAAGGTATATACCAGTTTCGGTTCGCTAGTATAAGCGTCTCAAAGTATGGTACAGGTTTGGGAGAATACATCTGGGTAGTTTTGTTCAACTTTTTGAGATACAATCAATTTTTTGCATCAAGGTATTTTAGTCACCGGCCATGGCTGAAAGCAGTCATGTATTTCGGGTTGGCTGTTGAGGATAAGTTGGATGGTACCAACTACCCGTTGTGGGCTTATATGATGCGACATGTATTGGTTGCAAAAGGACTCTGGCCCACGCTCTATTGGCCATGTATAGCTATCCGTGGAAGGCTTCCCATTATCCTATATATACATGACTTTTGCACTACCTCAAACATCGAATTGAGCCAGCATACCTCTACCTTGTATCTCCCTATCTAGAGTTCTTTAGATCACCATTTAACCTCTACCTTGAGAGCGCATAGGCGGACAATGCCATCATCTTTGTACTTGCTATTAGTAGAAAATTGTTGAGATTCTCCTATATCTGTTATCTTCTCTATTTTTGTGTGTTATATTGTGTAACTATTTCCTTACATGTATATATATATATATATATATATATATATATATATATATATATATATATATATATATATATATATATATATATATATATATATATATATATATATATATATATATATATATATATATATATATATATATAACAGCGAGTCGTAACAAACGAGAACTATGTCATATAAAAAGAGAACACTCTCGTCAAAAATCAAGCAAATGGCAGCTTATGTTATAGATTCCTTTATACCAGTATACATATATTACAAAAATGAAGTGAAAACATGTGATTTTTTGACATTTTTTGTCATTTTCTCATTAAAAAAGAGCTCAAAATGTAGTCAAAATTTCACTATATAAGGCATTGACATGTCCAAAATCCATATGATAAGACATTGACATGCCCAAAATCTATATGATAAGACATTGACATGTCTAAAATCTATATAAAGAATGTAGAACTGAATAATTCTTATACAAAAATAACATTTTAGACATATTTTTAATGGGTGGATATCTGATTGTTATTCAAAATTGCTACAAAACATGGTTTCATTAACCAAACTACTTCGAGGCATTTACATAAGCACTAAAAATGTTAGAGAGCTTCAATGCAACTCACAACTATGTCGATCTATGTCTACACCCTCATCATCTGATGCACTTGATTCAGTCTCATACTGTTGAGAGCTCTCTTCTTCTTCTTCTATATCCACAAGAGCTCTATCTTCATCCACGTACATACCAAATTCTGCAGGATCATGCACAAATCTTCTTGTTTGCCTATGATTTCCTGTACCACATACATCTGGAACCTTTTGTTTTATCATATTGATGGTTGCTTTCCTCAAGTGACCTGTTTTGTCAAGGAAAAATCATAAACAAGAATATCTACATCATCCATTTTAAGAGTGGATGTGCTTCGAATATTCTTTTTCTTTTTTGAACCTGTTCATTTAGTATCACACACCATTTCTAAGTTATATTTATCTGTGAATGCATTACTACTTTTAGTGTAATACCAATGCACCATCAAAGCCTCTATTCTTCTCTGATCAATATCTTTAGTTATCTCTAAAACCTTTGCAATCCAAAATGGTATGGTAGCCTCATCACCATCAGCAAGTACTGCAATAAGTGTTCCAACATTTATCTCTATTAAATTTCCTTGCCATCTTGCTTCTGCCTATTTTGTCATCCTTGGGCCTACATAAATATTTCTTTCTGGTGGATGTATAAAACTTTGAAGTGCATCTGCTTTACATGCTTGGGCCACATTCACGGATCTTTGTGTACAAAAATCCCATGTGAATGGAACATCAACTGGCCAGTGACCTGCAATTGTATATTGTATAATCTCTTCTTGATGATTGAAAAAGTCCTCCCACCAAGATACATCTTGATCTCCAGCATATTTTTTTGCACGCTCAATATGTCTCTTCTTTTCAATGAGTGCATGCATCCAACTTTTACTTTGATCAACCACATTTCCACATCTTTCTGTATTGTTTTTATCTTCATATGCTGATTGTTCTGCACCATACACTGTAGACAAATTAGGCACCTGCAATAAGAATCAGCATCCCTCTTTAGGCTCCCACCCAAGAGCAGATGAATACTGCTTTGCAAATAAAAGAGTTATTTCATCAACCCTTCTCATCAAGAATACATGGTTGAAACTAATATTGTGCAATGGATCCAAAACCTTAGCACTGTTATCAAGGCCCATTGAGCAAAAGTGATTAAAGTTATAAATCTGTGTGAGGTGTTGAACTTCTGGTTTTGGAGTATATGCTTCTGAAATCAGCTCAGATAAAATCGGAAGAGTAAAAGCATTGTTACATGCCAACTTCTTAGAGAAAGTACTGAACATTTGATCAATGTGATCATGAGTGTGGCCAACTAGAAGGAAATTTACCTTAACCTTCTGAAATACCTGTTTTTCAACAAGCATGCTTAAATATCCAAAGACTGTAGAATTTTTATTCTCTCTTGCAGTATTATCAAGTTGCAAATATAGAGTTGGTGGCAAAAGACCCTTCCATGATTGCAAAACATGATGAATGACAATAACTATAAGGTTTGGATCATTATGCACATTCGGATATGTGAAGAAAACCTTGGACATTATAGTTCCATTGTATACCAAAGCACCAACCAAATGCATTTGCACAAGGACTTCATCTCCAATGTCCTTAGGGATGCGATAAAAATGCGGCAAATAAGTTTTTTTTTTATCCATACCATCGATCAACAAACACATATAACGCTCCGGATTTTTGAGTGCTTTACTTCGATGATGAGTTGCTTTCTTTCTCTCTAAAGCTTGACTCTCACGATGGTTGTTAAGAAGGTTTTTAAAATTATTCTTTTCCTGTGGTGTTGTAGCCCCTTTGCCATGTTTTTCAAAGTGGCGCAAACTGAACATTCACACATTCTAACTTTACGAGGAATAGACACATTGTTAAACTCTTCCTTCCATAATCGAGTAAAGTGACGATACAACACATACTTCTCATTTCTATTTTCCATGTCTTCTCTATATATCTGAAATACCTCTCGACGAGTAAAGTTATCTGACAAGTGCAACCTTCCAGTTGTAGGCATAACCTCACAATGCAAGCTAAAATAGTTCATCATCCATTCATTGCATGACATCCAACAGATCCTTTGGTCCCAACATGGAACGTATCCAAAATGAGATCCCCATTCAAAAGCCCCTGTTGAACCCTATGTATTCTAAAATTTCCCACACCTATTGCAATTTTAAATGCAGCCCTACAGCATCGCATCCCTTGACTAAAGAAATATTCAAAAGCAACACGTGTTACTAACATGTTATCCTCAATCATTTGCATGCGAGAAACAAGGTATATATCCTGCCTTTCACTATCTAAATGGAGGAATTTTTCTCTTAGGTGCTTTAGTTTCTTCATTCCTAAATTGTACAAACATTTCAAACCACAACAATGCTTCACAATATTCAATGGAATCTGTCTATTTGAAGTAAGATATTTAAATCTTTTTTTACTTACTTCACGAGGCCTTCTTTTAAATCGTAGATTGAGCTTGCTTTGCTTTTCCGTTGCTCCACATGCACTTGAGTCAGAAGGGAGATCAATGGTTGGATCAGATGGGAGATCAAGAGGTGCATTTGGTTGAGCAGCATTGCACTGTGAATTGGATAACTTAAATGACTCAACAGAAAACATAGAATCATCAGCACGTTCTAAACCATAGGGATCATCACTTCTGTGGAAAGGGTCAACTGAGAACAATGAATCTGAAACTGTATCAATATGAGCAGAGGAAGCTGATGCCCAAGCATCCACATAAAAGATTGAGCTCATCTTCACTCAGTTCACAGAAGACTGAAGATGAATGACCGTTTTAAATAAGTAGAAATCCGAGATCAAGTGAAAATGTCACATCAAATGTCACATCAAGAAGATATGAAATCAAAAGTTCATTAAAGTACATTAAATCACATTAAACATCAAACTACATCAAATAACTTAATTACTTAAATATACACTAATAAGGGAACCAAAGATTTGATTCACTTTTGAAAGATGAGATACACAGTTGATTTCTAACTAGATATGAGTCATTGAGTCTTAGCATTATGAGTGAATCAAAATATATCCAAGTTGAGTTCCAACTAGATTAGATATTAAAATTGTTTGGAGTAGTGCCATTGAAGACTATACAAGAAGAAATTTTACCTTTGGTTAAGATTTCAAGGATTAGGTTTTATTGTGGTCTTGGCTAGATCTCAAAGAGGTAGATGAAAGTATATTAAAAAAGAATTATGTGTAAAAGAGGTACACGGAAATGTATATGTACGAAGTATATGGAAAAGTATATGTAAGAATTATATGTAAGAATTAAGTATATGCTTGTTACAGAAGATTTTCAAATGAATTTGAATCTACGATTTTTCTGAACGTTGGATGCAAAGACAATGAGTGACCTTTGAAATTACCAAGCTATTTTGTTGAAATTATCAACCTATTTTGTCGAAATTACCCCAAAGTTCTTGAACGTTTATTCATACATTGATTTTCCATTTCAACAATGTGTTACATGATAAATGTGAATATGAACTGAAGTGAGAAGGATAACACTATAAAGATGTCATTAATCTCCCATATTCAACACAACTTAGACTTGATTTGTTCCCAAGCAAGAGATTCTAAGAAACAATTTATACATGAGATTAGACATCCTCATGTACATACCATACTCTTGCCATTGAAGTGTAAATTCCATGCAAATGTATATAAATAGTTGCAAGGTTCTATGAATATTTCATAAAAGTCGAGGTGAAACAGCCTATTTGTTTGAGTGGTATTTCCTGGTTAGATAAGTTGACAGATATAGTTAGCAACTGGACTCATTCAGTTAGATCCAGTTAGTCTCTGGTTCAAGTTACCCAATTGCCTATAAATAGCAGAGGAGGAGATCATTCTCATTTTCAAAATCCACGAGCAAGAGAGAGCAACAGAGCACAGACAGCCATGGAGCACAGAGCTCAGCATACCAGTAAGGCAACTCTCATGGAGATGAAGAATGTTGGCAAGAGTACCAAGAGGTAGACAAAATCATACCACAAAAAAAGATTCCTAAAAGATTCCTTTTGTATGTTTGAGTTAATAGTCTGCTTTCTAGGTTTTTATTTTTCTTAGCTCCTAAAATATAGATCCAATGAGGGTACAACTCGATGCCTGGCATCGACTTGCACCCTCAAGTCGATGCCTGGCATCGACTTGCATGGCATCGAATTTGGCCTGAAAGTCGATGTCAGGCATCGACTTTAGGGTGCAAAGTCGATGCCAGGCATCGACTTTTAGGTTCAAGTCGATGCCAGGCATCAACTTTTAGGTGCAAGTCGATGCTTGGCATCGACTTACACCCTCAAGTCGATGCCTGGCATTGACTTGCACCCTCAAGTCGATGTCGGGCATCGACTTGCACACAAAGTCGATGCCTGGCATCGACTTGCACTTAAAAGTCGATGCCTAGCATTGACTTGGACCTTTGAAAAACACAATAACATATGAGCTGATATTTCCAAGCGCCTTCAGGGATGCGGAGTCCAAGAGTGAGAGGCCCTTCAAGAAGCTGAGAGTGACCATGAGCTCTGGTGATCAGCAACGTGACAAAGGCATTGGTCACCTAGCAAAACCAAAGAAAATTATTGCATCCTTATCCTCTTAGAAGGCCACCAACCCGGTTGGAATATCCTCTGGTGGATAGAGTAGCATCAAAATTCCTGAGGATGATACAACTATGAAGGATAGGTCGAGGGATGCAGAGGTCTTAAGGACAGATCGTCCACTGCGAGACATGACAAATCTGGAGTGGTGCCTTCAGTATGTTGAAGAAAAGAATGCAGTCCTTCTTGTGTTCACAGGGGCATATGGGAGAGGAACGATCACGACAACATAGGGTTTTTAGTATGGCCTTGTGTACAAACTGGATTATGAAGATGAGGATTCTGACAACCTCCTTTTCCTGGTAGAGACATCCAAATGTTTAAGAAATGTTATATGCAAGATGGATTTCTTGTGCCCAGAGTGCTGTGTTCCAGATGGGCTTGCAGAGATATGCAGGGACTCAGTGAATCTTATCAAGGACTTGATGCCATTGATCCAGGGCAACATCATGCCAACACAACAGAAGATGACAACCCCTGTAAAGGCAAGGGGTAAGCAGAGCGTGCAGAAAAAGTTCCAGAAGAAAAAGAAGAGAATTGCAGAAGAGGAGTCTTCTAACTCAAGCTCTAGCTCTGAGGATATAATAGTTGCACCTGATGGAGAGCTTGCCTCGGGTGTTCTTGGTACTGAGCAGAACAAGATGAGGGAGGACATAGCTAGAAGAAAAGTTGTGAAGAAGGGGCAGTTGTTCCACCTGCCAATCAATATCATCCATAGGCCACCAATAGATCCAGTCACAGGAGGAGGCCCCTTGAGATCAGGGAGCCACACAATTTGCATGTGCAGAATCTTAAGAAGAAAATGAAAATAATCCTCATGCTACTGTTGTGCCATTCCTTGTCATGGTGGATCCGAATGAGTGCAGCTCTGTGGAGGAGTTCAATGAGGGTTTCTTTGAGGATTATACTTATTATGTGATTGGAGGTTCACACTCTGCAGAGGCCCGCAGACAGCTAGTGAAGGAGAACCCTACCACATTCTTCTTTAGGTATGCAGAGTGCAAGATATATGCTAGTCTTACAACTGAGGAAGCCAAGCTTCTTGCTTGGGATCACAACAATGACAATGACTACAGGCAAAAAATGTCCTCCATAGAGAGAATTCGGTTCTTCCACCATGAATATGAAGATTGTCTCGCGAAGGAAGCTGGAAGAATACATCCCAATCTACGAAAGCAATGCCTTATTGAGGTTGGAATTGCACTGGATGAGAATAGAAGGTATGATGCTTTGAGAAAATATGATCCATGGTTTCAACTGGCATTCAGAATAGGTGAGATCTCGGATCTGCAGGATAAAATTTTCACAATGTGGGAGAACAAGGAGGTCAAGGGCCAGAAGCAACGGAAGTCGAGGCTAGACCCACAGGTTGATCTGAAGGGAAAGGGAAGGAAAGTTGACCTCTCAATTGAAGAGGCTCCTGAGGACATGAAGCTGACACCATGGAGGGCCCTTCAAGGAATCAAGGATGATACATTGATTATATTAACTTTGTCAAGGGTAATCTCCAAGGAGTTAAGCCTGGAGGAGATGGTGACTGAGCTCAATAAGTATGTATGTTATTCTCAGATCCTTTTTCCCTCCTCCCATGTTTCTGGTCTAACCTAGTCTCTTTTTTATTTCTGTGACTGTAGTCATAAAGTATACATGAAGATTCAGGAGGTGATGATGAAGAGGTTGGGTTGCTTTTCTTGGACAGAGGTCCAAGCAGACTATCCAACCACATCATCCTACAAAGCTTTATCAGAATATTTTATCCTGTTTCATGATTGGGTAGGTTCTCTTTCAGAGGTCATGCCTGGTTTGCTATAAGGTTAGATGCCTTGATTCACCTAACCAATTTGATGCCAGGCTTTTAGTAGGAATTCGATGCGTGGCATCAACTTACTGCTAAATTCGATGCCTAGCATCGACCTGCTGCCAAAAGTCGATGCCTGGCATCGACCTCCTGGCATAAGTTGATGCCTGGCATCAACTTGGGGGCATAACTCGATGCCTGGCATCAACCTCGTGGCATAAGTCGATGCTAGGCATCGACTTATGTCCCAAAGTCGATGCCAGGCAGTAACTTTCAGTAGAAAGTCGATGCCTGGCATCTACCCACACACGAAATTGATGTCGTGCATCGATTCCTTATGTTTTGTTTGTTGTATTGAAGAGCTCAATTTATTGTCTTTCCACTTTATTCTGCAGAAACCAAAGAAAAGTAAGTCTGCAGAGCTACTAGATGATTGCCCCCCTGCATTCTTGGCTCACATTCAAAGAGCAAGGCATGAGAGATCTATACTGAAAGCCAAGGAGATGGATTTTGATGATGAACCTGATCTGAAATGTTTCTCCAATCCCCTAGACCCCCTTAGGCCTGTATATTACAATGTATTCTGTAGTGATGTAAATAACATTTGTTCTGTTGTGCCTAGAAAGCATTTCTCCCTTCTCATAGCAGACATACCCTATGGATTTAGGATGTTGGGATCAGTTAATGATGATGAACCCTTCAAACACCCTTAGATTCGGAAGATGGTCACTGATTTTGCAGAGTTGACTATGTCTCCTCTTTGGAGGATAGTAATTTTCCATAGCAGAGACCAGTCTTTCTCTGTTTCAACTGCTCTGAAGGCAAGATGTCATGCTGTGGAGTGCCTCACGTGGTAAGTAATCTTCTTTCTATCTCCATGGCTTTAATGATGCTCTCTGTCACTTATAGTTCTTGTTGGCAGGGTGAAGACAAACATCAATCACACTCCTTTGCATAGGTTTGTGAGCTCCACTGAATGCATTACAGTTGGCTATTATGATGAAGTAAGCAAAAGGAGAGTCAGGGAGCATTGCAATGAGAATGGGATCTCAAATGTGCTCATGTTCCCAGCCGTTACCAAGAAACTTCGTCATGTAGCTGGGGACATGACATTGGTTAACCCCTATCAGAAGCCACAAAAGCTCATAATGAGATTGCTTCAACTATTCTCCAATGATGATGAATGGGTCCTAGACCTTTTTTCGGGCACACGTAATTTCAATTTTAGTGGAAGGGTCCTCATGAAACCATGAGCAAGGACGATCTACACTTGGGTAATCAAGAAGGAGATCAACAAATACTTTGTATCAATGATGTGGAAAATAATGTTGAATCTATGGTCAATCATGACAATCCATCATCTATTTGTAAATCTAGAGATTCTATGTGTAATAAGGATACATGTATCGTTGAATCTTTAGATCAACCTCAAACCACACAACCCAATGATCCATTGCATGAGCATGTTGTATGTATAGAAGATCACCCTTTGTTTAATTCCCCACGTAAAAATGAGTTCTCCCTAAAAACTCACATAGAAGGCCCAAAGACCCTTACATCAAGAAGAAGAAATCCCATTTCCCTTGTAATGTCAAGCAAATTTGGGTGGCCAAACAAATACTTAGAGCCCAACCAAATCGCACTATGATATGGGTACCAAAGAAATCCCTTGTACAAAATCAATCCTCTCATAAACAAATCCATAATCTATGGTCTAGACCCACCACACCTTATCTTCAAGAAAGACCACTTCCAACCAAAGGATCCAAAGCAATCAAGCCAAAACTCCAACAAGATCCTAAGAGAAGCTTCAAGATCCATATACATATACATGTTCATACAGATATACATATACATATACACATAACAGCGAGTCGTAACAAACGAGAAATATGTCATAAAAAGAGAACACTCTCTTCAAAAATCAAGCAAATAGCAGCTTATGTTTGAGATTCCTTTATATCAGTATACATATATTACAAAAATGAAGTGAAAACATGTGATTTTTTGACATTTTTTGTCATTTTCTCATAAAAAAAAGAGCTCAAAATGTAGTCAAAATTTCACTATATAAGACATTGACATGTCCAAAATCTATATGATAAGACATTGACATGTCCAAAATCTATATGATAAGACATTGGCATGTCTAAAATCTATATAAAGAATGTAAAACTGAATAATTCTTATTCAAAAATAACATTTTAGACATATTTGCAATGGGTGGATATCTTATTGTTATTCAAAATTGCTACAAAACATGGTTTCATTAACCAAACTACTTTGAGGCATTTACATAAGCACTAAAAATGTTAGAGAGTTTCAATGCAACTCACAACTATGTCAATCTATGTCTACACCCTCATCATCTGATGCACTTGATTTAGTCTCATACTGTTGAGAGCTCTCTTCTTCTTCTTCTATATCCACAAGAGCTCTATCTTCATCCACGTACATACCAAATTCTGCACGATCATGCACAAATCTTCTTGTTTGCCTATGATTTCCTGTACCACATACATCTGGAAGCTTTTGTTTTATCATATTGATGGTTGCTTTCCTCAAGTGACCTGTTTTTGTCAAGGAAAAATCATAAACAAGAATATCTACATCATCCATTTTAAGAGTGGATGTGCTTCAAATATTCTTTTTCTTTTTTGAACCTGTTCGTTTAGTATCACACACCATTTCTAAGTTATATTTACCTGTGAATGCATTACTACTTTTAGTTTAATACCAATGCACCATCAAAGCCTCTATTCTTCTCTAATCAATATCTTTAGTTATCTCTAAAAAATTTGCAATCCAAAATGGTCTGGTAGCCTCATCACCATCACCAAGTGATGCAATAAGTGTTCCAACATTTATCTCTATTAAATTTCCTTGCCATCTTGCTTCTGCCTATTTTGTCATCCTTGGGCCTACATAAATATTTCTTTCTGGTGGATGTATAAAACTTTGAAGTGCATCTGCATTACATGCTTGGGCCACATTCACGGATCTTTGTGTACAAAAATCCCATGTGAATGGAACATCAACTAGCAAATGACCTGCAATTGTATACTGTATAATCTCTTCTTGCTGATTGAAAAAGTCCTCCCACCAAGATACATCTTGATCTCCAGCATATTTTTTTGCACGCTCAATATGTCTCTTCTTTTCAATGAGTGCATGCATCCAGCTTTTACTTTGATCAACCACATTTCCACATCTTTCTGTATTGTTTTTATCTTCATATGGTGATTGTTCTGCACCATACACTGTAGACAAATTGGGCACCTGCGATAAGAATCTGCATCCCTCTTTAGGCTCCCACCCAGGAGAAGATGAATACTGCTTTGCAAATAAAAGGGTTATTTCATCAACCCTCCTCATCAAGAATACATGGTTGAAACTAATATTGTGCAATGGAGCCAAAACCTGAGCACTGTTATCAAGGCCCATTGAGCAAAAGTGCTTAAAGTTATAAATCTGTGTGAGGTGTTGAACTTCTGGTTTTGTAGTATATGCTTCTGAAATCAACTCAGATAAAATCGAAAGAGTAAAAGCATTGTTACGTGCCAACTTCTTAGAGAAAGTATTGAACATTTGATCAATGTGATCATGAGTGTGGCCAACTAGAAGGAAATTTACCTTAACCTTCTGAAATACCTGTTTTTCAACAAGCATGCTTAAATATCCAAAGACTGTAGAATTTTTATTCTCTCTTGCAGTATTATCAAGTTGCAAATATATAGTTGGTGGCAAAAGACCCTTCCATGATTCCAAAACACGATGAATGACTGTAATTGTAAGGTTTGGATCATTATGCACATTCGGATATGTGAAGAAAACCTTGGACATTACAGTTCCATTGTATACCAAAGCACCAACCAAATGCATTTGCACAAGGACTTCATCTCCAATGTCCTTAGGGATGCGATAAAAATGTGGCAAACGAGTTTTTTTTTAATCCATACCATCGATCAAAGAACACATATAATGCTCCGGATTTCTGAGTGCCTTACTTCGATGATGAATTGCTTTCTTTCTCTCTAAAGCTTGACTCTCACGATGGTCATTAAGAAGGTTATTAAAATTATCCTTTTCCTGTGGTGTTGTAGCCCCTTTGCCATGTTTTTCAAAGTGGCGCAAACTGAACATTCACCCATTCTAACTTTATGAGGAATAGACACATTGTTAAACTCTTCCTTCCATAATCGAGTAAAGTGACGATACAACACATACTTCTCATTTCTATTTTCCATGTCTTCTCTATATATTTGAAATACCTCTCGACGAGTAAAGTTATCTGACAAGTGCAACCTTCCAGTTGTAGGCATAACCTCACAATGCAAGCTAAAATAGTTCATCATCCAATTCATTGCATGACGTCCAACAGATCCTTTGGTCCCAACATGGAACGTATCCAAAATGAGATCCCCATTCATAAGCCCCTGTTGAACCCTATGTATTCTAAAATTTCTCACACCCATTGCAATTTTAAATGCAGCCCTACAACATCGCATCCCTTGACTAAAGAAATATTCAAAAGCAACATGTGTTACTGACATGTTATCCTCAATCATTTGCATGCGAGAAACAAGGTATATATCCTGCCTTTCACTATCTAAATGGAGAAATTTCTCTCTTAGGTGCTTTAGTTTCTTCAATCCTAAATTGTACAAACATTTCAAACCACAACAATGCTTCACAATATCCAATGCAATCTGTCTATCTGAAGTAAGAAATTTAAATCTTTTTTGACTTACTTCACGAGGCCTTCTTTTAAAACGTAGATTGAGCTTGCTTTGCTTTTCGTTGCTCCACATGCACTTGAGTCAGAAGGGAGATCAATGGTTGGATCAGTTGGGAGATCAAGAGGTGCATTTGGTTGAGCAGCATTGCACTGTGAATTGGATAACTTAAATGACTCAACAGAAAACATAGAATCATCAGCACGTTCTAAACCATAGGGATCATCACTTATGTGGAAAGGGTCAACTGAGAACAATGAATCTGAAACTGTATCAATATGAGCAGAGGAAGCTGATGCCCAAGCATCCACTGAAAAGATTGAGCTCATCTTCACTCAGTTCAAAGAAGACTGAAGATGAATGACCTTTTTAAATAAGTAGAAATCCGAGATCAAGTGAAGATGTCACATCAAATGTCACATCAAGTAGATATGAAATCAAAAGTTCATTAAAGTACATCAAAGTGCATTAAACATCAAATTACATTAAAGCCTAAAATTAAAGTACTTTATTACTCAGATATACACTAATAAGGGAACCAAAGATTTGATTCACTTTTGAAAGATATACATAGTTGATTTCTAACTAGATATGAGTCATTGAGTCTTATCATTATGAGTGAATCAAAATATATCCAAGTTGAGTTCCAACTGGATTAGATATTAAAATTGTTTGGAGTAGTGCCATTGAAGACTTTACAAGAAGAAATTTTACCTTTGGTTAAGATTTCAAGGATTAGGTTTTATTGTGGTCTTGGATAGATCTCAAAGAGGTATATGAAAGTATATTCAAAAAGAGTTATGTAAAAAAGAGGTACACGGAAAAGTATATGTAAGAATTATGTGTAAAAGCTATGATTTTCAAATGATTTTTGAATCTACGAAAGATTTTCAAATGAATTTTGAATCTATGATTTTCCTGAACGTTGGATGCTATGAATAACTTCATTTAATTTTCTCTTTTCTGCAAAGACAATGAGTGACGTTTGTTAATCAAGATGTTTGAACCCCAAAGTTCTTTGTTGAACGTTTATTCATACATTGATTTTCCTTTTCAACAATGTGTTACAAGATAAATGTGAATATGAACTGAAGTGAGAAGGATAACACTATAAAGATGTCATTAATCTCCCATATTCAACACAACTTAGACTTGATTTTTTCCTGAGCAAGAGATTCTAAGAAACAACTTATACATGAGATTAGACTTCGTCATGTACATACCATACTCTTTCCATTGAAGTGTAAATTACATGCAAATGTATATAAAAAGTTGCAAGGTTCTATAAATATTTCACTAAAGTCGAGGTGAAATAGCCTATTTGTGTGAGTGGTATTTCTTGGTTAGATAAGTTGACAGATATAGTTAGCAACTGGATTCATTCAGTTTGATCCAGTTAGTCTCTGGTTCAAGTTACCCAATTGCCTATAAATAGTAGAGGAGGAGATCATTCTCATTTTCAAAATCCACAAGCAAGAGAGAGCAACAGAGCACAGACAGCCATGGAGCACAGAGCTCAGCAAACCAGCAAGGCAACGCTCATGGAGAAGAAGAATGTTGGCAAGAGTACCAAGAGGTAGACAAAATCATACCACAAAAAAAGATTCCTAAAAGATTCGTTTTGTATGTTTGAGTAAATAGTATGCTTTCTAGGTTTTTATTTTTCTTAGCTCATAAAATATAGATCCAATGAAGGTACAACTCGATGCCAGGCATCGACTTAATGGTGTAAGTCGATGCCGTGCATCGACTTTGGGGTCCAACTCGATGCCTGGCATCGACTTGCAGCCTCAAGTCGATGCCAGACATCGACTTTCACTTAAATACGATGTCTGGCATCGAATTGCATCCTCAAGTCGATGTCTGGCATTGACCTGGAAGGTCGATACCTGACATCCAATGTGGCCTGAAAGTCGATGCCAGGCATCGACTTTTAGGTGCAAGTCGATGCCAGGCATCGACTTTGTGTGCAAATCGATGCCAGGCATCGTCGACTTGCACCCTCAAGTGGATGCCTGGTATCGACTTGCACACAAAGTCGATGCCTGGCATCGACTTGCACCTAAAAGTCGATGCCTCGCATCGACTTGGACCCTCGAAAAACACATTAACGTATGAGCTCATATTTCCAAGCCCTTTCAGGGATGCTGAGTCCAAAAGTGAGAGGCCCTTCAAGAAGCTGAAAGTGACAATGAGCTCTGTGGATCAGCAACGTGACAGAGGCATTGGTCACCAAGCAAAACCAAAGAAAAACATTGCATCCTTATCCTCTGAGAAGGCCAGCAATCCGGTTGGAATGTCCTCTGGTGGACAGAGTAGCATCAAAATTCCTGAGGATGATGCAACTAGGAAAGAAAGGTCGAGGAACGAAGAGGTCTTAAGGACAGATCATCCACTCTGGGACATGACAAACCTGGAGTGGTGCCTTCAGTATGTGGAAGAAAAGAATGCAGTCCTACTTGTGTTCGTAGGGGCGTATGGGAGAGGAAAGAGCACGACAACACAGGGTTTTCAGTATGGCCTTGTGTTCAAACTGGATTATGAAGATGAGGATTCTGATAACCTCCTTGTCCTGGTAGAGACATCGAAAGGTTTAAGAAATGTTATATGCAAGATGGATTTCTTGTGCCCAGAGTGCTGTGTTCCAGAGAGGCTTGCAGAGATATGCAGGGACTCAGATAATCTTATCAAGGACTTGATGCCATGGATCCACGTCAACATCATGCTAACACAACAGAAGATGACAACCCCTGTAAAGGCAAGGGGTAAGCAGTGTGTGCAAAAAAAGTTCCTGAAGAAAAAGAAGAGAATTGTTGATGAGGAGTCTTTTGACTCAAGCTCTAGCTCTGAGGATATAATAGTTGCACCTGGTGGAGAGCTTGCCTCGGGTGTTCTTGGTACTGAGCAGAACAAGATGAGGGAGGACATAGCTAGAAGAAAAGTTGTGAAGAAGGGGCAATTGTTCCACCTGCCAATCAATATCATCCATAGGCCACCAATAGATCCAGTCACAGGGAGGAGGCCCCTTGAGATCAGGGAGCCACACAATTTGCGCGTGCAGAATCTTAAGAAGAAAATGAAAATAAATCCTCATGCTACTGTTGTGCCTTTCCTTGTCATGGTGGATCCGGAGGAGTGCAGCTCTGTGGAGGAGTTCAATGAGGGTATGTTTGAGGATTATACATATTATGTGATTGGTGGTTCACACTCTGCAGAGGCCCACAGATAGCTAGTGAAGGAGCATCCCACCACATTCTTCTTTAGGTATGCAGAGTGCAAGATATATGTTGGTCTTACAACTGAGGAAGCCAAGCTTCTTGCTTGGGATCATAACAATGACAATGACTACAGGCAAAAAATGTTCTCCATAGAGAGAATTCGGTTCTTCCACCATGAATATGAAGATTGTCTCGTGAAGGAAGCTGGAAGAATACATCCCAATCTACGAAAGCAATGCCTTATTGAGGGTAGAATTGCACTGGATGAGAATCGGAAGTCTGATGCTTTGAGAAAATATGATCCATGGTTTCAACTGGCATTCAGAATAGTTGAGATCTGGGATGTGCAAGATAAAACTTTCACAATGTGGGAGAACAAGGAGGTCAAGGGCCAGAAGCAACGGAAGTCGAGGCCAGACCCACAGGTTGATCTGAAGGCAAAGGGAAGGAAAGTTGACCTCTCAATTAAAGAGGGTCCTGAGGACATGAAGCTAACACCATGGAGGGCCCTTCAAGGAATCAAGGATGATACATTGATTATATCAACTTTGTCAAGAGTAATCTCCAAGGAGTTAAGCCTGGAGGAGATGGTGACTGAGCTCAATAAGTATGTATGTCATTCTCACATCCTTTTTCCCTCCTCCCATGTTTCTGGTCTAACCTAGTCTCTTTTTCATTTCTGTGACTATAGTCATAAATTATACATGAAGATTCAGGAGGTGATGATGAAGAGGCTGGGTTGCTTTTCTTGGACAGAGTTCCAAGCAGACTATCCAACCACATCATCCTACAAAGCTTTATCAGAATATTTTATCCTGTTTCGTGATTGGGTAGGTTCTCTTTTAGAGAGCATGCCTAGTTTGCTATTAGACTAGATGCCTTGATTCACCTAACCAAATCGATGCCAAGCTTTTAGTAGGAACTCGATGCTTGGCATCGACTTGGGGGCATAAGTCGATGCCTGGCATTGACTTGGGGGCATAAGTCGATGCCTGGCATCGACCTCGTGGCATAAGTCGATGCCAGGCATCGACTTATGTCCAAAGTCGATGCCAGGCATCGACTTTTTAGTAGAAATTCAATGTCTGGCATCGACCCACACACAAAATCGATGCCATGCATTGATTCCTTATGTTTCGTTTGCTGTATTGAAGAGCTCATTTAATTGTCTTTCCACTTTATTCTGCAGAAACCAAAGAAAAGTAAGTCTGCAGAGCTAGTAGATGATTGCCCCCCTGCATTCCTGGCTCACATTCAAAGAGCAAGGCATGAGAAATCTAGACTGAGAGCCAAGGAGATTGATTTTGATGATGAACCTGATCTGAAATGTTTCTCCAATCCCCTAGACCCCCTTAGGCCTATATATTACAATGTATTCTGTAGTGATGTAAATAACATTTGTTCTGTTGTGCCTAGAAAGCATTTCTCCCTTCTCATAGCAGACATACCCTATGGATTTACGATGTTGGGATCATTTAATGAGGATGAACCCTTCAAACACCCTCAGATTCGGAAGATGGTCACTAATTTTGCAGAGTTGACTATGTCTCCTCTTTGGAGGATAGTAATTTTCCATAGCAGAGACCAGTCTTTCTCTATTTCAACTGCTCTGAAGGCAAGATGTCATGTTGTGGAGTGCCTCACGTGGTAAGTAATCTTATTTCTATCTCCATGGCTTTAATGATGCTCTCTATCACTTATAGTTCTTGTTGGCAGGGTGAAGACAAACATCAATCACACTCCTTTGCATAGGTTTGTGAGCTCCACTGAATGCATCACAGTTGGCTATTATGATGAAGTAAGCAAAAGGAGAGTCAGGGAGCATTGCAATGAGAATGGGATCTCAAATGTGCTCATGTTCCCAGCCGTTACCAAGAAACTTTGTCATGTAGCTGGGGAAAGGACATTGGTTAACCCCTATCAGAAGCCACAAAAGCTCATAATGAGATTGCTTCAACTATTCTCCAATGATGATGACTGGGTATTAGACCTTTTTTCGGGCATAGGTAATTTCAATTTTAACAATTTTCATTAGTCATAATGTTGATTGGCCTCTAAGTGGTTTTCTGTTGTTTCAAGAACGACTCTGGCTTGCTCATTAAAGATGTTTAGACACTGCATAGCTGTGGAGAAGGATGAGGCTCAAGTGAGCTTCATTAGAATGAGAATCAATGGGCTGAATGAATGCCCAGATGAAGACCAAGAGGTTGGAAGGAAGCACATTGCAGACACGGAGAGATTCCAACCGGCTTCAAGGGAGCCTGTTCCCCCACTTGCAGATGAATTGGGGGACATGGTTGACCTTGAAGAGCCAGTCTTGGAGCAAGAGAGGCAGGAGATGTGTTCTAATGTTTCAGAGGATCCCATTATGCTTGAGCCTGAGGAAAGCTATGATCAGCTTCTATTGTAGATTCATATTACTCTTGTAAAACACATGAAATGTAAAACATCATTTTAATAGAAATATAATGTCGAGTTCTGCTTCCACTTGTGTTAAGCTTGACTTATCTTGAGCATTTCTCTAATGAATGCGTGAATGTTTCTTAGTATAATTTTTTGACTATAATCTTCTCTTGGGAATGCTTTTGTGAAATTTATTTCATATTCTGTGAATATGGCCCAGCATTCAATGACGATCTTAACTATACAAAGGGGATGATCTTAATTGCCTTGTTAAAATGTTTCGATTTTTGCAGCACATGTACTTTGATTTTCGAGTAGCTTTTAATCAGCTATAATCTGTGCTTGTTGAGGTTATAGATGTAATGAAGGAGCTTCCCGAACTCTTACTTGTACCTTCAACTCTAATCTCTTGTCAAAGATCATGATGTGGGATTCTTGATCGTGCTGAACAACTAGTTTTCATGGCACCAAGTATTTTAACATATCTATCTTGACTACTTGGGATATGGGATCAAGCTTCTAGTCAATATTTACAAGCAAGAACAAGTGATGCTTTCCAGATATTGGAAAATGCCCACTTAATTGCTTGATATCATGGTCCTTAGGTAAAAAGGAATAGAGAACATGTCTTTGTTCTCCTTTGTTGTGACTCAGTGTTACATACATATACATATACATATACGTATACATATACATATACATATACATATACATATACATATACATATACGTATACATATACATATACATATACATATACATATACATATACATATACATATACATATACATATACATGTATGTATACATATACATATACATATACATATACATATACATATACATATACATATACATATACATATACATATACATATACATATACATATGATGGGGGAAGTATCTCAACCCCTATGCAACGACAAAGCGTGAATGACCTCTACAACTATCCTTCTTTGACCTCTGCACACCAAAAATGCTCTTTCTCAGAGCTTATGCAGAGAACTCTAGTGAGCTTTTGTAGACCTGTAGTAGACACCAAGGGCTTTCCAAAAAAAACAAATTTCACTTCAAATGGATGCTTACACAAAGAGAAGCAATGTCTAAAACATGAGCTCGTTGAATGCTCACAACTGCTAGTCAAATAGAAACCTCACTTCAGTCCAGCAAGCTTTTCTCAGAGAATATACAGAGACTGAATCTCAAAATTGGGTCAACGTTAGATAGCTCTACCCAATCACATGAAAATCATAGAAAATGGATAAATAGAGAAGGAGAACCAACCCTTACAACAGAGAGAAAAATATTTCCAACAAAGCCTACACTCAGAGAGAGATATCAATCACACAACTTCACTAAAATGAATGTTGCTCCCATATTACTCAAAGAATGCTCCAGAGAATTGTTGATCATAATATAGACTCTAATAGGTATCCAATGAGACAAGAATTACATTAATCAGATATAATATGAAAGAGAACCAATGCCAACAACTCAGGGGTAGAGAGTTGCAACATTGTCTGCACACACACATAGTTATGCCTACTAAAAGAAAACAAACAAGCAAGCAAGGGGCTAGCTTAAGCAAGGGGCTTTCTTATCATAACTCCAGCACTTAGTGCTCACTTTACATGAGTAACAAAGATTTCTGGAGTGTAAGGCTCTTAAGCCCAAGGAAAAGATGATTGTGAAAGCCTTTATTTTGTTCAAACCCCTCGGAATCGGTCCAATTAGATTACCTAGAGCCCACAATTATCTCACAATGGATTCTTCCTATGTCTACGCACTAGCGCATATGTTCCCGGCAAACACACCAAAATGATAGGGTCTTAAGCCCAAGGAGAAGATACATATATACACTTGTATTTCACCCCAAATTCCTCGAAATCGGTCCACTCGCCCTCCTCAAATGCAAATCAATACTCTCATGAGCGCACTTTCTCCTCACTCACACTTTCTTGTTCCACTTGCTCTATTTCTCTTCCTCTCTTTAGTTCGCTCTTCCTGTTCCCACCTTTCACCCACACACACTCTTCAATATTTCTCCCTTGCACACACCTTAACACTCACTCTCTTCCTTTCTTTCTTTCTCACACACCAACTTCCTCTCCTTCTCATACACTCTTCCCTTCCTTTTCCTCCTTCACTTTCTCTTCCCCACTCCCTTCCTATCTCTCTTACACACCCTCTCTTCCCTCTTACCTTCTCTTTCTTCACTTCCGTGATCTGCGCAATCGGATGCGCGTTGTTATATGTAAGTTTCCATAACGACATTATCTAATGAAGATTTTTCAGCATTAGAGTGACACATTTAATGGTTTCAATAAAGTTATGCACAAAGCATCTCCTAATGGCTTCATTCGGCAAGTATAGCAGCCATAACCAATTCCTGCCTGATTCAAGAAATTAACTCTGTGCAGAGAAACAAATCTTGGAACCTCCTTCAGTATAGGGGCGCATTAGTCGCAATGATGCTTGGAATCATTTTCTGCCACACTCGAACAACATTGGTGGCCAATGGTGTCATAGACAATTAGAACTTCTTGAGCTACAAGTTCAGCGAGGTGCCTTCGATTTCATCTAAAAATGGAAGTTCAAATCTTGTCAAATTCTTGACTGTGAAGAGGCCGATACTATAGGAAGATTCGATGATGACCGCAATGAATGCAGTGATAGAAACATGGACACTAAAGACTCTGAAGAAGCGAAGGTAGAGTTGAAAGAGCATTGGAATCAAAATTGTTCTTATACCAAACCATTTTTTGGCGTGTACAAGAATCGAGGACAGTGAGGCCTCCATTCGTTGTGTAAGCTTGTCAAACTATCATGTAGATAAACTAAAGCATGAAGAGCTCGATGAGAAGGAAGACGACGCATGCAAACATGTCGCTAACTTGGAAGAGATGAATGCAGACAGGTCGCTAACTTGAGTGGTTGATTGCAATGGAAGTTGTTGGGCACAGAGTTACCTGAATGTCACCATACGGTAGTATTCGAGAGAATATTCAGGTATGCCAATCGCAGCATGACTTGCTTCGTGGTTGCAAATGCCTATATCGATCGACTTGTTCAACTCGAGCCTGCTCTGCATATTGCATTCTCAAATGTCCGCCTCCTTCTGCTCTCAACGCACAGGAGCTCTTTCCTTCCTTTGATGATCAGCGGGCTCCTTCAAGGAATCCCATCCCCCCCAGGAGTGAGAGCCAGCTCCCCGTTCTTCTCTTCTACTGCCCCCAAAAGAGAGGACGCTCTCCAGATTCAAGCGATGTGCAAGCGTACCATATGTGCCTGACGAACCATGCACCGAGCTGCCTCCCCTATCCTCCTCCTCTCTCTGTACCTACGTGCTCAACAACACAGCACACTAGTGATGTTATGAACAGATGGACCTCATTGAGCTAAGCCTGCGAGCAGGAGCAAACAAGCAACAACGCAAACGCTCTTATCATCGACAAAAACAAGCCTATCAGCGCAGAAACTGGAAAGATCCCTCCGTAGAAAGACTGCCCCCCCCCCTTCAATGCCTGCGCCTTGAGCCATAGTCTCAATGGACCTCTTGCTTGCCTTCTCTCGGCGTACTATCCATATGTCTCCTGTGTCAGACCCCATTGACCAGCTTCCTTGCCTGCGCCCGAAAAAAGAGCTCGAGGACAAAACAGAGAAACAGAAAAAAGAAAAAACTGTCACCCCTTTTCTGTTTCTCTTGTCAGAGGAAAAAACGGACCTGCTGAAAACATGAATGCACACAGAGGGTGCACTCTCAAAGTCCACTTGTAAGAGGAAGATTTTGAAGTTCAATTCTGCAAGAGCTACATCATTTGTAGAAGGATCTGTCGCACATATTCTAGCAACTGCATCAAATAGGCAAATGCCAAGTACTTCGGCTTCCGCACCATGTAAAGTTTCCACGTAGACAAAAATGCCTCAAGGCAATGGAATTCTGCCCTCGTCATATCTGAACATAAAACCCTGAAGTTTGAATGATGCTTCACTGCGAGAACCTCAGCTGAGACCACTGGCAGGAATTCAGAAGCAAGATCGCGAAATAACATTGCAATGCAGAGGCCATGGAGAAAATAAGGCTGGCAATATTGCAAAAATAGACGGCTCCACAATCCAGATTTTTGAGAGTAGCAGTCGAAGCTTCTGCTATGTTGGAAACCTGGGAGCTTTGTGTTACCATCCCATCTTGCCATTGATATCCGCTCACTCTCTATTTCTCTATACTTCTTCCCATAGAGAGAAAGTCCCACCCCCCAATACAATAGGAGGGATTCCCCCTGTTTGCACACCTCGAGAATCCATCGAAGAAGAAGAAGAACCCACCTTTAGCAGACCCATATACATGCCACATAGAACCAGCAACCGTGGAATTGTTCTGATGACCTTCAAAATCTTGTTGTGCTGAAACATTTCCACAGGAATATTGAGGGGCAAATCCTGACAATCTACCACTCGATCTCCTCATGCTTATCCATAAGAAACACCCTTGATTTCTAATTGAACTTTGATAGAAAAAGTGCTTTACAGCGAGATGATCTTTCCAGTCATTTGTGATTCCCTTGTCGAATGCTGCATACTCGTCCTTAGTAACCTGCTCTGGGTTACACATCCATATTCACTTCTGCTTGTTAACAATGGGCCACTCATGAAAAACCTCCTTGCTCCTCCATGCTCAATCCCTTTTTTCCACATTCCTCCAATCAATATCTCCACATACTTCTCGTCAATCATCAAATTCATTCTTCAAGTACCTGAAATCAAACAAATTCCCCGGCCAAATACAAACGTATTAGTGCATAAAAACCAACCCTTTTCGGAGCTAACATACTCCCCTCTTCTTATTTGTGAAGTCGTCCTCGACGAGCCACTATTGCTGCGATAAAATCCAAACAACCATGAACATGTCAATTTCCAATTGGTTCACATACCTTTTCATCGAGCCGCCACTCCCACTGAACCTGCACTCATCGAAGCTATTAGTGCTCAAAAAATCACTCATGAATACATACAAATCAATCACTTCCAAAATGATCCAGGAACATGCACATATATGCAATTCCATTTCAGCCATGCATCAATTTGCTCATACATTCCATCATGAAAATGGTCTCAACCAAAATAACACATGCACACCTTTCCATGTTTTACACATGCAACTACCATTGCGGAAAACAGAAAAGAAAATACCGAAATAAACAACAATAACTGAAATGAATTCAACAGGAGATGCTACATACCCAAAATGCATACCCCATTATTGCACCTACTATTCGCTATGTACACATAGTCCATGACTAGATGTTCCCAAAGAATCCCCATCGTCGTCCTACAGAAACCATCGAGACTCAAGTACAAGTCAAGACCTACATAAAACCCTGGAGTATCCCGCACTGTAGAAAACCCTCGGATAGAGCACACAAGTTATAAAGCAAGACCGTTGCATTACCTCGCTAAAGCCTCATCCATAAGTACATATAGAGTCTCCATGCCTTCAAGAATGTTGATTCAAAGTAAGCTGATCTGTCGCAAGCCAACACATACCAATCACACAAGCAAATAACGTTCCCTTCCAGGCGATCATCGCCCTCTCCTCTCTCTCTCTCCCCCTCAGGAGTGGGGAATAACTTCATATGAAAATTTTATTTTAATCACACGTTGGCCTACATTGTCACTGGATGCGATTTGTGGACCTGACCACCTGATCAGGTTGATTCCACCCATCTACCAATGCAATGCAGCGCACAACACACAAACACACAATGATAACACATCATATATATCAGCTAGCCCATAACGAAGCTGGATACGGCTCGTGGTCGTGACTACCCAGCCACGATGGCTCCACCTACCTACCAACCCGTTATGGCGGGTAGCTAAGACACAAACATATACCTCCCAAGCCTATGGCGAAACTAGCTGCGGCTCGTGGTCCTAACCACCCGGCCAGGATAAATCCACCCACCTACTAGCCCACCATAGCGCATTGGTACGATCACAACAACACAATATTTTTTCTTTTCTTTTCTTTTCTTTCTTTTCATAGTTAATTAGTTCACCCAAGTCCTGAGAATTAGGGAGAGGAAGAAAGGGACTTTTCCCACTGTTCCCACACATACATGCAAACATATACACACTAGCCTTTGACAGATCAACCACCTCTTCACTTCATTCTCTCAATTACAGACACTACATATGTATTCATCGAGTTGACTTTTCACTAGGTAACTACAGCCAGCTATGCCTTAGTCCCTCGTATACCTATCCTTAGATGTCCTAGAATGTGAGTCTCCGTGATGTCTCATGTAGTCTCACATCGTACTCGCATCCCGACAACTTCCCTAGGGCGAGTCAGGCTCAACTTCAGGAGCTCCGTCATCTCTTCCTATCGTTAGCACATCTGCCCAAGCCCACGTGATATCGTTTTCCTCGTTAGGCATTTCCCTAGAAGGATCAAAATAGTAATATCGATCTCCCGCCCATCCTACATGTCGAGTTAGGTATTCCTCAAAACACTCAATGTAAAATGCAACACCCAAACCCTGGTTTATAAAGCATACCAGCCAATGCGCTTCCTCAACATCGTATTCCGTCTCAAAGTCGTCGACATCTATGTCCATACGGGCGAATGTTTGGTCCGAGAAATATATCCTTAACTCGTACAAGTAGAGTTGCGTTATTTGATCTGCCATTTTGTTACTTAGCTCCTAACAGTCTCTGAATAACACAAAAAATATTAGAAGTCCAAAATTCTTGAGCTAGCAAGGAAGAATATTTATGACACACACATCATAGCTTACATATGCGCATATATATATATAATACTATACCTATATGTACAAGGAGTCTACTTCGTCATTTCATTTGGATCTCGTCTGGCTTCTCCCGTCCTAATATCACTTGAAATATGGTTTAACTCGAAGCGCGTTAACCTTCACGGGAGCATATTCTTCTCCTAAATCTTGAATTTGCATGGAACCATTGGAATTGAGTTCCACCACCTTAAACGGTCCTGCCCATCTTGTCTGTAACTTTCCCGGGAATTTATAATATTTACTATCATAAACTAGCACCAAATCCCCTTCTTGAATCACATAGGTTTTGAGATTCTTGTCATGCCTCTCCTTACGTCTCTTCTGAATAGCTTCCAAACTTTGTTGTGCGATGAGTCTCTTTTCTTCAAGCTTGACCAGTTGTATGTACCTCTCCTTTAATGACTCTTCCTCGCCCAACCTGGCTTCGATGGCCACTCTTAATGTCGGAACTTCTTTTTCGATGGGGAAGATGGCTTCCTCGCCATATACTAGGGAGAACGGAGTGCTCTTTGTCGTCACTCGGTAGGATGTTCGATATGCCCACAAGGCTTCCAAAAGTCTCTCATCCTAGTCTCTCCTATGCACAGCTACTGTCTTTGTTAGAATCTGTTCAAGAATTTTGTTGGTGACCTCCACTTGTCCATTTGCCCTTGGATAATATGGAGTGCTTTTGCTATGTTTGATCTTATATAATTCCATTAATTCTTCGATCAGTTCGTTGACAAAATGTGTTCCTCTATCACTTACTATTTCCAACGGGCATCCGAATCGAGTGATAATTTGTTCGTACAAAAATTTAGCTACATCAACAGCTCGATCAGTCTTCAGAGCTTTGGCTTCTACCCACTTGGTAACATAGCCAGTACAGACCAAGATATACCTATTAGATCTTCGTCGTGAGGGAGGATCAATAGGCCCCACAAAATCAATTCCCCATTTCTCAAACGGCTTAAGAGCGAGTACCGGCGTGAGAGGAGCAGCATGTGCTAATGTGGGGTTGCCCATTCGTTGGCATTTGTCGCATTTCTTACAGTATGTGTGCGAGTCTTTGAACAATGTTGGCCACCAATACCCAGCCAATAAAATCTTTCTTGCCGTCAGTTCACCAGCAAAATGCCCACCGCAGGGTTCGTCATGCAAAGCCCTCAACACTAGGTTTGCTTCTTCTTCCTCGAGACACCTCCGATAAATGCTCTCATGAACAAAATATCGATAGAGTTGCCCCCCAATGATGCTATGGTGCTTCGCCAATGCTAGCAGTTTTTGCTTCTCTCTCTTGCTTGCTCCTGGCGGATATTTAGTAGTGCACAAGAAATTCACCAAGTCGGCATACCAAGGTACTTTCGCATCAACCTGGAATAGATGTCCATCAGGAGCATCGTCGGGCACACCAGAGATTGGCTCCTCATTAACAATTCGAGATAAATGGTCAGCCAATATATGTGCTTTGCCTGGTCTGGTCACTACTGTGAACTGAAATTCTTGGAGAAGTAGCATCCACCTCATCAATCGCCCTGATAGTTCGGGTTTATTAATGATGTACTTAAGGGCTTCATGATCCACATAAAACGTGAAATGCTTTCCCATCAAGTAATGCCGATACTTGTTCACCGCAAAGATCATCGAGAGGCATTCCTTTTCTGTAGTCGTGTAGTTCCTCTTAGTGCTATTCAAATTGCGACTTGCGTAATAATTAGGATGATCCAACTTCTTTTCATCGGCTTGGCATAGTACTGCTCCAACCGCGGTATGAGAAGCGTCGGTATGCACATGGAATTCCTTCGTCCAGTCAGGTGCTACCAAAATCGGTGCATTTATCAATCTCTCCCTGATCGAGTCGAATGCAACTTGACACTCTCCAGTCCATTGGTATTGTTGGTCTTTCCTCAAAAGATTCGTCAGTGGTGCCGCTATTGATGCAAAATTTAATATAAAACGTCGATAATAATTCGCATGGCCCAAGAATCCTCTGAGTTGCCGCAAGTTTTGCGGAGGTGGAAGTTGTCCAATTTTTTCCACTTTATCCTCGTCAACCGCGATCCCTTTTTCGGAAATAACATGTCCCAAAAGCAATCCTCTTCGTACTCCAAATGTACACTTTTCAGGATTTAATGCGATGCCTTTTTCAATGCTTCTTCTTAAAATCGCTTCGATCCTCTCCATCATGTTTTCATCGTCGCCTCTGATCGCGAAGTCATCGAGAAATATCTCCATCCAATCCTGCAAGTAGTCTTGATATGCAGCTATCATTGCTCTCTGGAATGTGACCGGTGCATTGCATAATCCAAATGGCATCACACGATATGCGTACGTACCCCATTCTGTCGTGAAAGTAGTTTTTGATTGATCCTCTTCATGGATTTGGATCTGGTTGTATCCACTGAAACCATCCAAAAATGAGTACAATTTATGGCTAGCCACTCTGTCCAAGATTTGATCAGTAAACGGCAAGGGAAAGTGATCCTTCTTTGTGCGCTCGTTCAACTTTCGATAATCTATGCAAATACGGATTTTCTTATTTTTCTTCGGAACCACTACAATTGGTGATACCCACTCGCTGGATGCGATGGGATATATGAATCCTGCTTCCAATAATTTGGTCAATTCTAGCTTGATCAATTCCGAATAGACTGGATCCGTTCGCCTGAGTCGTTGACATATTGGTCGTGTGCCTTCTTCCAAGTCTATATAATGTTGGCAAATTCGGGGATCAATTCCTCTCAAATCACTGTATGACCATGCAAAAGCCTTGCTAAAATTTTTGAGTGTCATTTTAATACAATTTCGTACTCCATCTGGTAGCTCTGACCCTACGCTCAAGAACTTTTCTGGAAAAACTTCCCATTTTTCCAACTGAGCTTCTCGCGAATATTCCTTATTCCTCGATGACACTGTGATTGGAGTGTGCTCTCCGATCACGCGTGCATGGTTGGCCAGTAAATCATTGTTTTGTCCTTTTTCAACCGTACCCAATTTCTTTAGTTCAGCTTTTGCAATGGCTTCCGACGCTTTAGTCTTACTCTTCGCTTCTTTTTCCGATTCTCGACTTCTCTTTAGAATCTCTGCTTCCAGCATTCTGACTCTTTCTCTCAACTGTTGCACTTCCATTGTCGGAGCTAACTCCAGTTTCAACTCTTCTCTTGAAGCTCCCTTCTCCAGGGATTGAGTAGCTTTGGTTTTACTTGCGTCTATACTCAACATGTAGCACTCAAATTCACTTGTATGTGTCAACCATCCTAGCAACTCCTGATCGGAATCGTCGTTATAGAGCAATGGATTTTGATATTCTCCCATCTTCGTGTCTTGATTCTTAAAGAGCTGCAAGTTGAACCCGTCTTGAAGGAGATTCTTGTAGGTGTCCGTGTTCAAGGAAAACCTAGCTCGTGCAATCTCGTGCCTTGCTTTCTCCTTTTCTTTCTTTTCCATCTCATCGACTATTATTGTTTTCTTCTTGTTGCTTGAGGGTGGGGATACTTGTATTTGAATCCGATCAGACTTTGGCCCTATTGAAATAAAACCTGTGCGCCAGTCATGCACACACTCGGCTTGCACCAGCCATGGCCGTCCAAGTAGGATCGAGAAGGTAGCCTCTGAGGTCCTTGGTCTTACTATCAGATAATCAACTTTAAACTCTAAGCCGCCCACAACTGTACTTACATTCTTCAAAAGGCCCGCAGGCTTCACTTGTGTTTGATCTGCCATTCTCAAAGACATCGGCGTTTCGTCCATGTGGTTGAGGCCCAAAGCTTTCATCATGAACTCAGTCATAAGGTTGACTGCGGCTCCACTATCTAACTGAGCGCCGGGGACTGCATATCCTTTAATCTCGACCGTCACAGCTGGAGCATTCGAATCGATTTGCGTCGTAATGCTTTGAATGATCCCTTGGACATCTTTATCTTGTCTATTTTTATCTCGAGCTTTCCTCGGCTTCTTGATATATTCGTTGTAGAATTGTTTCCTATAGGCGGGTGAACATTTTAGCAATGTGCCAATATCCAGCGTGACTTCCGTGTCAGCGAGCAACTTTACAATATCTACTTCTTCCGAACTTTGTCTTTCCTTTCTAATCTTAGGAGCTTTCAATCTTTCAGGGAATGGTGCTATGCCTAGCACAAACTCCTTAGTCACTGGTGGAAGAATCTCAATTTCTTCCCCATCCTCAAGCTCTTGCTGCTCAGCAAATCCTTCAACTTGGTTTTCTACCTCTTCACGCTCAACGATCTTCTCTTGACTCCCTTCTTCACTTTCGCCTCCTGGATTCTTCTTCGAATACTCTTGAGTCCTTGTGACTACTGCCACAGTTGGATCTTTGTGTGGGTTCTTGGCCTCGTAAGCATCCACAAAGTGCATTGACGAGCTAGAGCCTTCTTGAGGGTTCGGTGTCTTGAACACTACTCCGATTGTAGGAATATGATCTTGAGCTCTCGTTGTGGAATGCATCTCAGTATCAACATAATTCGAGGACCCTACTGGTCCTTTTTCCTTGCCGGCGGCAGCTCTTCGTTTTGGACAATCTTCATCAAAGTGGCCCTCTCCACTACAGTACCTACATAGCGGGGTATAATCAATTGGCTTCTTTTCATTTGGACATCTAGATTGAGTATGGCCAAAGCCATGACATCTCCAGCACTGGATTGGACCATCTCTTCATTGATCACGTACGGCTCCTCTTGGATAGTCCCCTCCTTGACCCTGAGCACCATATCCATAAGTAGGTCTGTTTTCCCAACGAGATGTAGGTGGGACACTTTGAGCGGGCAATCCCGTGTAAGGTCTCTCTCTTGTATCTCCTGATTTCATGGTCCTCTCTTCGTAGGCTCTCTTGTTGTAACATCGGTCCTCCGTGTGATTTGTTCTTCCACAAAAAGTACAACGCATCCTAGGTGGTGATCTATCTGTGAATACTCTCGAGACTGTAGGGCATTCTGAAGCCAAATGGCCATAACCATGACACTTTCCACACCATGTGTTTGATCTAAACACTTGATTCGGGTTTGTAGTTACCTCTGGTTTTACTGTGTATGTTTCTTGGATTATTGTGGCAGCTTTTATAGCTTGTGTGACCAACTCTAATATTCGTTCTTCGGTTAGCGCAGGCTTAACCTCGCCTGGCGTGCTAGTGGCAGCTACAAAAGCTGGGGTCGTCAATGCGGGACTTTTCCTGGGCCGCCCATAGGCTCGTATAAGAGCTCCATCTTCCTTTGTTGGCATAATTGTACTTCCTCCCAAAGCCTCACTTGTTCCTTAGCATCCATTAAAGTCGCAGGTCTTGTCAGGCTGATATGCTGCTGTGCCGTAGGATCTCTCAATCCCGAAATGAACCTTCGTTTCAATGTCTCATCGTTCGGGGCATTTGCGCCCATCTTTCTTACCAACGTTTCCATTCTCTGAATGTAGTTATCGATGCTCTCATTGACTCCTTGTCGCAAGTAATCCATTTGTTGGGCCAATCTGTCTTGGAAGCCTTGTCGTCGAAACTTTGCCAAGAAGGCTTCCTTGAGCATTTGATAAGTTCCAAGCTCTTGTGGTGTCAGATTCCCATACCAATTGGCTGCCTCATCACGGAGAATAGCCAGAAAAATTCTCAACCTTTGATCCTGGTCAACTACGTCATTGGCCTCACAAGTAACCTCAAACAACTGGATAAAACTATCCGGATCTTCGTCCCAAGTACCTGAGAACTTGGTGAAGTCCCCCAAGTGAACCGAAATCCGCTGAGCCATTTCGAACAGAGGTGTGATATCAATATCACTTCAATCCCAAAAATTTAGCATCCGTGGCTTCAGGATCCCTCCTTCAAACTTCCGCACTTGATTCGCGACTCTCCTACGGGAGTACACGTTTTTGGCCGATTTCTTCGAACCAATCGAGGTCCACTCACCTGGCGGTTCCCACCTTCTCCTTTCTCTTTCAAGGGCTCTTCTCTGAGCGCGTTCCTCTCTTTGAGTTTGTGTTGCTCTTGACGATGAGCTCCCCTCGCTCATGTACTAGATCGTGGGTCCGCAAGCTCGGCCAACATGTGGCGCTAGGCGCACCTATGGCACTCTCTTATAGAGACGTGCCAAGCTAATTCCCGGAAAATGCACCAAAATGTAAGGCTCTTAAGCCCAAGGAAAAGATGATTGTGAAAGCCTTTATTTTGTTCAAACCCCTCGGAATCGGTCCAATTAGATTACCTAGAGCCCACAATTATCTCACAATGGATTCTTCCTATGTCTACGCACTAGCGCATATGTTCCCGGCAAACGCACCAAAATGATAGGGTCTTAAGCCCAAGGAGAAGATACATATATACACTTGTATTTCACCCCAAATTCCTCGAAATCGGTCCACTCGCCTTCCTCAAATGCAAATCAATACTCTCATGAGTGCACTTTCTCCTCACTCACACTTTCTTGTTCCACTTGCTCTATTTCTCTTCCTCTCTTTAGTTCGCTCTTCCTGTTCCCACCTTTCACCCACACACACTCTTCAATATTTCTCCCTTGCACACACCTTAACACTCACTCTCTTCCTTTCTTTCTTTCTCACACACCAACTTCCTCTCCTTCTCATACACTCTTCCCTTCCTTTTCCTCCTTCACTTTCTCTTCCCCACTCCCTTCCTATCTCTCTTACACACCCTCTCTTCCCTCTTACCTTCTCTTTCTTAACTTCCGTGATCTGCGCAATCGGATGTGCGTTGTTATATGTAAGTTTCCATAACGACATTATCTAATGAAGATTTTTCAGCATTAGAGTGACACATTTAATGGTTTCAATAAAGTTATGCACAAAGCATCTCCTAAAGGCTTCATTCGGCAAGTATAGCAGCCATAACCAATTCCTGCCTGATTCAAGAAATTAACTCTGTGCAGAGAAACAAATCTTGGAACCTCCTTCAGTATAGGGGCGCATTAGTCGCAATGATGCTTGGAATCATTTTCTGCCACACTCGAACAACATTGGTGGCCAATGGTGTCATAGACAATTAGAGCTTCTTGAGCTTCAAGTTCAGCGAGGTGCCTTCGATTTCATCTAAAAATGGAAGTTCAAATCTTGTCAAATTCTTGACTGTGAAAAGGCCGATACTATAGGAAGATTCGATGATGACCGCAATGAATGCAGTGATAGAAACATGGACACTAAAGACTCTAAAGAAGCGAAGGTAGAGTTGAAAGAGCATTGGAATCAAAGTTGTTCTTATACCAAACCATTTTTTGGCGTGTACAAGAATCGAGGACAGTGAGGCTCCATTCGTTGTGTAAGCTTGTCAAACTATCATGTAGATAAACTAAAGCATGAAGAGCTCGATGAGAAGGAAGACGACGCATGCAAACATGTCGCTAACTTGGAAGAGATGAATGCAGACAGGTCGCTAACTTGAGTGGTTGATTGCAATGGAAGTTGTTGGGTGCAGAGTTACCTGAATGTCACCATACAGTAGTATTCGAGAGAATATTCAGGTATGCCAATCGCAGCATGACTTGCTTCGTGGTTGCAAATGCCTATATCGATCGACTTGTTCAACTCGAGCCTGCTCTGCATATTGCATTCTCAAATGTCCGCCTCCTTCTGCTCTCAACGCACAGGAGCTCTTTCCTTCCTCTGATGATCAGCGGGCTCCTTCAAGGAATCCCATCCCCCCCAGGAGTGAGAGCCAGCTCCCCGTTCTTCTCTTCTACTGCCCCCAAAAGAGAGGACGCTCTCCAGATTCAAGCGATGTGCAAGCGTACCATATGTGCCTGACGAACCATGCACCGAGCTGCCTCCCCTATCCTCCTCCTCTCTCTGTACCTACGTGCTCAACAACACAGCACACTAGTGATGTTATGAACAGATGGACCTCATCGAGCTAAGCCTGCGAGCAGGAGCAAACAAGCAACAACGCAAACGCTCTTATCATCTACAAAAACAAGCCTATCAGCGCAAAAACTGGAAAGATCCCTCCATAGAAAGACTGCCCCCCCCCCTTCAATGCCTGCCCGTTGAGCCATAGTCTCAATGGACCTCCTGCTTGCCTTCTCTCGGCGTACTATCCATATGTCTCCTGTGTCAGACCCCATTGACCAGCTTCCTTGCCTGCGCCCAAAAAAAGAGCTCGAGGACAAAACAAAGAAATGGAAAACAGAAAAAATTGTCGCCCCTTTTCTGTTTCTCTTGTCAGAGGAAAAAACGGACCTGCAGAAAACATGAATGCACACAGAGGGTGCACTCTCAAAGTCCACTTGTAAGAGGAAGATTTTGAAGTTCAATTCTGCATGAGCTACATCATTTGTAGAAGGATCTGTTGCACATATTCTAGCAACTGCATCAAATAGGCAAATGCCAAGTACTTCGGCTTCCGCACCATGTAAAGTTTCCACGTAGACAAAAATGCCTCAAGGCAATGGAATTCTGCCCTCGTCATATCTGAACATAAAACCCTGAAGTTTGAATGATGCTTCACTGCGAGAACCTCAGCTGAGACCACTGGCAGGAATTCAGAAGCAAGATCGCGAAATAACATTGCAATGCAGAGGCCATGGAGAAAATAAGGCTGGCAATATTGCAAAAATAGACGGCTCCACAATCCAGATTTTTGAGAGTAGCAGTCGAAGCTTCTGCTATGTTGGAAACCTGGGAGCTTTGTGTTACCATCCCATCTTGCCATTGATATCCGCTCACTCTCTATTTCTCTATACTTCTTCCCATAGAGAGAAAGTCCCACCCCCCAATACAATAGGAGGGATTCCCCCAATTTGCACACCTCGAGAATCCATCGAAGAAGAAGAAGAACCCACCTTTAGCAGACCCATATACATGCCACATAGAACCAGCAACCGTGGAATTGTTCTGATGACCTTCAAAATCTTGTTGTGCTGAAACATTTCCACAGGAATATTGAGGGGCAAATCCTGACAATCTACCACTCGATCTCCTCATGCTTATCCATAAGAAACACCCTTGATTTCTAATTGAACTTCGATAGAAAAAGTGCTTTACAGCGAGATGATCTTTCCAGTCATTTGTGATTCCCTTGTCGAATGCTGCATACTCGTCCTTAGTAACCTGCTCTGGGTTACACATCCATATTCACTTCTGCTTGTTAACAATGGGCCACTCATGAAAAACCTCCTTGCTCCTCCATGCTCAATCCCTTTTTTCCACATCCCTGCAATCAATATCTCCACATACTTCTCGTCAATCATCAAATTCATTCTTCAAGTACCTGAAATCAAACAAATTCCCCTGCAATACAAACGTATTAGTGCATAAAAACCAACCCTTTTCGGAGCTAACATGGAGTATTTGACCAAATGTGGTTACAATCAATGCAAGGCGAATCCATCTCTCTTCATCAAACAAAGAGGAGAACGTGTAGTCTACATATGTGAGTATGTAGATGATTTTATCATTATAGATAATGACACAAAAGGCATTGAAGATATCAAGGCAAATATTTTATAAAGGATTTTAGGATCTCTGATCTTGGAGATCTTGAAGAACGCATTATGCTCATACAAAGGAAGTATATTCAAGACCTACTTGAGAGGTTTGGGATGCCACATTGCAACCCTTTTTCAAATCCCATGGAAGCTAATTTAAATCTAAGATCCATTGATGGAGAAACATTAGAGGATGTAACTTTGTATCGATCTCTTGTAGGCTCTTTCAACTATGCCACAATGACTAGGCCCAACATAGCATATGGAGTTTTAGTGTTATCATAGTTTATGCATAGTCCAAGGACTACACACTTGCAAGCTACAAGATGGACGTTATGATATCTCAAGGATACTATAAATGAAGGATTTTTCTAATCATTTGATGATAATATGTAGGTCAAAGCTTACTCCGATGCAGATATAGAAGGAGTACAAGTGGTTACCTAGTCATTCTAGGTAGCAAGATCATCTCATGGATTTCAAAGAAGCAAACCAGAGTGGCATTATCTTCCAATGAGGCTGAGTATAGAGCTTTGGCTCAAGTCACATGTGAGCTAATATGGATTAAGAAGCTAATATGAAGCTAAATTTGCTAGTTGACACATATCCAATCTTTTCTAACAATATGAGTAGCTTTCATCTAGCATCTAATCTTGTCTCTCATGCTAGAACCAAGCATATTGAAGTGCACTATCACTTTATAAAGGAAAAGATGATATCCAAGGAATTTTCATTACACCATATAGGTACTAAGTACCAAGTTGCTGACATGTTTACAAAGTCTTTAGATGGAATGAAGATTTCAAAGCTCAAGAAATGCATCAACATCAAGGACCTTGGATGAAGATGAAGATTTGCAGCTTGAGGGGGAGTGTTAAAAGTCAATCTCATGAAAAAAATTCATGGGAAATTGTATCGCGGCATTTCCCCCTCTCTCTCTTTCTCGCAACCCCCTCCAACCCCACCATTCCCTCCTCTTTTCCCCCACCACCCCCCGCGGCCCCCATCATCGCCACGACCCCCTCCAGCTCCACCAGCCCTCCTCTTTTCCCCCACCACCCCCGCGGCCCTCACCATCACCACGACCCCCTCCAACTCCACCAGCCCTCCTCTTTTCCCCCACCACCCCCGCGGCCCCCACCATTATCACGACCCCTTCCAACCCCACCGTCCCCTCCTCTTTTCCCTTACCACCCCTGCGGCCCCCACCATCACCACGACCCCCTCCAACCTCCACAGCCCTCCACCACTCCACGACCCCCCACACAACTCCACACCCCCCCATAGCCCTCCACAAACTCCACAAACCCCACACAACTCCACACCCCTCCAAGCCCTCCACAAACTCCACAAATCCCACACAACTCCACACCCCCCCACAGCCCTCCACAAACTCCACAAACCCCACACAACTCCACACCCCTCCACAGCCCTCCACCACTCCACGATCACCCACACAACTCCACACCCCCCCACAGCCCTCCACAAACCCCACACAACTCCACACCCCCCCACAGCCCTCCACAAACTCCACAAACCCCACACAACTCCACACCCCTCCACAACCCTCCACCACTCCACGACCCCCCACAAACCCCACACCCCTCCACAAACTCCACAAACCCCACACAAGTCCACACCCCTCCATAGCCCTCCACCACTCCACAAACCCCACACAACTCCACACCCCTCCATAGCCCTCCACAAACCCCACACAACTCCACACCCCCCACAGCCCTCCACAAACTCCACAAACCCCACACAACTCCACACCTCTCCACAGCCCTCCACCACTCCACGACCCCCCACAAACCCCACACCCCTCCACAAACTCCACAAACCCCACACAACTCCACACCCCTCCACCACTCCACGACCCCTCACACAACTCCACACCCCCCCACAACCCTCCACAAACTCCACAAACCCCACACAACTCCACACCCCCCCACAACCCTCCACAAACCCCACACAACTCCACACCCCTCCACAGCCCTCCACCACTCCATGACCCCCCACAAACCCCACACCCCTCCACAACCCCCCCACAAACCCCACAAACCCCACAAATCCCACAATTTCCCACGACCTCCCACAAAGTTCTCATGCAATTTTTTATGGATATTTGGAGGATCATTTTTTATCCAAACCCTATAGTGTTATATATCGTTGGAAAGCTCTCGACAAGTACTTTCCAATGGTGCAATGATAAATTTGAGATCTTGGATCAATTTTTTACAACACCCCAAAAACCCTCACAACTCCCCACAACTCACCCCCTATTCCCACCCACAACCTCCCACACCCCCCGTAGTCTCCCTCAACTCCCCACAACTCACCTCCCATACCGCCCACTTAATATGAAGGATCAAAAGCTACTATAAAAATTAGGTGAAGGATGTGCTTCTCAGGGTCATTCAAACATCACGGGCGGCACAAAATGAGGATCTCAGCTTGCATACAAAAGTGACAGTAAAAGTGTAAGTGGTAGAAGTGAATTGTGTTCATTTGGGATACATTCAGATACACACATATACTTACATGTGTACAGGGGTCCTCTCTTCGCACTCTGTGGTTACAAGCCTACTGTAGGAAGTCACTCTGTGGTGTGGATACAGAGCGTGGGCTTCCCAGTGGAGGGCTAATAGCACTATAGTGTGAAGAGAGTGGTCTGGCCTTGTCTTTCAGTGTGAGTCAGTGGTATTTTTATGCTCTTTTCCTTAGAGCAATTCTTCAGAATTCGTATTGATCAGGGCTAATCTGCATCTAGCTGTGTTCATTTTATGGATTGGACGAATCTCTTGTAATGAATGTGTTTAGTTCTTGAGTGGCATGCTAGCCCAGAGCATCAACTTTAGAGCATTTCTCTTGCCTATGTTGTAATCATCCGTTCGAACTAAGGAGTGATTGGTCTTCCTTCATTGTCAGTTGTCATTAATATTTTCTTGAGTATTCACAACTGTGTGCAATCATTGATATCTACTTGCTCACAGAAGTGTTAAAGGGTATATTTCCCTAAGGAGAACCTCCCTTGAGTAGGTGAAGTACTGGAGTGCTTGTTGCATGCTCCTGTTAAAAGTAGATACCCCAGTACCTCCTCTACAATTTGGCACGCCCGGTGGGACACTTGCATTTCTATGAGAGGCACTGAGGATAGTAAATAGTCCTCTTTTTCAGTATTTTTGCCCTATTGCATTTGCAAGTAGGTACATGACCCATACGCGAGCAGATAAGGAGCCTCTTCGTATACGAAGGAGCCTTAACAAGTCAGCGATATCTTCAACTACTGAACCTATCTCCCCTCTATCAAAGGAGAAGCATAGTAGAACATTAGACTTCTCCTCAGATACGTCAGAAGAAACACCAGTGCAAATGGAGGATCTCTCTCATTTACTCTCTAGACTCAATATTAAGTTCCCTACCTTCAAGGGACAAGCTTATGAGGATGCTGATGATCATGTGAGGAGGTTCATCTCCTTATGCCATGGACGAGGTCTGCAGAATAGAGAGGATGCAATGCTGGTACTCTTCCCATCCACATTGGAAGGCCTTGGTGACAAATGGTACAGTCAATATGCAGATGGCCATTTTGCTACATGGGAGGCTTTGAAGACGGCATTCTCAAAGGCATTTCGACCTAGTGACTCCTCAGAAAGAGCTCTAGACCAGCTCGAGAATCTAAGGCTAAGATGAGGTGAATCCTTTCATGAACTTCACACTAGAACAAAAGCACTTGTTGCACGTCTGCCACATGCTCCAAGTGACTTCTTGGTTAAAAAATGGATAGAAAAAGCTCTGCCAAGGTCATCTCAGCAGAAGCTACGTGAGTCTCTTAGATTGGATGCAACCCTCAATGATTTTGTTGCAGCAGCATCACGCATTGAAGAAGCTATGAAACATTTTGAAGGGGATACACAATCAAATTATGCTGCAGAACTAGACCCTATTGGGCAACTGAGGAAGGAACTGGAGGCATTGAGAATGCAACAAAATCAACAAGAAGAGAAGGTCTTGCCACCACTCGGTCGCACTGATGATGAAGTTGCCCAACTTCGCCGTGAGTTAGAAGATTTGCGGACCACTCAGGATATAAGAAGGCAGATTTGGTGCACAATTTGTAACAACAATGGGCATTCCCATGCTAAGTGCTAACAAGGTAAGTTGTCAATTTTGTGGAAAGGATGGCCATGAAGCTAGAGACTGTTACTACCTCAAGGGTACACAGCAACGAGGTAACTCTCAAGCTTTGGGTTCATATTATGCTAGTACTTCAAATGCACCTAATAGAGAGGAGAACAGACCAACGAAGCCGAGATATAATAGGCCTTTGATGTGCTACCATTGTGGTGAGTATGGCCATATGCAAAACAGGTGTTCCCTTCCAGAAGATGCACCTCCTTGTCAACATTGTCCCGAGGCTAAGGATCACTACACCAAAGATTGCCCAAGAAGCCGTCTTGCTCTAATCCACATGATTGCAGTCTCTCCACAAGAAGAAGGTAGGACCACTCAGTCTTATGCTATTTCATCTTCTTCAATGCCCATGATGACTAGAGCTAGACAAGCGGCAGCAACCCATAGAGAGGAACAAGAGGGTGTCCAGGATAAAGAAGAGGAAAAGAAGGCTGGGTGGAAGGGCCAAGCAGAAATCGAAGGAGCTTATGAAAGGATGGCTACTTCTCTAAGGGACCAACCAACAAGTCTGCAAGAAGACACTCATGAGGTAAACATTGAACAGATCTTGAAAGGTATTCATCACAAGGTTAGTCTGTACGAACTTATAAGGATGGATTGAAAAATAAGAAGTGACTTATTGAAGATTATACACTCTGCTCACTTGATCCAATCACCCAGTATAGATGGTTTCATGGTTTATTTTCCCCCTGCACCCTTGGCAGACTACCAAAGCTCAAGATTATCTGTTTGTATAAAGGATGAAGCTCTCGCAGGTGTGATCATAGATGGAGGCTCTGGTATCAATTTGATGCCAGATTTCACAATGAAGAAACTGAATTTGAACCCCACCAAGATGGCACCATTCACAGTTACACTAGCATATCAACATCGGGTTGCGGCTCTTGGCATTATTCAAAAGATACTGATGATAGTACAGGGTTGCCACTTTGTTCTAGATTTTGTTGTTATTGCACTTCCACAGGAGACTTCTTACCCTTTACTCTTGGGGAGACCTTGGCTGAGGCAAGCAAAAGCTTTGCAAGATTGGGGGAAAAACAAACTATGGATTTAGCCAACCGCAATTACATTTGGAAGAAGGATTCGACTCAGGGAAAACTACTGGGTATACTGTGGATACTCAGGTAATGTCCTCTCTACCCCAAGAAGAAGATACATTATTGAATTGGATGATGGAAAGTGCAGAGTGTTGCACGGTGGAAATCAGTGAAATAGAAGAAGTTACGGATCAAGGAGTTGCAGGAAAAGGCCATGAAGATCACAAGGAGTTGGAGAATGAGAGTTTGCAGGAGAATACAAACTTTGAAGAGGCAAAAAATATAGAAGTACCCGGGATGGAAAGTTATGAGCCTGAGTGCAGAGAAGATCTTCCTTTTACGGATATACCTCAAGGATGGACCAGAGAACATATTGCAGAATATAAGTTAAAGCCCACTCCTGCATACAGTGGAGATAATTTCTCAAACAAGACTAGTCCTGAAACACTGGTTTAAGAAATAAATCTAGGGGATGAAGAGAACCCTCAAGTAGTCCACTTGGCCTCCTGGCTATGGCATTATCCCCCTTTACTATAGAAGGTAACTTCTTTACTTTTTGCCTACAAAAATGTCTTTGCATGGTCCTACAAAGATCTAACAGGGATACCAGAGGAGCTTGGATTACATAGAATACCCTTAGTTGAGGGAGCCGCGCCTGCAAGAAGTAGGCCGTATCGACTCAATCCAAAATATGTAGAGGCGGTCAAGTTGGAAGTTACAAAACTAGAAGAAGCAGGTATAATTGTTCCAGTAGAACATTCCGGGTGGCTTTCTTCTATGGTTATTGTACCCAAGAAAAATAGTGGAAAAATAAGAGTTTGCGTTGATTTTCATGCCTTAAATAAAGTGACTGTTCAAGATGGATTTCCTTAGCCCTTTTCAGAGCAAGTACTTGAGGAAGTAGCCGGTCACACTTTGTATAGCTTCTTGGATGGTTTTAGTGGCAACAATCAGATAGTGATCCATCCTGATGATAGGGGCAAAACAGCCTTTGTTACTCCATGGGGCACTTATGTCTATACTCGCATGGCTTTTGGTTTGAAGAATGCACCAGCTTCATTTAATAGAACAATGTATCTGATATTGGGCAAGTGGTTAACAACCTTTCTCCGCATTTTCATGGATGACTTTTCATTGTTTTCAGGCACAGATAGAAGAGCAGCAGTTCAAGATTTCCATGATCATTTGGAAAATCTAAAGGAAATCTTTGAGCAATGTCTCAAAACAGGTTTGAAGTTAAATCCTGCTAAATGTCATTTTTTGTTCACCAAGGGCACTCTTCTTGGTCACATAGTATCTGCTGAAGGGATAACGGTTGACTCTGCAAAGGTTACTGCTATTCTATCCATGTCTATTCCACAAAGCCCAAAAGAAGTGCAAAGTTTTTTGGGCCATGTAGGATATCATAGAAGATTCATACAAATGTATTCAGAAATAGTTAAGCCCTTATCAAGGCTTACCAGTAAAAAGGTCCCTTTCTCATGGAGTGTTGAAGCTGAGAAAGCATTTTGTGAACTGAAAATGAGGTTATGTACTGCTCCACTTTTAAGTGTTCCTAACTGGTCATTAGAGTTTCATGTGCATACAGATGCTAGTCTTCATGTTGTTGGTGGAGTTCTAGCTCAACCATCATCACACAAGGTTGATAGACCTATCTCATATGCTAGCAGACTACTCACCCAAGCAGAAAGGAACTACAGTATGACCGAAAGGGAAGGCTTGGCTATTGTATTTGCTCTTCAAAATTTTCAGCATTACCTTCTCGGTGTACATTTTATAGCCATATCCGACCATCAGCCCTTGAAGTACTTGATAAACAAGCCTAGAGTAGCTGGAAGGATTTGGAAATGGTTAATCCTCTTTCAAGAATTCAACTTTGATATTCATATTAAGCTAGGAATAGAGCACTACATGGCAGATCAAGTGTCCAAGATTGCAATGAGCGAGAAGGCAACACGTATTAATGATGAACTGGTGGATAGTAATCTCTTCCTAGTAGCAACTTAGGCTGATTGGTATGATGGAATTCTCGATTTTCTTACTATTGGAAAACTCCCATAGCATTTGACACCTATAGAAAAAAGAAGATTACTCCTTAAAACCAAGGCATACTCACTCATAAATGGGAATTTATATAGATATTGTCAAGATGATATCTTGAGAAAGTGTGTTTATCTAGAGGAGGTGAATCTTTTGTTAAAAGCTGCACACAGTGAAGGGCATCTAAAGGGGGAAGAATTGGCTCATAGAATCATCCACAAGGGACTATGGTGGCCTCATATTTACAAGGATGCGATCAAGTTTGCTAAAGAATGCCACATTTGCCAGAGATGTGCTCCTACGCCAACCAAATTGAATTTCCAACCATTAGTCATATCTATAGGATGGCTCCCATTTGAATGATGGGGTCTTGATTTCATAGGACCAATTAGTCCAACTGGTCAACCTCGGGGTAAGAAGTATATTTTGATGGCCACATGTTATGCAACTAAATGGATAGAGGCTAAAGCTACTGTGGACTGCACGGCGTTAACAGTAGCTAAGTTCTTTTATAAACGTATTTTCTCAAGGTTTGGTTGCCCACTGGAAATCACTAGTGATAGGGGAACACATTTTGTAAATCAGCTGCTCCAATTTATATTTGACCGGTACAAGGTCTTCCATAAAAAATCTTGTGCCTACTATCCAAGGGCAAATGGGCAAGCAGAGAGCTCCAATACGATTTTGATCGGGTTGCTACACAAATTATCTTTTGATCATCAAAGCTTTTGGCCACAAGCATTGATCGGTGCAATTTGGGCTTTCAGAACTACAAGAAGGGGAACCACTGGTTAGAGTCCATTTCGCTTAGTATATGGAAAAGAGGCATTGGCCCCATTTGAATTCATTATCAAAGAGGAAATGGGAACCAAAACCATTGGAATTGAACCTCCCATTGAGAGATTGGTGGCATTAGAAGAATACAGAGAAGGAGCAATGCAAAAACTTCAGGTAACACAAGAAGAGCGCAAGAGACTGCATGACAGGTATCTGAGGTCTAATGAAGGTTAGGAAGGATCCATGGTTTTAGTGCATCAGGTCCCAGTAATTCCAACCAAACTGGCACCTAAATGGATAGGGCCTTACACGTTGGTAAAGGTATTACCTCATGGAGCAGTACATCTGGAGGATTTGCAGGGTAAGAGGATACCCCTGGTCAATATCTCCAGGGTGAAGAAGTACCTGAATTAAGGAAAATTGGAAGCATTTCATTCACCGTACCTACCGTATTTCATTCAGTGATTGCACTTTATTATTTAAAAAAAAAGTTTAAAAAAAATTAAAAAAAAGGGACCTGATCAATATCTCCAGGGTGAAGAATCACCTGAATTAAGTCAACGAGGAAGAACAAACTTCAATATCTTATTTTCAACTTCGGGAATTAAATCAAGACGGTGCAAAGACTTGATGTGGGGGTCTGTATCGCGGCATTTCCCTCTCTCTCTCTCTTTCCCGCAACCCCCTCCAACCCCACCATTCCCTCCTCTTTTCCCCCACCACCCCCGCGGCCCCCATCATTGCCACAACCCCCTCCAACTCCACCAGCCCTCCTCTTTTCCCCCACCACCCCCATGGCCCCCACCATCACCACGACCCCCTCCAACTCCACCAGCCCTCCTCTTTTCCCCCACCACCCCCGCGGCCCCCACCATCACCACGACCCCTTCCAACCCCAACCTCCCCTCCTCTTTTCCCCCACCACCCCCGCGGCCCACACCATCACCACGACCCCCTCCAACCTCCACAGCCCTCCACCACTCCACAACCCCCCACACAACTCCACACCCCCCCACAGCCCTCCACCACTCCACGACCTCCCACACACACCCCCCCACAGCCCTCCACAAACTCCACAAACCCCACACAACTCCACACCCCTCCACAACCCTCCACAAACTCCACAAACCCCACACAACTCCACACCCCCCACAGCCCTCCACAAACTCCACAAACCCCACACAACTCCACACCCCTCCACAACCCTCCACCACTCCACGACCCCCCACAAACCCACAACCCTCCACAAACTCCACAAACCCCACACAACTCCACACCCCTCCACAGCCCTCCACCACTCCACGACCCCCCACACAACTCCACACCCCCCCATAGCCCTCCACAAACCCCACACAACTCCGCACCCCCCCACAGCCCTCCACAAACTCCACAAACCCCACACAACTCCACAACCCTCCACAGCCCTCCACCACTCCACGACTCCCCACAAACCCCACACCCCTCCACAACCCCCCCACAAACCCGACAAATCCCACAATTTCCCACGACCTCCCACAAAGTTCTCATGCAATTTTTTATGGATATTTGGAGGATCATTTCTTATCCAAACCCTATAGTATTATATATCGTTGAAAGCTCTCGACGAGTACTTTCCAATGGTGCAATGATAAATTTGAGATCTTGGATCAATTTTCGACCACACCCCAAAACCCTCACAACTCCCCACTACTCACCCCCTATTCCCACCCACAACCTCCCACACCACCCGTAATCTCCCTCAACTCAACTCACCTCCCATACGGCCCACTTAATATGAAGGATCAAAAGCTACTACAAAGATTAGGTGAAGGATGTGCTTCTTAGGGTCATTCAAACATCGCGAGCGACACAAAATGAGGATCTCAGCTTGCATGCAAAAGTGACAGTAAAAGTGTAAGTGGTAGAAGTGAAAGTGGAGAAATGACTGTTGCCGCCAACCATTCATGACGACTGCCTATTTTTGAGGATCCAATCCAAGATTGGTGGCATATTTGATCTACCCCTCCAATTTTGGGCAATCAATCGGTGCATGATCAGTGGACGTGAGGAATCGGCAAGGCCCTCTTGGCCTATTGGAGCCTATAAAAGCAATGGATTTGTGTTCATTTGGGATACATTCAGATACACACATATACTTACATGTGTACAGGGGTCCTCTCTTCGCACTCTGTGGTTACAAGCCTACTATAGGAAGTCACTCTGTGGTGTGGATACAGAGCGTGGGCTTCCTAGTGGAGGGCTAATAGCACTATAGTGTGAAGAGAGTGGTCTGGCCTTGTCTTTCAGTGTGAGTCAGTGGTATTTTTATGCTCTTTTCCTTAGAGCAATTCTTCAAACTTTGTATTGATCAGGGCTAATCTTCATCTAGCTGTGTTCATTGTATGGATTGGACGAATCTCTTGTAATGAATGTGTTTAGTTCTGGAGTGGCATGCTAGCCCAGAGCATCAACTTTAGAGCATTTCTCTTGCCTATGTTGTAATCATCGGTTCGAACTAAGGAGTGATTGGTCTTCCTTCATTCTCAGTTGTCATTAATATTTTCTTGAGTATCCACAACTATGTGCAATCATTGATATCTGCCTGCTCACAAAAGTGTTAAAGGGTATATTTCCCTGGGGAGAACCTCCCTTGAGTAGGTGAAGTACTGGAGTGCTTGTTGCATGCTCCTGTTAAAAGTAGATACCCGAGTACCTCCTCTACAGAAATCAATCATGGAAATGTGGAGCAATCTAAGAAAGCCAAAAGCCACAAGCTTCCATCAAGAAAATCCAATCAACCACTCCCAAAGTCATCTCAACTAAGCCCTCCAATTTAGGAGGCTAATTTGGAAAGGTGGTTCCTAGATTTTAGGGGTCAACTTCTCACTATAAAAGTAGCATACATCTTGACTTATTTTGAGTCATCTTCTTTGAGATTTAGTTCATGTAGAGTGAGCAATAAGTTTTTGGGTTGTAATAAGCTATCCTTGCTTTCTTGTTTGTTTTCTTTGAGTAGGCATATCCATGTGTGTGCACAAGCAATGTTGCAACTCTCTACCCCTATGTTGTTAACATTGGTTCTCCCTCCTTATATATCCATTTGATGTAATTCTTGTCCCATTGGATAGATATTAGAGTCTATTTTAAGTTCAAAAATTCTCTTGATCATTCTCTTAGTTATTTGGGAGAAACTTTCATGTTTAGTGAACTTGGGTGATTGATATCTCACTTTGTCTGTATCCTCTGTTGGAATTACTTTTGTCTGTGTTGTAAGGATTAGGTGATAATGATCCCCTTGGGATTAAATAATCTAGGTAGTGAAACATGTGCTTAATCACCTAACAATGCTTGAAACTTGGGCAATGCATAAACCTACACATTTGAGAGACTGTAAACTAAACATCAGGCCGAGTTATGCATAATTCAATCAAGCATCCAACATCCTACAATAGAGAACAACAACAAATGCATTGATAACATCATGAAAACTCAATCCATAACCTATTTCTGGCAATAGATTTGTAATTTTCAAGGCCGAAATGCCGCAATTGTGTGTCGATGTCTTTTTTTGACACGAAATTCCCCCATTAACTTTGATAAATTCAATGCCCAAATAATGTTGCAAATGCCCCAAATCTCACATCTCAAAAGAGGCATGTAAATCAACCTTAAATTCAACAATATGCTATTAATTAGCACCACTAAGCAACATGTCACCAACATATACAACAATGATCAAAAGTACATCATTTGAAAAGCTAACATACAAGGTGATGTCAGTTGGACTTTTCTCAAAACCATATGCACGCAAATAGGCATGTATCTTTTCATTCCAAGCACATGGTACTTGCTTGAAACCATATAATTCCTATTTCACAATCCACACTTTCTTTTCATGCCCTTTTTTTGCAAAACCATGGGGCTAAGATACATACACTTCGTCATGTAAATCACCATTCTAGAATGTAGTTTTAATGTCCAAATGATGTACATTCCAGCCATGATTAGTTGCAAGTGCAAAAATGCCATGAATAGTGGTGATTTCGCATGTGGGAGAAAAGGTGTCATCAAAATCAATGCCTATCTCTTGAGAATAACCTTTTTCAATAAGACTAACCTTATACATGTCAATTATTCCATTAGACTTATGTTTCAGCTTGTGTACTCATTTAGTGCCAATGGCCTTTTTTCCTAGAGGCAAATCACAAAAAGGCCAAGTACCATTCTTCATAGTAGCATCATATTTTGATTGCATATTATTCATCCAATTTTGTAAAAATTTCATTCTTCATCAAAAGAAATAGCATCATTCTCATCATAAAAGACTAGCGACACCCTTTGCATAACAATCTGATGCAAAGCACGCACTATGAGAACTTGAATGATTATAATATGACAAAGGTTCATCAAATTTGATATCTCTCAAAGATTGCACCAACCATTTATGCATAGATTTTGCATCTTCTATTTTAGCCCTCTCATCAACAAGTGCATCATGTAAATATGCATTAGAAATAGAATGATCTATATCATCATTTGAAACTTGTAAAGGCCAAGAAATTGCCTCCTTTGGATTAGCACTTGATTGTCAACCTATAAAAAGAGGTAGCAAAGTGTCATACACATTTTTCGAGCTAACTAATGTCTCCTTGGTACATTAAAATAAGGGTTGAATTGCATGTTCCACAAAAACAACATCACAAATACCAAAATGTGTTTAGCCTATGGATGATATAGTCGGTAGCCTTTGCTCTTAGAATTGTACCGAAACAAAATATGTTTTGCTACTTTATAATCAATTTTTTTATGTTATTGGTCAGGCATTAATGTGCATGCTAGACAACCAAAGACATGCAGATGAGCAATAGATGGCTTGCAAACATGCCATGCCTCATACAAACTCATAGATTGTAGTGTTTTAGTGGGACACTCGTTAAGTACATATGCTACACACACAATAGCCTCAAGCCAAAAGCTATGTGGTAAAGCTCGACTTTTTAGCATACACCTCACCATTTCCACGAGAGACGTATCCTTTCTTTCAGCAAATCATTTTTTTAGGTGAGTATGACAGTTAACACTGATGTTTTATCCCATGCTTAACTAGAAATGCATTTCAAAAGACATGTATTCCCCTCTTGATTAGAAAGCAGGGTGCCCAATTCACATGTTGACAAATTTTCAGCCATAACCAAGAATTTTTTAAAGCACATAAATACTTTGAACTTTTCTTTCAATGGATACACCCATGCATGCATAGATAAGTCATCAATAAAAGTCACGAAGTGTAGGTAGTTCTAAAATGAAGGTGTTTGCATATTACAATAGACATCACTACAAACAAGTTACAACTAATATGCAACTTTAATCAAACCATCTTTTGGGAAGGAGGAACCATGTATTTTGCCCAAAATAGAGCCTTCATGGTCTTGTTTAGAAGGTGCGTCAAGTTTCAATGGTCAGGAAACCATATAAAATTTTTGCAAGCATAGCAAATTAGCACAATTTAGATTACCTAAGCATGCATGGAAAAGCTTTCCATCTAAGATAGCCTAAGAATCTCAAATCGCATCCTTGCCTCCTTTATAGCCATTTTAGGAAAACTCTTTATGACATGATCATTTTCCTTATAGTACTTGCAAAAATGTTTCTGGTTTTCTATTTTTTTATCATCTTTGTCTTCCTTCTTTATTAATGAAAAATTATTTGAATTATCAGAAAAGGTTGCAAGAAAACCCTTCAATCATAGGAAGGGGTTGATCAGAGCAAAATACAAGGCTACCTAGGATATAAGCGGATCATATAAAAATCATATACAATCAGGGTTGAAAGTTTTACAACAAAAAGATGGGGAAGATTTTCTTTTAATACAATAGTGGCCTAGAGCCAGACCACGAGGGTGAACAAAAGATAGAGACATCCTCAAGGAGACAATCAGACTAGCTTAACGTTTTTGTAATGAGAGATATCATATATATCATTAGCATAACTCAAATTCGGGGCAACTTCATTAGAGACGATCTCTAGAATACTAGGATAGATATGGGCTAAGTAAGACCATATATTCCTTTAGAACTTTGTCATGTGAATGATTTAACCAAAAGTAAACCATCACAGCATAAATCGTTTTCTTCACCAAAACCCTGAAGAATTTTGGGAACATGGTACCAATAGTATAAGTATCCTTAAACTCCATTTTTAATTTAAAGACAAGAGCATGCCCACTTTGCCCATCCAAGAGTGCTCTATTGCCCAAGTCCTCCATTTCATCTAGGGAATGGAAGCCATCATCTTGTTGAGTCCCTCTAGTGTGATTTCCTTCCAATGGAAGGGTGTTTTTTTTCAAGGGATCCATCGGATGTAGAGCCAATTCCAGTAATTTTTTGCATGCTTGCAGTCCACAAAAAAGTGTGCGATAGTTTCATATTTCTTGCAAAAAGGGAGAAAGATGTGAGGGTGTTTGAACTTATCGATTCTACTTCAACACCAAATTCCTCCATGTAAAGGAAGCCAAGAAAAGATCGCCTCTTTATGACATAGAGACAAGGACCAAAGAGTACAGAATTTGTATGAACATTGTGATCAGGACCATTGTAATTGCCAAATTTTGTTAAGATTGGTAATCACCCTCTATCCAGTGGTCAAGCTATCAAGAAAAGTAGTGACATACTTCCAATATTCTTTATGATTCGTCACCATCTTGTTGGTCAAAGTTTTCTGATTAAGATGCTACCATAGAACAAGATAGGTCGTGTGTGATAGGTGGATCTAAAATTAGAGGGCCTCATAGCTTTTCACCTATGGTGTGTTATGTAGAATGTCTTTATAATATATTATACTTTTCTTCATGATCTTGTGGCCCATTTTGAAGAACTTCATGTCAAGGGGAGGTTTTATAGAACTCAACCAAATGTTCCCGTTAGTAAGTGAAATACATTTGCAAGAGGGGAAGAGAGAGCCGCTCTTGAGTTGTTTCCAAGCACCAAATGCATGTTTGAAGAAGTTTCGTCCCTTGAATTGGAATTCTTGATTACTAAAGCATATTGTTGAAAGATCAAGACCTCACCAGCGGGTACTCATAGGGATGGCCTCTTAATATGCACTTCTTGAGAAGGGGTGCCCAAACATCAAAAGAATCGAAAGTCCTATATATCCATTTAGCTAGGATTTTCTTACTAATCCATTTCGCATCTAAAAGACCAAAGTCCTCATTGATTTTGGAGAGGCAGCAAGTAGTATATTTGACTTTGGGAAGACATTTCTTTTGCATATTAGAGCCCTAGAGAAATTTGACGTGAATAGATCTAAGCTTTTCAAGTTGCACCTTTAATGGAATGAACCCTGATAAGTGGTAAATGATCACGAGCTATGAAGAGGTTGTAGAGGAAGATTTTATGAGGTAAATTGGGTCAGATAGTTGTGAGGTTTTTTTTTTCTTCTTTGAGTGTGCAGCATTAGCATATTTTTGCTTCGTAGTAAATGTGCTCCATTTTCCTTTACCCTTCTAACTAGCTAAGAAAAATCTTGATCTAGAACATGAGACTCGTTTCTTTCCTAGTATAATGTTGTAAGAATATCCAAAGCATCCTTTTTTGTATTGTAAGAGTGAATATGAGGGATAATGATAGGTTTAAGAGACAAACATATCAATGCATGTGCATGTGCATTTTTGTGATACCAATGAAGTTGCTTTGCAGTAGGTGCAATAAGAACTACAGTAGGACCAAGAAATTGAAGATCATCATCTTCAACACCATCTGCATCACCTTAAACAACCATTATTTGTAGTCGTACTAGGATGTTTTCCAACACCCTTCACAACATTGCATAGCCCTTGTGCTACCAATACATAATGCATCATATATGCCCACAATGTGTAATTAGTACCATCCAACTTAACCTCGGTAGCCAACATATGCATTACATAATTGCTTTTAGCAATGGCCAGTGAATAAGTACCCTAATGGAAAAAAATGTATCTCAAAAAATTGAACAAAAATACCCTATTGAGCTTTGCTAAGTTTGTAGCACACTTTGAGTCACTTATACTAGTGAACAAAAATATGTATACATATCTAGCACAGAAGGACAAAATTGTGTGCACATTCATTACAATAGTGCATTCAAAGGCTCAAAGGAGCTCAAATCAAAATTTCAATGTCGATTATGCTCAGCAATTTTCATGCGATTCTGAGACTATAACTAGAGGGGTGTTGACAATGTCCTAGATGAAGTGGAGACCTAGTCTGATACCAATTGTTGGAGCTTGTCTATGGAAGCACACAAAAAACACAAGGAAGAGGAAAAATCTTGGAGCACAACACAACACCACATGTATTACCAAGGAATGTACAAAGATAAGTGACATGTTAGGGTTATAGGCATATATACAAGCTAAGTGAACAAAACCTCCTAAAGATGGAAAAAGGTGTTGAGTGGTCCTAAATGTGTTCACACACATCACTCCCAACATATACCAATAGTATCTACAACTGCATGTGTGTGTGTATATGTGTGTATATATATATATATATGTATATATATATATATATATATGTATATATATATATATATATGTATGTATGTATGTGTGTGTGTGTATATATATATATATATATATATATATATATATATATATATATATATATATATATATATATATATATATATATATATATATATATATATATATATATATATATATATATACATACTGTTGGAGATAGATGTCTGCGGAAGCATGCGAACAGCACAAGGAAGAAGAAGAAGCTTGAAGCACAAACACACAATACCGAATGTATTACTAGAGAATGTACAAAGATAAGTAGCCCATTAGGGCAATAGGCGTATATACAAGCTGGGGGAAAAAACCTCCTAAAGAGGGAAAAAAGTGCCCCGGCGGTCCTAGTGTGTTCACACACATCACTACCTAAATATATCAACAAATCCCCCCTGGGAGTGATGCGGTGAACAAGGAGCTGGCACTCATGTATAAGGAAGTGCCAAGCTATGTGGGAATCACTCCACAAAAGGAAGTAAGCCCAAAGCTTTGCGGAAAGCTTCAAACTTCTCCCTAGGCAGAGCCTTCGTGAAAAGGTCTGCAATGTTCTCTTGTGTGGGCACATATGCCAAGCTGATCTCCCCAGCAGAGAACCTCTCCCTGACATAGTGATAATGCACCTCAATGTGCTTAGTGCGAGCATGGAATACAGGGTTCCTCGCAATTGCCAATGCGCTCTGACTGTCAGTGAAGATGGTGGTGGCAGAAGACTGGCCAACACCTTAATCAGTCATAAGGTGTCTGAGCCACACACTCAACAGTCGCAGTGAAAGCTGCCCTATACTCAGCCTCACAACTGGAAGTGGCCACAGTAGGCTGCTTCTTGCTCAACCAAGATATACATGAGCTACCAAGCATGAAGCAAAAACCACTGGTGGACACACGAGTGTCATAGCAACCAGCCCAATCTGAGTCAGAAAGAGCATGCAAATCTGGCGATAGTGATCCCCCCTTCGGATAAAACAACCCAAGTAACCGAGTACCACTCAAGTAGCGAAAGATGCGCTTAACCGCCTTCCAATGCATGAATCCTCGGCAATGCATAAATCTGCTCATCTGTGAGATGGCAAATTGAATATCTGGCCGAGTAATGCATAAGTAAATCAGGCATCCAACAGCCTGCTGATAGAGAACAGCATCAAATGCATCTCCAGCATCATGAAGACTCAATCGTAAACCTGTCTGACACAAAGCCATTCCACCATCAACTTGCATAAATTGAATACCCAAATAGTGATGCAAATGCCCCAAATCAAACATCTCAAATGAGGCATGCAAATCAGCCTTGAAATCAGCAGTATGCTTCTCAATAGGACGAGTGAGCAGCATGTCATCAACATAGACAACAATGATCAGAAGCACATCATTAGCATGCTTAACATATAAGGTGCTTTCAGTTGGACTATTCTCAAAACCATGTGCAACCACATAGGCATGTATCCTCTCATACCAAACACGTGGTGCTTGCTTTAAACCATATAATGCCTTCTTTAACCTGCACACCTGGTTTTCATGCCCTTTCTGCACAAAGCCACGGGGCTGAAAAACATACACTTCTTCATGCAAGTCACCATTCAGAAATGCTGTTTTAATGTCCAACTGATGTACATTCCAACCATGATGGGCTGCAAGTGCACAAATGCTCCGAACAGTAGTCATACGGCATGTAGGTGCAAAGGTTTCATCAAAATCAATGCCTCTTTCCTACGCATAACCCTTTGCAACAAGCCTAGCCTTATACCTGTCAACTGTACCATCAGGTTTACGCTTCAGCTTGTATACCCACTTAGTGCCAATGGCCTTCTTGCCAGGAGGCAAGTCACATAAAGACCATGTACCATTCTTCATTATAGCATCATATTCAGATTGCATAGCAGCCATCCAATTTTCTGAATTCTGTGCTTCATCAAAAGAAACAGGCTCATTCTCATCACAGAGACTAGACACAGCCATAGCATAGCAATCTGATGCAAAGGAGGCACTATGAGAGCTTGAACGAGTACGATATGACAAAGGTGCATCTAATTTGTTGTCACGCAAAGTCTGCACCACCCATTTTGGCATAGTTTTTGCCTGCTCAATATCAGCTCTCTCATCAACAAGTGCATCATGTAAATCTGCATCAGAAATTGAATGATCTGCATCATCATATGAAACCTGCAAAGGCTGAGAAGTTGCCTCATTAGGACCAGCAATAGACTGTCCACCTGTAAAAAGAGGCATCAAAGTATCATACATGTCTTTGGAGCTAACAGAGTTCTCCTTAGTACATGAAAGCAATGGCTGAATAGCATCTTCCACAAAGACAACATCACGGCTAACTAGAATGCGTTTAGTCTGTGGATGGTACAAACGATAGCCTTTACTTTCAGAACTGTACCCAACAAAAATACATTTTACTACCTTATCATCCAATTTTCTGCGATGTTGTTCAGGCACTAGTGCATATGCAAAACAACCAAAAACACGCAGATGAGCAACAGATGGCTTGCAGTCATGCCAAGCCTCATATGGAGTGATAGACTGCAGCGCTTTAGTGGGACACCTGTTCAGTACATATGCTGCACACATGACAGCCTCAAGCCAGAAACTATGTGGTAAAGCCTGACTCTTGACCATGCACCTCGCCATCTCCATGAGTAACTTGTTCTTTCGTTTAGCAACTCCATTCTGTTGAGGTGTATACGGCACTGTACACTGGTGTTTTATCCCACGTTCAGCCAGAAATGCATTAAAATCAGAAGACATATATTCCCCCCCTCGATCAGAACCGAGGTTGCCCATCTTACATGCTGACAGATTTTCAGCCAAAACCAAAAACTGTTTAAAGCACATGAACACTTCGGACTTTGCCTTCAATGGATATACCCATGCATGCCTGGAAAAATCATCAATGAAAGTCACGAAGTAAAGATAGTTTCCAAAAGAAGGTGTCTGCATAGGACCACAGACATCACTATGTACAAGATGCAATTTCTGCGTAGCCCGAACTGAACCATCTTTTGGAAAGGAGGAATGCTGCATTTTGCCCAAAATACAGCCTTCACATACATGTTTTCCAGATGCCTCAAGCTTGGGCAAAGAAGACACCATATCAGATTTCTGCAAGCGTAGCAAACTAGCAAAATTCAGATGACCAAAGCGTGCATGCCAAAGCTTTGCATCTGACATAGCCTGAGAATCATGAACTGCACATGCCGAATCATTCACAGATCTTTCATAGTCGATGAGCTTATATAGCCCACGACATAAAATGCCAGAAGCAATAATAACATCGCCATTTGATAGATCATGAACTGTACATCTGTCATCAACAAATTTCACAACCAAGCCAATCTTGGCTAATGCAAAAAATGATAACAGATTCTTCTTGATCCCTGGCACAAATAAAGCATCTGACAAGGTGAAAGAACTACCATCAATAGTAGTCAGAATGATCTTACCAACTCCCATAACAGGATAAGAGGAGTTGTTGGCGCATGTGACAGTATTCCTTGTAGGGGCAGGCTCGAGTGAAAAGAAGAAATTGCGCTGCGAGGTAATATGTTTGGTCGCCCCACTATCAAAGTACCAAACATGTGAGTCCACTGCAGACATGCACTGCTCATGAGAAGATGGGTCAAAACTGCAAACAGTAGTAAACACCCATTCTTCTTCCTGCACAAGATTAGCAGACTCTCTTTTTGGTGTAGAGGCTTCTGCAACAACCATTCCAGCCTCTTTTTTCTTTGCCTCTTTTGCAGCCAATTTTGGACAATTTTTTATGATATGATCATTCCCTTTACAGTACTTGCAAAACAATTTCTACTTTTTTTATTTCTTCTCATCTTTATCCTGGTTCTTCGAATGTGCAGCATTTGCAGATTTCTGCTTACTAGTAGAAGAGCTCCATTTTCCTTTGCCCTTTTGACTAGCCAGGAAAGCTTGATCTGCAACACGCATAATCGACCTATTCTGCCTGGACTGATCTTCCTGCAACAGAACACAAACTAACTCCTCAAATGATAAGGCATTCGGATTGCCTTTCATCATCAACCGAAGAGTAGAAGCAAAACTCTGATATGAATCAAGAAGACCATTCAGAACGGTCTGCACAAGTGAGCTATCTGGTATAACCTCATCAGCAGAAATCAACTGTTCCTTCAAATCTTTGATCTTCGTTAGGAAACTGTCCATAGAATCACCTTCATTCATGTGCTCACTCTCCAACTGTTTTCGGAGGTAAGCAACACGAGCCTCATTCCTAGCTTGGTACAATGTGGTAAGTGTATCCCAAGCATCCCTAGTTGTTCTGCAAGAGCGAATATGAGGAATAATGGCACGTTTGACAGACAAAGCTATCAATGCATGTGTGTGGGCATCTCTGCCATCCCAACAAATTTGCTCTGCAGTAGGTGCAGCAGAAACAGCAGCACGAACAGGAATCTGCACAATATCATCTTTGACACCATCTTCATCAGCTCTAGCACCTGTATTCGTAGTACCTATTGTTACAGGTGTAACAAGACGTCTTTCAACACCGTGCACAATGTCCCACAATCCTTTTGCAACCAATACATGTCACATCATATAAGCCCATAATGGGTAGTTGGTACCATCCAACTTATCCTCAACAGCCAACATACGGAATACATCACTGCTTTCAGCCATGGCCGGTGACTAAAATACCTTGATGCAGAAAATTGACTGTATCTCAAAAAGTTGAACAGAACTGCCCAGACAATTTCTGCTAAACTTGTAGCAGACTTCGAGACGCTTATACTGGCGAACAGAAACAGGTATATACCTTTGGCACAAAAAGACAAAATAGCATGCACAAGCGCTGCGATAATGCATTCGGAGGCCGAAACGAGCTCAGATCGCAATTTCGGCACCACACAGCGAAGCTGTTTTGATCTCGGAAACACCCTGAGTATGCTTACCAAAATTCGTACGATTTTGAGACTGCAAGCGGAGGAGTGTCGACGGCGCCCTAGATGAAGCAACGACCTGCTCTGATACCAATTGTTGGAGATAGATGTCTGCGGAAGCACGCAAATAGCACAAGGAAGAAGAAGAAGCTTGAAGCACAAACACACAATACCGAATGTATTACTAGAGAATGTACAAAGATAAGTAGCCCATTAGGGCAATAGGCGTATATACAAGCCGAGGGAAAAAAACCTCCTAAAGAGGGAAAAAAGTGCCCCGGCGGTCCTAGTGTGTTCACACACATCACTACCTAAATATACCAACACATACATACATACATACATACATACATACATACATACATACATACATACATACATACATACATACATACATGTGTGTGTTAGAAATAAAGATTGTTACACTAGAATGGCATGGACCTATTTTGTAGAGAATAAATCACATTTGTTCAATTGCTCCAAACAATTCAAAAGCAGGAGATAGATATATATATGAAGGTCTTGAGGTGAGATGGAGGAGAGTATTTCTCCCAAGCATTCTCTTATTACCTTGGTCCAAAGGGATAAAGAAATATTCTACTTGCAGATACGCACATGTAATGCCCCATGATGTTCCAAGGGATAAAATGTTTACTCATAAAAGGATGAAAATTCTACTTTTGCCCTATTCTTCGAGAGCTCTCCTAATCCTATCAGAATTATCTCATTTTATCAATCACTCACCTAAATCTGATGATCATCCACTCTTATAAAAACTTAAAAGTCTTTTTGTGCAAATTTTGGGTTATCTATTGCTTAAAATTGTAGCGTTTTAGAGATTATGGGCTTATATAGCAGGAGTTGGCAGTACCTACTCATTTCTTGGAGTGTCCATCCATCTTTCCCATCAATTCATACTTGAAGCTTTATTACTTGGTGTTGGATATACGAAAAATCTATGTGCAAAGACCCTAGGATGTTTGAGAAGAGAGGGTTGGGGAACTCGTCTAGATGGACTTACACATTGAGTTATAAGTGTATATGCAAGGATCCCCTCCTACAACTAACAAGCTTTGCTCTCATGGCCAACTTCACTACAAAACTGAAAGACTACACATTGCATGCGTTCACTAGTATTAGATATCTTTATTATTACAAATAGTGCACCACATACTTTGTTTTACCTCATTTGCTCTAACCTTTGCCAAATATCTCCATATTTGCTCTGGCCTCTTTGGCAGGTAAGGATCTAAAGCTCTTGGGGGAAAACATTCTCCCATGTTGTAGGACTTCAACTCAAGATCTCATCCTTCCCATCCATATGACAACCACTAGGCCAAGCACCTTTCCTTAAAGATCACATGAACCTATGCTTAAGTTTATCCTTTAGACTTTGGCCCTACATGAGAATGAACAAATGATATGCGATTTCAGATATGTTTGAATGAGTCAGATGCACCTAATCTTATTAGGAGAGCTCTATATAAGCCCATAATCAGATATGTATTCTTGCCCTATTCTTGGAGAGCCCATATATATAGAGATTATCTATCTTGGGCATGGGATATTTATGCTTAATGGTAATCTTATTGAGTGCTCTATAATTGATGGAATCCTATAATATCTATATTTGTTCTTTACTAGAAGAACTGGTGCTACAAAGGGAAAATAGCTAGGTTTGATCAACCCTTTCTCCATGTATTTGTCCATGACCTTGTGCACAAGCTCATACAAAATGGTGGTCAAGTAGTCTGACTCGCTCATGGTACCAATTTGATTCTATGTTGAATGTTCATGCACGGAGGTAAACCTGAAGGTAATTCTTTTAAAAAGAATTGCTGGAATTCTACTCTTCGTTTATTTGAAAGTACTTGAGCATTTTCTTTGACTGTAAGAATCCATCACTACACAAGATGAATGCATGAAATAAAGAAAACAAATATACTTACATTCAATCTTGAGCAACTTGGTTGTGATCACCAATTGTGTCTCTTGGAGATATGGCTCTCCACATATCAATAATCGCCTCCCCTCATGCTCAAATTGATAAACATGTGAAGCAAAATGTATGACTCATAGTCTCCTAGCATGCTAGTATTCACTTAGGACTACATCAAAACGGGTCAATGGTGCTATCTCAAAATCCAATCTATCCTTGTAGGAGTGGATCTGGATGGGTAGACCTATCTATCATGACTCCTCTCATAACAATGAGTTCTATATTAGGGAATTGGTATCCTTTCTGTGCCAGTGGCAAAAGCATAGCATCTAGCATACAAGGAACCTTCTTTATGACCATCATGGCCACTATAGGAGATGATATCTGAGATGCGGAATCACTAAAATCCTCATCTATATCACTCTTTATCTTTGTAGGATTTATGAATATGGTGGCTGCTATCTTTTTCTTCTTAGGATAGTCCTTAAAACAGTGATGTCCTAAGAATCCATAGAATAATCCTTCCTTCATTTCCTACTGTTTTTGTTGATGGGTAAGGATGGACTTTTTGTGGTCCCTCAAATCCATAATAGAAACCTTTCTCTTCCTGAAACTGTCTTGATCATGTGCTTCTACTTAGCCTCTTTTTAAAGTTGTTCAGTGGACAGGTTTACGCTTCAGCTTGTATACCTTAGTACCAATGGCTTTCTTGCCAGGAGGCAACTCACATAAAGACCAAGTACCATTCTTCATTATTGCATCATATTCAGATTGCATAGGAGCCATCCAATTTTTTGAATTTTGTGCATCAAACAAAACAGGCTCAGTCTCATAAGAGAGACTAGATGCAGCCATAGCATAGCAATCTGATGCAAAAGAGGTACTATGAGAGCCTGATCGAGTACGATATGACAGATTGCATTTAATTTGGTGTCACACAAGGTCTGCACCAGCCATTTTGGCATAGTTCTTGCCTCCTCAATATCAGCTCTCTCATCAATAAGTGCACCATGTAAATTTGCATCAGAAATGGAATGATCTGCTGTTGGAGATAGATGTCTACAGAAGCACGCGAACAGCACAAGGAAGAAGAAGAAGCTTGAAGCACAAACACACAATACTGAATGTATTACTAGAGAATGTACAAAGATAAGTAGCCCATTAGGGCAATATGCGTATATACAAGCCGGGGAAAAAAAACCTCCTAAAGAGGGAAAAAAAGTGCCCTAGCGGTCCTAGTGTGTTCACACACATCACTACCTAAATATATCAACAAATCCCCCTTGGGAGTGATGCGATGAACAAGGAGTTGGCACTCATGTATAAGGAAGTGCCAAGCTACGTGGAAATCACTCCACAAAAGGAAGTAAGCCCAAAGCTTTGTGGAAAGCTTCAAACTTCTCCCTAGGTAGAGCCTTCGTGAAAAGGTCTACAATGTTCTCTTGCGTGGGCACATATGCCAAGTTGATCTCCCCAGCAGAGAACCTCTCCCTGACATAGTGATAATGCACCTCAATGTGCCTAGTGCGAGCATGGAACAGAGAGTTCCTCACAACTGCCAATGCGCTCTGACTGTCAGTGAAGATGGTGGTGGCAAAAGACTGGCCAACACCCAAATCAGCCATAAGGCATCTGAGCCACACACACTCAACAGTCGCTGTGAAAGCTACCCTATACTCAGCCTCACAACTAGAAGTGGCCACAGTAGGCTGCTTCTTGCTCAACCAAGATATACATGAGCTACCAAGCATGAAGCAAAAACCACTGGTGGATACACGAGTGTCATAGCAACCAGCCCAATTTGAGTCAGAAAAAGCATGCAAATCTGGCGGTAGTGATCGCCCCTTGGGATAAAACAATCGAAGTAGCCGAGTACCACTCAAGTAGCGAAAGATGCGCTTAACCGCCTTCCAATGCGTGACTCCTGGGCAATGCATAAACCTGCTTGTTTGTGAGACAGCAAACGGAATATCTGGCCGAGTAATGCATAAGTAAATCAAGCATCCAACAGCCTGTTGATAGAGAACAGCATCAAATGCATCTCCAGCATCATGTAGACTCAATCGTAAACCTGTCTCCATAGGAGTGCCAATAGGCTTGCCGTCTTCAAGGCCAAAACGCTGCAATAATGTGTCAATATATTTCATTTGACACAAAGCCATTCCACCATCAACTTGCATAAACTGAATGCCCAAATAGTGATGCAAATGCCCCAAATCAGACATCTCAAATGAGGCATGCAAATCAGCCTTGAAATCCGTAATATGCTTCTCAATAGGACAAATGAGCAGCATGTCATCAACATAGACAACAATGATCAGAAGCACATCATTAGCATGCTTAACATATAAGGTGCTTTCAGTTGGACTGTTCTCAAAACCATGTGCAACCAGATAAGCATGTATCTTCTCATACCAAGCACGTGGTGCTTGCTTTAAACCATATAATGCCTTCTTTAACCTGCACACCTGGTTTTCATGCCCTTTCTGCACAAAGCCACGGGGCTGAAAAACATACACTTCTTCATGCAAGTCACCATTCTGAAATGCTATTTTAATGTCAAACTGATGTACATTCCAACCATGATGGGCTGCAAGTGCACAAATGCTCCGAACAGTAGTCATACGGCATGTAGGTGCAAAGGTCTCATCAAAATCAATGCCTCTTTCCTGCGCATAACCCTTTGCAACAAGCCTAGACTTATGCATGTCAACTGTACCATTAGGTTTACGCTTCAGCTTGTATACCCACTTAATGCCAATGGCCTTCTTGCCAGGAGGAAAGTCACATAAAGACCATGTACCATTTGTCATTATAGCATCATATTCAGATTGCATAGCAGCCATCCAATTTTCTGAATTTTGTGCTTCATCAAAAGAAACAGGCTCATTCTCATCACAGAGACTAGACACAGCCATAGCATAGCAATCTGATGCAAAGGAGGCACTATGAGAGCCTGAACGAGTACGATATGACAAAGGTGCATCTAATTTGCTGTCACGCAAAGTCTACACCAACCATTTTGGCATAGTTTTTGCCTGCTCAATATCAGCTCTCTCATCAACAAGTGCATCATGTAAATCTGCATTAGAAATGGAATGATCTGCATCATCATATGAAACCTGCAAAGGCTGAGAAGCTGCCTCATTAGGACCAGCACTAGACTGTCCACCTGTAAAAAGAGGCATCAAAGTATCATATATGTCTTTGGAGCTAACAGATGTCTCCTTAGTACATGAAAGCAATGGCTGAATAGCATCGTCCACAAAGACAACATCACGGCTAACCAAAATGCGTTTAGTCTGTGGATGATAGAGACGATAGCCTTTACTTTCAGAACTGTACCCAACAAAAATACATTTTACTTCCTTATCATCCAATTTTCTGTGATGTTGTTCAGGCACTAATGCATATGCCAAACAACCAAAAACACGAAGATGAGCAACAGATGGCTTGCGGTCATGCCAAGCCTCATATGGAGTGATAGACTACAGCGCTTTAGTGGGACACCTGTTCAGTACATATGCTGCATACATGACTGCCTCAAGCCAGAAACTATGTCGTAAAGCCTGACTCTTGACCATGCACCTCGCCATCTCCATGAGTGAACTATTCTCTCGTTCAGCAACTCCATTCTATTGAGGTGTATATGGCACTATACACTGGTGTTTTATACCACGTTCAGCCAGAAATGCATTAAAATCAGAAGACATATATTTGCCCCCTCAATCAGAACGGAGGGTACCCATTTTACATGCTGACAGATTTTCAGCCAAAACGAAAAACTGTTTAAGGCACATGAACACTTTGGACTTTACTTTGAGTGGATATACCCATGCATGCCTGGAAAAATCATCAATGAAAGTCACAAAGTAAAGGCAATTTCAAAAGAGGGTGTCTCCATAGGACCACAGACATCACTATGTACAAGCTACAATTTCTATGTAGCCCGAACTGAACCATCTTTTGGAAAGGAGGAACGCTGCATTTGGCCCAAAATACAGCCTTCACAAACATGTTTTCCAAGTGCCTCAAGTTTGGGCAAAGAGGACACCATTTCAGATTTCTGCAAGTGTAGCAAACTAGCAAAAATTCAGATGGCCAAAGCGTGCATGCCAAAGCTTTGCATCTGACATAGCCTGAGAATCATTTACTGCACATGCCAAATCATTTTCAGATCTTTCATAGTCTATGAGCTTATACAGCCCACGACATAAAATGCCAGAAGCAATAATAACATCGCCATTTGACAGATCATGAACTGTACATCTGTCATCAATAAATTTCACAACCAAGCCAATCTTGGCTAATGCAGAAACTGATAACAGATTCTTCTTGATCCCTGGCACAAATAAAGCATCTGACAAAGTGAAAGAACTACCATCAGCAGTAGTCAAAATGATCTTACCAACTCCCATAACAGGATAAGAGGATTTGTTGGCGCATGTAACAGTATTCCCTGTAGGGGCAGGCTCGAGTGAAGAGAAGAAACTGCGCTGCGAGGTAATATGTTTAGTCGCACCATTGTCAAAGTACAAAACATCTGAGTCTACTGCAGACATGCATTGATCATGAGAAGATGGGTCAAAACTGCAGACAGTAGTAAACGCCCATTCTTCTTCCTACACAAGATTTGCAGACTCTGTTTTTGGTGTCGAGGCCTCTGCAACAACCATTCCAGCCTCTTTCTTCTTTGCCTCTTTAGCAGCCAGTTTTGGACAGTTCTTTATGATATGATCATTCCCTTTACAGTACTTACAAAACAATTTGTGCTTTTCTGATTTCTTCTCATCTTTATCTTCCTTCTTTGAATTGCAGAATTAGCAGATTTCTGCTTACTAGTTGAAGAGCTCCATTTTCCTTTGCCTTTCTAACTAGCCAGGAAAGCTTGATCTGCAACTCGCATAATGGACCTGTTTTTCCTGGACTGATCTTCCTGCAATAGAACAGAGACTAATTCCTCAAATGACAAGGCATTTGGATTGCCTTTCATCATTAACCGAAGAGTAGAAGCAAAACTCTGATATGAATCAGGAAGACCATTCAGAACGGTTTGCACAAGTGAGCTATCTAGTATAACCTCATCAGCAAAAATCAATTGTTCCTTCAAGTCTTTGATCTTTGTTAGGAAACTTTTCATAGAACCACCTTCAGTCATGTGCTCACTCTCCAACTGCTTTTGAAGGTAGGCAACACAAGCCTCATTCCTAGCTTGGTACAATGTGGTAAGTGTATCCCAAGCATCCTTAGCTGTTCTGCAAGAGCGAATATGAGGAATAATGGCACGTTTGACAGACAAAGCTATCAATGCATGTGTCTGGGCATCTCTGCCATCCCAACGAATTTGCTCTACAGTAGGTGCAACAGAAACAGCAGCACGAATAGGAATCTATGGAATATCATCTTCGACACCATCTTCATCAGCTCTAGCACCTGTATTTGCAGTACCTGTAGTCAGAGGTGTAACAGGACGTCTCTCAACACCCTCCACAATGTTCCACAATCCTTTTCAACCAATACATGTCGCATCATATAAGCCCATAATGGGTAGTTGGTACCATCCAACTTATCCTCAATAGCCAACATACAGAATACATCATTGCTTTCAGCCATGGCCGGTGACTAAAATACCTTGATGCAGAAAATTGACTTTATCTCAAAAAGTTGAATAGAACTGCCCCAACGATTACTGCTAGACCTATAGCAGACTTCGAGACACTTATACTGGCGAACAAAAACTGGTATATACCTTTGGCACAAAAAGATGAAATAGCCTGCACAAGCACTGCGATAATGCGTTCGGAGGCCGAAACAAACTCAGATCGCGATTTCGACACCACAGATCGAAGCTATTTTGATCTCTGAAACACCTTGAGTATGCTCACCAAATTTCGTGCGAATCTGAGGCTGCAAACGGAGGAGTGTCGACGGTGCCCTAGATGAAGCGACGACTTGCTCTGATACCAATTGTTGGAGATAGATGTCTGCGAAAGCATACGAACAGCACAAGGAAGAAGAAGAAGCTTGGAGCACAAACACATAATACTGAATGTATTACTAGAGAATGTACAAAGATAAGTAGCCCATTAGGGCAATATGCGTATATACAAGCCGGGGGAAAAAAACCTCCTAAAGAGGGAAAAAAGTGCCCCGGCAGTCCTAGTGTGTTCACACACATCACTACCTAAATATATCAACATCTGCATCATCACATGAAACCTGCAAAGGTTGAGAAGTTGCCTCATTAGGACCATCACTAGACTGTCCACCTGTAAAAAGAGGTAGCAAAGTATCATACATGTCTTTTTAGATAACAGATGTCTCCTTAGTACATGAAAGCAATGGCTGAATAGCATCTTCCACAAAAACAACATCACGGCTAACCAGAATGTGTTTAGTCTGTGGATGATACAGACGATAGCCTTTACTTTCAAAACTGCACCCAACAAAAATACATTTTACTGCTTTATCATCCAATTTTCTCTGATGTTCAAGCACTAATGCATATGCCAAACAATCAAAAACACGCAGATGAGCAACAGATGGCTTGCAATCATGCCAAGCCTCATATGGAGTGATAGACTGCAGTGCGTTAGTGGAACACCTGTTAAGTACATATGCTGCACACATGACAACCTCAAGCCAGGAAATATGTGGTAAAGCATGACTGTTAACCATACACCTCGCCATCTCCATGAGTGACCTATTCTTCCATTCAGCAACTCCATTCTATTGAGGTGTATACGACACTGTACATTGGTGTTTTATCCCACGTTCAGCTAGAAATGCATTAAAATTAGAAGACATATATTCCCCACCTCGATCAGAACGAAGGGTGCCCATTTTACATGCTCATAGGTTTTCGATCAAAACCAAACACTGTTTGAAGCACAGGAACACTTCGGACTTTGCCTTCAATGGATATACCCATGCATGCCTGGAAAAATCATAAATGAAAGTCATGAAGTAAAGATAATTTCCAAAAGAAGTTGTCTACATAGGATCACAAACATACCTATGTACAAACTGCAATTTGTGAGTAGCCCGAACTGAACCATCTTTTGGAACAGAGGAATGCTGCATTTTGCCCAAAATACAGCCTTCACAAACATGTTTTCTAGGTGCCTCAAGTTTGGGCAAAGAGGACACCATTTCAAATTTCTGCATGCGTAGCAAACTAGCAAAATTCAAATGACCAAAGCGTGCATGCCAAAGCTTTGCATTTGACATAGCCTGAGAATCATGTACAACACATGCCAAATCATTCATAGATCTTTCATAGTATATGAGCTTATACAGCCCACGACATAAAATGCCAGAAGCAATAATCACATCACCATTTGACAGATCATGAACTGTACACTTGTCATCAACAAATTTGACAACGAAGCCAATCTTGGCTAATGCGGAAACTGATAACAGATTTTTCTTTATCCCTGGCACAAACAAAGCAACTGATAAAGTGAAAGAACTACCATCAACAATAGTCAAAATGATTTTACCAACTCCCATAACAGGATAAGAGGAGTTTTTGGCACATGTAACAGTATTCCCTATAGGGGCAGGCTCGAGTGAAGAGAAGAAACTATGCTACGAGGTAATTTGTTTGGTCTCCCCACTATCAAAGTACCAAACGTCTAAGTCTACTGCAGAGATGCACTACTCATGAGAAGATGGGTCAAAATTGCAAACAGTAGTAAACGCCCATTCATCTTCTTGCACAAGATTAGCATACTCTGTTTTTGGTGTAGAGGCCTCTACAGCAACCATTCCAGCCTCTTTCTTCTTTGCCTCTTTAGCAGCCAGTTTTGGATGGTTCTTTATGATATGATCATTTCCTTTACAGTACTTGCAAAACAATTTCTGCTTTTCTAATTTCTTTTCCTCTTTGTCTTCTCTCTTCGATTATGCAGAATTAGCAGATTTTTGCGTACTACTTGAAGAGCTCCATTTTCCTTTGCCCTTCTGACTAGCCAGGAAAGCTTGATCTGCAATACGCGTAATGGACCTCTTCTGCCTGGACTGATCTTCCTGCAACAGAACAGAGACTAACTCCTCAAATGACAAGGCATTTGGATTGCCTTTCATCATCAAATGAAGAGTAGAGGCAAAACTCCGATATGAATCAGGAAGACCATTCAGAACGGTCTGCACAAATGAGCTATCTCGTATAATCTCATCAGCAGAAATCAATTCTTCCTTCAAGTCTTTAATATTTGTTAGAAAATTGTCCATAGAATCACCTTCATTCATGTGCTCACTCTCCAACTGTTTTCGAAGGTAAGCAACACGAGCCTCATTCCTAGCTTGGTACAATGTGGTAAGTGTATCCCAAGCATCCTTAGCTGTTTTGCAAGAGGGTATGTGAGGTTTTACTTTATGTTATGGCATGTCCTATATGTACATGCATCGATTGTAATGCATACATCAAAGTTGATAATTGTTTTAATCTTAAAAGTATGGATCAACATGGTAGGAGTACACTTTTTTATTGTTTGCAGGAAAGATGGTTGCAGGAACTACATGGTTATGCAACAAAGAGATTGTTGCTAGCATTTGTTTGTGTTTTTGCAGGTTATGAAGTCCATGTATTAGTTTATGGCATGCGTGCCATGGGCTTGCCAAGCCCTATGTTGTTGGATGGCATGCATGCCATGGGCTTGCCAAGCCCTATGTTGTTGGATGGCATGTGTGCCATTGAGTTTATGGTTAAAATTTTTTGCGACTCCATTTCCTTGGGGAAATGCTGTCGAAATTTTTCCCACCTCATGGCATTATATACGCACTTAGCTTTAGGTAAGAATGTTATGACATGGTAACATGCCTTTTCTGCAAACATCAGTACAGTGTTAGCATGCTTTTAAGCATGTAATTGATTGACTTAGGACCATCATAATAGTATAGATAAGGCAGCTTCAATAGTAAATAGGATCCCTACACATAATCCTTATGGATTTAGACCATAGGATTGCTAAGGGGAAGGAGATATACCTTCACCATTAGGAATGTGCACAAGCAATCCTATAGGTTATGGGAAGTTGCATACAGGCAGAGGAGATACATTTATGATCATCTCCAAGGTAGTGAAGATTTACTTATCTTCACAAGAGTCTCACAGTATGATTAGGAGACTATGGGGTATTACCAAGAATACCCAAAGAGTGACTAGTTTCACTCATGTACATCACTTGAGCAAGTAGTGAAGCATTTCTATTACACTACTAAGGAAATCAATTAGATGGGATCACACAGATGGGTTTCATGAGAGAGCATCAATGGGTGCTAATGTGATTCGAGTGATGGTTAGGAAGGCCACAGGTATGGCACTAGCTCTATAATTTAGAGCATAGATCCCTTAGTCAGGAATAGTTGGGGTACCCAATACATATATGTATATGTGGATCTATACAAAGGTACTTAGATCAGTCTTGATACCTATGAACAAGTTAGTTTGGAGTAATAAAGGGATATCCATCATCACATATTAACTAGAACCAAACTAACTAGTCCGAGGACATGGGACTCATTTGATTCCACCGATATGAGTTGAGGATATGGGATTCATAAGTCCACCTACATATTCCATTACATATATATGGAATATATCTTCGGTTTAGTGTACGTATGACACCATGAATTGGAAGAAGGTTCCACTAGTATGGGACGGTGGAAAAAACTTCCCTTTGAGCACTCTTCTTCTATGGCGAGGGAGAAAAGGATGCATCATTCATGGCGGTATGTCTCACTAGATTAGAGGACAGATCCTTGTAGACATCTCCTTAGGATTGGGAGTTATCATTCATAGTTTAGGGAAGATTTATTCTTCCAGTAGAGCATGTGATAGGTGATTTTATCACCATTGGTATCACATATTCATTTTGAGTTTTTCAGGAAGGATAATTCCAATAGTTTGATTGGATCGTATAGATCAATGCATAGAGGATGATTGGCAAAGATAGCTCTTTAAAATGGATACATATGTGTTTATGGTATCATGTCATATCATTGCCAACCATTTTAGTAGAGGGCTTTGACCCTTGTAAGGAACTTATTTTCTCCACTCTTCACTACATACACCTTCATTAGTTAGGGTAGATTTGTTATGGAAGAGAGGACTAAATGAATTCACAAGTTTCTCTTTTAAGGAAAAGAGAAAGTGGGAATTCTCTTAGAGATCGATGAGAGATCTCACTTTAGCTCAGTGGTCTCACTTTATCTCATGTTCTTTGAAAGAGAAAAAGGAAAGGAAAACATGACTTCTTCATAGGAGAAGAATAGAGTATGTTTTCCTTTAGAGAGAAGAAGTGTTTAGAAAACATCTCTTAGTCTTTATTTCATTTATTCTACCAAATAGGAAAAGAACGGAGTATGTTTTCCTTTAGAGAGAAGAGGTGTTTAGAAAACATCTCTTATTTCAGAAGGAATTCATTTACTCTACCTTTCATTGTAATTTTCCTTCACATGGGAGTTTGATTCTCCATTATTTTGGAAGGAAAATGTGGAGAACTTATGTGCACATTCTGAATTATGGATGAGTAGAGCAATTGGATTCAAAAGAATCTCTTTCAATGGGAAAGGGAAAGTGGAATAGATTCCACTACCAAAGCTCTTTTCCTTAGAGGAGATTACAGAGAGAAACAGAGAGAGAGAGAGAGAGAGAGAGAGAGTTTCACTTTCTCATTTTGGTTGTCTAGATAGAAGTGGCACTCTTTTACCAAAGACAAGAGGGAGATCAGTGAATCATGGTGGTTCGGTTGAGTCTCACCTATATACTCCAGAGAGAAGTGGTTATGTATATTTTCAGTTATGGTCCTTGACTAAATGAGATGATCTAGTTATTGACAATAGTGAGACTTGGATTAGAGTTATGACTCCTCTCTTTAGGGTTTCTAAGAGATAGGCATAGATCTAACCTATTGGGGTACCAAACTTTCAATTGGTGTTACATGATGTGTAAACATCAATTAGGAGGATGGGTACTTATGGATTATATGGATCTCAAAAAGGAATGCTTTTTGCATTTATATGGAAAGCATGATGTGTAAACATTAATTAGGAGGATGGGTACTTATGGATTATCTGGATCTCAAAAGGAATGCTTTTTGCATTCATATGGAAAACTACAGGGGAGAGAATATTTTAGATTTTGCACTAGTGCCAATAGATGCTCTTCTAATAGAAGTTATTCCAGTGCTAAAGGATGAAAAACCACAGACTTCTTGGTTAGTGAAATGTAGAGATTGCATTTTACTACCAAGAAATTCTTATATATGAGCTAGATGATGGATTTGCATAGTTCACAAGGTAGTTTAGATTAAACTATTACTTGTGATTACACTCAAGGTTAGGAAGACCTAGAGTGGTATGAGGGCAATCTATCATTTAGTCCTAGATGGGTTTGGAGTCACTTGTTATGGGACTTTGTTCTATATTTCATAGGATTTTATGGTTTACTATCTCCATTATGATATGGTCAAGCTTATAAGTTTGGCACTTTACACTTGTTTTTCATACTATTTCTCCATAGAGGATACATCATATGGACTTAGGTCATTTTGATGATGTTATATGTCATGGGAGTGATAGTTTGGAAGTTAAGTGTATATGGGAGATAGTAGGCACCACGCAGATGGTTTCTTGCCTTTAAGATGATCTCATATGAGGCTCCTTAAGGGGAACGATACGGGGAAACAACACACAGAGATTACCATGTACATAGAGTACATGGGGTTCAGGGGAGTCTGACCATATTCTTCTATCATTACAAACATTTCATTGCATTTTTGAGGACAAAAATGCTTTCAAGGGGAAGGAAATGTCACAATACAATCCTTGGGTGGGAACACCTTTTGGATGAGGTGGCTTGATTTGCCACATGGCATCAAATTGATGCATCTTTCATATGTATGGGTAGAAGAGGTGAAAGAGAGATGTGAGAGATGAGCTCGACAGCTAGGCGGTTCGAACACAAATGGATCTCTGTGTGCGTGTTGGTTTTAGCACCACGAGTTCATCAAAAGCTCATGCAAAAGAAGTGCTCTAATAGCAGCAAAGCTAATGTAGAACAAAAATACTTTTTAATTGAGCACAGAGAACTCTTCAAGCCATAGCATGAAAGACAAGGTTTGGAGATGCCCATGAGAATCAATATAATTGTGCTAATGATGATGATATTCTGAGACACTTTGCTCAAAGACCTAACGATTGAATCTCTCAGATTCAACAAAGGAGTTGACTATGATTCATGTCAAGAGCCTTGGCGTTCAAACATCAATGCACATCTACATTCTTTCGCGGAGTCTAGTTCTATTGTGTGTATGTTCTCTACAAATGCTGGATTTTCTTCTTTAAACTAAATATTCTGACTATGATTAAGCTCTTTGTGGACAATCAAACCTACAAATTGACTTATTGACAAATTGACTTGACATTTCTTACATCTTACGAGTTTCATATTGCTAAGTTTTGAACAAAAGATGGGGTAAAACGTTTTTATCTCTTGCAATTAAGTGCCGAAATGATTCAAGAAGATTTCATCTTATTGTTTGAAATGGAATTTTTTTCAACATCATTAATTGAAACATTGAAAATAGTGGAGGTACATATAAATTCATGTGTCGCAATTGAATGCAACCTGATCTGGTTATTTTTCTACCATGTGAACATAAAAACTTTATTACGAATTTCCTTCTTACAACTACTAGAAAATTGCCTTTGTTGCTAAAGTCACCCAGTGTGAGCCATTGAACTTGGCAATTGACCTCATCCACCAACTGAGTGTTCCCATCCTCTCGATATTTGGAACACTGAGTTGGTGGATCAAGTCAACTTCCAAGTTCAACGGCTCACATAGGGTGACTTTAGCAACTCAGGTTATTCACAAGCACTAAAAAGAAGAACATTAGTAATAAAGTTTTTATGTTCACATGGTAGAAAGATATCTAGATTGAGTTGCATTCAATAGCCATACATGAATTCATATGTACCTCCACTCTTTTCAATATTTCAATTAATGATGTTAAAAAAATTCCATTTCAAACAATAAGATGAAATCTTCTTAAATCATACTGGTACTTAATTGCAAGAGATCAAAACATTTTGCCTCATCTTTCATTCAAAATTTAGCAATATGAAACTCATAAGATGTAAGCAATGTCAAGTCAATTTTTCAATAAGTCAATTTCTAGGTTCAATTCTACAGGAGTAGCTTAATCATAGTCAAAATAGTTAGTTTAAAGAAGAAAATTAAACATTTTTATAGAACATACACACAATAGAACCAGACTCTGGTGAAATAGTGTAGATGTGCACTAATGTTTGAACACCAAGATTCTTGACATGAATCATAGTCACCTCTTCATTGAATCCTAGAGATTCAATCACCAGGTCTCCTATGGCATGAAGAGTCCTCTGTGCTAAACTAAAAAGTATTGTTGTTCTACATTAGCTTTGTCGTGATGCAGTGACAACATAGTGGACACGTTTAATGTGACGAAAAATAGATGTATATACAATCTTTATAAAATCACTGCCTACATCAAAATTAACAACTATAGATTGGATCTTATCACAAATTGACTGTAGAAGCATAGCTATTAGAATTTTTGAAGAGAGGTGAAGATAAACATATTGAAAGTCAATCGTACTAGTCACAGTCATAATTCAAGGAATTACATTGCAAATATCATAATAATATCATAGTCAATCATAACATCATCAAGAAACTTACAAAATCACTCTACCTCCATCATCAGAAACATCAAAGAACATAGTGTGGGTGGTTTTGGATTCAGAATTCATCATAAAGATATGGTCTAACATAATCACAGAGAACTAAGATAATGGAATCTTAACATATCATCCTTCAGCATTAGAATCAGAGTGTAGATTGTTGTTGTCGGATCATCATGGCATAGTAGAATTTGTATGAAAGCTCCATGAGTGCAATGGAAGAAGATAAATGGAAAGCTCCAAAGCTTAACCAAATTTGAATGCTTTAGGATTTACTCACAGTCCTCCTGGCATCGGTTGATGGTCAAAGAAGTCATAGCATCAGAATTAGAGTTTCTTTGATTCAGATGCTCTTCAGCATAGTTGATGAATAGTTGAGTGATAGTTGTTAGAAGATTATTGTCAGCTTGTCATACGCATGATAAACTCCTGCCATTCATATTAGATTCAACTCGTGCTATAGAATGATTTTACATGCCTTGTTGTCCTTGCTTATCTGTGATTTCCTCCTTCATATCCCCAGATAGCCACCTGATTTTTCTTTTTATAAACTTGAGTGCTCTAAGTATATCATGTCATCAATAAAGCAAACGATGCTATTTTTATGGACATAGCACAGTTTTGGAGCAACATGCATCCGCTATCTTTACTTGTTTTATTAGAACATAAAAAAGTAAAGTCTTGTTATTAATAGATGTTGCATATCAGATTCAACCATTGACCTTTGAATCAAGTCTCTTGTTCATGTTCCATAGTGTAGTGGCAAACATTTGGAATATTAGATTGTGAAGTCCATGATTTGAGATGCTTATAGATCAAGTATCCATAATTATTTTAGCATCTGATGTTTGGAATCAAGATTTCAAGTAGATGATGTTGTTCTTCAAAAGAGTAAGAAATAATCAAGTACATAATCCTTATAGATCGACAAATGAGAGCTATTTACTCTCTTGAGGATCACACGCATCACTTGATATCTCAACCACATGTTTCACTTGAAAGGGTGTTCAAACTTCTCTATTTGGAAAATACTTTGGCCTTGCGGATTATCCAACGCAAGGGTGAGATATACCCTCATAGTGATTTACACTCTTCCTAACAGAGTCAAAATGTATGTATTAAACAATGGATGCATCAGCTCTACCCAAGCACAGACACATATGCTTCAAGCCACTCATATCTCAATGTTATTTTGACCACATCTCAAAGTTTCTTGCCAAGATTCAACATAACTCTACTCATAACTCCCATTATAAATGCATTGTCTAGTCTGAGAGCTACCACAATGTAGATGATACACACCTCATCCTTGCTCGGCTTCACATATGTAAGAAATGATGTACTTAGTGCCTTTCAACCATGCAATTGAACTATGAAGTACCTTGGTTATGTACTCACTCTAAAATAAGTATATGGATCTCTTAAGTCTATCAAGAGTAATCCTCATACCAAGTATATGTTATGCAATTTTCAAATCTTTCATGTCAAAATTTTGATTCAATTTTGGAATAGATACTTAACACACATGACATTGTGTTACATATTCATGTAAGTACTTCTGCATACTTAGCCAACTTCTAGCTTCTTCAATTCCTGGGTTGTTCCACTAACTCCTTTATGTGTTCATTTGTTTTCATGGGCTTGTTTGATTAGACTACTTTGTTCCTCATCTTCATTGCATCTTAGAAGTATTCTGTTAGAGTCTTGGTAATATAAGCCTCCAGCAGCTATGTGTAGGTTTCTTACTTTCCAAAGTTCTTGGTCTCTAGTTGCATTGATCCTATGACTTGGTCCATCTGTGAGTATAGGTACCAATTTTTCAGCCCATTTAGGTCATACTTTGAAGTTGAACAAGTAAGTGTCTGGTGGCTTATCTGCTACTCATGTTGGTGGCTCTCCGTGAGTCATCATGGAAGAATGATCAGCTTTAACATTCGTATTGTCTTTCTTGACCACTACTTCAGAATTTAATTCCATCAGTAATAGAAACCATCTGACTACCCTTCCAATGTTACAACGTTTATTGACCAAGTATAATAGTGCTTGGTGATCAATGAAGAACCTGAATTTGTTGACTAATAGGTAATGTCTAAATTACTTCACAACATAGACCATCCCTAAGCCTTCTTGCTCGGTTGTGGTGTAATTTCATTCATCTTGGTTTAGCTGTCTATTCGCATAGCCAATCGGGTGATCTAGTTTCCTCATCTACCAATTGTGTCAGTATGCATCCAATTGCAAAATTAGATGCATCCACATGTATATTGAAAGGTTTATTCCAGTTTGGAACCTTTAGAATCGGTGTTGAGCTTAATCTTTTTTTAGCCTTATTGAATGCCTATTCACATTCGTCAATCCGAGTGAATTGAGTTCATAGTACTCTTTATAATGGTTTGGCAGTTATGGCATACATGTGAATAAATCATCGATAACATCGACAGTGACCCATAAAAGTTTGCATCTCTTTCACACTTTTAGGGCTAGGCAATTCCAAAATAACCTTGATTTTATCCTCATCTATAGAATTATCATTTTTGGACACTATATGTCCTAGTATTTTGCCTTGTGTTACCATGAAAATGAATTTATCAGGGTTCAAAGACACTCAATATTGTCTGTATTTGTCAAATATGTTCCTATGTTCTGGTATAAGGGCTAGACGGTGAGATGAATATGTGCATAGATCATCTACATAGACCTCCATACTTTTTGTGAGAAATTATTTGAATACATGAAAAACCAGTCTTTGGAAAGTTGTTGGGGCATTTGTTAGACCAAAAGGCATAACCCTAAATGCACATACTCCTCATCTAGTAGCAAAAGCGGTCTTGTGCTGATCCTCTGTAGCAATTGCTACTTGATGATAGTCAGAAAATCCATCAAGAAAGTTGTACGCTTCCTTGCCTCCTACTCTTTCCAAAATATGATCCATATTGGGTAATGGATAACTATTTCGAATGGTGGCAACATTAAATCTTTTGAGGTCAATACAAACTATGAGCTTTCCATTCTTTTTTGATACGATCACCAAGGGAGACACCCAATGTGTTTATCTCATATATGAATCCAGTTGCTAACAATTTGCCTATTTCTTCTTTAATTTGGTTGCTTTTGGGGGATTCTTTTGCAGAAAGGGACTTGAGTTTTGTAGGAAAAGGAAGAAGAAGAAGAAGAAGTGGAACACAGACACCAAAAGCTTCTGTATATTGATTACCAATAGGAAAAATACAATAATGATGTCCAAACAAGACCAAGTGATCTTTGTTGAGAGTGCTTAATCCCACAAGATACCCAAAGTTCCTTATGCCACCAACCTTCTCTACACCAAACCTCCACCTTCTCGAGGAGTTTGCTCTTGTGCACACCTTGCACTCAAGCTACCAATAGGGTAGGAGGGAAGTACACCTTCTGTCAATGCGCACACCTATTCAATGGTACCTTGTGCCACCTTGATCTCCTTGCTTACTAGTTCTCTGCACTCCTTCTATGCTTACTAGATCACACTTCTTGCATACTTTTGTCTCACACGTGCTTCTCTATGTTGCACTATGGTTAAATGTCTCTTGCTCTTCTCACCTTTTGGTCCAAACCCACATGTTTTGTGCACATTTAACATGTTTTTATCATATTTCATGTGGTCCACATGGTCTATTCCATCCTTTTTTCCCATATCTTTCACATTTTTCAATATGAACCCTCTATAGCTTTCATTATTAGCATTTTGGCCCTCTCTAGAGCCCCTAATCCTACTCCTTGCCTCTCCATTTATCCTTCTATCCAACCCCACCCTTACCTCTCCTTACTCCTATCCTTCTTAACTCTTTAGCCCTCCCCAACCTTTCCTTCCTACCCTACATTCTCCAGATTATGCTTCTTTACTGCACTGATATCCAATTTTTCTTAGTCCCTTGTGATTCATCTTTCCTACTCCTAGTGGACTTGTTAGCTGCTCATATGTCATTTTGAAGGTTGTGCACAACAGGTTTCAAGGTGAACCTCTCTCCTCATGGTTTGGTTATTAGCTCTCTGGGATGGAGAGCCCATTAGGTGGTGGGCAATTGTTGAGCCCATCAAAGTCAAATTGGTCAAAGTTAAGCTAGTCAAAGTCAAAATGTTCAAAGGTCAAAGTGTTCAAAGTCAAGTTACAATCTTGAAAATCAACACAAAAGTAGTATCAAAACTTCTTTGTTATCAAGGTCAAAACTCAATTTTTTTTTTTCACTTTGTGTTCAGTGAACGCACATGATTTTCTTTTTGCTTGGTATATGATGACAAAAAATCAAAGTGTCAACAAGTAACTATTTTGTGCAAAACTTATTTGAAATAAGTTCACAAGGCCATTACAAACTTGGTTTAGACTTCCAAAAAGTAATTGTTTCATGCAACACTTACTTGAAATTAAGTTCACAGGGCATAATAAATGCTTTGAATGCAAAGGAATAAGTTATGTTAGATAAATACATCAAAATAAGACCTCTTTAATAGACAAATATACAAAGGAAGATGCACAAAAGAGTTAGACTTCCAAGATCCATATGTCAATCGATTTTCCCTCCTGTAGTTCCCACCTTTTCTTTAACCAGGGCATTCCAATGATCAAATGTACTAGCTGTATATAACATTGAAACATATGTGGGATTCATGGTCACCAAGGTGTACTCTTAATGGTGTGGCTTCCATGGTTATATTCCTAGATGCTAGAGGTCGTCCATCTACTACTTCAGCTACTACTGGTTTGTTCTTTCAAAGTATAGGAATTCCATGTTTCTTAACCAATCCTTCATCGATGAAAGATGAGGAGGCTCCTGAATCTACTAGGGTTGTAAGGGAAAGAATCTTCTTGGGCATGATTAACTTGATAGGTGCAAGACATGTTTCTATGGATGTAGCTGGAATTATGAGCCCCTTTCTTATATCATAATCCGGTTGTATGGTCTCTTTTACAGCTGGACTTCCTCGTTTCCCTGCTCTACAAGGGTGGCTGCGACTCTGGAGTTTGTTCTCTTGTTGGGACAATTAACTACAATATGTCTAAGGTTTCCACAATAGAGGCACAACTTGTTATCTCTCCTTCTCTGTTTCTCTTGTGGTGTTAGGGGTTGGAACCTAGTTACATCTATTTGCATAGGTCCAGGCATAGACTCATCTTTGGGAGTGGGTTGGAAAGGTTTCCATTGGTGAGGTCTTCCTTCCACTTGTTTTTCTTGTTTCCTTTCAAAAAGTCGGTTATCACATTGAATAGTTTGCATGATGTATTCATTCAATGTCTTAACCTCTGGCATTGTGAGCAAAAGGTCCTTCATATCATCTCTTAAACCCCATCTAAATTCGCTTATGAAATAATATACATGCCATGTGAGATCACATATCAATTGTCTAAATTCTGATGCATAGGTAGAGGCAGGGCAGTTACCTTGATGTAGCTTCCGAAGTTTTGATTTTTCCACTCGACTTGTGTCTACATCTCCAAATGTGGCAGTGAGTTCTCGAAGAAACCCCTCATAGTCCTAAAGTACTGTCATGTTCTTCTCCAAGATTGGGGCAAACCATGATAATGCTTGTCCACAAAGCAAGGTTCCAATAAAGCCGACCTTGGATGCCTCATCCGGGTATCTATCCAGTTGCATACGGATGTACAATTTAACTTGCTAGAGAAATCCGTGAAACTTCATGTGATCCCCATCAAACTTTTCTAGCATGCAGATCTTGGGTTCCCTCATGAAGGATGTACTAGGTTGTTGATTTACTTGCATACTCCCTTGATTTGTCTGAAGACTCCCGATTCGTTCTTGTAATTCTTGGAGGAGTGCACCTATATGCACTAGATGTCCCATCTCAACTTGTGTCTGTTGATGAGTTAGGTCTTTGACTTGTTGTTGGAGACTCTGAAGTGATGCTACAATCTTTCACAAGCATTCTCCATCATGCCTAGTCTTGGATAGAAGCTAGCCTTGCCAAAATGTCAAGGGAGCACTAGATTGTGCTCTTTGACTACAGTAGACAAGATTTCGGAAATACACTTCTGATTACAAGAACACCCACGTAGGGAAAATAATGCAAGAATACATGATCGATACAAGACGTCCCACAACCTAGGACTGATAGGTATGGAAAACTGGACTAGAGATGATACAGGAGATCCCACAGCCTGGGACCATAGGTATGGAACAAGATATCAGGATTACAAGAAATCCCTTCTAGGAGATTGTGTACTTGAGCCAAGAAGACTCAAGGACTTGTGCCAATGAGACTATACCTCAATTGCCACACAAGTGCGTATAGTGGGTACTTAACACACATCTAATTGTCAATCCGATAGAACGACGTACCAAGTGTATGAAGACGTGTGTGCACGTGATGGAAAATGATGTGGTCAAGCTAACATGCATGAGGAAAGATTAACTACCTCTCACACTCACTGAAATGCTGAAAGTGTTTGCCACTGAACCTCTTACAGCAGTTTTCAGAAATTCAAGGATTTCTCCCAGCTCTGAACTCCGAATATAGGCAATAGGATACTCGTTTCGAAGCTCTCGCCGAGAAGCACCTATTGGAAGTGGTTTCACTCGATTCTGACAACTGTGCTTCAAGTTATGGCCAAAATGGTGAATAGGGGGAAGCACCCACACTCACGCCACAACTCCTACAAGCTCACACACACACTACAGCTGCTCCAAATCAAGGGGAAGGGGTAGACAACAGTCATACGCCTGCATATCAAGCAACACACACACATACAAGACCAAAATGAAGATCAAAATCTGCAAGGAAGAGGCAAATTCGAAATTTCAGAAGAGCTTCTTCTTCACAATGGCAAAAAGTCTCTACAAAGAGTCACAAAGTGACTTATATACATGTGCCCTAAGTTTGGTCCTTTCACACAAGAGACCGGCACTTTATTCACTAAAAGACTAATCTCCTACTATTTTACAAGGGATATTTTACAACAACTTGGGATATGCAACTAGAGGACTCCTCTAGTGCATTTACATGGCTTGAGGGAATTCTTGAAGACCTTGAAGAAGAAAAAATAGGCCCATCATTTTGAAAATTTTGGGACTCTACTCTTATGCTCCTTTGCTCTGCAACACTCTCCCCCTCTTTGTCTCTGTCGTCCCTTGACAGGCTTTAGCTTCTCGTTGGCTGCTTGTTTAAGTCTTTTGAGTGCACACATCCAGTGGTCGAAGAAGCAATAAGGACCGTTAGACAATTGGGTATCTTATCCGAGGTTTGTCCTTTACTTTTGTTTTTGGCTTACTTTAAGAGTTCTGAATACACGCACCCAGTGGTCGGAGAATCAATAAGGACCGTTAGAGAATTTGTTATTTTGTCCGATCTATGTCCTTTGCTTTTGTTTTGCCCCTTGGTATTCCGTATATCACATATCTGGGTTGTTGTATTCAGTTGGGTTGCCACACACGCCACCAGTGACCTATGTCTTGCTTGTAGTACTCTGATTTGTCCTGGTTGCAAACATGTGACCCCGTTGTATTGCTTTGAGCCTGTTTTCTTTCTTTCACCGCGCAGGACCTGGATGATTCGCATTGTTGCCTGATGCGTGCCCCTGCGGGGCTTTGGGCAGAGGATGGTTCTTCCGTTATCATGATCTTCATTCTTTATTGAGTTGTTTTTTACTTTGATCGTCTTCTTCTTCTTTTCTTGCTTGATTCCCCTTCCACACGTCCCTTCTCCTGAACTCTGTCGTCCTCGACAGGCTTTTTGTGGCGACGTGTGTATGTTTGTATGGCCTGTTGCTCTCTTTGATTTAGCAGATTCGCGTGACACAGCATGAATTCCTTCCATTGCTGAGACTTTACTCTGTCTTCTGGCGCCTGTCTATGATCAGCAAAGAAACTTGTTTCATAGGCCACCAGTCGCGCGTTCAAGTTGGAATTCATTTTGACGAAGATTTCTGAATCAATTTCAAAGAAGCCAGTGAAAAATGCTTCTTCGAAAGTTTGCATATATGTCGAAGGCAAAAACATTAAGCGAGAATAATATGCCATGATAGTTAGTCGGCTGGGAATAGTAGATAAATCAAAAATGAGTGCTTCTGATCCTTGTGTAATGCCGATGAAATTCAAAAAGGTATATTTGGCATGTTGGAACACTTTGAGTACCGTAAGCATCATGCTGAATATTTTATTTGTCATTTTTACCGCTAAGTCTGGTACTATAGCATATTTGGCAATCCAAAATTCCATAGATTTTACCATGTATTCCTCGGTTGGTAAGTAATTATGTGGCGGACTAGGTAATAGTGGATAATTGAGCCACTGACTATTAATGCTACCCTGGCGCTGGCCTTCCCAAAATTGCGTCCAAGAGCGTCTGCGAGGCACAGGACAAAAAGATGGATTTACTCTCATATGGAGATGCTTCCCATTGTACCCGTAGTGTAGGATTCTTTTCCAAAATTTTCCTTCTCCAAACGGGATCTGCCTTCTCAAATTCTTCCTGTGTATATGTGAAGGTATCCTGCCTGAATTGGAGGTTGTTATCCGGATCTTTATTTGCCGTAGACCTTATATAATGCCGCGTTTGTTCTTTAAGTAGACCGTATGGTACATTGAATGGTTTCAAAATTTGCTCTAATTGTTTATTGTCGATTTGAGCCTCCTTCATGATCTTTATGATCTGATCTTCAAACTCAGCAGTGAGTTGGGACACCAGTAGTGCCCATTCTGGTCGGCTCAGTTCTGCAATTTCTCGAGTGTTAGGTTCAAATCGAACCTCCTTTTCCTCCCTTATCGGTGAATGATATGAGGGGGGAGAGAGAGGACGTACCTCATTCTCCACAGTAGCCTCTGCGGACTTCGGAACTACTGGTGTCCCCTCGTGTCTCATTTGTTCTAATTGATCCTGTAGTTGTTTTATCATCTCTTTCTTTTGCTTGATTTCTTCTAGAGCCTGCAAAATTGTTGATTTATTTTTTTCTATTTCTTCAGCTACAATGGCGAGCTGATCGGCATCTTCTTTACAATGTAATAGGTATCTGTTTTCTGCTTTTTTCCATTTAGCTCGTAGAGTTGCAGTGTCTTCCATGTATCTGCGTTCCCATTCAGCTATGGTAGCTCTTTCCTCTGTTAGTATATCTTCATACTTAGCAACTTTGTCCTCCAATTCTTTGATATTCTGTTGTGGTTGGGCTTGCATTTCAGCCGGTTGATCGCTTAGAAGTGCAGTCATAAGTTCCTTGTTGCGTTGTCTTAAGCTCTCCGCTTCCTCCATGTACACTTTGAGCTGAGATTCTAGGGTTTTGCTTCGTGCACTCATTCGTGTTTTTTCAGCCTCATTCACTTCTAACTTCTTAGTGAGTTCCTGGACCTGTTCTTTCAGATTTGTATTTGTCGCCTCTAGTATGCTGTATTGTGTTTTGACTTCTTGAAGTTCCTTTTCTTGCCTCAAAACTCGTTCCTTTTCAGTTGATAACTCGGTGGAAAGATTCTTACCCCAATTTTCAAGATCCTTCTTCTCCTGCATGGCTTGGTCATAATCTTCGTCAGCGTCAAGCATTAGTTGTTGTGTGTCTAGTGCTGTTCTAATCATATCTTGCGCCACAGGCTTGAGCTGAGCAATATCCACATTCAGCCATGTCTTAGGTATATCCGGGATTTCTCCTGTTTGTACATCTTTTCCTTTATCTACGTGGATCATTTCGTTGTGTGGTTGTCTGATCTGTAGTTGGATTTGTTGTTGTTCTTCGTCTTTATCCACATCAATAGTTTTAGTGGCACTCCCTTGAAATGTAACATCCATGGATGAAGGCTCTGCCACAACTCTAATGGGCGTGAACAGTTCCTCTTCTTCTGTTCTATCTTCCTGCGTCTCCTTCTTGGGTATCTTCATGCATACATTTCGAGGTGGTGTGGCCTCCTTGAGTTGAATGTTGGAACTTTCATTAAGTTTTAAAGTATGCAGACCTTCCATTTTTGCTTCCTTGCTCCTGGTACTTTGATCAACCTTCGTTGTGTGATCCTTCTGCTTGAGGTCTTTTTGTTCTTCGTTATAGTTCACTTCATTCAATTCCTCCCATTGTCCATCATCTTTTGATTCGCTTTGAATATCTACATCCAATAACGACGTATTGGGCTCCTCTCGGCCGTCCGATCCAGAACTAGAGTTATCTAGGCCTATTTCCCGATATCTATGGACTTTTGTGAGTTTGCTCTTTGTTTCTCTTGCTTGTTCTGACTGCTGATAATGATGACCTTGTACTGGAAGATTGATTTGCCCTCCTGTGTACTGATGAGTCTCTTCCAGGGCTTTAGCTAAGTCTTCTTCCGTTATTCGCTTCTGTCCTTCAATAGTAGTTTTTGGGAGTACATGTATCCTTTTTGTTGTTGGTGCGTCCTCTTCAGCTTGCTTGGCCTCCCGGAGTCTTTTCGTGCCTCTCATTCTGGGTTGAGAGCTAGTTTCTGCCACTTCCATGATTTTTGCTCCTTTTTTCTTTTTTGGCACAGTGGCGACTTTGACATACCTAGCCATATCATTTGAAGACGGCATTTCCTGCAAATGTTCTCTTATGCCCAAAGCGTGGTAAATCAAGATAGTCAAGGCCACACTGCCATTTAGAAACTTCTTATTATTCCATTGCTTTTTAGCCTTGAACAGTCTTTCCTGGATATATGGTGTCAAATTGATTTGATTCCCGATTTGCTTAATGGCATGGGAGAGTAGTTGGACAATAATTTTCTGTGGTGCCGTGTATCGATTCATGTTGGGGAAGCAGAAATGTTGATGAATTAGTCTGACTTCCTCTTCTATATGAACTCTGTTAATGTCAACAAAAGTGCGTGTCTTTGCTCCACGACTTTCTTCTTTTATCGTTGTGACACCGTCCTTTTCCCATCCGAATGCTTCCTTGATCAATTCATGTGTGAATTGAATAATTACCCATTCTCCTCCTTTATCCATAACTCTGGCTTCTGGCACCAGTGGATCATGTAGTGCAGGCTGTAGCGTGTTCATGACTTGCGTGCATCTTTGGAAATCAGGTTTACAGATGGGTAATTCAAAATACTTGTGAATTCCTGCTTTCTTCATTATGTCAATGGTGGATTGCATCTCATGTAAGACCCTGAAATCCTGGGACATAATTGGAAAATGATGCTCTGTATCCATAATTTTGATGTTTGCCAAGAATAAGTAGTCTCCAACTGGTTGCTCATCTCTAAACCAGTGTCCCTTTGCTTTCGTGAGACTTTGGGGAGGAAATTCCTGCACCTCCTCTTGTACTGTTGCTTCAGAATCCTCAGAAGCCATTTGCACTTGTAGCGAAAAGTGTGTTAATGTCAAAGGAAAGTATGTATCTGTTCAATGCATCGTAGTGACTATTGATGTTTTTCACTCCGTTTCCCATCATTGAGTGAGATCTCTTACCACCGTCTTTATACCTTATCCTGAAAGAAGACAATCATTAGTATAGCCGAAGCATTTATTTATGTACATAGTAAGTCCATTCCTATCAAAGTGAAGCTAAGATCTAATCTCTCTTGGAGAATGTGCGCCACTAGTTTTGTAATGTACATCATGTGCCAAATGCTTGGCCATGTAATGTGGCCCTATTATGCATACTTGAGGTGCATTAGAGGCTTCATGAGTGCAATGGAAATCTTTGTTTCTTCGCTCGTCCAATCCTCGTGGTTGCTTAGGTTTCCAGATCCATTTCGTGACCACTAAGAGAGGTCGTTTTGTTTCTTTGATCCGTCCGGCTTCATGTGTTCTCTTTGCGTTCTCCAATGTCCGAGTGATATTGGCATTGCTTTTCCGGTTTCTTGGATGACTCTTATGTAGTTTTGTCATTCGCCTTGTCTGATGTATTGCATCTTCCTGAGTCCTTGTAGCCTGTCTAGTTGTTTGTGTTACCTTTTTAGGAATCCATATCTGCAGTCGCGATCTTTGGGCTTCCATCAATGGTTTGGGGATCCATATGTGCAATAGTCCTTTTGGTGAGGATTTAGGTGTAGTTGACTTTGTGATCCTTGCGTCCTTTTCAAGATTGGGTTCTGACTTCGCCTGGCTCTTTATCTGATCCTTGCGTACCCATTTGTAGTTTGGTCGTCCTACATATGAGTATCCGCAAGTGGTTTTCCCATGTTGCAATCTTTTGGCTCGTCGAGTGGCTTCGATAGAGTAAATTTCTTTCATTGTCGGCTTTGCCCGGACGGAATGTGCTGATTCCGGTTCTTCTTCAGGCATTGTTGAACTTGATGTTTCTGCGGCTTCTAGGTTGATTTCTGATATTTGAGTAGCCGAATTACCTTCTAATGTCGTTTCCGGACAGCTCTCAGGGCTTGTGATCATCTGTGTTCGAATTAGAGGTTTTACTTCTAATAGGCTGAAAATCTCCTTATGCCCTATCTTTGCCGAAATGTAGCCTTGAGCTAGATGGATACACACTTCATTCTCAATAATCCAGTCTTGTCCTAGAATTAAGTCTTCTATTAAATCCTCATCTTTGCACACTAAGACTTTCTGTTCCATGGAGGAATTGCCTAGGTGGAGGGATACATTTGTCGTTCCAATACATTCTAGGGTGTGACCTCCAATTCCGATCAATCGGGCTTTTGTGGGATTCAAATTTAATTGCAGATCTTTTGCTATTCTATCTCGCATGCAGCTAAGTCCTGCTCCTGAGTCTATCAATGCATCTATCAACCTGTACTCTGTCTTGCCAATCCCTAGGTTTAGGTAAGGTTGCGTTTTGCACACACCTGTTGTATCATGATTATCGACCTGGTAATTTGCCATAGGGATAGGCTCTTCTCCTCGGAGATAGCGTTCATCTCGTTGTCTAATCCATTCTTTCCGTTTCCTAATGCGTTCCAATGCTTCTTGTCGAGCTTCCTCTCTAATTCGCTCCGCTTCCTTCTTCCTATTTTGGGCACCTAGTAATCGTGCTAGCATTTGATCGGTCAAAGGTTCCATGAATCGTCTCACTCTACATCCACTGATGTAGTTAGGAAGAATGTCGCCATCTAGGGTTGCTAGATTGACTGCTCCACCAGTCGAGATTCGATTTATGATCAACGGTCCATATCCACGTTTTTGTAATTTCTTGGCATGTTGTTTTAGGGTGTACACTAAGACTAAGTCACCTTCTTTAAGTCCTTTGTCTTTTATATGTGCATCATAATATGCTTTTTGTCTTCTTTTTGCTGCATAAATTCCTGCCACTGCTTGTAACCTAGTCTCATGTAACTTCTCGATTTGGTCTAGTTGTTGGGATAGTTCATGTCCGTTCCACGCACACTGTTGTGCCACTTTCAGTGTTGGTACTAAAAAGTCAATTGGCAAAATTGCATTTTGCCCATACACTAAGTTAAATGGTGTGGTTCCAATAGCCATTTTATATGCAACCCGGAAGGCCCAAATTGCATGATGCAATTGTTTGTCCCAATCTGGCCTTCCATTATTGACAATCTTTGTCAATACTGTACACAGTACCTTGTTGGAACTCTCTGCTTGTCCATTGGCTTGGGGATGGTATGGGGCTGATTTTTTATGAATCACTAAAAACTCGTTCATTAAAGACTCAATTACTTCGTTGAGGAAGTGCGTTCCCCGATCACTCACAATCTCGATGGGTAATCCAAAACGGGTGAAAATATGCTCGAAGAGAAACTTGGCAGTGGTTTGAGCATCGTTCTTTCTAGTGGCTTTTGCTTCTACCCATTTGGTCAAGTAATCCGTGGCTACTATGATGTACTCCGCATGTGATCCTTTGGCAGGTGGATTGATAGGTCCTATGAAGTCAATACCCCATTTTGTGAAGGCTCTCGCGCATATCATGGGTCTTAATGGCATGTCATCTCTCCAAATTGGGTATTTAGTTCTCTGACAAGTCTCGCAACTTCGTACATATGTTTCAGCATCCATATGTAGACTTGGCCACCACAAGCCCGCAAAGAGAATCATTTTGACAGTTCTTTCAGCCGAAAAATGACCTCCTGCAGCACCTGCATGTGCCATCTCTAATATGGGTAAATATTCTCCTTCATGCACACATAATCTGAGTTGGTTATCTTTCCCTCGTCTAAACAATTGTTTGCCCATGAGTGTATAATCCTTGCTCATTTCCTCTAAGGATCGCTTTCTTGCTAAACTAGCTCCTATCTCGTGCTCTTTCGTTTTGAGAAATTGTACTAATGTCTTACTCCAATTGGGCGCTATGGTCGAAAAAGGTAGAGACACATGATCTTCAGGGATCATCTCTTGGCATTCTGCACAATTGCTTACATGGTCGTGAACATTCTTTGGTAAGTCAGGCCAGTACACTCCTAATCTTTTTAGTTCTCGTATTGTTCCATGAGTCCCTTGGTGTGTTCTCCATTTGTTCACGTGTGCTTGCTTGATCAGTTGCTTTTGTTCATCCTCCTCGACACATCTGAGTAACACACCATTGGGTTCCTTGTAGTACACACTTCCTGCAACGATGTGTAAGTTCCTTGATTGAAGAATTTCTTACTACTAGTGGCGATACCCACTTGGTATGTTCTATCTCATATATGAATCCTGCCGCTAGTAGTTTGTCTATTTCTTCCTTAATCTTTGCTGCATAGACTTCATTGTATGTATAAGGACGTTGTTTGGAGGGTTTTGCATCTGCTGTCATTGGTATTCGATGGGAACAAATAGTGGGTTCTACGCCTTTGAGATCCTTATAGGTCCATGCGAATACATCTCGGTACTCTCGAATAAGGTGTATGAGTTCCTCTTCCTCCTCTTTGTTGATGTATGAAACACCACAAGAAATGAATTAATGTGACACTAGAACACCTCTATGGTCACCATTAACTCATTGCCACTCCAAACTTTGAGAAATGATAGCTTAAAGTAAGAACTTTGCTTCTACAGAAATTCCTAGTCACCGAAATGACATACCTTCAGTGTTTTGCTAATTTCTCCTAGCTCACATATTATTTCTCTATGAAACTTTATAGGCTGAAACTAGAAGAGTAGAGCTTTCCAACAAGCTATCATATGCATCAAACGGAGCTCTAGAACGCAAGTTATGGCCCTCACAAGATGACCATGTATGACCTTCCAAAACTGGAAAACTTGCCTGTTTTAGTAAGAGCGCCTGTTTAAAATTAGAATTCGATGCCTAGCATCGACTTGCAACGAGAATTTGATGCCGGGCATCGACTTGGGATGTTTTTGGCCACTTTTCAGCAGGGATTCGATGCCGGGCATCGACTTCCCGCATAAAGTCTTGATCTTTTGGACACCAAAACTATAGGTGATTTCATGCACATTTACAATATGACTTATCAACTGGAATTCGATGCTAGGCATCGAGTTGCTCCAACAACATCATGTTTTTTGAACACTTCAGTACTGAATGAAAAATATAAAAGAAAATATGACTTATCAACAGAGATTCGATGCCCGGCATCGAGTTGCTTGGAAAACTTGATCTTTGTAACTCATCACACAGTAGGTAATCATGGAGATGATGGAGAGAGGCTCATACACAGAACTTTACTCAGTTCTTCTCATAACTATAAAAAACTCAGAAGTTTTACAAATGCTTTCTCACTCAGAGAAGCCCGACTATACTCAGTCATACAAAAATGAGTTCTTCTCACTTTCTCATTGTCTTCCTCCTTCTTCTTCTAACCGCGTCAGTTAATACTAACTAACTTATATAGATTTTCTCATTCCCGTGATTTTTAAAAAACTTCTAGAACTAAAGTGAACTAACTTTACAAGTATGATACACTTGTGAATTTGTCCCTTCACATAGGCATGGGGTTTTCTTTCTAAGATTTGACCTTCAAATATATGTCTAATTAGTGATTGTTTCTCCAACACTCTTCAGATACATCTTTACCAATATATGTGCATCTCTCTTCTCCCTCCTCAACTGTTACAACAATTTTTTTTGTTTGTTCCTTGTTGTCATACGCTTCTCCGTCTCGTGCCTCTCGTCTAGGCATTTGAATAGCTACTTTTCTTTCCTCTACTTCGTATTTTTTAAAGTGTTCAGGAACTTCAAAAAGATCTGGGTCCGGCCCTACCTTACTCATGTCTTCCTCCTGCCTGTGTATTGCCGTAGCAGTTTCAATTGCTAAGATCTTTGTTGGTTCCTGTTCCTTCTGGTTCTGAATAGTATTTAAGTAGCTTTCTTCGGAATCAAATTCTGGTTCCATCTCTATGCTTTCATATTCCTCTTTGCATTCTTTTTCCAGGATTTCCCCTTCTTCTACTTCTTGAAGAACAACCATATAGAAGTTTACATCATAGCCTTCCTCATCTATGCATTCATTCATCGTCAAAACTTCCTGGTTTACGCATACATCTAGAGTTGCCAAAATTTCCATCCATCCATGTGGCTCAAAAATCTCATCAGGAAAAATTTGAGGCGTGTAAGTTGGGTCCTCTACTGATCGATTGTTAGGGTGTCCTATCAGCCACAGTTGTTTTTTATACTCCTCTTTCTTTGCTTCCTTGCACATCCATAACTGGGCATCTTCATGCATCCAAGATTGATCACTTGATCCAGCATTGTGAATGGATAGGTCATCTTCTTCTTTGTGGACTCGATTCCATTGTAATGGAGGGACATCTCGATAGGCAAACGTGTGCAAATTTATCTTGGTGGTGTTTCCTTGATGTTGTAGATATAATGAATCTCTGCCCCAATCTTGCACAACCCGCATTTGTCTCATGAAGGGTCGCCCTAATATCATTTCGTAGTTGTTTGCTTTCTCGAACTTACAAATAGCTAATGTGTGTTCAAATTCTACCCCATAGGTGGTTAGTTTGATTCGTTCTAATATTCCCAAGGGTCTTTCCACATGACCATCTGCTAGTTGGAGTTTCATGCGAGTGGGTCGCAATGCAGGTTTTCCCCACTTTTCCCATATCTCCTTGGTGGCAATCCCTACCCCGGCTCCCTTGTCTAGAATGGCCTTGGTCATGTACCCATTGTGGGTGACAGGTAAGCATGTATTACCTTCATCTCCTTCACTAAATTCCCCCACTTTATCAATTGGAATTTGTATTGCGGATTTGTTTTCCTTTTCCTTTCCTTTCGTTTCCCCTTTTTCTGGTGGTGGTTCTAATTGATCTGCTAACTGTCTCCATAGTTGTGGTTTAAGTTGAAGCAACTCTTCCACCGTCAATTTGCATTGCACCTTTGTTTTCTTAAGTTCTGTTAGATTGTGTGAACTCTCTTCTGAGTTTCCTTTTTCCTTCCCATGCACTGTGGGTGCTCGTATTATTATAGACTCTCTTTCGTATTCTCCCATGTAGTTAGGCAATGTTGAAATGCTCAGGGCTTCCTCTCTACCTCTATCAAATCTTGATACTTCCTGATATGCTTCCTCCAGGTTAAGATGGGGTTGACAATCTTCCCCATCTATTTCATCAAAAGGAGGTGGACTGATTCCATTCTTTTTCCATTGCTCCTCTCTAATTCTATTCCACAAGTCTTTTGGCCAATCAGCCTCTAGGTCTGGTATCATGGATACCTGTTCCTCTTGTGCTTTTATTCGTTCACCTTGATCATCTTCCCTTCTAGGTTCCTTATCCTTGGGTTGGATGCATTCTTCGTATAGACCATGTGTAATCTTTGTTTCTGGTAAATTTGGGATTGTCTTTTCTAGAGTCGCTTGTGCTACTTCGATGAGTTTCCGGCATATTGTCAATCTTTCTTTTTCTAATTCCCCTTGAGGATAGAGTTTTTCATGTTGCTCTATATTTGGGCCCATTTTGATTCTAGCTTGGTAAGCTTTCAACCACATGTCCAAATCATCTGGCTTTGGGTCAGCTAGAATTGATCCTGGCTTCTCTTTCTCTGAGCTAATTCGTGGTGGTTCAGGGATCTCCTTATGCGTTTTTTGTCCTTTATGCTCTTTCAAGTCCTTAGTTTGTTTTTTACTGTCTTGGCTCTTATTTCTTGCCCATTTTTCTTTGAGTTTTTCTCGTCTTTCTTTCCATTTTTGTACTCTTGTGTTTTGGGAATTCTCACATGGGTTCTCAGAATCCTCGACCACCTGAATTTTAGAGCCTACTGTTTTATTGTTCTCTGGTTTCTCTTTCGGTTGTTTTCCCTTTTGTTGTTTTGCTTGAGCTCTAGTAATAGACTTTAGTGGTACGGTGTACTCCTTATCACTTCCAGATCCTTCTATGACCTCAATCACATTAATTGGTGCAGTATCTTGAGTTTTTGCAGGATTCTTAGGGCAATCTCTAAAAAGATGTTCTTTTCCGCAATCACTGCAATATCCTTCCAGATTCTAGGTGGTGGAGGGTTGTAAGGTCGAGGGCATTCTCTAATGAGATGGTCTCCTCCACATCTATAGCATGGTCCTCTCTGCATAGGTGGTCTAATAGATGGTCTCACGGTTGGTTGTGCTTTAGGAGCCGTATACATTAAGGTGGTGGTCTCTGTTCCGTAAATATGATCATAGTCCTCATATCCATAATAAGCAGCATCATATGCCGTTTCATATCCCGTCACGTTGGCTTCATATGGGTAGTACTCTCCTGTTGAATGTTCATATCCCAGGTTTGTTGATTCTACATTGGTCATTGTCGATGCTGGAACTATCGCTCTTTCTAAGTTTTCTTCTGGTTGAGCATACTTTACAGATATTACTTGTTGAGGTTTTGACAGTTGGGGTCCTAGCACTGGTTGTGGTGGTGGATACGGTGCTTGCTCGTATGGCCGTGATGCTTCTGCTGGTGTGGGGTACGGGTTGTATTTTGGTATCTCTCTACCTGGTTCCCTAGGCGGATATCCATAGGGTCTATACTATGGCGGTTGAAAAGGACGTGCTTGCCTATTAAAAGGACAATTCTCAGTAGTGTGGTTGGTATATTTTTGTTCTATGTGACAATACCAAGAAGTCCCTTGTTTTTGCTGTCTATGGTATGGATACATAGGTTGTGCACCGGCCCCTCCTCTGGCACACAAGTGTGTGGGATGCGCTCCTCCACATAAGTTACATCTCCGTAACATAGGCACTCTTTGAGCTGGATTTTGGTAAGCTCTTTGCCCCTGGACTCCTAGTTTCTTTGCTAATAGTTCAGCTAGTTCTTCCATGTTACTGGAGTTGGACGTGACAGTGCTTCTTAAGTCTTCTGATTTAGTGAGGTCGGTCGTACCTTTGAGGTCCTCGGCAAGGTTATCTTCCAAGTCAATGCACTCTTGAAGACACTCACTTAAGGTTTGTAGCCTTTTCACATACACTAGGGTTCTTAGGGTTTCGTTAGAGAGTCCATCTAAAAATAATGAAATCATCTTTTGTTGAGTGGGTCTCTCAGCTACTGGGCATCTATCCACATATTGATTGAATCTTTGGGCAGCAGTCTTCACAGTTTCATTAGGGTTTTGTTTAAAGCTATGGATTAAAGATGCAGAATTGTGTTTAATCCCTCTCTTTGTGAATTCTCCAATGAATTCTTGAAAGAATTGTTCCATGTTTTCAAATTGATTGGGATCTAAAGGTTGGAACCAAGTTAGAGTTGTCCATGTGAGGGTGAGCCCAAAAGACTCATACTGCACAAAGAAGTCCTCTACTTGCTCCGCTCTTAGAACTTGTTTAAATTCGGCGATATGATCATATGGTTCCCCTAATCCATCATAATGGTTTCTCATGCAAATGGAGGTATTCATGGCTGTCCTCCTACTGGTGGTCGTGGTCTGACCGATGGTCGGTAATGGTTCCCTATCCCTGCGTGGGCTTGATTGTGTGTGTGCACTCCTGGAGTTGCAAACTGTACATGAGTACGGTTGGGCACACTTCGTTGGCTGGTCTGTCCTGATGTGGTATGTTCTATCTCTTGTTGATTTCCAAAAGGATTTTGTGAGGTAGTTGCCTGATCTCTCTGAGGAAATACAGGTGTGTAGCTCAGTGATGAGTAGCACCTCCTTTAATGTCAATCCGGGAAGACGTGAGGATGGTATGAAGACCTCGAGCAAGTGGCGGCACAAGTGCGTGAGTGAGAAGCACATCAGCATGCACACACATACACACACACGCGCACACACGGCAAGACAAAGAGAGAGAATCAATGGAGTTCTTTAGATTACTTTCAATAGCTCTTACAAGTTCGTTTCAATTACAATCTAACCTCAAAAATGAGCTCTCTAGCTCTTTTTATAGTTTTTGACTAGCTTTTGGCCCTGTCCAGACCTAGTGTCCGGCCTAGTTAAAAATTAGGTTCCAGGGCTTATTTGGGGGCTCAAACGAGATCTAAAAAATACGAAAATTGGTACGCAACTACTTCTAAGGCTCCTCAAGCTCAAGGACTCCTTGGCTTGCACAAAATGGAGCTACAAAAATGTGAAATGAGATTTACACTGATTGTTAGTGATAAAAATCACTGTTGTTGTAGGAATTTCTTCTAGTGATCTGCCATACATATCTTCGAGCTTCCTACTTGCTCTTCCTCCCTGCATGTCCATCTCTTTGATTTGCATTAATGTCTTGAAAAAATATTGGCCTACTTGCCAGATCTTCTTTGACTGCCCTGTTTGCTTGTGCTGTCCCTTCGCTCTGACTCCCTTCTTTGACTTTCACGTCTTGTAAGTCCTGGTGTACCAAGGCTACTGCCAACACCCCCCCCACTTTCGCGTCTGTCGCCCCTGACAGACCCTTGTCTAGCTGCTTTTTGGACGTAGTATTGTACAACATCGGCGGCGAGGTGGTGTTCTTCTAACCTGAGTCCCCTTGCTAGATCTGTCAGCAATGCATCCCAATTGACTGGCCCTGGGACATCTGGATGTGGCACCCGTAACTGCTCTGAGTGAATGGTTCGCTCCACAGCAAATAAATGGAGGAGATGTGAGGGTCTGGGTACAAATATTTCTGAGTGGTATTCCCAGAACCCTGTTATGAACATCTCTTCGAATGTTTGTTTAAAGCAGGCTGGGAGGTATTTTATTCTGGCGTGCCAAGCGTATATCACCTCTATGGAAGGAGTGGTGCTCATGTCATAAACTAAATCTTGGTTTCCTGTAAGGAATCCGACGCCTGAGAAGTGTGGGTCCTTGATATTCTTGAATGTCCTGAATGTAATAAGCATTAACTCAAAAATTTTCATGCACATCTGGGCCATTACATCAGGGGTATTCCTTAATCGGATGCTCCAGTGCCGTATAGTGGAAATCATGTAATTGACGGTGGGAGGCCCTTGAGGGGGTGCTAGATAGACGTAGTTTAACCATTTGGCGCAGCCCTTGATATTCTTGACTGCAATGGTAAACTCTGGCCATGTGCGTCTGCGGAGTACAGGAACATAACAAGGGTTATATTTAATAAAAAGAGGCATATTCGTCCAGGTTCGAACCATCTCCGGGTAGGTTTCGAGGAGTCGGATCCTCCAAGTGGGTTGATGAATGGATCCTTTTTGAGCGCTCTCTGGGATGTCATCTGGCCCAAATTGTGTAGCAAACGTTGGAGGTTTGCCACATCTTTGTTGGATTTCTGCATTGTAGTCCGCCAGGAGTATACAATATGGCACATATTGATCATCATTGGTTCCTATCCATCTATGGTGGGACATGCTGCGGAAGTATTCTGATTTAATAATAGTGTCCTCTATTTTTGCCATAGATTGGATTTGAACTGCCACTCGATCTTCATGAGTTGATGCTGTTTTCTCTAGTGTCTGGAGCCACTCAGGTACTTCAATTTCTAACGTATCCATTCCTTCTGCGGTTTGCTCACCACCTGGCATTGGCATAGGAACGTAAGGTTCCTCATACGTCTCATCTACCTCGATGGGTACCAAATCCTCGGGTTCTGGTTCGACAACTGGAGAGGGTTGCCTTTCATGTGTGAGTAATCTTGCCTGTAATTCGGCCACCTGCTCTTTCAATGCCTTGACTTCCTCTGAAGTCGTGGTCGTTTCTGTGACTCTGGGTGCTGTCTGTTGCTCTTGTAGTTGATTGCGCAGCGCATCACGTTCCCTTGCCAAGTCATCATGAGCTTCTAATAGATCTGCATAGCTGTCCAAGATGGTCTTCATTGTCTCTGAGGGCACAGCTTTAAACTGTTCTGGATCAATTTCGTGGGGAGAGCCTTCCATGGCTGCTTCTAGATTTGCTTCATTTTGCTGCTGCAGTCTCTTGTTCTCTTCAAGGGCGGCCGCCATGTGTTTTCTGAGAAGTGCCAGGTTACGCCGGACTTTGAGATTATCGGCTTGGTATACTTCGAGCAAAGCTTCTAGTTGTTTGACACCTGATTCTGTCGATGGTTGGGGTGCCTCCAATAATGTTTGGTGAGCCTGCTCAAGCGTCGTGTAGCGTTGATTCAGTTCTGCATTTTCGATTTGTAGAATGTGAAATTGTCTTTGTAAGTTCTGATGGTGCGTTGCCAGTTGTTGATACCGGTTGTCCAGAGCTTTGTACTCATTCTGGAGCTGGTATACACATTGGTTTAATGCTAAAAATATGTTATTTACATTAAATAATGCTGGGAGGGGTGAAGATGCAGGGGGAATGGGGGCGGGAATGGGAGAGGTGAATGATGTGGATGTAAGTGGAGATGTGGGTGGAGGGGGTATGGGTGATGAAGGTGGCATTGGGGGAGGGAGTGGTGCTGTGGCAGGTGATGTTTCCATCGTGTCAACTGTTTGAGTGACGGTGTAGATGGGAATCGTGGGTGGAGTGGATGTGACATCGGTGAACAGGGTGGTGAAGGTGGGCATGGTGACTCCCCCGAATTGGATGCCCGGAGAGAGTGGAATGCCCATGACAATGGTAGTGGTAGTGGACGTGGTAGTGCTAGTGTCCTGTGGTGGGGTAAATTGGGTAGTGCGAGGTGGGGATGGTGGTGACAACGGTGCTTCCTGATATTCTTCTGATTGCGCTGCCTCGCCTGGTGCTGATGTATTGATGTGAATTTGCTTCCCGGACCTCCTGGGACGAACGGGAACCCTTTTCTCAAACCTGTGAATGTAGGCCACTGCCTCATGAATGGCCTCATCCAGTCCTACGGCGTCGGCATGAAGGTTCATGGACTCAATGAACAACTCGTCCACGCCTTCCTCAGCTAGCAAGTCGTTCATGAGTCTTTTGCCCTGTTCTAGAGACATCTGATGCTGTTCCTGAACCAGTCGCATGGTTCGATATAGTCTCTTGATTTGTGCCGAATATGCTGGGGCACTTGCTAACTCGGAGAGTTCGTCATATTCTTGATGTTGTTCTTCGTCGGCTTCTTCTTCGTCTCCTCCTGCCTCTTGTTCATCTACATCGACTTCGACAACTTGTGGTTGGGTGGGGGCCGATGTTGTTGTTTGGGGTTGTGGTTCCTGAGCTCGCTCTGCTTCAGCTTCGAGGTTAGAGTCATAGATTAATCTGGCAATTTCTTCATCCGTGAGGTCCTCAAGAGTAAATCCTTGTGGAAATTCCAAATCTGATGGAATGGGTGGAAACACCAGATTAGGTCCCTCTGTGCTTGGTCTTGGTAGCCGGATTGTGAATGGCCTAACTCGTCGTGTCTGTGGAGGGGTGATTTCTGGTGTAGTGGTAGCTCCCCTTGGTTGAGCACAGGGTAGTTGGACTCCCCCCCTCATCTTCTTTGATGGGGGACCTGCTGCTGATAATCTTCTCTGGAATTCTTGGACTCGGGACCATACGAGTGCCCACTGAACAGGCACGTCATAAGCCAAGCATCTATAAATTATTCTGGTCAGAGCACAACACCCGTGGAGCACATTCTTCTGTTTCTTATTCCACCTTTGATGGGCTAGGTGGATCTGATCTATGATCCAGTGTGGCACATTGATGGGCAGGCTTTCTGTCTCTGCTAGATACAAGCTGAACCATATTTTCTTCGGAGGCATTGTGAATCGTTCTTGGGCGGGAAAAGCAAAATGTTGCATGATGGTTCGCAGGTGAAGCGCAATGGTAGGTGTCATCGCTACCATGTCCTTCAACTTATTAAGATCTTTGTGCTTCATTCGACCTGGAACCATGGTTTCCTTTTCTGTTGGGATGTGCATGCCATACATGCCCAATGCTTCTCTTACCAGATTGAGGGTCAACTTGAATCTTTTAAGCTCATTACCCGGCAGCAGTGATGGCAACACAAAGGTGCTGTCGCCTCCCTTGGCCCTGCTTGGCGTGATGGTACTGATCAGATATGAACATCGTAAAAAATCCGGCTTTGGTAAGTGAGCCCTGAAATAACTGTCCACACCCGCTTTGATCCAAACTGATCTCATGACTTCGGCGTTTTGATAGCTTTCAAACTCGCGTGTGAAAAAGTGGTATCGACCCCATTTGCCATTGAATTCCAATTCTGCTTCCCAGAAATAGGTTCCATCGCCCAGTGGTCCAGCAACATCACTGAACCAATGCGCATGCTTACCTACTTGAGAAGTGTGCCCTTGAGGAGGATCCTGAATGGGGAGCACATGTACTGCTTGAAGTTCTTGCGGCCTTGCTGTGAGACGTGGCTCAAGGAGAAGTGTTTCTATGTCCACAATCTGGGCACCAGATCCGACTTGAGAACTGGTACCTGCTTCTGCCATGGCCCTGTTTGCTGATTGGTTCTGTGAGAATATAGAACCAAGTGTTAACATCGTAATGGACAAAATAAATCCGTTGTTGTCCCCGTTACAACATTAACATGAGGTAGATGGTGAGTTAGTGGTTAGTAAGTGCATGAAGACAGTGTGTGTAGTTAGTAATTGTGTTGTCCTAGGAAACTATTGCAGTTAGTAAGTGGGTATGAATTTACAAATTGGGGTCGGGGGGTTTATTACAGGCCCTAGGCTGCCAAATGCAGTGAATGGGCTTTGCTTTCGGTTTCGGAGAGTCTCTACAGAGCTTTCTCGGTGTCGTGGTTTGAAAACGAGGCCTTTTTGGGACCCATTTACAATTGATTACATGCACGCTCTTGGGTCTTGGTGTGTTCAGGAGTGTCGAGAACGAGTGAATACTGGCAGTATGCGTAGCTGCGTTATGCTGTTTAGGTTGTGGCCTCAGCGTAGCTACTTGTGCCATCAAGCAAGCCTTAGGCACCCAAATTTGTCTTGATTGTGGGCTAGCCTTCCTCGACTTCTTGGGCACCCAAATATGTTTCACGTTAGTAGAAGAATTTCCGAAAGACTTCTTATTAGTGTCGTGTTGTTGGTTACTAATAAGAGGCTGGGCTCGGGTGGTTGGCTTGAGTGCAACCGGGTGTTCGCCTTTCCGCACCCACACTTGTTTCACTTGCTGGGACATTTTGCTGCGCAGGTACTTTGGATCCCTGACATAGGTAGCACTCTGCTTCTTCGGCCTGTGATCCACCTTGGTTTGTTGCCTTCTTCTGGCCTTTGGAAAAGAAGGGAGTTCCTTTGCATCCCGGACTCCTTTTTTGTGAATATCCTTCCTCTGCAACACATAGTTTTGGACAAGAACAGCATGGTCAACTTCATGTGCACCCCTAGAAGGACCAGGAGTCTGTGCCTTTCCTAGTTCCTTGAGTGCTCCATTGTCTAATTCTACTGTAACTCGACTATGATTGACCCATACCTGAAGAAGTCCACTTCTTAGGTTTAAATTGACTGCTTGACAGTAAGACAACTTAACAGCACTGGTGGCTGCACCTGAGTCAATCAAGGCTCTTACGGTCCTTGCACTCTTTCCTTGTCCTATCTCTAGGGTTACGAAAGGACGTCGATCAGTTATCTTATGAGAGCTGGTTCCTGCGACTGCACACATTGCCATATGATATCCTTGATCTGCATAGTCATTTGTTCAAGGCTGCTCTCTACCTTGCCTACGTAATTTCATCCTTCTAATGCGTTCTAAAGCTTCTGCTTGAGCTTCTTCTCTAATTCGCTTCTCTTCCTCTTTTCGTTTCTTAGCAGTGTTGAGTCGGCTGAGCATTTCCTCCGTGAGGGGTTCCTGATACAACTTGACTCTGCATCCGCTAATATAGTTAGGGAGAACATCACCCTCTAACGTGGCTAATTGTACTGCTCCACTCGTGGAGATCCTGTTAATAATCATAGGTCCGTAGCCTCTCTTTTCTAGCTTCCTCGCGTGTTGTTTCAGTGTATAGACTAAAACTAGATCTCCTGCTTTCAAACCCTTATCCTTTATGTGGGCATCGAAATATGCTTTCTGTCTCTTCTTGGCTGCATATATTCCTGCGGCGGCTCTCAGTCTTGTTTCTCCTAATCGTTCAAGGTCAAAGATCCTAGAGGAGAGCTCATGACCTGTCCATTCATACTCTTGTGCGACTCTCAATGTAGGAATCAGGAAGTCCAAGGGTAGCACGGCGTTTTGGCCAAACACCATCTGAAAGGGAGTGGCTTGGAGTACCGTTTTGTAGGCCACTCGGTATGCCCAAACAGCATGGTGTAGCTGTTTGTCCCAATCAGAGCGTTTAGTGTCCACTAATTTCGTCAGTACATTGCATAAAATCTTATTAGTGCTCTCAGCTTGTCCATTAGCTTGAGGATGATAGGGGGCAGACTTCTTGTGTATTACCAAGAATTCTTGGAGTAGATTTTCAATCACTTCATTCAAGAAATGAGTGCCTCTATCACTTACAAGCTCTATAGGTAGCCCATATCTCGTGAATACATTCTCAAACAAGAATTTGGCAGTTGTTTGAGCATCGTTCTTGGTCGTAGCCTTTACCTCTACCCACTTGGTTAGATAGTCTGTTGCAACAATGATGTATTCCGCATGAGAACCCTTAGCTGGGGGATTAATAGGACCTACGAAGTCTATTCCCCACTTAGAGAATGCACGTCCACCCATCATAGGTTTCAGTGGCATCTCATCTTTGCGTATAGGATACTGAGTCCTTTGACAGATATCACACCGTTTCACATAGGTATGTGCATCCATGTGAAGGGTAGGCCACCAGAATCCCGCAAATAGTACTGCCTTGATCACCCGATCCGGTCCAAAGTGTCCTCCTGCTACACCTTGGTGAGCAGTTTCTAAGATCTTAAGATACTCACTTTCATGGACACATAACCTCAGGTAACCATCCTTACCGCGTTTGTATAGATTATCACCAATGAGTGAGTAATCCAAGGCTTCTTGTTCTAAACTCCTTTTCCTAGCCAGAGTCATGTCTGGAGGGAATGTGTTTGTCCTCAGGAATGATACTAGTGGTTCGCTCCAATCTGGCACAATGGATACTTGATAAAGAGTGGCATGTTCCACTGGTAGTTTAGTGCAACAGATTGGGCATTCCTTGCACAACTTTTGGACATCAGCTTCCATAGTTGGCCAATGCACTCCGAGTCTCTTTAGAGTCTGTAAAGTTCGTTGTTTTGAATGGTGTTGCTCTAGTGCACCTACATGTGCTAGTTGCAACCACTTAGCGTACTCATCCTCTTCTACACAACAAGCCAAGATCCCTTGATCTGTGTGCTTGTACATACTTCCTGCCATGATGTGGTACTTTTGGGCTTTTACCACCTCCCTATTCCGTGTGTTTATCACTGGATGATTAGGCCCGTATGTCAATACTGGTACCAATGGCTTGGCCCACTGCGGTACAACTTCCAAATTAAACAAGTAAGCATCAGCAAGGTCATCTGGCACTCCTTGTGGGGCTTCTCCCGATGTGAGCCTAGAGAGATGATCTGCTCTCAAGTGAGTCCTACCTTTTCTTACCACAACCTCAAAGTCATATTCCATTAGCAAGAGAAACCATCTTACTAATCTTCCTGTATTGCATGGCTTGTTTACAAGTTATAACAAAGCCTGATGATCAGTAAAAAATTTAAACTTATTTGCAAGCAAATAGTGTCTAAATTTCTTAACTGCATATACCATGCCTAATCCTTCTCGTTCAGTAGTGGTATAATTTCGTTCAGCCGCATTCAATTGTCTACTGGCATAGGCAATTGGAAGATCCATATTACCTTCACCAGTAGGTTGTGCAAGCACACATCCAATAGCATAATTGGATGCATCCACATGAACATGGAAAGGCTTATTCCAATCTGGTGTGGTCAAGATTGGTGCTGAACATAATCTTCGTTTAAGCTCTTGGAAGGAATTCTCACATTCATCCGTCCACTCAAAGTTAGTCAGAAGTCCGTACATGGGCTTTGCAATGACAGCATACATGTGTATAAATCGTCGATAATAACCACAATGCCCCATGAAAGCTTGTACTTCCTTGACATTCTTTGGCCTAGGTAGCTCTGCTATGGCTCTCACTTTTTCTTCGTCGGTAGATATGCCATTCTTTGACACTATGTGTCCTAGAATCTTGCCTTGCCTGACCATAAAAACGCACTTCTCTGGGTTCAGGCAGACTTGATATTCTCTACATTTGTCAAAGATTTGTCTGAGTTCAGGGATATGGGTTTGTCTAACATTGGAATGAGCACAAAGATCATCAACATAGACTTCTAAACTCTTCCTCAGGAACTCCTTAAACACATGGCACATCAGCCTCTGGAAGGTAGCTGGTGCATTGGTAAGCCCAAATGGCATTACTCTAAAAGCAAAGATGCCCCATTCTGTGGCAAAGGCTGTCTTATGCTGATCCTCTGGAGCTATGGCTACTTGATTGTAACCCGAAAATCCATCGAGGAAGCTGTACACTTCCTTGCCTGCCACTCTTTCTAAGAGATGTTCTGTTATGGGAAGCGGATAGTTATCTCGAATTGTGGCTGCATTAACCTTTTTCAAGTTAATGCACACACGCAGTTTGCCATTCTTTTTGGGCACCACTACAATGGGGGATACCCATTCAGTGTGCTCAATTTCATAGATAAATCCAGCTTCAACCAGTCTATCTATCTCTTCTTTGATCTTCGCAGCGTAATTATCGTTATATGTATAAGGCTTTTGCTTAGAGGGTTTGGCATCTGAGGTCATGGGGATAGTGTGTGAGCATATGTCAGGGTCAACACCTTTCAAATCCTTGTAACTCCAAGCGAATACATCTCTGTATTCTCTTAGCAAGGCAATCAATTCATGCTCTTCTTCTTCTGTCAGGTCATGGCCTATATACGTGCATCTCTCCTCTCCTTCTTCTATGGCCACTACTATTTTCTTGGTGGTTTCTTTGTTATCATAGGCCTCTCCTGATTGTGCCTCTCGTTTAGGCATTCTTATCATGACTCTCCTGTCATCTATCTCGTACTTCTTAAAATTTTCTGGGACCTCAAACAAAGATTCTTCCTCCTCTGGTGAGACTTCTTTCTTCTTCCGTTTCTTTCCTTCTTCCCTCGGGGTCATATGCGTTGCTAGTCTTACATCATTTATAATCTCTCCGTGCCTCTGGGGTTGAAATTCTACTTCATGGAAGTATTCTTCATCTGATGCAAATGGTGGGTCCATAATGATCGACTCTAGATCGGAGTCACTTGCATCCTCAAATGCATCAGGGCTAGGTTCGCATTCTTCTAGAACTGCCTCTCCCATGATTGGCTCTAGGGAGAAGACTGAAATGTCATAGCCATCCTCATCACAGTGAGGTGTCCATTGTTCTTCATTGATGGCTACATCCATTGTTGCCAAAATTTCTGCCCAACCGTGAGGTTCAAATTCTTCGTCTGGAAAAACTACAGGTGCATAGGCTGGGTCTTGAACGGGTCTATGAGTTTCGTTTGCACCTATTTCTCTGGCCTTTTCTCTCTTCTCTTCCTCTACTGCTACTTTGCACATCCATAAGTGGGTGTCTTCATGCATCCATGAGGATCCAGACCCTATGGAATGCACCGATTCTGTATCATCTTTGGCTCTATGGATGGGATTCCATTGGATAGGAGGGACATCTCGATGAGAATAATCCTTGAGATTGACTTTGGTTGTAACACCCAAGTGCTGTAGGTACAAAGAATTGGTTCCCCAATCCTGTACCACTTGCAACTGTCGCATGAATGGCCTTCCCAAAATCATCTCATAGGCATGATTTTTGTTGAAGTCACATATGGCAAAGCTATGCTCAAACTCAACACCACAAGTGGTAAGAGTTATTCCTTCTAGCAATCCTAGGGGTCTCTCTATGTGACCATCGGCCATCTGCAATTTCATCCTCGTTGGCCTGAGTGCTGGCTTGCCCCAACGCTTCCATAAGGAGGTGGTGGCAATTGCAACTCCTGCACCTGAGTCCAAAATTGCTTTAGTGGTGTAGTCCTGGTAGGTAATGGGAAGATAGGTGTTCCCTTCTTCACCTTCACACATATCTCCTATCTTGTCCAAGGGAATTTCTGGCACTGTCCTATGGGATCCTACTCGGGAACGTGGTTTTGCAACTTCAATTACTTGATTGGCTACATATTTCCGCGCTTTTGGTCTATCCTTAGGTAGTTCTTCCAAAGTGATATCGCGCCGCACCTTGGTGTTCTTTACTATCTCCGTGTTCCTAGGTATGACTGAGTCGTCGTTCCTTACCATGACTGTGGGTGCTCTCATACATGTGGACTTTACTTCCCATGGGCCTGTGAAGTGGGGTAGCTCTTGTATGGAATTAGACTCAAAGTCCAATCTCTCGTGAGACTGAGTGCTCTCATGTTCCCCGTAAATTGATGGGATGTCTTGTGGGAATTGGTCGTGTGCATCATCCACAAGTTCAAAGGGAGGGGCGACCTCGCTTTCGTTATCCCATTTGTCTTCTTGGATCTCTCGTAGGAAGTCTGGTGCAAACCGATTCATAGAAGAAGAAGTGTCTGGCTCCGTAGAATTGGGCGCATCAGCAACCTGGAAAGGAGGGCTTATTCTTTCGTTGGCTCTCTCCTCGTTCTCATAAGTGGCTGGAGCACAAGCTTCTTGGGGAGGATTACCTATTCTATTACTCTTCCGAGCAGGCTCATAGGCTCCCTGAGAAGGAATGTAGGTCACCTGTGGAGGTACATAAGCTTTCGGGGGAGGCTCCTGTGACTTTTGGGGGGTCTTCTTGGAAAGGCACGTGGGCTTCCTGAAGAGGCTGGCTTTCCCGTTCTCTTGCCCTTTCCTTTCTTTGAGGGGTAGGTTCCTTTTTTGACTGTGCACTTAGCCTCTCTAATCTTTCTAAGGAGGGGAAGGTGTCTGGTTTAGTGGAATTGGCCACATACATTTCTGATGGGGAATGCTTCATGTTTTTGCTTGCTTTACCTTTTTCTTGATTTTTTCCTTCCTTGGCAGATCTTGCAATTATTTCCTCTAACTTCTCTAGGAATCCATCCAAGTGTAATTGCGTTTTGGCTGAGCCCGAGTAATTGAAAAGGCGACTGGCTTCAAACATAGTCTGAGCCAATGCGACCATTTTCGCACACAGTTTGGTTCTTTCTATCTCTAGGTCAGCTCTAGGATAGCACTTGTCGTGATCCGTGACGTTTGGCCCTTCTTGGATTCTGGCCTGATATGCTTTGAGCATCATGTCTATGTCTTCAGGAGTGGGATCAGCTAATACTGATCCTACTCTAGGGGGTGGTGGGATCGCATGGCGTGGGTTGAATGGTGGCGGGTAGGAGGGCGAAGGGGGTGGTGGTGGTGGAATAGTGTGAGAGGGGGTTTGAGAGGTGATTTCAGTTATCCTAGCTTTGGTTTCTCTTATGCTTTCCTCAAGTTCAATCATCTTTTTAGCCCATTGTCTTTTCATTCTTTCCCGACTATCTTTCCATGCTCTAGTCCTTTTCTTTGTTACGCTCTCGGTTTCACTAGCCTCTGGGCCCTTTTCCTGGTCTACACCCTGGTTTTGCTGCAGTGCTTGGGCTCTAGTGACTACCTGTACTGGTGCAGTGGAAGTGACACTTCCTGAGGAATCTACCACTAACCCAATAACGTTGATCGGAGTGATTTTTGGCATATTATTAGGATTCTTAGGGCAATCTCGTAAAAGGTGTTCTTTTCCACAATCTTGGCAAAAACCTTGGATCGTCACTGACTGGGGTTGAGTAGGTGGAGGCAAGGGACAATCACGAATGAGGTGATCTCCTTGACACCTGTAGCATGGACCTCTAGGGAAGGGTGGTCGTACTTGCCTAGGTTGAGGCCTAGGGTTGGGGTTTGCATACATGACGTTCGTGTAATCTGACTCCCAACTAGGTTCACTTGGTTCTTCACTGTAGTAGGACTCACCATGTTCTGGAGACTGCATGTAGTAAGCTTGGGGACTATCAACATGTGTAGAATCAAAGCTATGGTCACTCGGGTCACTTTCTGAGATCAATGGGGTTACTGGTACTATGGCCCTATTCAGGTTTTCTTCTGCCACAGCATACTTTACTGGAATCATGTTAGCGGGGTTTGGAGGCTGTTGAGCTAACACCGGTTGGGGTCTCTGTTGGGCCTGATATGGTTGCTGATAGGTTTGTTGGGGTCTAGCATATTGTGGTGGTGGATTTTGGTTCTGGTATCTGCCTTGTTGGTAGGGTTGCGGATAGGGTTGCCTAACTGCCTGCTTGTTGTATGGGCAATCTTGTGCGGTGTGATTGGTGTATCTCCGTTCTATGGTGCAGTACTGGCTACTCGGATTTACTTGGGGCTGAGCCATAATAGGGCAGACATTCGCCATATGGTCACCACCGCATGTATAGCATCTTTTCACAGGGCCAAACCTTGGGATTTGTTTGCTAATTACACCTAATTTCTGAGCTACTTTTTCGGCAAGTTCCTCAATTGATGTGGACTGCGTGGAAGAGTGACTAGATGCACTATCTGAATCTTTGTAGATTTTGGAAAGCTCTAGTTCTTCCCCTAGGTTATCTTCAATGTCAATGCACATGCGTACACACTCTTCTATAGTCCTAGGGTCTTTCAGATACACATAAGATCTCAATTTCGTACTCAACAATCCATCCAGGAATAAGGCTACTTGTTTAGCAGATGTGGGTAGCTCCGAAATAGGGCACCTTTCAAGATATTGTCTAAATCTCCTTCCGGCCAATCTGACAGTCTCTTGGGGGGTCTGTTTGAAGCTGTGAATCAATGAGGATGTATTGTGTCTTATGCCGCTCTTAGAGAACTCTACAATGAATGCCTCTAGGAGTTGATCTATGCTCCTGAACTGACGCTCATCTAATGGCTGAAACCATGTAAGTGCCGTGTTCCTAAGGGTTAGACCGAAGGCATTGTACTACGTGAACAGATCTTCCACTTGTTCAGCTCTCAAGACTTGCTTGAACTCCGCCACATGATCATAGGGATCTCCTGTGCCGTCAAAGTAATTCTTCATGGACTTAACTAGCTGGGTGGGTCTCAAAGTTCTTGTGTGCTCTCTAGGTCTCGGCAGAGGGAATCCATCTACATTTCTTTGGTTCCTGTGAGCTCTAAGCATCTCAGGTTCTACCCTATTCGTCTCCGTTCTCGTTCTTTCTCTGCCCACTGGGTTGGCGAAACTTACTTCTGGTCTATCCCTACTTCTATCTCTTTGCGTACCATGAGCTTGGGAAGTTCCAGCCCCAGGGTGACCATAGGATATATTTGATCTTGGTTGGGGGAAAATAAATTCACCCTTCCAAGTGTAGGCATGCCTATCATCTTCTGTCACCACAAAGATCCGTTCTGAAGCATGATCTAAATAGGTCACTCTGCCTGGGCTGTCTGGATCCTTAAACTCATAGATCATGATATTTCCTATGTCTGTTGGCTGATTAGACTTATACCTCCAAAAGGCTTCATCAGTTTCTCGATTGAGGAGCAACTCTATGCTCTTGTTGTCTTGGGGGACCCATTCAGGTGTGATAATCCTAGTTAGAACTGATTTACCTCGAGGGGTTCTAGGTTCCGCACCCATGTTCCCTTGTTCCAGGTCACCTAAGTCCGCTTCTGAGATTACATTCCCAAAGTCATCTGTCCTATCCGGGTGACTAGTGACTACATATATAGTTCCTTCCTTGTCCAGGTATGCACCATTTTCAAACTTGACAGCTGGGTGCTCTAGTCCTATGGATTGGTCAGGGTTTTTAATCTGGACCACGGATCTTCCTAGGCCGTCCTCATAGATGCTAGCACCTAGTCGGTTGGTCCTAAGATATTCCAGCTGTGTTTTGTAAGGGCCTTCTACCCTGTACAAATAAGGCACTCCTGAACTTCCCGTAGGTCTGTCCATGCCTTGAGACATTTCTGACTCACTGGTCTCAGAGCTAGGGTAGTATGAGTGGTGGCTCAACTGTTGGGCCCAAGACCTTGCAGTGTGATTGACACTAGCCTCTGAAGACCTAAGGCTTTGTCTCTCTCTTGCTAGGTGTCGTCACGATCTAAGGTTCATATGCCTAACTGATTAGCCCAATTTTTTCCAGAGTACAACCTCGTTGCCGATCAATTGGTACCAGTCACTTGATTCTTTTTAGTTAATTATTGTGTTTATGGTCTTGTCTGATATCACGTCGTCAGGAACACTTGAGTGTTCTTCGTAATTTCAGGTTGATCGTTCCACGTTAGGTTCTTTCCTTTATGTTATCGACAGTACAGTAACTAAGTTTTTAGCTTGAACTTGAGTTTTTTGATAGTCTTCAACTTGATAACTGCCTATCGTCGCCCTGGCTTACTCCTATCACTAGTCGTTCTTAGCTTGAGCTAGGAAATGACAGAGGAAGTTGAGAATATTCCAACCTTACTTGTTGATCCCTTGCTTTATGGTGCTCAAGAACCCGGTTCTCAAGCTTGCAAAGAAATCTTGCTTTGTATGCTCCAAGTTGCTCTCAATGGACCTATAAAAGTCCCACGGTTAGCTCAATGCTTATATTCAAAGGACAAAACCAACCACTTTCATTCATGTGACACAAACACACATCTGCATTGTGACTTTTAGGAAAATAATTCTAAAGACCCCTGACTTTGATCCCCCTGGGTATGGTCAACTTCAAAATACCCTCTCTGAAAATCAACGCATTATCTTTATAAAAAACAGTTGAGGGCATGTGGTATATGCCACGAGCTTTCCAACAAGCCCAAAAGCTCAAAAATTGGATTTCGTATGAAAAAGTTAGGACTGTTCAGGGTTTAGGGAGTTAAATCAGAATTCAATACAAGCTAACAGTCAAACAGGAATACTCGAGTAGCTCGTGGCACGGCCTCGCGATGCAATACTACACCCTAGTGTTTGTCCCACACTCAATCAAAATTTGGACCAATAATTTTGCCTTGAAAATTTGACCTAATTTGCCCTTCTAACGCGTTCGCAAAGTCTGTCGGTCGCGATTGACAGGTCAGTCGCGATCGACGTGTCGATCGCGATTGACAGAGCCGTCGTGGGCTGTCCGTCGTGGTCAAACAGTCGTTGACTGTGTCGGTCGCGATTGATGAGTCGATCGCGATTGATGACTCGATCGCGATTGACACGTGTCACGCGTATGGTCAGTCGGTCGTGGTCAATCGGTCGTTGACTGTGTCGGTCGCGATTGACAGAGCCGTCGTGGGCTGTCGATCGCGATTGACGTGTCGATCGCGATTGACAGATCTGTCCGTCGTGGTTTGTCGATCGCGATTGACAGAGCGATCGCGATTGACAGAAATCTGTGGAATTTCAAAAAACTAAACACATTTTTGGGAAGCTCTAGGCCTGTAGGTCATGGATATGCACTTTGTTTAGCAATTAGAGCAATTTTTCTGTCGGTCGCGATTGACAGAGCTCGGCGACACACAGACAGTTACTCAGATTTCCGTACCTGCGCAGAGTGCTGGGGATGATGATGCGGCCTGTACCTGCAGAATGCTCACAAAACATGCAAAAAACAACACATGCAAATTCGCTCTCTCGCTCTCTCTCACAAGTGAAATGAGGGAAATGAGGTGGAGATGGGGATATAGTCAAAAAACTGAAATTTCCGCGATAATGGAGATGGACGTGGGAGATGGTGATGATGATGATGATGATGAAGATGGTGAAGAAAGTAAAAGAAAATCGATGAGAGTGAAGAAAATACCTACAACTCCAACGCGTCAACTCTACGTCTTACCATCACACGCTCGTCCTCAAAGTTCGTTCCCCGGCAACGGCGCCAAAATTTGGTGTAGCTCAGTGATGAGTAGCACCTCCTTTAATGTCAATCCGGGAAGACGTGAGGATGGTATGAAGACCTCGAGCAAGTGGCGGCACAAGTGCGTGAGTGAGAAGCACATCAGCATGCACACACATACACACACACGCGCACACACGGCAAGACAAAGAGAGAGAATCAATGGAGTTCTTTAGATTACTTTCAATAGCTCTTACAAGTTCGTTTCAATTACAATCTAACCTCAAAAATGAGCTCTCTAGCTCTTTTTATAGTTTTTGACTAGCTTTTGGCCCTGTCCAGACCTAGTGTCCGGCCTAGTTAAAAATTAGGTTCCAGGGCTTATTTGGGGGCTCAAACGAGATCTAAAAAATACGAAAATTGGTACGCAACTACTTCTAAGGCTCCTCAAGCTCAAGGACTCCTTGGCTTGCACAAAATGGAGCTACAAAAATGTGAAATGAGATTTACACTGATTGTTAGTGATAAAAATCACTGTTGTTGTAGGAATTTCTTCTAGTGATCTGCCATACATATCTTCGAGCTTCCTACTTGCTCTTCCTCCCTGCATGTCCATCTCTTTGATTTGCATTAATGTCTTGAAAAAATATTGGCCTACTTGCCAGATCTTCTTTGACTGCCCTGTTTGCTTGTGCTGTCCCTTCGCTCTGACTCCCTTCTTTGACTTTCACGTCTTGTAAGTCCTGGTGTACCAAGGCTACTGCCAACAAGGTGCACCCATATATCTCAGCCGAGCCCTGTCTAGGGCACTCACAGGCCAATATCTCCTTTGATCCTTATCCAAGTAAGTGAGTCTAGTTTCGTCATCTGGGTCTTTCAACTCATAGAATGTCATGGGGCTTTCTTCTCTTCCTGGAACAGGTAAGTCGGTTTGAAGCAATAGGTCTGCTCCGTGGATCATATAGACTTCCAACAGGTAGTCGTCTTGAGGTATCAAATCTCCTCTCAAGACCCGTGATACTTGAGACCTGCCTCTAGGGGTGGTCACAAACTCTTCAGGGTGTGTTCTTTCGGAGTTGTCTGGATCCGTAAACTCTCCCCTTTCGTTGATCCTCTCAGGAAATTCAGTCACAATGTAGATATGACCAATTTTGTCTACATAGGCACCTCCCTCGTACTTGACAGCCGGTCGGGGTACAATTGTGGCATTCAGGGAAGTTACCATCCTAGCCACAGATCTATTTAAGCCATCCAAGTAGATGGGGATCTCCTGGGCATTGGTGGACACATACTGTAAGGAGGTACAGTACTCTCCTTCAACAGTAGTCATGAAATTCCTATTCGGTGTTGGACCCTGCATGTCTTCAGAAGCCATGGGTAGTTCCTCCTTTGCCTAGAAGTCTCTGAGTAGGTAGAGTGATGACTGACCTGAGCAGCACTTCCCAAAGAAGATAAGACACTTCTTCGGCTACTTAGCACTCTTCCTGACCTCAAGTTCATTCACTCACCTAAGTCTCTCTAGAAATCCCAGAGATTCTCCTTGAGTGGCTCTTCTAATGCCTCTGATTGTCTACCAAAAACTACTAAAGTCAATCTGGTTGATACCGTTTCCAGACGATACCACACTAGGCGATACTGCCTTGGCCGCGATACGATACTAGCAGTTCAAACGATACGATACTGGATGCAATACGCAATACGATACTGGACAACCACACGATACGATACCAGAATCCTTCTCGACACGATACAATTTAAGTATCGCGATACTATCCTTGTTACAGGGACGATACGATACTATGGCAAGCGGCGATACGATACCACGGGCTTGCACGATACGATACTAGGTATGGTATCGCGATGCTTCACTAGGGAATATGGCGATACGATACTGGCGGGGTCAACGATACGATACTAGTATGCAAGACGATACGATACCACGATTCACTCGATACGATACCACGGTACCCAGACGATACGATACTTATGACGGTATCGTGATACTATCCAGGTGAGCGACGATACAGTACCGGAGTGGTGTCGCGATACCAAATGCCAAGTGACATGATACGATACCAACTTAGCAAGGTAAGATCGCGATACCAACTCGGGGTCGCGATACCAATATGGTATCACGATACCAAGACAAGTATCAAGCGATACGATACTTCGGCGAGTATCGCGATACAAGGGAGTTTTGGTATCGCGATACCAAACCTCAACCGATCGCGATACTCAAGCCAAAGTGCAAGGAAATTCCAAGTTTTTTTGCAACCCCTTGCTCTCCTCACACCCCTCTTCACTCCTAGGTCATTGTGTCACACAAAGAGACTATAATGATATCAGTTTCCCCCCCCCCCCCCCCCGCGATACTGCGCATGCCCTTAATCACGTGTTTATGCATGTTTAGAGAGTTTTTGGCCAAGGTTCTTTGTGAAATCTTACTAGTGTATTGCTCTGCTTGCACCTGGAACTCAACCCCTAGCTTTGACAGCCTGAAAACCACGATACTTCACTCGCGATACCGGTCGCTGCTAGCAGACGATACCAGAATACAGTGAAGTGTCAAATGAGCCAAATTTTTTGGTTTTTATACTTCTTTTGACAGAATTTGAATTTTGCTAATTTTCTTGGTGATTTTGGGGATTTTTTTGGTGATTTTTGTCTACTCCTACTTCTCCTCTCCTCACTACTCCTCTTCTTCTAACCTAATCCTAACTCCTCCTTCTCTCCCTTCCTCCTAACCCTAAACCTAAAACTTATCACACACACCTCTGAGATGCGAAGTAACAAGTGCTGAAGTGATTGACTAATTGCCACAAAACAAATTCACTTCTACAAGTACGATTCTATCACACTCGATCTATAACCATCACGAAGGCACCTTGGTTGAGTGTTCCCCGGCAACGGCGCCAAAAACGTGTGTACTTGAGCCAAGAAGACTCAAGGATTTCCTCCTTCATATCCCCAGATAGCCACCTGATTTTTCTTTTTATAAACTTGAGTGCTCTAAGTATATCATGTCATCAATAAAGTAAACAATGCTATTTTTATGGACATAGCACAGTTTTGGAGCAACATGCATCCGCTATCTTTACTTGTTTTATTAGAGCATAAAAAAGTCAAGTCTTGTTATTAATAGATGTTGCATATCAGATTCAACCATTGACCTTTGAATCAAGTCTCTTGTTCATGTTCCATAGTGTAGTGGCAAACATTTGGAATATTAGATTGTGAAGTCCATGATTTGAGATGCTTATAGATCAAGTATCCATAATTATTTTAGCATCTGATGTTTGGAATCAAGATTTCAAGTAGATGATGCTGTTCTTCAAAAGAGTAAGAAATAATCAAGTACATAATCCTTATAGATCGACAAATGAGAGCTATTTACTCTCTTGAGGATCACACGCATCACTTGATATCTCAACCACATGTTTCACTTGAAAGGGTGTTCAAACTTCTCTATTTGGAAAATACTTTGGCCTTGCGGATTATCCAACGCAAGGGTGAGATATACCCTCATAGTGATTTACACTCTTCCTAACAGAGTCAAAATGTATGTATTGAACAATGGATGCATCAGCTCTACCCAAGCACAGACACATATCCTTCAAGCCACTCATATATCTCAATGTTATTTTGACCACATCCCAAAGTTTCTTGCCAAGATTCAACATAACTCTACTCATAACTCCCATTATAAATGCATTGTCTAGTCTGAGAGCTATCACAATGTAGATGATACACACTCATCCTTGCTCGGCTTCACATATGTAAGAAATGATGTACTTAGTGCCTTTCAACCATGCAATTGAACTATGAAGTACCTTGGTTATGTACTCACTCTAAAATAAGTATATGGATCTCTTAAGTCTATCAAGAGTAATCCTCATACCAAGTATATGTTATGCAATTTTCAAATCTTTCATGTCAAAATTTTGATTCAATTTTGGAATAGATACTTAACACACATGACAGTGTGTTACATATTCATGTAAGTACTTCTGCATACTTAGCCAACTTCTAGCTTCTTCAATTCCTGGGTTGTTCCACTAACTCCTTTATGTGTTCATTTGTTTTCATGGGCTTGTTTGATTAGACTAGTTTGTTCCTCATCTTCATTGCATCTTAGAAGTATTCTGTTAGAGTCTTGGTAATATAAGCCTCCAGCAGCTATGTGTAGGTTTCTTACTTTCCAAAGTTCTTGGTCTCTAGTTGCATTGATCCTATGACTTGGTCCATCTGTGAGTATAGGTACCAATTTTTCGGCCCATTTAAGTCATACTTTGAAGTTGAACAAGTAAGTGTCTGGTGGCTTATCTGCTACTCATGTTGGTGGTTCTCCGTGAGTCATCATGGAAGAATGATCAGCTTTAACATTCGTATTGTCTTTCTTGACCACTACTTCAAAATCTAATTCCATCAGTAATAGAAACCATCTGACTAGCCTTCCAATGTTACAACGTTTATTGACCAAGTATAATAGTGCTTGGTGATCAATGAAGAACCTGAATTTGTTGACTAATAGGTAATGTCTAAATTACTTCACAACATAGACCATCCCTAAGCCTTCTTGCTCAATTGTGGTGTAATTTCATTCATCTTGGTTTAGCTGTCTATTCGCATAGCCAATCGGGTGATCTAGTTTCCTCATCTACCAATTGTGTCAGTATGCATCCAATTGCAAAATTAGATGCATCCACATGTATATTGAAAGGTTTATTCCAGTTTGGAACCTTTAGAATCGGTGTTGAGCTTAATCTTTCTTTAGCCTTATTGAATGCCTATTCACATTCGTCAATCCGAGTGAATTGAGTTCATAGTACTCTTTATAATGGTTTGGCAGTTATGGCATACATGTGAATAAATCATCGATAACATCAACAGTGACCCATAAAAGTTTGCATCTCTTTCACACTTTTAGGGCTAGGCAATTCCAAAATAACCTTGATTTTATCCTCATCTATAGAATTATCATTTTTGGACACTATATGTCCTAGTATTTTGCCTTGTCTTACCATCAAAATGAATTTATCAGGGTTCAAAGACACTCAATATTGTCTGTATTTGTCAAAGATTTTCCTATGTTCTGGTATAAGGGCTAGACGGTGAGATGAATATGTGCATAGATCATCTACATAGACCTCCATACTTTTTGTGAGAAATTATTTGAATACATGAAAAACCAGTATTTGGAATGTTGTTGGGGCATTTGTTAGACCAAAAGGCATAACCCTAAATGCACATACTCCTCATCTAGTAGCAAAAGCGGTCTTGTGCTGATCCTCTGTAGCAATTGCTACTTGATGATAGTCAGAAAATCCATCAAGAAAGTTGTACGCTTCCTTGCCTCCTACTCTTTCCAAAAGATGATCCATATTGGGCAATGGATAACTATTTCGAATGGTGGCAACATTAAATCTTTTGAGGTCAATACAAACTATGAGCTTTCCATTCTTTTTTGATACGATCACCAAGGGAGACACCCAATGTGTTTATCTCATATATGAATCCAGTTGCTAACAATTTGCCTATTTCTTCTTTAGTTTGGTTGCTTTTGGGGGATTCTTTTGCAGAAAGGGACTTGAGTTTTGTAGGAAAAGGAAGAAGAAGAAGAAGAAGTGGAACACAGACACCAAAAGCTTTTGTATATTGATTACCAGTAGGAAAAATGCAATAATGATGTCCAAACAAGACCAAGTGATCTTTGTTGAGAGTGCTTAATCCCAAAGAATACACACACACAAGGTTACAAGATACCCAAAGTTCCTTATGCCACCAACCTTCTCTACACCACACCTCCACCTTCTCGAGGAGTTTGCTCTTGTGCACACCTTGCACTCAAGCTACCAATAGGGTAGGAGGGAAGTACACCTTCTGTCAATGCACACACCTATTCAATGGTACCTTGTGCCACCTTGATCTCCTTGCTTACTAGTTCTCTGCACTCCTTCTATGCACACTAGATCACACTTCTTGCATACTTTTCTCTCACACGTGCTTCTCTATGTTGCACTATGGTTAAATGTCTCTTGCTCTTCTCACCTTTTGGTCCAAACCCACATTAGTATCAAAACTTCTTTGTTATCAAGGTCAAAACTCAATTTTGTTTTTCACTTTGTGTTCAGTGAACGCACATGATTTTCTTTTTGCTTGGTATATGATGACAAAAAATCAAAGTGTCAACAAGTAACTATTTTGTGCAAAACTTATTTGAAATAAGTTCACAAGGCCATTACAAACTTGGTTTAGACTTCCAAAAAGTAATTGTTTCATGCAACACTTACTTGAAATTAAGTTCACAGGGCATAGTAAATGCTTTGAATGCAAAGGAATAAGTTATGTTAGATAAATACATCAAAATAAGACCTCTTTAATAGACAAATATACAAAGGAAGATGCAAAAAAGAGTTAGACTTCCAAGATCCATATGTCAATCGATTTTCCCTCCTGTAGTTCCCAACTTTTCTTTAACCAGGGCATTCCAATGATCAAATGTACTAGGCTGTATATAACATTGAAACATATGTGGGATTCATGGTCACCAAGGTGTACTCTTAATGGTGTGGCTTCCATGGTTATATTCCTAGATGCTAGAGGTCGTCCATCTACTACTTCAGCTACTACTGGTTTGTTCTTTCAAAGTATAGGAATTCCATGTTTCTTAACCAATACTTCATCGATGAAAGATGAGGAGGCTACTAAATCTACTAGGGTTGTAAGGGAAAGAATCTTCTTGGGCATGATTAACTTGATAGGTGCAAGACATGTTTCTATGGATGTAGCTGGAATTATGAGCCCCTTTCTTATATCATAATCCGGTTGTATGGTCTCTTTTACAGCTGGACTTCCTCGTTTCCCTGCTCTGCAAGGGTGGCTGCGACTCTGGAGTTTGTTCTCTTGTTGGGACAATTAACTACAATATGTCTAAGGTTTCCACAATAGAGGCACAACTTGTTATCTCTCCTTCTCTGTTTCTCTTGTGGTGTTAGGGGTTGGAACCTAGTTACATCTATTTGCATAGGTCCAGGCATAGACTCATCTTTGGGAGTGGGTTGGAAAGGTTTCCATTGGTGAGGTCTTCCTTCCACTTGTTTTTCTTGTTTCCTTTCAAAAAGTTGTTTATCACATTGAATAGTTTGCATGATGTATTCATTCAATGTCTTAACCTCTGGCATTGTGAGCAAAAGGTCCTTCACATCATCTCTTAAACCCCATCTAAATTCGCTTATGAAATAATATTCATGCCATGTGAGATCACATATAAACTGTCTAAATTCTGATGCATAGGTAGAGGCAGGGCGGTTACCTTGATGTAGCTTCCGAAGTTTTGATTTTTCCACTCGACTTGTGTCTACATCTCCAAATGTGGCAGTGAGTTCTCGAAGAAACCCCTCATAGTCCTAAAGTACTGTCATGTTCTTCTACAAGATTGGGGCAAACCATGATAATGCTTGTCCACAAAGCAAGGTTCCAATAAAGCCGACCTTGGATGCCTCATCCGGGTATCTATCCAGTTGCATACGGATGTACAATTTAACTTGCTAGAGAAATCCGTGAAACTTCATGTGATCCCCATCAAACTTTTCTAGCATGCAGATCTTGGGTTCCCTCATGAAGGATGTACTAGGTTGTTGATTTACTTGCATACTCCCTTGATTTGTCTGAAGACTCCCGATTCGTTCTTGTAATTCTTGGAGGAGTGCACCTACATGCACTAGATGTCCCATCTCAACTTGTGTCTGTTGATGAGTTAGGTCTTTGACTTGTTGTTGGAGACTCTGAAGTGATGCTACAATCTTTCACAAGCATTCTCCATCATGCCTAGTCTTGGATAGAAGCTAGCCTTGCCAAAATGTCAAGGGAGCACTAGATTGTGCTCTTTGACTACAGTAGACAAGATTTCGGAAATACACTTCTGATTACAAGAACACCCACGTAGGGAAAATAATGCAAGAATACATGATCGATACAAGACGTCCCACAACCTAGGACTGATAGGTATGGAAAACTGGACTAGAGATGATACAGGAGATCCCACAGCCTGGGACCATAGGTATGGAACAAGATATCAGGATTACAAGAATTCCCTTCTAGGAGATTGTGTACTTGAGCCATGAAGACTCAAGGACTTGTGCCAATGAGACTATACCTCAATTGCCACACAAGTGCGTATAGTGGGTACTTAACACACATCTAATTGTCAATCCGATAGAACGACGTACCAAGTGTATGAAGACGTGTGTGCACATGATGGAAAATGAAGTGGTCAAGCTAGCATGCATGAGGAAAGACTAACTACCTCTCACACTCACTGAAATGTTGAAAGTGTTTGCCGCTGAACCTCTTACAGCAGTTTTCAGAAATTCAAGGATTTCTCCCAGTTCCGAACTTCGAATATAAGCAATAGGGTACTCGTTTTGAAGCTCTCGCCGAGACGCACTTACTGGAAGTGGTTTCACTCGATTCTGACAACTTTGCTTCAAGTTATGACCAAAATGGTGAATAGCGGGAAGCACCCACACTCACGCCACAACTCCTACAAGCTCACACACACACTACAGCTGCTCCAAATCAAGGGGAAGGGGTAGACAACAGTCATACGCCTGCATATCAAGCAACACACACACATACAAGACCAGAATGAAGATCAAAATCTACAAGGAAGAGGCAAATTCGAAATTTCAGAAGAGCTTCTTCTTCACAATGGCAAAAAGTCTCTACAAAGAGTCACAAAGTGACTTATATACATGTGCCCTAAGTTTGGTCCTTTCACACAAGAGACCGGCACTTTATTCACTAAAAGACTAATCTCCTACTATTTTACAAGGGATATTTTACAACAACTTGGGATTATGCAACTAGAGGACTCCTCTGGTGCATTTACATGGCTTGAGGGAATTCTTGAAGACCTCGAAGAAGAAAAAATAGGCCCATCATTTTGAAAATTTTGGGACTCTACTCTTATGCTCCTTTGCTCTGCAACACTCTCCCCCTCTTTGTCTCTGTCGTCCCTTGATAGGCTTTAGATTCTCGTTGGCTGCTTGTTTAAGTCTTTTGAGTGCACACATCCAGTGGTCGAAGAAGCAATAAGGACTGTTAGACAATTGGGTATCTTATCCGAGGTTTGTCCTTTACTTCTGTTTTTGGCTTACTTTAAGAGTTCTGAATACACGCACCCAGTGGTCGGAGAAGCAATAAGGACCGTTAGAGAATTTGTTATTTTGTCCGATCTATGTCCTTTGCTTTTGTTTTGCCCCTTGGTATTCCGTATATCACATATCTGGGTTGCTGTATTCAGTTGGGTTGCCACGCACGCCACCAGTGACCTATGTCTTGCTTGTAGTACTCTGATTTGTCCTGGTTGCAAACATGTGACCCCGTTGTATTGCTTTGAGCCTGTTTTCTTTCTTTCACCGCGCAGGACCTGGATGATTCGCATTGTTGCCTGATGCGTGCCCCTGCGGGGCTTTGGGCAGAGGGTGGTTCTTCCGTTATCATGATCTTCATTCTTTATTGAGTTGTTTTTGACTTTGATCGTCTTCTTCTTCTTTTCTTGCTTGATTCCCCTTCCACAGAGATGAACTAGATATAAGAAAGAACTCGACAAGATCTCGTACTATGAGATTACAAGAGAACAAGACAGGATGTCCAAGAACTAGACTAGACAAGACTAGAACAAGGAACAAGATAAGAACTGAAAGTGAAACTTGTAGAGTACTTACTTGGGAGTCACAGCTCCTTGAGCTCCCAAGACTGGTATTGGTAAGACTGAGAATGAATGTGACCAACCCCTCCTTATATAGGTTTTCCAAGGGCAGTTCAAGGGCAGTTACGAATTGATGATGTCATCAATTCGAAGCATGGTCTCTGGATGTTAGACTCAAGCAAGAAGACAGTCGATCTTAGGGTTTTCGCATGTTTTGGACACAATGGAAGCATTGGTTTCTCTTGATTTTGAACCGATCATGAGATATAGGATTCACATGGAATCTGAGATTCAAGATGGTTTCCTTTATCCATGACAAAATATAGCATCAAACTCATTTAGATGAGCAGCAACACTATCTATGTCCTTCATGCAAAGGTCATATAACTTTCTCATTAGATACACTTTATTTGATGTTGTCTCTTTTTCATATGTATTGCATAACTTCTTCCAAAGCTCCTCTGCACTTTCACAATCTAATACTATAAAGTAAACATTATCAGCTAAGTGCAAGCAAATGGTAGACTTGGCCATTTCATCTAACTCATCCTAATCATCTTCATCCATGTCAACAGGCTTCTTTGAGATTCCATTTACTGGCTTCCATTGCCTCCTCTAAATTAGCACATCTTTAATCTGATTCTTCTACACAACAAAGTTTGTGCCATCAAATTTTCAGATCTCAAAATGGTCTTTACCCTGCAAGTTATAGCTCCTCCTTGAAACATTGGCACTAGACCTTGATCCACTAGATGTGCCTAAGATCTCTGATGTCATGATAGTAGAGAGCTGAATAGAATGATAATAGAGCTAGAAGAGTCCAAACACCACTAAGGCTCAAAGAAGGATGACCAAGTGTCAGATTCTAGGAGAGAATTCAATAGCCTTCCTAGAAAAATGAATAAGTGAACAGTAGTGACCAACCAAAAGGAGTATGTGAGAATAAATGTGTTGACACCAATAAGTGTATCAAGGAGTAAATCGACCACTATATAGCTGACAAAACTAAAAAATTTGAAAAACTTTTGCCAGAGTACCCTCTGCAAAATGAGCACATGAACAATATGAAAATAAAACTGCAAGTATTGACATGTTTACTTGAATAGTGAATCACTGACTCCACTACATACAATCAGTTACCCAAAAGAAGCCTAGAAGCCAACTAGGCCTATCGAGCACCTATGAACAACTATCATACATCTCCTATGGTGAGGTTGGGTAATTCTTCCACCTACATCACCAAAGAGTCCCCAACATCTGGTGTCTCCCATTTGGGAAAACCTCACCATGACCTCTTTATCAAACGTAAAAGGCTTTATGCAAAAACATAACCGCTATATCAATGACCACATGGACATACATAAGCAATATCCACAGAAGCATACATAGTGTGTATGTGCTCAATATATGCAGTAAAATGGCACTAAAAGGTTGAATTCACCACTCAAACATTGGCCAACAACACCTACAAGTGTCTATTAACTCTGTTCTTTAGGCTCAAAAACATGCATAGACTTGTGGTGGCTACTCCCACCACAACTAAAATCTTTCAAGAAACTTGTAGATTAACTGTTGTGGTTGAAAAACACAGCCCCAAAAAATGAACATTCATCATTGAAGAAGTACAAAGAACACTCTTCTTGATGTTCTTGCACCTCTTTGAAGATAACTATGCACAAACGTACTCCAAAATGGCTCCAAAAAAACCCCAAAAGTGCTTCAAAAATAGGCTTTGAAAGAAAAGAATGAAGCTTTGAGGGCCCAAAACTTTTTGAAGATAATGTGAACCTTAGTTTTTCCCCTTCCTCAAGCACCAAAAGAGTGTAACTTAGTGGCAAGAGATTTCCAGAGTTAAGCGAGCTTTGGGGGGAATAGTACTGGGATGGGTGACCTCTCGGGAAGTACCGAGAACCTCTGTCTTCCTTGATTGTTGAGATCCTCCCTCACGAGCAGCCAATGCCACCAACGGTGACTTCGGTGACTCCGATGAAAAGATATGCCAAGGTCTATGCCTTGGCTGCCACCTTAATCAAAAGCCTTGGGTGGGTGGGCAAATTCTCTCTTTGCTCGCACAAAAGGAACAAAGCTTTTACATCAAAATGCTATGATACTAGTGAAGTATTTTGATGATGATGCACCACAGTGCGCTCTCCTTCTTGAGAGCTCCATAATGATATCCTCGGAATAGAAAACCAAGCTCCAAGCACCACACATGGTACTCCACACAGAGGCTGTAGAATACACAAAAAACACAGTACATAGGGAGCACGAACACAAACTTCTTAGGTATTAAAAATGCTGTCAAAATTATAGTTTGTAGCTAACCAGGCCACTATATCTTTTATTAAAGAACATATACAAAAGTTTCCTAGAGACATTTGGCCTTTCACATGGACATTAATGGTAACAGTTGCATTATTTCAAAATTTAGGTCCCAAAATAGACTTTAGCTTTGCATTTCATCTTGAAAGTAATGGCCAAAGTGAAGCTACAAATAGTACTATTTTAGATTTATTACATTGTTATTCTTTAGTATGCAATTGTGTACGATAAAAAGCTTCCCACTCCCATGTCTATCACTCAAACTGATATACCTATGGCTTATTCTTTTGCACAAGGTCATACTTCTACACTTCATGAGGTTCATGAACACATTAAAAAGAGTCAAGAATGTTACATGCATAATGTTAATAAGCAATGAGTATCTAAACAATTTAATGAATAATTAAAAGATGTTTGAAAAAAAACTTGCACAATGTTATTATGGACATTTCCATATTCAAAAAATAAATGAGAATGCTTTTAGATTAGACATACCTTCTCATTGGAATATACATAATTCTTTTCATATTAGTTTATTGAAATCCTTTAAAGGAACTTTACCACTCACTCCTATTTAAGATGATCCTCCTTTATAGCAAGAGGATGCTAAAATTTTAATTCGAGAGAAAATACTTGATTATGATGTTACTAGATAGTGATGTTTTTTGTAAAAATAGTAGATTGCTTAGAAAGCGACAATTTGTAAATAAAGTAGAATTTTCATAAACGGATGCTTTTTGAAGTGCCACCCTCATGTATCTTCTATTCAAGATGTAATGAAAAATATCTATAAATACACATGCTCTGATAGACTCCTCCATCAAAATATGTGGGGGAAGATTTTACCCAATCTTGTGTTCAGTCTCTTATCTCTCTCTATTCTGTGTGTGGTTTTGTGAAATTTATGGAATCATGGAATGTTATATGTATTTTAATGTCTTAAGGTTTTTAATGTGATTGTGTTTTGACTTAGTAGGTGAAGAATCATGAGGGCATGAGCGCGTGTGAATTTATTCAACTATTTTTGAAGATATTTAGAAGATAGTATTTTATATATTTTCTGTAAAAATAATAGATTGCTTAGAAAGTAATGTTTTCGTAAAAATAGTAGATCGTTTAGAAAGCGAAGATTTTTAAATAAAGTAGATTCTTTGTAAATGCATGCTTTTTGAAGCGTCACCCTCTTGTATCTTCTATTCAAGATGTAATGAAAAATACCTATAAATACACATGCTCTGATAGACTCATCCATCAGAGTATGTGGGGGGAGATTGTACCCAATCTTGTGTTCAATCTCTTGTCTCTCTCTATTCTATGTGTGCTTTTGTGAGATTTCACTTCTGTACTATCTTTGCATATGTGCATTTGCAAGATCCGATCAAGAGGAACCAAGTCAAAGTAGTTCCAGTGAGAGTGAGACCAAAAGATTCATATTGAATGAAAAATTCATCTACCTGTTCAGCATGAAACACTTGTTTAAATTCTACCATGTGATCATAAGGGTCTCCAGAACCATCATAGTGATTCCTTATGTAGTTGGCTACTTGAATATCTCTTAGCCTTTTGCCCACTTCACGAGTTCAAGGAATAACAAGAACTACTGGATGCACACCTGGTCCTCTACCTTATGGGGGGTCTCAGAGGAAAGTGTGGTCGGTACATCATCTCACTGCTTGAATGAGCATTAGGCATGGAGTTGGTTTTTGGCATAGCAAATTGAAAATGTGGCCTCATTGACACAATTTGTTGACTAGTCTGCCCTATGAATAGATTTTTCATAGATCTATTGCTGCCCCTGAGAATTTTGAGATGTGGTTGTCTGATCCTTGGGAGGAAACACTGGTAACCTTAAATATCTTAACATAGATTTCTCTAGCTCATCAACTACCCAATAGCTTCTTTTATTGTGATCCAAATAAGTGACTCTAGAAGAGTCCTCAAGATCATGCAGTTCATAAATGGTAGCGAGGTTGATGCCCTCTCCCCTTAAGGGTGAAGTGGCTTGCAACAACTTATCAGTTCCAGCTATCAAGTAATAATCGATTATATCATCATCTTGAAGGATTTTATCTCCTCTCCAAACATTTTTCACAACTAATCTTCCCCTTGGGGTCATTACTGTTTCTATATTATCGGTTCCAATTGGTTGACTAGGTCCTTCTCTCACTCCTTTTTCACACCTATCTCTTTTCCTAACTGATTGGCAAATAGAGGAGTAGTAGGAGTCATCAAACTGAGACGGTTCATAGTACCAGTTAGGGGAAATAGATCGATTTGGAAAATGGGAAAACACTTCTCCATAGATACAAACATTGGTGTGGTTTCTATCATATCAATATTACTACCAAGAGGAATCATACCTACATCTTGGGGCCCTTGGGGCACACTCAAAATAGCCCGATGTTGATACTGAACTCTATCAAAAGATTGAAAAAGCTCCACAATCCTTGATTGGACCTTGGGCAAGTGCCCGAGGCCTTGCTCTAACTCAAACTGTCTATCTTCTAAAGCTTTCCTCTCATTAGAAGTAGTTTTTGATGTTTCCCCTTGAATCTGGTTCCCTCAAGGTGAGTAGTTTGCCCTTTAATCCTACATCTGATGCGTATTTTCCATGCACATGCATTGAGATAGAAACTTTTTTTTTTGTGATATATGTGAAACTATTGGTGGACTAGGCATGAAAGGTGCAATGGATGATGTAAGTATTGAAGCAAAGATAAATGCATTAGTACTACTCATAGAGATAGCATGGCTTGAAATTCCCTCCATCGCACACAAGCTCACAATTAACTTTGGAATTCCTAATTTTAAAGTGGTGTGTGCAACAAAATCAAAAGAGGATGTATAATATTCACAAGATTACTTCCCAATCTTGATTGATTTTGTGTTGATTTGATTCTAGCTCAAGTCACTAGAATGATGATGATGTAGCTTAACACCTTCCTTCGCTTGCATGTAGAGCTTCAGGAGTTGTTGAAGTTCATTGAATCCACGAATTTGAAATAGAAGAAGCCTCCTTTGAACTCCGTTGAAGTAAGAAAAACTCCCTTTGAAACACTTGAAACAAGAGACCACCCTTCCTCCTTGAAGGTGCTTGAAGATAGAGTAAAGAGGGTTCCTTAACTTGAGACAAAGGAAGAATTCATGGCTTAATTGGAGCTAAGAAAAACATATGAGGACATAATGTTGATAGATAATTCCTTCTATTGTTTCCCTTTGAAAAGAGATGAAAACAAAAAATTAGGCTTGCTCTTGCATTGAGAAGTCTGTAGAGATTAGTTCTTTTGGGCTTCTACAGAGAGGAAGTAGAGAATCTCAAATCGTGCAAACATCTGAGCATAGCTGAATTCGAGCTCATTTTATTCCACATGTGGGTGATTCTCTATGGAGGGCCTATATAAGGAACACACACTAGGGTCCAAAGTCACTTGGAGAATCCTTGAAGTTTATCCAGAAACCCTTCAAAAAGTTTCTCCAAAACTATGGTTTGAATCCTTGAGCTATTTGGATTTATTCACTCCCAATTGAAGGGTTTTGACCCTTAGTATTGATATTTCCTAAGGTTATGGTATCTAACCCTTAGGGAGGCCTCTCAAACCTTTGGATTTGTATGTATAAGCTTGAGAGGAATCCTTTTAGAATCCGTGTGAGAGCCATGTAATTTCATGTGACTTCCAAAGTTAGAAGGTGTTGGATTAGAATCCATGTGGAGGGACACTTGGAAAACTCTTGTTTGGTGTGGATTCATCAGATTAATACATACCTCCAAAGGATAGGATCGAAACAAGGATTATGACCACAACTTTGTAATCATAACATTCATTTATATTCCTTTAAACTATTGCCGCACACAACCGGATTAAGTTTCATTGACATACTTTAGTTATAGCCATCACACTGTATGATTTAGAGAACTTCATAATAATTTCAGATTTTGATAATAGAATAGAATTCAGAATCATACCATAATTGGATTTACAACAACATGAACTGCACCACAAACATCCTTTACAGACTTTTGATCTCGATCTCTAGACTTATATCCACACTACAGACATTTTCGCATTCATCGTCAATTCCATAAGATAATCCTTCCTCTCTATAACTTTTGGACTACTGTATCTCTGTTCTCTTTGTTTGGCACAGATAGATTACATTGTAATGTTCTCTCTTCTTCACACTCTTTCGAACTTTGAGACATACAAGGCACCGCATTTTCGGAGAAGTCTTTGGATCTCTTAAAATAAAACCCCTTCTCCTATTACCAAATTTAAATTACAAAAATAGGTCAGTCCATACTGACGGCTAACACTGGCATGCACGGTGGATCTGAACCCACTAATTACAAAATTTTTAGACATCATCATCATCATTATTATGGAGTTCAGGGTTCATAGAACTCTCTATATTCCATTTGAGCTCTTTAAACATCTCTTCTAAATTTTCCTCAGCTACTCACATTTCTTCAACAAAAAACTCCTTTGGCTCCAGTAACTGCTAACTTGCACTTCAGTAACTGAAAGTTGTTGCCTCCAATTTCGAAATTCTATTTTGTAATTTATCTAACATATTTTTTAATGCTAAGGTAATATCAGCTAACTTTTCAAGATTTTCTTCGTTTATTTTTCTCCATCCTTCTAATTCTATCTTATGCTTTAGATCCATTATAGCTGCCTTTTTCTTTAATTCATCGATTTTTTTTACCTTTTCCTTCCAAAATAGTGTTTGCATCCGCACATGGGCTCTTCCAGTCTGCTAGTTATTTCTCTAAATCTTGAATTCCAAAGATTTGAGCTTTGATCGTATCATAACTTTCTTGCACAATCTGGAGTTTATCTTCTAATTTTGTGTACTCTGAGTTCCCCACTGCCAGTTTTTCCTGTGCATCTACTATAGTTGATTCATGCTTTGACATATCGTCCAACTAAGTATTGACTTTCTTCTTTAATCTCTACACCTCTTTTTCTTCCTTCTAGAGCTTAGTAGATAGTTCTTTATTGCTTTTCTTTAATTTTTGCAGTGCTCTATGTCTTTGTTCGGCTTCGGCTTGCATCTCTTCCATCCTCTTGGACTTCTCTTCTGACTCTGCTTTAAGTGTAGCAATTTCTGTTAAAGCTTCATTTAAGTCGTCTACAACTTCTTCATGAGCAGCACTTTCTCTTCCAGTATGCTCTGACTAAAGGTCTTCAATCTTTGCCCTTAAATGGCTGATTTCCGCATTCATACTTTCCTTTTCCTCCAGCTAGTTTCCTTCTGTAGAACTAATGCATTAAAATTTTTCTATAATTCATCCATTCGAAATGATGCCCAATGAATACCCCTGACCAAGTCACCTAGATACTCTGGTTTATAGGGCTGGTCACTACATCTTACCGATGGCAGTTTCACTCATCCATCTGATTGCTTCCACTTATCGTGAAGATTGCAAGAGCTAAAAGTGGGGAGTTCCAAAACTTTTCAAGAATTCTCCACACTGCGGTCTACCTACTCTCTTTTTTTTCGGAGCTATTTCGCTTCAGCCTCAGCTTCTGCCTTCCTTTTATTTTCTTCTTCTAGTCTCTTCCTTGTTGCTTCTTCTTCTTGCTGTCTCTCGTCCTCTTCTTGTTTCTGTAATTTTTCTTCCTCCATTTTTTGGTGATTTTCTTCTGCTTGTCTCTGCCAAGCTTCTTCCTCCTCATCCTTGTCACCTATTTCTTGCTCCTTATAATTTCCTGCAATAGGTTTCCTTTCCGCAGGTCTCTTCTTCAATGCTTGCAGGAAGAGCTCTACTATGACAATTTTGCATTCTTGGGTCAGAAAGGGAGGGTTTTCTTGAAGAAGTAAGGTGAATATCACTCCCACCTTAGTGTCCAGAGTTGCATTAACTACTTGATCGGTTCTTCTATAGAGTCTTCGAATCTTCTTCTTGAGTTTTCAAAAAATCCATTCTACCCAATTCACCTGGGTCCTAGCAGATTCTTTCACCAAGAAATACAACTATTGGGAAACTCCATAGTTCTTTGCATGTACATTAATTATCATTGACATAACTAGTAATCCGAGTTTTAATGGATTGTTGTTTAGGAGTTGGGATAATTTGTATTCTCCTTAACAGGATTTGCCCAAGACCTTGATTATTTTTGCTATGTCTACTGTCTTTGTCACTGCTGTAATTCCTTCATTACCAACTTGTAACCACTCTGCAATCACTTCCGGGAATATATGAAATGGTTTCCTCTGTCCAATTTGAAGGCAAATCTATTGGGTATTGATGTCACTACCATCTGTGTGTCTGGCTATCTCCAGAGTGATATCGTTTGATACTCCTCCAACCAATAAGGGCACTTTTCAGCAAGCCTCGGCACTTGAACCAATCGGCTTTTTATTGAGAAAGATAGTCTAGGATGTTTAGCAGATGGGTGTTTGAGAAATTGACTACCATTGCTGCTCTGCATTGTCTGTTATAGGGTGTACTAGGATTCAATTTTGACGAGTGCTCTATTTGCTCATTCGCCAAATAAGCCAGATCAGGAAAAGTCCATAGCCTTTTATTGCGTGCCTTTCTGAGTTGAGAACATCCGGTATGCATCATGATTGCCAGAGATAGTATCTTTACTCCAACAATTCTACACTTATCATGCACCGTGGGATGTAGACCCTCATAATCATGGAATCAGATATGAATCAGCCAACCATCGCCATCCTTGATTTCTTGTATGATATTGCATCTCATATGGTTATTTCTCCATTTTTGCACGTCGGAGGAGACCCATATTGAATTATTTATGCTTTTTTTAATAAATGGTTTAATTTTTGAAGGACTTTTAGGGTTGCAACTTTGACCCATTGATGACCATAGGTAAAAGCTCTTTGGACAATGTATTGAGCCGGAAAGAAGTTGGTCTGCATATTTCATGAATTCGGAATAGATCTATCCACTGCAATTTCATATTGCCAATCTTTCTCTTCGTCTTGGAGTGAAAGTATAATAATAAATCATTGGGCCAAAAAATCCTCATTCGTGAATTCCGATCATGCCATTTCTTCTATCTACTCTGCACTTCTTGAAGTAATAAGAAACTGGCATACTTATGTTCTTCTAGTTGTCGTAGCTTATCCATCTTCTATGCAAAAGAGTCTTTCGGAAGTAAATGTTTCTGCACCGCAATCCAAAGACTGGGTACCGCAAATTCAAATGGGAGGATAGCTTCCTATCCATACAAAATTTTGAAAGGTGTATATACTTCCTATCAAAACTTTATAAGAAGTGCGATAAGCCCAAAGTATCATAGGAAGTATATTTTCCCATTGGTCTATAGAATCCAAAAGCATTTTCTGCAACATGTGCGAAAGAACCTTGTCTGCACTCTCCGCTAGACCATTGGCTCTTGGATAGTAAGGGGAATTGAATTTATGTTTAATTTGATAATATTTAGTTATTTCCAAAATAATTTGGTTAAAAAAATGAGTGCCTTTATCGAACACTAGTTCCGGTGACAAACCAAACCATGGAAAAATTTCATTTTGAAGCTTTTTAGCTACTGTCCTCGCCATAGCATTCCTTGTAGCCCATGCTTTTGCCCACCTTATGCAGTAATCAATACATGTCAAGATGTAGAGAGCACCAGTCCTAGTTGCAGGTGGTTTGATAGAACCAATAAAATTGAGGCCACTTCTAAAATGGCTCCAATGGGAGGATCGACTGCAATGGAAAATGGTGGCTATCCCGTGGCTCTCTATTTTGCTGGCAAGGATCACAATTCTATACTACAATCAGCACAATTGTAGCCACCAAAGTCTGACCCACTGTATCTTCCACATTGTAATCGAATGATTAAAGTTCCCTCCTTCTTCACTAGCATGTGCTTCATGAATTATTGCAACCACTTCGTGCGGAGGCACACAACACATCCATACACCTATAGGGTCCTTATGATAAAGTTGTCCCATTATAATTGTAAATTGATAGCTCCAGAGTCCTAATTTCTTCCGTGCTTTTGGTTGTAAGTACGAGGGTGCTACTCCATTTTCCAAAAAGCTCATCATTTCTTCATATCATGTAGGGAATGTCTACGGGGACTCTTCAATTTCTGCGATTGCAAAAACATCTGCATCCAAAAGATTATCATTAAATCCTATCGGTGGTTCACCATGATCAACGCGTGACAGGAAATCGACAATCGCATGACTAGCTCCTAGTCTATGCACAATATCTTATTTAGATTCTTGGAGTAACAAGACCCACCTGGCTAGTTGTCCTACTAGATTCTGCTGCTTCACCAAATAGAGGAGTGCACTATGATCAACATGAAAAGTAAAAGATTTGCCAAATAAATAATGCCAGAATTTCTTAATTGAATAGATTAAGCCCAGGTGTTCTCGTTCTTTGGTAGAGTAAACAGTCTTCTATTGACATAGTAAATAGGTCGGAGCCAATTATGTCCTTCTTTTTGCATAAGTACACTACCTATTGCTTTATCGAAAGAATCCATGAACATATGGAATAGTTCCTTCCAATCTGGAGCTTTCAATATTGGTGCTATGGCAAGCATTTTTTGTAGCCTTTCAAAATCAGTTTGAGACTCCTCTGTCCACTCAAATTTGGCAGGTCTTACATGTGCTAATCTATTAAGAGGTATTGCAATATGAGTCAGTCCTCGTAAATGACATCCATGTCACCGTACCTAGCCTAAGAACTGCAAAACTTCTTTTGGATTTCTTGGGGTTGGGGTCTCCAATATGACCTTTAGCTTGTCCGGATCTACTGCAATACCATCCTGCAAAATGATATGGCCAAGTAATTTGCCACACTTTACTATGAAGGCTGATTTGTGTGGATTGAAGCAGAGTTTTACCTTTTGACAAGCATCAAAACATGAGTGCAAATGTTCGAGATGAGCTACCATTTGTCTGAAAATAGAGAATTCATCAAACAAAATCCACTTGAATGAAGTTAGGTAGGGGGCGAAGATCTGTTGTGTGCATCACTAGAATTACTCGGAGCATTCCACAATCCAAACCACATGATTCTGTAAGCAAATACTCCCCAATTGGTAATGAACATTGTCTTTGGGATATCTTCTTCCACCATGCGGACTTGATTATACTCAGTAAATCCATCCAGAAAAGAGTACATCTCCCAAGCAGCAACTTCATCTAACATATTGTCTAGGAAAGGTAGCGGAAAAGGATCTGGGATAGTAACTTCATTCAACTTCTGGTAATCCACACAAATCCACAGCTGCTTATTTTTATTTGGTACAATCACTATTAGGCAGTCATGTTCATGCTTTACCTGTTCTGCAAAATTTGGGTTCATCCTATATCTTTGCGACATAACCAGAGTTGCATCTAGCCTCAGTAAAATTCTATGATGATAAATTCTTGGATCCAAACCTTTCATATCCGCTTAAGTCTAGGCAAACACATATTTATACTCGTCTGTGGTTCTTCTGGTGTGCCCAAATTATCTACTTCGAGAAGATCTTCTTCAACACGTATCTTCCCTAGCTCCATCGAGTCTTTGATAACAGGCTCTACATCATTGTCTACTTCTGGGTCCAACAACTTTGTGCAAATTGATGCTGCCAACACAGATTGAACTAATCACTGGTTCAACATTTACCACTCCGAATGAAAGGAGGTCTCGATTAGCTTCTAAGAACTATTTCTTCTCATCCTCTTTGAGTCCTTTGAGAATCTGAGGTGGCTCCGTTAGTAAAAGTTTATTTTTTAGAAGATAGAACTATTCATCTTCCAACTGTACAAAAAATTTAGCATGTCCTTTTTGAAAGGTAATGGTCTTGGTGGCCCAATTCTGCCTCACTTTAGCATTCCGCAACCATGGACTTCCCAAGAGTAGATTATAGTCAAGTTTCTTACCTTTAAGTTTTAGCACTACAAAGGTAATGGGAAAAACAACATGGGAAATTACAATCGAAATATCTTTGGCGAGTTCCATTGGTTGCACTCTAGATTGATCCGCCGTTCAAACAAAAAATGGAGCTTGTTCAATACCGGTCCATCCCATTTGTCGGCAAGTGATCATATACGCAATATTGATACTATATCCACCATCAATCAGTACTTTTAGAATGGCTCTATTTTTATTCCATATTGTAATAGTTGGAACTGCATAATCCACCACCTTGTTTGGTACTTCTCTGACCATGCCAAAAATTGCTACTTGGAACTGCTACGGAGAATGTTTCTTTTGTAAATGATTCAATAAATTTTCTTTAAAGGCCAGGACTAAATCTAGCAAAGCACCTAGTGGTAATTGAATATGTGATTTTCTTAACAACTGCCAAGAATTACCTTCCTCTAACACTACTTGTTCCAGGATACTCTAGTTCTATGATTCTTCCACATGCCGGCCTGACTTTCTAGGTGTTTGGGCCCTGGAAACTTGAAATTAATATTTGAAATTCTGAAATTGTTGATTCAGTTGAGTGTTCAGAGGTTTCAGTTTTCTGTACTGTAGCTCTATTATCGTGATTCTGCACTCTTTGTGAAATTCTTTTACTTGTTATTTTACATGTCCGACCCTTACTATTGCTAACCCTAGTGATGAGTTTCGGGTCAACATAATATGGTGGGTACTCCTTGGCCCATTGAACTACTTTTGCCAAGTGTTTCTTCTATTTTGTTGGTGAGTGCTCCGGTTGTTGTATTGTCTGGTACTCTTGATCTAACCTTGTGACGATAGCAGCTGAAGGTTCTAGGTATTCCAGGGTGACTACATTCACCATGGGAGCTTTTAGTTTAGCTTCCTTTTTCCTTTAGACATATTACTTAGCTTCTTCACATTCAAATCGATGTTGTCCATACTGCAAATAGAACTGACATTGAATTGGTCGATTCCCATAATTGTTGGGTCCTAGTTGCCAAAATGTATAGCCTCTGCCATAATCTTGATAGTTGGGTTGGTGAAATTGCCGCTACTCCTAAAAGTGCTAGGATCTGGAAAATTGAGCTGGTCTGGACAATCTTGCATCGTGACTTTCCATCCACGATCCGAATTGGGCTTGCGGCTTATATCCCATAGAATTGTCCTTCCACGAAGATGATTCAACTTGTGCCATTGTGACCAAGGTATTTTTTCCATTGAACCTGCATTCTTCCAAGCTATAATTATTTTTGTTGCAAATAGGAAAATATACTTGGTTCAATGCACAATCTATTGTGATATGTCTCGCATTTCTGCATTGTAGATAGTATAGTTGTTGAATCGGATTAGCACTCTTTTTTATTATTGGAATTGTTTTTTTGAAACCCAAATTTGCCACTATATTTTCCTATCCACTCATTTTTCTAGCTCAATTATCTAGTCTAAAGATCGGGCTTGATCTAACATATATATGTAAATTTTCTCCCTAATTGTTGGCTGCAATCCTTCCACAAAAAACTCTTGCAACAATTCTTCTGAAGGGAGGTCATCATTCAAAAATTGTCTCATGGTTGACCTAAAGTCCGAAGCATACTACTCCACCATACCCTTTTGGATCATATACTGTAAAGTTGCATATAATTTTGAAATGCTTTTAGCTGTCTAAATCGCTCCAAAAAGGCTTCTTTGAGGTCATTGTATTGTGTAAAATGGTTCAGAGGATATTCAATTAGCCATTTGACTGCATCACCTACTAAGGTAGCTTGGAATATATGTTATTTATGGATGTCATCGTGCACTGTTCTACTGTTACATGAGTATTGATTCTCGAAAGTCCAGATATGTACAATAGGATCTTCTTTCAAGTCGGCCATAAAAATGGGTATAGAGCAACCCTAGAGGTGGACTTCTATTTTGCATTTTTTTCTTCAGTATCCTCTTTGTTAGTGGTGGTTTAGTCTCACAATTCTTGTGTAAAGTCCTCCAAGTTGCTGGATTGAGTTATAGGTACCAGTTGTAAAGAAAGCTCTTACTGGGGTCCGCTACCACCAGTTTGGCTCAGATCCGCAAGGCACTTTTCTTCATGCTACTCGCTCTACTGGTTGGTTCTGCTAGATTCTCCTTTCCGCAAAGATTTATCTAATTTTTGGTTCTTCCACTCAGATATCCAATCATTCAAGATTGACCATGGCAAGACACCATTTTTCACCCATAGTAGCAATTTTTCTCGGATATTTACTGACTCCTCAATAGAAATATCTTCTAAACGCAAAGTTTCTAAGGTTTTCTTGATAAGTTCGTCCAAGTAGTCGAGATGTCGATAGCTGTGCAAGTATTCCTTGCCACTCCGCAAAGGCATCAATTTAAGAAGAACTCCTTCTTAAGAGCAAACCCCATCCCATCATCGTCGCCAATTTGTTTGGTGTGGTTTTATCGGATTAATACACACCTCCAAAGGATAGGATTCTGGAATGAGGATTATGACTACAACTTTGTAATCATAACATGTGTTTATATTGTCACCAATGGGAATGGTGAAAAGTATTCAAGGCATCATGAAACTTTGAGAAATCCTTCTTCTTGGAAGAACTTCCAAGTTAATTTAAACCTTCATTCATTCAAGGCATTTACATCTCAAGAAGAAAGCCAAGAAAGGTTTTCTTTAGAAGATGCAATGGTTCTTAGTTGAGGAACTTGAAGTTCTTAATGTACAAACCCCAAATAAAAAGATGTACCTTTAGAACATCCCTAGAGTTTCTATTGTTATGTTTTGATTAGCCTTGAAACTAAAGCCACCTCTCCTTACAAAAATAAACATGAACTTGTATTTTTCAAGAACAAGAGGATTCGTTCCCAAAGATCAAGAAGTCCATGACTATGTTAGGAAAGATGGTCACCAAGCTAACTCTAAAATATGATTTAACGAATAACAAAACTAGAATTGTTTTCTAGTACATCTTCTAGATAATTTCAAGGCCCCTACACAAGTATACGAGTGGTAGAATAGTCCAAAGATGGGAGGAGTCATAACCATGACTCCCTACTTGTGAATGAAGCCATTAATTCTACAATTTTCAAGGATGAAAACTCTTCAAAGGGGGGAAGAAAGTACCAAAACTTGTTAATAACTAGTACACTTAATTCCATAAATAGAAACTTGGAATGTGTATGATGAAATAGTAGAATATCTTTCAAGACATAAGATGTTTGACAAAGAAGAAGTTTCTCTAAAAACAACTACATGGCATGTTAAATCTATTATTGGGATCCCATCAAGTAAGAAAGATGGTTGCGGTTGAGTAGAGAATGCCAAAGCCCATACTTCTTAAAGAGAAGTGAACGTGTAAGATAGAAGTTTGATTTCCAAGTATGTAATCTACAACTATCACCAACAGTACTTAAGTTCGTGGAAGGTGAATTTTGTATTCACCTATTCTTAAAGGGATTTTTGAGAGAAATCCAAAAGCATTTCTAGATGAATGGACTTAACCAATAGAGAGATTCCTAAAAAAGCCCTAGTGCAACTATTTAAAGATTTTTCCAAAGAGGAATATAAAAAAGGTAATAATCTCTTGTCATTTCAAGTTAGTTGAGTGAGAACTAACATGATCTTGAATATAGTTCAAGGCAGTTGAAATTATGCTTAGGATCTTAGAAAAGAAGGATGTGTGTTTATTCCATCATAAGGTATGAAGCTTTCAAGATAAGCACAGGATAATGTTAGATCATAGAACGATCCTGTGTTGGAAGCCTAAAATCCTAAGGAAAATGGAAAACTTATAGGTAATTTCAAATTCTTTTGAGAAAAAGGTACTCTATAGATAGATAAAGCTTCTAGAATTTAATATAAATATCATCAACAAATCAGTGTTGGATATAAATTATGCTCGTATGGAACACTATACTTTATATTCGCATTAATGTAGGAATGATGGTAAGGGACATCAGACCTAAAAGAACTTGGAAAGATCCTTTTAAGCAAGGTAAGTTTGATTAAGTCAATCTAAAATAAAGCACTTAGTTCAAAATAAAACTAGGTGAATCAACATCTTGACTCAAATTTATGCCTTTTAGTAAAAAAGGATGTCAAGAGACTATGAAAAGGATTGAGACTTAGAAATCAAAATAATTGAAGTCAAACTTAGTTAAACCTAAAACACCTTGTTGATAGTACAACCAATGTGAATCAATCCCACTCCCTAAAGTTAGAGATATATACGAGAATGGTATTCTAGTATATAGGAGTCTAAAGAGATTGAAAGGGACTAACTTAGTTGAAGCATCATTGTTTTAGAGTAAAATATTAAACATCCTCAACAATCACAAAGCTCGACGGCTCAAGGCACTAATTTTTTAAACCACTAGAGTTCGGTAGATGGATGATGGTTTAACTTTACCCCAAAAACCTTTTTGAAACTTCAGATTTAATCTCATAAAGATAGAAAAAGTTCTTCAAAACCCTTCAATAGAATACATCTTTGTAATATTGAGTCTCATTGGAAGCTTGAATCGATTACACAAAATTTCAATTTTCCCCTCGTACTTTTCATAACTACGAACATGACTTTGAAGGAATATTCAATTCATTTCTAGATCAGGTTCAATAGGATGGAATAGCTAATTGAATTAGACATCATATATAGATGCTTTGTATAGAACCCATTCAATTAGAAGACACCTGAGTTTAAGAGAACTCATTCATCCATTGATCATTGCTTCAAGATCAATGGATGAAGAAAGAATCTGAAATTCTCTAAAAGAATTCGAGTAAAATTCTTGAAGAGGAAAGAGTGAGGAATTGTTTCTAGTTATAACAATTCCAAAAGTCAAGTTTTTGAGGAAGTACGTTAGTATAAATCGTTTTTAAATTGGTTGCCCAAAGAAGCAAGTGAAACACTTCTTTCTTGCATTCTACCTTGGACTCTAAAGCCCAATAGGACATGGTAATCCTGTAATTGGGAAAAGAGATTTGTAGATGTTGGTTAAGAAGTGGGACATAGTAAAAAACATTTAAGTTCGATGTTTTGGTCAACTTTAACTTAAGGAGACTTCTCAAAGTCATAAAGTAGTCACATATCTATCTATTTTGCTAGGATACACAAGTAATGCATAGAAATGTACCTATGTAGCAAATTAGTTGGAGAGCCTTAGAATCTACCCACTTCATATGTTTGTGATAAGGATGCCTAGTTTGCACATAGTGAAACATTGAATTAGGTAGGGATGTTTTAATCCACCCTTATCATTATTTCCATACTTTGCACTTGACCTCTGCCCACTTCTTTTGCTCCAACAAGCTCTGAGCAAAACAAATTTTTGTATGGTCACCAGAAGATCCTCGGGAGCAACACCAAGACCATGACCTTGCTCTGAACAGATTTTCCACAAGAATCAATTGAATAATGAATGAGTCTCACCTCCCAAACAAGCCTCATATATATATAGCCTCCTTCAAGGAGTGGTTAGTCTAGAAAGTGGCTACATGTCACCATGTGTTCGACGACTCTTGAGTCCACGTAACAAGTTGGCCAGTGACATGTCTTAGCTTTGGCTTAAGTTAAGCCTATACTTCTCAAAATTAAAACCAAGAAAGTCACTTGCTCTAGTGTTTAGGACTCAAGGAGGGGAAGGAGGAGGCCTTGGGTTCAAATCCCATGAGGGATGTGGAAGAAGATTTTACCCGAGAACTATAAGGTAAAATCTACTTCCACATCCCTCATGGGATTTGAATCCAAGACCTCCTCCTTTGTGTTGTTGAGTTTTAAACTTATTGGGAAAAATCTTCTTCCACATCCGTCATGGGATTTGAACCCAAGACCTTATTCTTTGGTGAGAATCGTGAAAAACGCGATTTTGAGTGAGAATCGTGAAAAATGCGATTTTGAATGAAAATCATGAAAAATGCGATTCTGACTGAAAATCGTGATTTTGAGAATGATCAAAAAATTGCGATTTTGATAGAAAATCGTGTTTTTGGCGTGAAAATCGTGATTTTGAGCATGATCAAAAAATTGCGATTTTGACAGGAAATCGTGTTTTGTCAAAATCGTGTTTTTGGCCTGAAAATCGCGATTTTGATAATGACAAAAAAATCACGATTTTGATTGAAAATCGTGTTTTTACCTGAAAATCATGATTTTTACTAAAAATCGTGTTTTTGAGAATCGCCAAAAAATCATGCTTCTGAGGATGATCAGACAATCGTGTTTTTGAAAAAGTTAGAGAATTGCGATTTTGAGCACAACTAGAGAATCGCGATTCTGAGAATGACCTCAGAAATGTGTTCTTTCCAGAAAGCTTTTAGGCGGGAAATAGAAAATCACGATTTTCAAAAATTTTGAATTTTTCACAGAATCGCGATTTTCTGAGATTTTTGGCGGGAACTTTGAATTTCAGCACCGAGGCTTGCGCGTCGAGCATAAGGTTATGGAAATCACAAAAACTTGCACACAGAAGCACTTCGCCTCTCTCTCTCTCTCTCTCTCTCTCTCTCTCTCTTGCACACCCACGAATGAAAAATGAGGTGATAATGTGGAAACTTGAGTGAAAAACAAAAAAGTTCAGTGAAGATGAAGATGGAAGAAGATGGAGATGATGATGATGATGGAGATGAAAAAGAAAAGTAAAAAAAATAACAGAAAATAACTATTTTTTACCTTCCAACATTGCAAATCTATGATCTTATCGTCACAATGCTCGTCCTCGAAGTTCTCTCCCCGACAACGATGCCAAAATTTGGTGTAGCTCAAGCGTAAGCACCACCTCCTTTGTTGATATATTTAGGTAGTGATGTGTGTGAACACTCTAGGACCGCCGGGGCACTTTTTTCCCTCTTTAGGAGGTTTTTTTCCCCTGGCTTGTATATACGCCTATTGCCCTAATGGGCTACTTATCTTTGTACATTCTCTAGTAATACATTCAGTCTTGTGTGTTTTGCTCCAAGCTTCTTCCTCTTCCTTGTGCTGTTCGCGTGCTTCCGCAGACGTCTAACTCCAACAATTGGTATCAGAGCAGGTCGTTGATTCTTCTAGGGCGCCGTCGACACTCCTCCGTTTGCAGTCTCAGATTCGCACAAAATTTGGTGAGCATACTCAAGGTGTTTTCGAGATCAAAACTGCTTCGCTTTGTGGTGCCGAAATCGCGATCTGAGCTCGTTTCGGCCTCCGAACGCACTATCGCAGTGCTTGTGCAGGCTATTTCGTCCTTTTGTGCCAAAGGTATATACCAGTTTCTGTTCGCCAGTTTAAGCGTCTCGAAGTCTGCTACAGGTCTAGTAGAACTCGTCTGGGCAGTTCTGTTCAACTTTTTGAGATACAGTCAATTTTCTGCATCAAGGTATTTTAGTCACCGGCCATGGCTGAAAGCAGTGATGTATTCCGTATGTTGGCTGTTGAGGATAAGTTGGATGGTACCAACTACCCATTATGGGCTTATATGATGCGACATGTACTGGTTGCAAAAGGATTGTGGAACATTGTGCAGGGTGTTGAAAGACGTCCTGTTACACCTGTAACGACAGGTACTGCAAATACAGGTCTTGGAGCTGATGAAGATGGTGTCGAAGATGATATTTCGCAGATTTCTGTTCGTGCTACTGTTTCTGTTGCACCTACTGCAGAGCAGATTCGTTGGGATGGCAGAGATGCCCAGGCACATGCATTGATAGCTTTGTCTGTCAAACGTGCCATTATTCCTCACATTCGCTCTTGCAGAAAAGCAAAGGATGCTTGGGATACACTTACCACTTTGTACCAGGCTAGGAATGAGGCTCGTGTTGCTTACCTCCGAAAACAGTTGGAGAGTGAGCACATGAATGAAGGTGATTCGATGGACAGTTTTCTTACAAAGATCAAAGACCTGAAGGAACAATTGATTTCTGCTGATGAGGTTATACCAGATAGCTCACTTGTGCAGACCGTTCTGAATGGCCTTCCTGATTCATATCAGAGTTTTGCCTCTACTCTTCGATTGATGATGAAAGGCAATCCGAATGCCTTGTCATTTGAGGAATTAGTCTCTGTTCTGTTGCAGGAAGATCAGTCCAGGTAGAACAGGTCCATTATGCGTGTTGCAGATCAAGCTTTCCTGGCTAGTCAGAAGGGCAAAGGAAAATGGAGCTCTTCTAGTAGTAAGCAGAAATCTACAAATGCTGCACAATCGAAGAACCAGGATAAAGATGAGAAGAAATCAGAAAAGCAGAAATTGTTCTGCAAGTACTGTAAAGGAAATGATCATATTATAAAGAACTGTCCAAAACTGGCTGCTAAAGAGGCAAAGAAGAAAGAGGCTGGAATGGTTGTTGCAGAGGCCTCTACACCAAAAACAGAGTCTGCAAATCTTGTGCAGGAAGAAGAATGGGCGTTTACTACTGTTTGCAGTTTTGACCCATCTTCTCATGATCAGTGCATGTCTGCAGTAGACTCAGATGTTTGGTACTTTGACAGTGGGGCAACCAAACATATTACCTCGCAGCGCAGTTTCTTCTCTTCACTCGAGCCTGCCCCTACAGGGAATACTGTCACATGCGCCAATAACTCCTCTTATCCTGTTATGGGAGTTGGTAAGATCATTCTGACTACTGCTGATGGTAGTTCTTTCACTTTGTCAGATGCTTTATTTTTGCCAGGGATCAAAAAGAACCTGTTATCAGTTTCTGCATTAGCCAAGATTGGCTTGGTTGTGAAATTCGTTGATGACAGGTGTACAGTCCATGATCTCTCAAATGGCGATGTGATTATTGCTTCTGGCATTTTATGTCGTGGGCTGTATAAGCTCATAGACTATGAAAAATCTGTGAATGATTCGGCATGTGCAGTTCATGATTCTCAGGCTATGTCAGATGCAAAGCTTTGGCATGCACGCTTTGGTCATCTGAATTTTGCTAGTTTGTTACGCCTGCAGAAATCTGAAATGGTGTCCTCTTTGCCCAAACTTGAGGCACCTGGAAAACATGTTTGTGAAGGCTGTATTTTGGGCAAAATGCAGCGTTCTTCCTTTCCAAAAGATGGTTCAGTTCGGGCTATGCAGAAATTGCAGCTTGTACATAGTGATGTCTGTGGTCCTATGCAGACACCCTCTTTTGGAAATTACCTTTACTTCGTGACTTTCATTGATGATATTTCCAGGCATGCATGGGTATATCCACTCAAAGCAAAGTCCGAAGTGTTCATGTGCTTCAAACAGTTTTTGGTTTTGGCTGAAAATCTGTCAGCATGTAAAATGGGCACCCTCCGTTTTGATCGAGGGGGGGAATATATGTCTTCAGATTTTAATGCATTTCTGGCTGAACGTGGGATAAAACACCAGTGTACAGTGCCGTATACACCTCAACAGAATGGAGTTGCTGAACGAAAGAACAGGTCACTCATGGAGATGGCGAGGTGCATGGTCAAAAGTCAGGCTTTACCACATAGTTTCTGGCTTGAGGCTGTCATGTGTGCAGCATATGTACTGAACAGGTGTCCCACGAAAGCGTTGCAGTCTATCACTCCATATGAGGCTTGGCATGACCGCAAGCCATCTGTTGCTCATCTGCGTGTTTTTGGTTGTTTGGCATATGCATTAGTGCCTGAACAACATCGCAGAAAATTGGATGATAAGGCAGTAAAATGTATTTTTGTTGGGTACAGTTCTGAAAGTAAAGGCTATCGTCTGTATCATCCACAGACTAAACGCATTCTGGTTAGCCGTGATGTTGTCTTTGTGGAAGATGCTATTCAGCCATTGCTTTCATGTACTAAGGAGACATCTGTTAGCTCCAAAGACATGTATGATACTTTGATGCCTCTTTTTACAGGTGGACAGGCTAGCGCTGGTCCTAATGAGGCAACTTCTCAGCCTTTGCAGGTTTCATATGATGATGCAGATCATGCCATTTCTGATGCAGATTTACATGATGCACTTGTTGATGAGAGAGCTGATATTGAACAGGCAAAAACTATGCCAAAATGGCTGGTGCAGACTTTGCGTGACAGCAAATTAGATGCACCTTTGTCATATCGTACTCGTTCAAGCTCTCATAGTACCTCCTTTGCATCAGATTGCTATGCTATGGCTGCATCTAGTCTCTGTGATGAGAATGAGCCTGTTTCTTTTGATGAAGCACAAAATTCAGAAAATTGGATGGCTGCTATGCAATCTGAATATGATGCTATAATGAAGAATGGTACATGGTCTTTATGTGACTTGCCTCCTGGCAAGAAGGCCATTGGCACTAAGTGGGTATACAAGCTGAAGCGTAAACCTGATGGTACAGTTGACAGGTATAAGGCTAGGCTTGTTGCAAAGGGTTATGCGCAGGAAAGAGGCATTGATTTTGATGAGACCTTTGCACCTACATGCCGTATGACTACTGTTCGGAGCATTTGTGCACTTGCAGCCCATCATGGTTGGAATGTACATCAGTTGGACATTAAAACAGCATTTCTGAATGGTGACTTGCATGAAGAAGTGTATGTTTTTCAGCCCCGTGGCTTTGTGCAGAAAGGGCATGAAAACCAGGTGTGCAGGTTAAAGAAGGCGTTATATGGTTTAAAGCAAGCACCACGTGCTTGGTATGAAAAAATACATGCCTATCTGATTGCACATGGTTTTGAGAACAGTCCAACTGAAAGCACCTTATATGTTAAGCGTGCTAATGATGTGCTTTTGATCATTGTTGTCTATGTAGACGACATGCTGCTCACTGGTCCTCTTGAGAAGCATATTGCTGATTTCAAGGCTGATTTGCATGCCTCATTTGAGATGTCTGATTTGGGGCATTTGCATCACTATTTGGGCATTCAGTTTATGCAAGTTGATGGTGGAATGGCTTTGTGTCAAACGAAATATATTGACACATTATTGCAGCGTTTTGGCCTTGAAGACTGTAAGCCTATTGCCACTCCTATGGAGACAGGTTTACGATTGAGTCTTCATGATGCTGGAGATGCATTTGATGTTGTTCTCTATCAGCAGGCTGTTGGATGCTTGATTTACTTATGCATTACTCGGCCAGATATTCAGTTTGTTGTCTCACAGATGAGCAGGTTTATGCATTGCCCAGGAGTCACGCATTGGAAAGCGGTTAAGCGCATCTTTCGCTACTTGAGTGGTACTCGGCTACTTGGGTTGTTTTATCCCAAGGGGGGATCACTACCGCCAGATTTGCATGTTTTTTCTGACTCAGATTGGGCTGGTTGCTATGACACTCGTGTGTCCACCAGTGGTTTTTGCTTCATGCTTGGTAGCTCATGTATATCTTGGTTGAGCAAGAAGCAGCCTACTGTGGCCACTTCCAGTTGTGAGGCTGAGTATAGGGCAGCTTTCACAGCGACTATTGAGTGTGTGTGGCTTAGACGCCTTATGGCTGATTTGGGTGTTGGCCAGTCTTCTGCCACCACCATCTTCACTGACAGTCAGAGCGCATTGGCAGTTGCGAGGAACCCTGTGTTCCATGCTCGCACTAAGCACATTGAGGTGCATTATCACTATGTCAGGGAGAGGTTCTCTGCTGGGGAGATCAGCTTGGCATATGTGCCCACGCAGGAGAACATTGCAGACCTTTTCACGAAGGCTCTACCTAGGGAGAAGTTTGAAGCTTTCCGCAAACCTTTGGGCTTACTTCCTTTTGTGGAGTGATTTCCACATAGCTCGGCACTTCCTTATACATGAGTGCCAGCTCCTTGTTCACCGCATCACTCCCAGGGGGGATTTGTTGATATATTTAGGTAGTGATGTGTGTGAACACTCTAGGACCGCCGGGGCACTTTTTTCCCTCTTTAGGAGGTTTTTTTTCCCCCAGCTTGTATATACGCCTATTGCCCTAATGGGCTACTTATCTTTGTACATTCTCTAGTAATACATTCAGTCTTGTGTGTTTTGCTCCAAGCTTCTTCCTCTTCCTTGTGTTGTTCGCGTGCTTCCGCAGACGTCTAACTCCAACATCCTTTACTTGTCAATCGGCGGAGATGTGAGGACTGGTATGAAGACCATGAGCAAGTGAAGGCACAAGTGCGTGAGTGAAAGCACACACATACACACACGCGTGCAAGGCAAGATCAAAGAGAAGAACAATGGAAAGCTTCTTTTATAAAAGAGTTCTCTTACAAAAGCTCAAGTCTACAACAAGCTAACTCTCTAACAAACTAACCCCAAAAATGAGCTTTCTAGCTTTTTTTATAGTTTTTGGACTAGTTTTGGCCTTGTCTAGACCTAGAGTCTGGCCTAGTTAAAAATTAGGTTCCAAGGCTTATTTGAGGGTTCAAACAAAGTCTTAAAATTATGAAAATTGGTAGAATGATACTTCTAATAGTCCTCAAGCTCAAGGACTCCTTGTCTTGAACAAAATGGATTCACAAAAATGTGAAATGATATTTACGATGGTTTTTAGTTATGAAAATCACTATTTTTATAGGGATTTCTTCTGAAAATTTGACATGTACTTCTTGGAGCTTCCTATATGCTCCTCTTCTTGTGTGTCCACCTCTTTGATATGCTTTCATGCTTGTGCTTGACCTTGAGTTCCAACAATGGGTCATAACTGCAAATAGTAGTAAATGTCCATTCTTCATTCTGCACAAGATTTGCAGACTCTGTTTTAGGTGTAGAGGCTTCTCAGACAACCATTCAAGCCTCGTTTTTCTTTGCCTCTTTTTTGCAACCAGGGAAAACTCTTTATGACATGATCATTACCTTTACAACATTTACAAAATTGTTTTTGCTTCACTATTTTCTTCTCATCTTTGTCTTCCTTTTTTTATTGTGCAACATTAGCACATTTTTATGCTACTTGTTCAAGGTGCTCGATAAGCCTAGTTGGCTTCTTTGGGTTAATTGATTATACACAGTGGAGTCAATGATTCACTATGCAAGTTTACATGTTAGTACTTGTAGTTTTATGAGATTTTAACATTGATCATATGCTCATTTTGCAGAGGAGACTATGGCAAAATTTTTCTAGATTTTTTGATTTTATCAACTATACAATGGTCGATTTACTCCTTAATAGACTTACTGGTGTGAGCACATTTATTTTCACATAATCCTTTTGGTTGGTCATTACTTCTCACTAATTCCTTTTTTTGGGAAGATGTTACTGATTTTTTTCCTAGAATCTGACACTTAGTCATCCTTTTTTGAGCCTTAGTGGTGTTTGGACTCTTTTAGCTCCATTATCATTCCATTCAATTCTCTATCATCATGACATCAGAGATCTTAGGCACCTTTGGTGGATCAAGATCTAGTGCTAGTGTTTCGAGGAGGAGTTATAACTTGTAGGGCAAAGACCATTTTGAGATCCAAACAATTGATGGCATGAACTTTGCTCTATGGAAGAATAAGATTAAAGATGTGCTGATCTAGAGGAGGCAATGGAAGTTAGTAGATGGAATCTCAAAGAAGCCTGCTGACATGGATGAAGATGATTGGGATGAGTTGGATAAAATGTCTAGGTCTACCATTCAATTGCACCTTTCAGATAATGTTTACTTTATAGTATTGGACAATGAAAGTGCAGAGAAGCTTTGGAAGAAATTATGCAATACATATGAAAAAGAAACGACATAAAATAAAGTGTATCTGATGAGAAAGTTATATGATCTTTGCATGAAGGACACAGATAGTGTTGCTGCTCATCTGAATGAGTTTGATACTTTGTTCTCTTAGTTATAGGAACAAAAATGAAGATGGATAATGAAATGAAAGGAGTCTTGTCGTTATGTACCTTGCCACCATCATGTGATACATTTTGCACAACTATTAGCAATAGCGCACCTGGTGGTAAACTGGTCTATGATGACCTATGTGGAGCACTCTTGAGTGAGGAGATTCATAGAAATCTATGGTCGGCGCTCATAGTGGAGATGCATATAATGTTCATGATTGTTACCAAGTAAAAAATCAACAACGTGGCAAGAGAAAGAACAAGGAAAAGAATGGTCAACAGAATAAGAGTAGAAGTAAATCAAGGAAGAGGGATATCAAATGCCATTATTTTCATAAGAAAGGACACATGAAGAAAGACTCTTATGCGTTAAAGAATGCTAAAGGTAAAGGGCAGAATGTTGATGGGCATGTTAAACAGTTGCTTGCACCATCTACTTCAACCATGAAGATTGAAGAAATCAATGCTATTTCTAATGATCCATGTGATACCAAATAGAGAATGGTTCTCTACTTATGTAGCAAAGTCTCTTGGTACTATGAGACTTGGTGAATCTTACCAATGTGACATTGTCCGGATTGGAGATGTGGTTGTCCTATTCATTGTGGTTCAAAATTTACTATGCATAATGTATGCCATGTAACTTAGTTATCACTTAGTTTGATGTCAGTTGGTCAACTTGATGACTTTAGTATTTGGCATGATCGTTTGGCCGATATATCGTAGTGGAATGGAAAATCTTCCTCGTTCTAGCTACTTACCTATGTTACCTTTCTCTGACTTTTCATTTTGTGAGCATTGTCAATATGAAAAGCAAACTAGGAATCTGCATAAAACACACATTGACTCTTCAATTCAGCCTTTGGATCTCGTTCATATAGGTGTGTGTGGTCCTATGCCCACAAGGTCATTAGGTGGTTGTCTTTACTTTTTCACCTTCGTAGATGATGCTACTAGAAAATTATAGGTATATCCTATCAAATCGAAGGATGAGGTATTCCCTATTTTTACAAATTGTTGTTATAATTGAGATTGAAAAAAGAACTAAGCTTAAGGCTTTACATTCATATAATAGGGGTGAGTATACCTCACATGAATTCAACCTTTTTTGTCACTCCTTAGGAATTCATAGAGAGTTTACAACTCCTTATACCCCAATACAAAATGGTGTAGCTAAAAAAATCAATAGACTATTCAGGATAGAGAACTTTCTATGATGCATCATGCAAACCTTTCACAAGGCTTTTGGACATAATTAGTATTGATTCCAATTCATGTGATCAACCTTTTGTTGGAAAACAATGTCCCATTGGTCAAGGATTGGTCAAATTTATCAAAGTTTAAAGCATGTGTACAAGTTGTATTCACTCCCTTGTACAACAAACCACGACGGGCGCCTTGGATAAGTCAACCGACTCTCCTACATAAGGCATGGGTTCAAACCCCGTGTCTAGCAACGGCGCAGCACATAAGTTAGATTTAATTTTAGCTTTTCCTTTTATATTCGCGAACGGACAGCGCCAAAACTACGAACATGCTTTCTTATGATCGTGCTTTATTGAAGCTTTAACGATCGTAGCGTTGGCGAGTGTTTTAAGCTTTTGGAAGAGCTTTTGAAGTACATACACTACTATATAATGAGAGCATGGCTCATTATTCATGTATCCTTCACCTAGGATCAATACAAGCTTTCTAGAGCTTGGACCTCAGTAGAGGTGGTGTTTCTTCTAGCACATGGGGCAGCCATGGTGCTAACTTGAAGCATGTTGAGGAGCAGCTATGGAGTTCTTCTTGGTGATTCTTCTTGGAGAAGATGAAGGGTGTGCTCACACTCTAGCTCATGGAGAGGAGGTCATCTCTTGTTCATGGCAAGAAGACTTGATTATTAGCAGCTTGATGGTGAGGATCGCCCATCTACATGATGTATTTGAAGATCATCTTCTACAAGAAGATGTTAGGTTGAAGATTATCTTCTACAAGAAGATGTCTGGCTACTTCAAAGACATTGGATGGGACCATCTACATGATTTTGAAGATTATCTTCTACAGGAAGATATTAGGTTGAAGATTGTCTTCTACAAAGAAGATGTCGGGCTACTTCAAAGACATTAGATGGTGATTAACATAAGATTCACATCTTATGTTAAGTATTCAGGTACATATTCTCTTTATGCACACAGGTACTACTTGAAGTTTATGGAGGCCTTGGCGTTCATATCAGAAGGAGTCCTATTCGGCATAGGTACAAGAGAATCAGTACTTATATGCTTTACGCATATTTTTATGAGGTGTTTGAGAAGGTGTGTTCACATGAGTTTGAGGATTTTCGGCAACAATCTTGTTAGCATTCTATGCTACTTTATAAGTATGTGATCTTTTCACACACGTATCTGACTTAGGGTCTTCCATAGCCTAAGTTTAGATGTAGGTTTGTTGACCATCAGTTTCACACTGATCCTTCCTCTTTAAGTCACTCATATTCACTCTTCTATAACCTATTAGGTCACACATCTCATGTATATTCAGATTACTGCCCATACATCTGAATATGTTTGTTACATTGTACATTCACTCATTCATCTATTTCTCATCACATAGAGTGGTTGAGAGTTTTGCTCCCACATTGTACATTGAACATTGGTATATATGATACTATGAGTAAGTGATGGCTTACGTAACACCTTACACATGTCGTCTATTCTTTCTCTATCTTTATCTCATCATCTGTATGATTAAGTTGTGGTATGTTCATGTTTTGTCAATATGGAAGATTGCTGGAATTAATGTTGTACATGAATGGAACTATGGAACCATGGACCTGTGACATGAGCCTAAGGGCCTACCTCACTTCCAACATTTGGTATCAGAGCACTAAGGTTTTGGTTTCAGAACTTTAGATCTTTGGCATCAATGCATTAAGGCTCATTCATAATCCCAGGTTCCCAGAATTCCAAATTTACAACATTTGATTTGAAAGCATCTTCTAACATTTGACATTTGACATACACACTTAATCTAGATGAGTAGAGATTTGAGAATTAGACAATTCAGCTACATGTGTATTCATCAGTGTGGAGTATGAAGTTGATGATCTGTTAGCAGCCGAATATTTTTGGAAGAGTATGCAAATACTTTACAAAAGTATTGTTTGAAGACCCAGACTTGATGAAGAGAAGACTACTTCAAATTCAAGGAAGAACAATGGTTTAGAGAAGATGAAGGAATCAGATCAACATCAAATCACAGGTATCAGTTTCTACTATCAGATTATCATTTGCAGGTCATATCTTAGAAGAGCAGTTATGAAGAGATTTTGAAGGTTTCAAGGAGTGCTTTTATACGCTTTCATCATTTGAAAGTTAAAGCATTAGCTACATCAAAACAGGTATCTAGACGTTTTTCTAGAGAGTTTTGAGAAGATCTCTTTCATGGCAAGAAAGTTCATCTAAGAAGATAAGTGCAGAGATGAGATGAGTTTTGTTTTCAGCCAGTTTTCTGTTGTAAGTTGGTTGGATATCAAGGTACAAATGTATCTAGAGAAGGTAACTCTAGAAGGGCAATTCATCATTCAGACAACGATTGGTGAATTTAGTCGTTTCAGACATTTGAAGCAGAATTTTGATTCAGAGATATGAGGAGATGGTAAAACATGTTTCTATATTCACTTCCATTTATAACAGCGAGTCGTAACAAACGAGAACTATGTCGTAAAAAGAGAACACTTACGTCAAAAATTACATGTTTTCACCTCATTTTTGGAATTCCTCTACACCAGTATACATATATTACAAAAATGAGGTGAAAACAAGTAATTTTTGACGTTTTTTGTCATTTTCTCAACAAAAAATGAGCTCAAAATGTAGTCAAAATTTCACTATATTAGGCATTGACGTGTCCCAAAATGTATATGATAAGACATTGACATGCCCAAAATCTATATGCTAAGACATTGACATGTCTAAAATATATATAAGAATGTGGAAGTCAATAGTTTTTACACAAAAATAACATTTTAGACATATCTTTAATGGGTGGATATCTGATTGTTATTCAAAATTGCTACAAAACATGGTTTCATTAACCAAACTACTTTGAGGCATTTACATAAGCACTAAAAATGTCTGAGAGCTTCAATGCAACTCACAACTTTGTCGATCTATGTCTACACCCTCATCATCTGATGCACTTGATTCAGTCTCATACTGTTGAGAGCTCTCTTCTTCTTCTTCTATATCCACAAGAGCTCTATCTTCATCCACGTACATACCAAATTCTGCAGGATCATGCACAACTCTTCTTGTTTTCCTATGATTTCCTGTACCACATACATCTGGAAGCTTTTGTTTTATCATGTTGATTGTTGCTTTCCTCAAGTGACCAGTTTTTGTCAAGGAAAAATCATAAACAAGAATATCTACATCATCCATTTTAAGAGTGGATGTGCTTCGAATATTCTTTTTCCTTTTTGAACCTGTTCGTTTAGCATCACACACCATTTCTAAGTTATATTTACCTGTGAATGCATTACTACTTTTAGTGTAATACCAATGCACCACCAAAGCCTCTATTCTTCTCTGATCAATATCTTTAGTTATCTCTAAAACCTTTGCAATCCAAAATGGTCTGGTAGCCTCATCACCATCAGCAAGTACTGCAATAAGCGTTCCAACATTTATCTCTATTAAATTTCCTTGCCATCTTGCTTCTGCCTGTTTTGTCATCCTTGGGCCTACATAAATATTTCTTTCTGGTGGATGTATAAAACTTTGAAGTGCATCTGCATTACATGCTTGGGCCACATTCACGGATCTTTGTGTACAAAAGTCCCATGTGAATGGAACATCAACTGGCCAGTGACCTGCAATTGTATACTGTATAATCTCTTCTTGATGATTGAAAAAGTCCTCCCACCAAGATACATCTTGATCTCCAGCATATTTTTTTGCACGCTCAATATGTCTCTTCTTTTCAATGAGTGCATGCATCCAGCTTTTACTTTGATCAACCACACTTCCACATCTTTCTGTATTGTTTTTATCTTCATATGGTGATTGTTCTGCACCATACACTGTTACAGTAGACAAATTAGGCACCTGCAATAAGAAACTGCATCCCTCTTTAGGCTCCCACCCAAGAGAAGATGAATACTGCTTTGCAAATAAAAGGGTTATTTCATCAACCCTCCTCATCAAGAATACATGGTTGAAACTAATATTGTGCAATGGAGCCAAAACCTTAGCACTGTTATCAAGGCCCATTGAGCAAAAGTGCTTAAAGTCATAAATCTGTGTGAGGTGTTGAACTTCTGGTTTTGGAGTATATGCTTCTGAAATCAGCTCAGATAAAATCGGAAGAGTAAAAGCATTGTTACGTGCCAACTTCTTAGAGAAAGTACTGAACATTTGATCAATGTGATCATGAGTGTGGCCAACCAGAAGAAAATTTACCTTAACCTTCTGAAATACCTGTTTTTCAACAAGCATGCTTAAATATCCAAAGACTGTAGAATTTTTATTCTCTCTTGGAGTATTATCTAGTTGCAAATATAGAGTTGGTGGCAAAAGACCCTTCCATGATTGCAAAACACGATGAATGACAGTAACTGTAAGGTTTGGATCATTATGCACATTCGGATATGTGAAGAAAACCTTGGACATTACAGTTCCATTGTATACCAAAGCGCCAACCAAATGCATTTGCACAAGGACTTCATCTCCAATGTCCTTAGGGATGCGATAAAAATGTGGCAAACAAGTTTTTTTCTGATCCATACCATCGATCAACAAACACATATAACGCTCCGGATTTCTGAGTGCCTTACTTCGATGATGAATTGCTTTCTTTCTCTCTAATGCTTGACTCTCACGATGGTTGTTAAGAAGGTTTTTAAAATTATGCTTTTCCTGTGGTGTTGTAGCCCCTTTTGCCATGTTTTTCAAAGTGGCGCAAACTGAACATTCACCCATTCTAACTTTACGAGGAATAGAAACATTGTTAAACTCTTCCTTCCATAATCGAGTAAAGTGACGATACAACACATACTTCTCATTTCTATTTTCCATGTCTTCTCTATATATTTGAAATACCTCTCGACGAGTAAAGTTATCTGACAAGTGCAACCTTCCAGTTGTAGGCATAACTTCACAATGCAAGCTAAAATAGTTCATCATCCAATTCATTGCATGACGTCCAACAGATCCTTTGGTCCCAACATGGAACGTATCCAAAATGAGATCCCCATTCAAAAACCCTTGTTGAACCCTATGTATTCTAAAATTTCCTACACCCATTGCAATTTTAAATGCAGCCCTACAGCATGGCATCCCTTGAGTAAAGAAATATTCAAAACCAACACGCGTTACTGACATGTTATCCTCAATCATTTGCATGCAAGAAACAAGGTATATATCTTGCCTTTCACTATCTAAATGGAGGAATTTTTCTCTTATGTGCTTTAGTTTCTTCATCCCTAAATTATACAAGCATTTCAAACCACAACAATGCTTCACAATATCCAATGCAATCTGTCTATCTGAAGTAAGAAATTTAAATCTTTTTCGACTTACTTCACGAGACCTTCTTTTAAATCGTAGATTGAGCTTGCTTTGCTTTTTCGTTGCTCCACATGCACTTGAATCAGAAGGGAGATCAATGGTTGGATCAGATGGGAGATCAAGAGGTGCATTTGTATGAGCAGCATTGCACTGTGAATTGGATAACTTAAATGACTCAACAGAAAACATGGAATCATCAGCACGTTCTAAATCATAGGGATCATCACTTCTCTGGAAAGGCTCAACTGAGAACAATGAATCAATATGAGCAGAGGAAGCTGATGCCCAAGCATCCACTGAAAAGATTGAGCTCATCTTCACTGAGTTCAGAGAAGACTGAAGATGAATGACCTTTTTAAATAAGTAGAAATCCGAGATCAAGTGAAGATATCACATCAAATGTCACATCAAGAAGATATGAAATCAAAAGCTTATTAAAGTACATTAAATAACATAAAACATCAAATTACATCAAATCACTTAATTACTCAAATATACACTAATAAGGGAACCAAAGATTTGATTCACTTTTGATTCAAATGATCTTTTTCTAACTTCATATGAGTCATTCAGTCTAAGCATTGTGAATGAATCAAAATATATCAAAGTTGTGTTCCAATAGGAATATATAATAAAATTGTTTGGATGAAATTTTACAAGAAGAAATTTTACAACTGGAATATATCAAGTTGAGTTCCAACTGGAATATGCTATGCCATTGAACACTATACAAGAAGAAATTTTACATTTGGTTAAGATTTCAAGGATTAGGTTTTATTGTGGTCTTGGCTAGATATCAAAGAGGTAGATGAAAGTATATTGAAAAAGAATTATGTGTAAAAGAGGCACACAGAAAGTATATTCATACATTGATTTTCCATTTCAACAATGTGTTACAAGATAAATGTGAATATGAACTAAAGTGTGGAGGATAACACTATAAAGATGTCATTAATCTCACAACTTAGACCTAATTTTCTCCCAAGCAACAGAATCTAAGAAAAAACATCTACATGAGATTAGAAATCCTCATGTACATACCATACTGTTGCCATTGAAGTTTAATTTCCATGCAAATGTATATAAATAGTTGCAAGGTTCTGTACTAGAATGTTTATTCAAAGTGATTTTCCATTTCAAGAGTGAGTTACAAGATAAATGTGAATATGAACTAAAGTGTGGAGGGTAATACTATGAAGATGTCATTAGTCTCCCACATTTAACACAACTTTGACTTGATTTTCTCCCAAGAAAGAGATTCTTAGAAACAAATCTCTACATGAGTTGAGACATCCTCATGGACATACCATACTCTTGCCATTGAAATGTAATTTCTATGCAAATGTATATAAATAGTTGTAAGGGTCTATGAATATTTCATTAAAGTGGCTCTGAAACAGCCTATTTGTGTGGGTGCTATTCCCTGGTTAGATAAGTTGACAGATTTAGTTAGCAAGTGGACTCATTCAGTTAGATCTAGTTAGTTTCTGGTTCAAGTTACCCAATTGCCTATAAATACCAGAGGAGGAGATCATTCTCATTTTCAAAATCCACGAGCAAGAGAGAGCAGCAGAGCACAGACAGCCATGGAGCACAGAGGTCAGCATACCAGCAAGCCAAGCCTGATGGAGAAGAAGAATGTTGGCAAAAGTACCAAGAGGTAGACAAAATCATAACTAAAAAAAAGATTCCAAAAAGATTCCCTCTGTATGTCTGTGTAAATTTCTCATTTCTAGGTCTCTATTTTTCTTGCCTGTCGAAATATGGATCCAAAGCATGTACAGGTCGATGCCTGGCATCGACTTTAAGGTGTAAGTCGATGCCAGGCATCGACTTAGGATTGCAAGTCGATGCCAGGCATCGACTTGCAGCCCCAAGTCGATGCCTGGCATCGACTTGCAGCAGCAAGTCGATGCCAGGCATCGACTTGTGGGTGCAAGTCGATGCCTGGCATCGACTTGCAGCCCCAAGTCGATGCCTGGCATCGACTTGCTCCTGCAAGTCGATGCCTGGCATCGACTTGTGGGTGCAAGTCGATGCCTGGCATCGAATTGCAGCCCCAAGTCGATGCCAGGCATCGACTTGGTCCAAAAAAACGATGCCAAGCATCGACTTGCCAGCATCATCATGCACTGAAAAGTCGATGCCAGGCATCGACTTTTGGGTGCAAAATCGATGCTTGGCATCGGCTTTTGGGCCCAAATCGATGCTTGGCATCGACTTTTGTGCCCAAGTTGATGCCAGGCATCGACTTTGTGTTCAAGTCGATGCCAGGCATCGACTTGAGGGTAAAAGTCGATGCCAGGCATCGACTTGGCCCAAAAGTCGATGCCAGGCATCGACTTGGGCCCTCAAGTCGATGCCTGGCATCGACTTGCACACAAAGTCGATGCCTGGCATCGACATGCACTTAAACATCGATGCCTGGCATCGACCTGCAGCTGAAAATCCATGCCTTGCATGGACATGGGCTGATATTTCTTATTGCTTGATATTTCCAATTGCTTTCAGGGATGCGGAGTACAAGGATGAAAGGCCCATTAAGAAGCTCAGAGTCACCATGGGCTCTGCTGACCAGCAACGTGACAAAGGCAGTGGTCACCAAGCAAAGGCAAAGAAAATTATTGCACCATTATCCTCTGAGAAGGCCAGCAACCCACTAGGAATATCCTCAGGTGGACAGAGTAGCATTAAAATTCCTGTGGAGGATCCAAGTATGAAGGAAAGGTCGAGGGAGACAGAGGTCATGAAGACAGATCGTCCACTTCGGGACATGACAAATCTCGAATGGTGCCTTCAGTACGTGGAAGAGAAGAATGCAGTCCTCCTTGTGTTCGCAGGGGCCTATGGCAGAGGAAAGATCACGACAACACAAGGTTTTCAGTATGGCCTTGTTTACAAATTGGATTATGAAGATGAAGATTCTGACAACCTGCTTTTCTTGGTGGAGACATCCAAGGGATTAAGAAATGTCATATGCAAGATGGAATTCTTGTGCCCAGAGTGCTGTGTTCCAGAGGAGCTAGCTCAGATGTGCAGAGACTCAGTGAATTTCATCAAGGACCTGATGCCATGGATACAGGGCAATATCATGCCAACACAGCACAAGAAGACGACCCCTGTAAAGGCAAGGGGTAAGCAGAGTGTGCAGAAAAAGCCCCAAAAGAAAAAGAAGATAATTGCAGAAGAGGACTTTTCTGACTCAAGCTCTAGCTCTGGGGACATTATTGTTGCACCTGGTGGAGAGCTTCCATCTGGTGTGCTTGGCACTGAGCAGAATAAGATGAGGGAGGACATAGCTAGAAGAAAAATTGTGAAGAAGGGGCAGTTGTTCCACCTGCCTATTAATATTATCCACAGGCCACCAGTGGATCCAGTCACAGGGAGGAGGCCCCTTGAGATCAGGGAGCCACATAATTTGCATGTCCAAAATCTTAAGAAGAAAATGAAAATTAATCCTCATGCTACTGTTGTGCCATTCCTTGTAATGGTGGATCCGCATGAGTGCAGCTGTGTGGAGGATTTCAATGAGAATTTGTTTGAGGAGTACACTTATTATGTGATTGGAGGTTCACACTCTGCAGAGGCTCGTAGACAGTTAGTGAAGGAGCACCCTACTACATTTTTCTTTAGGTATGCAGAGTGTAAGATATATGCTGGTCTTACAACTGAGGAAGCCAAGCTTCTTGCTTGGGATCACAACAACGATAATGACTACAGGCAGAAAATGTCCTCCATAGAGAGAATTCGGTTCTTCCACCATGAATACGAAGATTGTCTTGTGAAGGAAGCTGGGAGAATACATCCCAATCTACGAAAGCAATGCCTTATTGAGGTTGGAATTGCATTGGATGAGAATAGAAAATCAGATGCTTTGAGGAAATATGACCCATGGTTTCAACTGGCATTCAGATCAGGTGAGATCTGGGATCTTCAGGATAGAATCTTCACAATGTGGGAGCATAAGGAAGTCAAGGGCCAGAAGCAACGAAAGTCGAGGCCAGACCCACAAATTGATCTGAGGGGAAAGGGAAGGAAAGTTGACCTTTCACTTGAGGAGGCTCCTGAGGACATGAAGCTGACCCCATGGAGGGCCCTTCAAGGAATCAAGGATGATACATTGATCATATCAACCTTGTCAAGGGTAATCTCGAAGGAGTTGAGCCTCGAGGAGATGGTCACTGAGCTCAATAAGTATGTATGTTATTCTCAGATCCTTTTTCCCTCCTCCCATGCTTCTTGTCTAACCTAGTCTCTTTTATATTTATGTGTCTGTAGTCATAAAGTGTACATGAAGATTCAGGAGGTGATGATGAAGAGGCTGGGTTGCTTTTCTTGGACAGAGGTCCAAGCAGACTATCCAACCACATCATCCTACAAAGCCTTATCAGAATATTTCATCCTGTTTCGTGATTGGGTAGATTCTCTTATCAGAATATTTCATACTAAACAATTTGATGCATTGCATGGCATCAACATGGGGGCATAAGTCGATGCCTGGCATCGACTTGGGGGCATAAGTCGATGCCTGGCATCGACTTGGGGGCATAAGTCGATGCCTGGCATCGACTTCCAGCATAAGTCGATGCCTGGCATCGACTTGGGGGCATAAGTCGATGCCTGGCATCGACTTGCAGCATAAGTCGATGCCTGGCATCGACTTGCAGCATAAGTCGATGCCTGGCATCGACCTGCAACAAAAGTCGATGCCTGGCATCGACCTCGTGGCAAAAGTCGATGCCAGGCATCGACTTAGGTCCCTAGGTCGATGCCAAGCATCGATTTTTAGTAGAAGGTCGATGCCTAGCATCTACCCCAACAAGAAATCGATGCCATACATCCGTTCTTTATGTTCTGTTTGCTGTACTGAAGAGCTCTTCTAATTGTTTTTTCCAATTTGTTCTGCAGAAACCAAGGAAAAGTAAGTCTACAGAGGTACTAGATGACTGCCCCCCTGCATTCCTTGCTCACATTCAAAGAGCAAGGCATGAGAAATCTAGACTGAAAGCGAAGGAGATGGATTTTGATGATGAACCCGATCTTAAATGTTTCTCCAATCCCCTAGACCCCCTTAGGCCTGTATATTACAATGTGTTCTGTAGTGATGTAAATAATATTTGTTCTGTTGTGCCTAGAAAACATTTCTCCCTTCTCATAGCGGACATACCCTATGGATTTAGGATGTTAGGATCAGTTAATGATGATGAACCCTTCAAACACCCTCAGATTCGGAAGATGGTCACTGATTTTGCAGAGTTAACTATGTCTCCTCTTTGGAGGATAGTAATTTTCCATAGCAGAGACCAGTCTTTCTCTGTTTCAACTGCTTTGAAAGCAAGATGTCATGCTGTCGAGTGCCTCACTTGGTAAGTAATCTTCTTTCTATCTCCATGGCTTTCATGATGCCCTATGTGACTCATAGTTCTTTTTTGCAGGGTGAAGACAAACGTAAATCACACTCCTTTGCATCGGTTTGTGAGTGCCACTGAATGCATTACAGTGGGCTATTATGATGAAGTAAGCAAAAGGAGAGTCAGGGAGCATTGCAATGAGAATGGGATCTCAAATGTGCTCATGTTCCCAGCCGTTACCAAGAAACTTCGTCATGTAGCTGGGGACATGACATTGGTTAACCCTTATCAGAAGCCACAAAAACTCATAATGAGATTGCTTCAGCTATTTTCCAATGATGATGACTGGGTCCTAGACCTTTTTTCGGGCACAGGTAATTTCAATTTTCACAATTTTCATTAGTCATTGTTGATTGAAGCCTCTAATAGGTTTTCTGCTGTTTCAGGAACGACTCTGGCTTGCTCCTTAAAGATGTTCAGGCACTGCATAGCTGTGGAGAAGGATGATGCTCAAGTGAGCTTCATTAGAATGAGAATCAATGGGCTGAATGAATGCCCAGATGAAGACCAAGAGGTTGGAAGGAAGCACATTGCAGATACGGAGAGATTCCAAGCAGCTTCAAGGGAGCCTGTTCCCCCACTTGCAGATGAACCTGGGGACATGGCTGACCTTGAAGAGCCAATCTTGGAGCAAGAGAGGCAAGATAGGTGTTCTAATGTGCCAGAGGATACCAATACCCTTGAGCCTGAGGAAAGCTATGATCAGCTTCTATTGTAGATTCACATAACTCTTGTAAAACACATGAAATGTAAAATATCATTTTAATGGAAATATAATTTGGAGTTCTGCTTCCACTTCGTGTTCAGCTTGATTTATCTTGAGCATTTCTCTGATCATGTGTGAATGTTTCTTAGTATAATTTTGTTGAATATTATCTTCTCTTGGGAATGCTTTTGTGAAGTGTATTTCATATTCCGTTAATATGGCCAGGCATTCAATGGGGATCTTAACCATACAAAGGGGATGATCTTAATTGCCTTGTTAAAATGCTCTGATTTTTACAACACATGTTCTCTAACTTTCGAGTAACTCTTAATTAGCTATCTTCTGTGCTTATTGAGGTTATAGATGTAATGAAGGAGCTTCGCGAATTCTTACATGTACCTTTTCAACTCTAATCTATTGTCCAAGATCATGATGTGGGATTCTTGGTAATGCTCAACAACTAGTTTTCATGGCAGCAAGAATTTTAGTATATCTATCTTGACTACTTGGGATCTGAGATCAAGCTTCTAAAGACAATATTTACAAGCAAGACTCGTGATGCTTTCTAGATATTGTAAAATGCCCACTTTTTTGCTTCATATAATGGTATTTAGGTAAAAAGAAAAAGAGAACATGTCTTTGTTCTCCTTTGTTGTGACTCAGTGTTTTATATACCATGTTTGTTTTATCTCTTACTCTTACACTAGAGGAAGAGAAAAGTTCATTTGAAGAGGTCAAGAGTGTTTGCTACTTCAAAATGAAGAGAACAAAAGGTATGGAAGAGAAGTTTGAAGATATTGACATCATCAGGTGGAAGAAAGATGCAGAAGAAGAAAGTCCATCATTTCCAAAAGAAAAGTAAGGCTTCCTTTTCTCATATATTTTCCATATACTTTTCCTATTTTATCCTCTACACCCAAAGACAAGTCTACGAGAACATCTTGTTTAAAGAAGAAGCAGTTTCTTGTTTTGCATTACACTTGGTCATGATTTAGTAGATTTGACAAAGAATTGCATTGAGAGAAAGAAAAGCAGCAGATATATGTTTTGACTCATATGTATATGAGTTATGAAGCTTTTAAGCAGGCAGCTTATATGTTCCCTCAAAGAATTCTTGGAATGTCAATACAGAGCTACTTGATATATGACAAGTTGCAGAGAAGTATATTTCTTCTTTATCTAACTCTTGAGGTAAAAGAGTTTTTTGTAGCAGATGTTGAAGACTTGGGTTGAGGTTTTATGTTTGGAAAAGGTTACCTCATATTCAATATTTTCAGAAAACTTCATAAAATTCAGCTTGTTGATGTACCAGTCAGTTGAAGAATCTACTTTTTATGATTGTCTAGTTTTTTGGATACATGCTTGTATTCAAAAAGGTGTTCCATTAGATCCTATAACTTGATTGAAAAGTGGAGTTAGCCAAAAGAAAGTCAAGCAGGTACTATCACATTTCACCCGGGTAAAATATGAAAGTTATGAAGTATCAACTTGCAGCTTTTGGAGTTCTCAAGGTGAGAAGTTTGTCCACTTATATTTCAAGTAGGAATTGCAGAATCCTTGAAGGATTTGTTTGAAGGAAAGTTTTACAACTTTTTGAGAAAGCATGGACACTTGGAGACATTCAGGTAGCAAATCAAACATTCAGTCATGAAGGTTTGATAAGAGCAGATTCTACACAGAAGAGATCATTGATCTTGTATGATCTTGAGCATTTATGAGTCGGTTGTCTATCCTTTGTTTATGAAGATTCTTAACATTGGAAGAAGTCAGTCAAAGATTCAGATTCTATCAAATTTGTGTTGCAGAGAGATAGAAGATACTTGTTATGTTACAGAAGGTTATGAATCCTATAAAGCTTTCAGCAAGGTTTTGTTATGTTAGGATCAGCTAACCTTATTCTAGATTTTGGAAAGCTGAGGAATGACATGGAAAGCTATTGGCATCTGATCAATGCTAATAAAAAGGGTTCAGAGATTTTGTTTCAGATACAGGTATTGATCACTGAACATCAGATTTATGAAGGAAGACGTTCCAGATTTCATAAAGTCTGATATATTTGAAGAATACTGGATACTAGTGTTAAGTCATCCAGGGGGGTGATGAAACATGAAAGACTTATTTTCAGCCATATGTGAAAGAATGCAGAGTCATACCTACAGGTATTCCTATTTCAGGTATTCCTATATTTCCTTTGTCAGGTTCTCTTTATGTTCCAGCTTTGAAAGAAGAAGGAAGAAGAAGAATATTTGGAGAAAGTTCCTGTTAGGATGTTCCTGTTCCGGAGAAGGTTCCAGAGTTCTATTGAAGAGAAGCTTGATATTTCAGAAAGGTATATCTCAGACGTGCGCACATATATGTTTATACCAAGTTCTGAAGGAAAGAGGTATGAAGGATTTAAAGGATGAAGACATGATGACATCATAGATTTTTTTACTCATATTGAGTTGAGTACAGTCAGAGATGAACCAGCAGTATTCATAATACACTAAGTTGTGAGTTGACAGTCACAGGTTCCAGGATTCAGTTCTTGATTTTGTTTAGTGTATTTACATGACGCAGCAGAAGTACGTTGAGAAACCTTTTTTGGAAGGTAAATGCAAATATATGGATCCTAGTGTATGTTTTGAGTTTTTTGAAGACAAGAGATAGCAAGTTCGGGGACAGTTCATGCTACATTTGTTGTCAAGCAGTGATTGCTTGATGTGTACACTATTGGATATCTAGTTTGCATATTTTCTCACGTATTATGGTTCATATTCAGCAAGTTCAGGTTCTTTTGAAGGAAAGTCAAATTCAGTTTTGAAGAAGACTTTTTGAAGAAAAGTTCTGAAGTTCGGGAGTACAAGCTTGAAGCTTGTGACAAGCTATTTGAAGCTTGTAATAGTTTGCAGCTTATGAAGTTTGCATATTCAGTCCAGGTTGTACCAATATGACATTGCAGGGGGGATTGTTGGAAAACAATGTCCCATTGGTCAAGGATTGGTCAAATTTATCAAAGTTTAAAGCATGTGTACAAGTTGTATTCACTTCCTTATACAACAAACCACGACGGGCGCCTTGGATAAGTCAACCGATTCTCATACGTAAGGAGTGGGTTCAAACCCCGTGTCCAGCAACGGCGCAGCACATAAGTTAGATTTAATTTTAGCTTTTCCTTTTATATTCGCGAACGGACAGCGCCAAAACTACGAACATGCTTTCTTATGATCGTGCTTTATTGAAGCTTTAACGATCGTAGCGTTGGCGAGTGTTTTAAGCTTATGGAAGAGCTTTTGGAAGAGCTTTTGAAGTACATACACTACTATATAATGAGAGCATGGCTCATTATTCATGTATCCTTCACCTAGGATCAACACAAGCTTTCTAGAGCTTGGACCTCAGTAGAGGTGGTGTTTCTTCTAGCACATGGGGCAGCCATGGTGCTAACTTGAAGCATGTTGAGGAGAAGCTATGGAGTTCTTCTTGGTGATTCTTCTTGGAGAAGATGAAGGGTGTGCTCACACTCTAGCTCATGGAGAGGAGTTCATCTCTTGTTCATGGCAAGAAGACTTGATTATTAGCAGCTTGATGGTGAGGATCGCCCATCTACATGATGTATTTGAAGATCATCTTCTACAAGAAGATGTTAGGTTGAAGATTATCTTCTACAAGAAGATGTCTGGCTACTTCAAAGACATTGGATGGGACCATCTACATGATTTTGAAGATTATCTTCTACAGGAAGATATTAGGTTGAAGATTGTCTTCTACAAAGAAGATGTCGGGCTACTTCAAAGACATTAGATGGTGATTAACATAAGATTCACATCTTATGTTAAGTATTCAGGTACATATTCTCTTTATGCACACAGGTACTACTTGAAGTTTATGGAGGCCTTGGCGTTCATATCAGAAGGAGTCCTATTCGGCATAGGTACAAGAGAATCAGTACTTATATGCTTTACGCATATTATTATGAGGTGTTTGAGAAGGTGTGTTCACATGAGTTTGAGGATTTCCGGCAACAATCTTGTTAGCATTCTATGCTACTTTATAAGTATGTGATCTTTTCACACACGTATCTGACTTAGGGTCTTCCATAGCCTAAGTTTAGATGTAGGTTTGTTGACCATCAGTTTCACACTGATCCTTCCTCTTTCAGTCACTCATATTCACTCTTCTATAACCTATTAGGTCACACATCTCATGTATATTCAGATTACTGCCCATACATCTGAATATGTTTGTTACATTGTACATTCACTCATTCATCTATTTCTCATCACATAGAGTGGTTGAGAGTTTTGCTCCCACATTGTACATTGAACATTGGTATATATGATACTATGAGTAAGCGATGGCTTACGTAACACCTTACACATGTCGTCTATTCTTTCTCTATCTTCTCATCATCTGTATGATTAAGTTGTGGTATGTTCATGTTTTGTCAATATGGAAGATTGCTGGAATTAATGTTGTACATGAATGGAACTATGGAACCATGGACCTGTGACATGAGCCTAAGGGCCTACCTCACTTCCAACACCTTTTACCTAGTACTGCCAAAGTTCTAAAAGTGGCACAAGAGCTATGGACAGGGAAGCCACCATATTATGATCATCTTCGAGTTTTTGGGTGTGCAGAGTATGTTTATATACCCAAGAATCTTAGAAAAAAGCTGGACCATAAGTCAAAGAAATGCATTTTTCTTGGATATGGTCAAGAAGGCTAATTTGGATATCATATATGGGATCCTGAAACACTATCAATGATCATAAGTAGCAATGTCATTTTCAATGAGTCTAAGATGCATAAACAATCCATCAAGGAGATTGAAGTGTGAAGAGTGGTGTTTGAGGATACTAGTCCTCCAGTTAGCATGCATAAAAATGATGCATGTAGGGATGTTCAAGAGAATGTCCGATCAAATCACTCTACAAATGTTTCTATTGAGCAACCATTGAGAATCTTTGCACATGTCTAACATCCACCTGATAGATATAATTTCACGTTTGGATTTTGTTATGCTAGCAGATGTTGGTGAGCCTTCTTGCAAAGAGGCTATGCAGACAAAGGATCATGTCAAGAAGGAGCATGCCGTGAAGAGTGAGTTGGATTCTATTAATAAGAATGGTACTTGGGATTTAGTACCTTTGCCAAAGGGCAGGAAAGCTTTACCATGTAAATGGGTATATGTCACTCTAGCACAATGGTAAGTACCAACTTGAGGTGATACACCTCATAAATGTCAATCAGTGGAGATGTGAGGACCGGTATGAAGGCCGTGAGCAAGTGATGGCACAAGTGCATGAGTGAAAGCACACAAGCATGCACACACATACACACACACGCGCACAAGGTAAGAGCAAAGAGAGGAACAATGGAAAGCTTGGATTACTAAAGAAATTTCATACAAGAGCTCAAATCTACAACAAACTAACCTCCAAAATGAGCTCTCCAGTCCTTTTCATAGTTTTTTGTGTGGTTTTGGCCCTGTCCAGACCTAGTGTCCGGCCTAGTTAAAAAATAGGTTCCAGGGCTTATTTGGGGGCTCAAATGGAGTCTAAAAATTATGAAAACTTGTAGGATGATAGTTCTAATACTCCTCAAGCTCAAGGACTCCTTGGCTTGAACAAAATGGAGTTGCAAAAATGGAAAATGGTATTTACAATGGTTTTTAGTGATAAAAGTCACTATTTTTATAGGGATTTCTTATGAAAATTTGACATGTGCTTCTTGGAGCTCCCTACATGCTCCTTCTTCTTGTGTGTCCACTTCCTTGATGTGCTTCCATGCTTTGTCCTTGACCTTCAGCTTCAACACTCCCCCCCCCTCTTGAGTCTGTCGTCCCTGACAGACCCTTGTTGTAGTGGTTGTTCCATGTAGTACATTGAGAGGTAGTGTCCTTCATGTATCAACAGGAGCGGTCCATCTTCCCAATGTAGTCTGGTTGGTTGTCGGGTCCTTCAGTTTTCCACAACTAGACTATTTGAGAGGTGTACCCAATGTATGTATTCCGTCTTTGGATTTGAGCGGGAGGGTATACTTCTTGGCTTCCAAAGGTTGTTAGTTGCTCAAAGGAGGTTGTCGATGTTGATCTTGAGCAGCTATCTACTGTGAATTGTTTCCTGGGTACTGATGTTGGACTCTAGATGTCCTTAGGAGGCCAAGTACTTGTGACCCCTAATGATTGATGGTTAAGTGCATTAGTGCATGGGTTGGAAAAAATAGGTGCCTTGTGCACGGCTTTGTAATGTAGCCCTATGCATGCATACTTGGGAAATGTATTGAAAGAATGATGGTGCAAGAATTTGGGTCTTGAGCTCAGTGCTCAAGGGTATGCTGATGAAGAGGTTTCCTAATCGATCATGGTTATAGCATGGTTGAAGCATCCAATTCTTACCATGGTGAAAGGTCTGTCAATCTTCATCTCTTCATGTTGTACTTCCATCATGGTGGTTGACCATTGGCTTGTCTTTCTTATCAATGGATGTCCGTCCTGATGGTTGACTTTATGAGATTTTTCAAGCGCATAGTTTAGCTCTCTCTCTCTCTTTTTTTTTGGTTGTTGTTGTTGCTTGTGATGGCATAAAACAAGAAGAAAGAGGTTAATATCAATAAAATATTTTATAGATTGCAAGTGCATCTCATGTGCCTGGGATTTCTCAATGGTGTCTATGCACGGCCGTGTAATGTGGCCCTATGTTGATGCATACTTTGGAAGTGCATGACCTCAATGGTGCAAAAGACAAGGTTATGCCAAAGGCACATGGTTGTTGCATGTCGAGGCTTTCAATGTTCTTGCACATGTTGATGTAGCTTTTGTTGGAGGTATCCATTGGATGTCAAAAGGACAACTGATTTTAGGGACCATTGCAGAACAGTGTTGGGTTGCGTACAAGTCCTTGTTGACTTCTTCATCTTTGGTTGGTTGCTTGAATTTTGTATCCGGAGTGGTTCCTTCTTTGGTGTTGTGGATGCTACGGGTACCTTAGGCTTCCAAAACCATATCCTTGATGATTGTCTTCTTACTTTTGCCGAAGGGTTGAGATTATCTTCTTTTGTTCTTTGTGCTTGGTTCTTACCCTTCTCTCTCCTTGTCTTCTTTGTTGAGATGGAGAGCATAGGTCTTTGTGCATGTACGAGTCCTTTGGGAACCCACATGTGTAATCGTCCTTGTTGAGATGCAACTAGTTTCTTAGGTACCCAAATTAGTCGGAGACCTTGTCGTTGAGTTGGCCCTGGTTGCTTGGTTCTTTTCTTTGCATGGTTGGCTTGCCTGAGTGGGAATTATGTTGACAAGGCTGGTGGTCGCTCTCCTTTTCGTACCCAGATCTGCTTCATGCCCGGAGCTACTTTCTCCTTGAATTCTCGTTGTCTATTTGATATAGTGGTTGTCAAGTATTGTTTCACTTGCTTTTGTGGTTGAGTGGTTGTGAAGGTATTAGTCTTTATACAAGAGGAGTCAGCTTGCCTTTGAGTCTTTTCCTCCGTGATCGAGTCCTTCTGGGTCATAGAGCTTTTGACGTACACAACATCTTGTTCGTGAAGATTGGTCTTAGAGGAACTAAGAGAGTGTGTGGTCCCATGATCTGTGAGCATGCAGTACTTCTCTAATTCTAATGTAATGCATTGTTCATGTACCCAAACTTGAAGAAGTTGACTTCTTAGGTTCAAGTTGACTGCATGGTCATAAATCCAATCTTGACCTAGGACAAGTGGCTCTGTAAGGTCTTCATCATGACACACTAGCACTGTGACTTTCATTGGAACATCTTGAAGGTAGATGGGAAGTTCCATCTCGCCCAAACAAGGGGTTTCCACACCTCCCAATCCTATGAGATATGCTTCTATGGGCTTAATGTCTAATTGCAGGTCTTGGCAGTATGAAAATCTAACTGCACTAGTTGCTGCACCTGAGTCAACCAATGCTCTCACAGTCCTTACACTCTTTCCTTGTCCTACCTCTATGGTCACAAAGGGGCGTCGATCGATTATGCGAGAAGTAATTATGCCCGATTTTTGGCACATGTCCATGTGATATTTTGGGGCTTTCGGGTTGACATCTAGGCCTAGTATTCTTAACTTATTTTGCCTTATGCGCTCTCTAACCTTTGCCTGTGCTTCTTCTTTGACTCTCAACTCTTCTTCTTTTCGCTTCTTAGCAGTGTTGAGTCTCATTAGCATATCCTCTGTAAGAGGTTCTTGATATAACTTGAATCAACAACCACTGATATAGTTTGGCAAGATGTCACCTTCTAGAGTGGCCAATTGAACCGCACCACTAGTGGAGATTCTATTAATGATCATGGGTCCATATCCTCATTTCTCTAGTTTACGTGCATGCTGTTTTAGCGTATAATCTAGCACTAAGTCTCCCTCTTTCAATCCTTTATCTTTGATGTGTGCATCAAAGTATGCCTTTTGTCTTTTCTTTGCAGCATAGATGCCTGCTACTGCTCGTAGCCTCGTCTGACCGAAACGTTCTAGATCAAAGATCCTAGAGGAAAATTCATGTCCATTCCACTCATGTTGTTGTGCTACTTTTAATGCTGGAATCAGGAAGTCCAATGGTAGCACAACATTCTGTCCGAAGACCATCTGAAATGGGGTAGCATTGACTACTGTTTTGTAAGCAACTCGATAAGCCCAAACAGCATGATGAAGCTGTTTGTCCCAATCAGAGCGTTTATTATTTACGAGTTTTGTCAATACGTTACATAGGATCTTATTCGTGCTCTCGGCTTGTCCGTTAGCTTGTGGATGATAGGGGGCTGACTTCTTATGTATCACCATGAATTCATGAAGTAGATTTTCAATGACTTCGTTCAAGAAGTGCGTACCTCTATCACTTACTAACTCTATTGGTAACCCATATCTGGTGAACACATTCTCGAATAAGAACTTAGCCGTCGTTTGGGCATCATTTTTTGTTGTGGCTTTTGCTTCCACCCACTTGGTAAGGTAATCTGTGGCTACAATGATGTACTCTACATGGGAGCTTCTCGTTTGGGGGTTGATAGGATCTATGAATTCTATACCCCACTTTGAAAATGCACTTCCTCCCATCATTGGCCTTAAAGGCATCGCATCTTTTCGTATCGGATATTGGGCACGTTGGCATGTGTCGCATTTCTTCACATAGGTATGTGCATCCATATGAAGAGTGGGCCACCAAAGTCCTGAAAATAGAATGGTCTTGATTACTCGGTCAGGACCAAGGTGTCCACCTGCAACATTGCTGTGTGCGATTTCTAAGACTTTCAGGTAGTCCGATTCATGAACACACAGTCTTAGGTAACCATCTTTGCCTCTTCGATATAGGTTGTCTCCAACTAAGGCATAGTCCTGAGCCTCTTGCTCCATGCTCCGTTTTCTTGCTAGAACAACCTCATTGGGTAATGTTCCCGATCTCATGAATTCTACCAATGGAGCACTCCAGTCTGGAATTAATGACACGTGATAAAGGGTAGCATGCTCCACTGGGGGTCTCTCTTGACACATTGGACAATTCTGAATCCACTCCTGTATTTCTTTGTCCATGCTAGGCCAATACACTCCTAAACATTTTAGATTCTGCAATGTTCATTGTTTACAGTAGTGATTTCCTAGCAGCCCCTCATGGGCTTGTTGCAACCAACTAGTATGTTCGTCGTCCTCGACACAACAAGCTAGTACTCCCTCTGTATCTTGTTTGTACATGCTTCCTGCCAATATTTGATATTTTTGTGACCTTACAATTTCTTCTTTGCTTGTTTTTACGTTCTTATTTGCAGGTCCAAAGGTTAGGACAGGCACTAACTTATTTGCCCATTTAGGAACAACCTCTAAATTGAACAAATAAGCATCAGGCAATTCATCAAACACTAATTGCGGTGACTCTCCTGAAGTGATGCGAGAAAGATGGTCTGCCCTGAGGTGGATTCTACCTTTCCTAACAACCACTTCAAAATTGTATTCCATTAGTAAGAGGAACCACCTTACTAAGCGTCCTGTATTGCAAGTTTTATTGACCAAATATAATAAAGCTTGATGATCGGTGAAAAACTTGAACTTGTTGGCCAACAAGTAGTGTCTAAACTTTTTCACAGCATATACCATGACTAAACCTTCTCGCTCAGTTGTGGTATAGTTTCGTTCAGCAGCATTCAATTGCCTGCTAGCATATGCTATAGGCAAATCTAAATTTCCTTCACCTGTTGGTTGTGCTAGCACACATCCGATGGCATGATTGGAGGCATCTACATGGACATGAAAGGGTTTGCTCCAATACAGAGTGGTCAGTATTGTTGTTGTGCACAAACGTCTTTTCAGCTCATTGAAGGAATTCTTGCATTCATCGTTCCACTCAAAATTTGTCAACAACACATAAAGAGGTTTAGCTATGATGGCATACATGTGGATAAACCTACGGTAATATCCACAATGGCCCATAAAGGCTTGTACCTCTTTAACATTCCTTGGTCTTGGCAACTCTGCTATGGCTCTTACCTTGTCTTCATCTGTTGATATCCCATTTTTAGAAACAATGTTACCTAAGATTTTACCTTGTCGTACCATGAACACACACTTCTCTGTGTTCAAACACACTTGATGTTCTCTACACTTGTTGAAAATCTGTCTGAGCTCAGGGATGTGGTATTTTCTTTGTTGGGAATGCGCACATAAATCATCCACATATACTTCTAAGCTCTTTCGCAAGAACTCCTTGAAGACATGACACATGAGCCTTTGGAATGTTGCAGGTGCATTAGTGAGACCAAATGGCATCACATGAAATGCAAAGATTCCCCATTCTGTGGCAAAAGTTGTTTTGTGTTGATCTTCTCGGGCAATGGCTACTTGGTTGTACCTTGAAAACCCATCAAGGAAGCTATAAACTTCCTTGCCTGCAACACACTCCAGTAAATGTTCGGTGATTGGAAGCGGATAACTATCTCGAATCGTAGCAGCATTAACTTTTTCAAGGTTAATGCACACTTGCAACTTTCCATTCTTCTTGGGCACCACTACAATGGGGGACACCCACTCAGTATGCTCGATCTCATAGATAAATCTAGCTTCAATCAGCCTATCAATTTCTTCTTTTATTTTGACTGCATAAGTGTCATTATATGTGTAGGGCTTTTGTTTGGTGGGTTTGGCATCTGCAGTCATGGGGATCGTATGAGAGAAAATTCATGGATCTACTCCCTTCAAATCTCTATAGTGCCATGCAAACACGTCCCTATATTCCCTTAATAGAGCTATAAGCTCTGCTTCTTCTTTTGCACTTAGGTCATCTCCTATATATGTACATCGCTCTTTGTTCCCTTCAATGGTTACTACAATATTTTTGGTATTTTCTTTATTGTCATATGCTTCTCTTGTGGTGGCCTCTCTTTTAGGCATTCGTACCACAATTCTTCAATCCTCAACTTCATATTTCTTGAAATTTTCTAGTACTTCAAACAATTATTCCTCCTCTTCTTGTTTCACTACTTTTCGTTTCTTTTTCTTTTGACCTCCTTCACTTCCTTCCTTTGAATTTACAGTTTTGATGCTTGTGAGGGGTTCTTCTTCTTTTTGAGTCAATACTCCTACATCTTCTAGTAGTGCTCTTCTGAGATGAAGCAACTATCCATCATAATGGACTCTAGATCATCGTCATTCTCTTCTTCTTCTATGACATCACTAGGGTCACATTCTTCCAGCAAGGGCTTACACATGAACACTGAAATATCATAACCCTCCTCATCACAATGAGGTGTCCATTGTTCTTCATTGACTGCAATGTCCATGGTAGCTAAGATTTCCGCCCAACCATGAGGCTCAAATTCCTCATCTGGAAATATCAGCGGTGTATAGGCTGGGTCTTTGATTGGTCTATTTTCGGGGGGGACTTCTTTCTTCCCTTGCTTTCAGGCGCTTTTCCTCTTCCTCTGCAACCTTGCACATCCACAAGTGAGTATCTTCATGTAGCCAGGATAGATCAGGTGAACTTCCAGAATGCACGGAGATAGAATCTTCTTTCGCTTTGTGGATAGGATTCCACTGTAGGGGTGGTACATCTCTGAAGGTGTAATCCTTCAAATTGACCTTGGTGGTGACCCCTAAGTGCTGTAAGTACAAGGAGTTGGTTCCCCAATCCTGTTCAATTTGCAATTGTCGTAGGAAGGGTCTTCCCAGGATCATCTCATAGACATTATTTTTCTCAAAGTCACATATAACAAATGTATGTTCAAACTCTACACCACAAGTGGTTAGAGTTATCCCTTCGAGCAATCCTAGAGGTCTTTCAAAATGACCATTTGCCATTTGAAGCTTCATTCTAGTTGGTCTTAATGTGGGTTTGCCCCATCGCTTCCACAAGGAGGTGGTCGCAATAGCAACACCAACACCCGAATCTACAATTGCTTTGGTTGTGTAACCTTGATAGGTGATCGGAAGATAAGTATTACCTTCTTCACCTTCGCTCATGTCTCCTATTTTATCAAGAGGTATCTTTGGAACTTTTTGCTTAGAGCCTACTTTTGACATATTGGAATCAAGTTATGGAACCTGAACCTTCACATGATTCCATAGCTCGGGTTTTGCTTTGAGCAGCTCTTCCACAGTGAGATGACACTGAACCTTAGTGTTCTTCACGACGTCAGTATTTCTTGGAACGACTGAGTCTTCATTCCTTACCAAGATTGTGGGAGCTCTGATCTGAAGAGATTCAGATTCCCATGGGCCTGTGAATTGTGGAAACTCCTGTAAAGAATTAGATTCAAAATCTAATCTCTCATCCTCTTGTTGCTCTATTTGATCTTCATAGATAGACGGAATGTCTTGGGGAAATTGATCATGAACATCATCAATCTCAGGAATAGGAGGGGGATTACCCTTCTCCTTGGCCCATTTCTCTTCTTGTATTTCCCGCAAGAACTCTTGAGAGTACTATTGCATTGAAAGAGGTGTTCCATCATCCACGAAATCAGGAACATAAGCTTTCTTTGGTGGTGAGCTTTCTCTTTCAACAACCGGTTGAGCCTATGGAGGTAAAGAAACCTACGGCTTGTTTCCCAACTGCTCTAATCTTTCTAGTAAGCCTTGGAAATGCAAATCTGGCTTGACAGAGTTTGTCTGATTGAACTTTTGACTAGTCTCAAGCATAGCTTGAGCTACTTCTACCATTTTCATGCACATTTTTGTTCATTCAATCTGTAAGTCTGCTCTAGGGTAACTCTTGTCCAGGTTCACAGTTGTTGGCCCTTCTTGAAGACGAGCCTGATAGGCCTTGAACATCATGTCCAAGCCTTTTGGGGTTGGATCTACAAGAATAGACCCTGATTGCGGTCTATTTACAATGGGCGGTGGGGTGGAATGAGGTGGTGTGGATGGAGGTTCGGCATGAGAGGGGCTTTGAGATGCAATGTCTTCTATTTTTGTTTTGGTATCCCTTAAGCTTTCTTCTAGTTTGGATATCTTTTTGTTCCACTTGCGATTAGCCTTCTCTCTGGTATCCTTCCATGTTCTTGGTTTCCTCTTACTAGACTCTCCTGAGTCACTTGGATCTGGCTGCTCAATTGGTTTATCCTGTTTTAATGCTTGTGCCCTAGTAACTGCCTGTACAGGAGCCACGTTACTGCTACTAGAACTTGAATCTGCCACTAAGCCTACCACATTGATGGGTGTAACCTTGGGTGCACTAGAGGGGTTTCTATGAAATTCTCTTGGGAGATGTTCCTTAACACACTCAAGACAAAAGCCTTGTATTGTGATGTTTTGTCCTTGTGCTGGAATGAGTGAATGGGGGCATTCACGAATGAAATGGTCACCCTGACATCTAAAACATGGTCCTCTAGCGGCTTGTGGTCTTACTTGTCTCAATTGGGGCCTAGGATTTGGATTCGTATACATGACATTGGAGTATTCTGGCTCCCAATTTTGTTCCATCGGTGGTGTCTCATATTGATATGGAGAAGTCTCACTTTGCTCAGGTGACTCTATGTAATAAGCTTGTGAACTATTGTGTACCTAAGATCCAACCTAGGGACTTGTGGAGAAAGAGACTATACCTCGATCCCCCTCAAGTGCATATAGTGGGGATTCGCGCTTTATTTATCAATCCGAGGAGTATCAAAACCTAGCCGAGTGTATGAAGACATGCATTCAAATGACGATCAATGCAAATGAACTTCCCAAAGAGTGCACACAAGGCTAAGACTAATCCAAACAAGCTTCAACTGTCAGTTATGGTGTCACGATACTTGGAACACCAGCAAACAATAAATTGAGCTTTTCTCTCAGCTCCGAACTCCGAATATAGCAAATAACATATGCCTTTCGAAGCTCTCACAAAGACGCACCCAATGGTGGTATTTTCACTCAATTTTGACACTTCTACTTCAAGTTATGAGCAAATTCTACACTTCAACACTTCCTACACTTCACACACACCTTAACAACAGCAAACAAACACTTTCATGGATAGCCAACACTTCCTAACACTCTTTTCAAGCATCACACATGCATACAAGCTCACAAAGAAGATGATACAGAGAGGAGAAGACACAAATTCGAAATTCTGTGCTCTTGATTCTCACAATGGCAAAAAGTCTCTACAAAGAGTCACAAATTGACTTATATACATGTGCCCTAAAAATTGTCCTTTCACACAAGAGACAGGCACTTTATTCACTAAAAGGTTAATTTCCTACTAATTTACATGGGTAAGCTACTAATCTTCATGGGTATGCATCTAGAGGACTCCTCTAGTGCATTTACAATGGAAAATATGTTACAAAAATGGTTATGATACAAAAATAAAGTGTCCAAATCGAAAAAATTTTGGGGCCCTTCTTTTTCTCTGCCTTGTGCTCTTCTTAGCTCTACAACACTCTCCCCCTCTTTGTCTCTGTCGTCCCTTGATAGGCTTTACTTTTTGTCTGTCACTTGTTTTTTCGCATGCACCTCTTGGTCAGTTTTGCCTCTTTGTCGGACTGGCATTACATTTTAGAGGCCCTATTCTCGATTCTTCTTTTACATCCTCTGGGCCTGATGCATTCGTTTTGCCAGTTCTTTTCATTTCATTTCCCACAACCCGTGTTAAGTCGGGCTGCCACGCACGCCACCAGTGGAAGGTATGAGGATGTGGTCCTTGAGTCTTCGATCTGGACCTTCCAAAGACCCAGATGTTGAAGGACCTTCTTGTGGTTCTGGAACCGTCGGATATCTTCTTGCACTTCTTCATGGATACTTCCTGGCCCTGGTTCCTCCTTCCCTCCTGCGTGCTTTTCCTTGATGTGTGCCCCTGCGGGGCTCTGTGCAGAGATGGGTGTTGCGCCCCTACGAGGCTTCTTGCAGAGATATATCTTCCCATATGATCTTTTAGTGAAGCTTCTTTCTTTGTCTTCTTCTTTTCTTCTTTTTGCAGGACTCTCCCTCAACACTGCCCCCCTCCTAAACTCTGTCGTCCCCTACAGGCTTTGGAAGTCGACGAGAGTATGTTCTGTACACTTTTTGCTCTGTTTCATTAAGCAGATTAGCTTCACGTATCATGAGTTGCTTTCACACCATCATGGGGTGGCTGTCTGTGGTCAGCGAAGAAGCTTAGCATATGCCACTAATCTGGCATTCAAGTTGGATGACATCTTTAAAAAGATTTCTGAATCAATTTCAAAAAACCCTGTGAAAAAGGCTTCTTCGAATGTTTGCATATATGTACTCGGTAAAAACATAAGCCTAGAATAACATGCCATTATTGTGGGTCGGCTAGGCATAGCAGACAAATCAAAAATGAGGATATCTGTTTCGTGATTAGTGCCAATGAAATTTAAAAATGTATACACCACGTGCTTGAACACCTTCAAAACTATAAGAATCATGCTTAGGATTTTATTTGTCATCTTGATGGTTAAATCGGGGACTGTTGCATAACGCTGCAACCAAAATTCAATGGTTTTTACCATGTAATCCTCCGTTGGTAGATAATTATGAGGTGGACTTAGAAGTAGCGGATAATTCAGCCACTATTTATTGAGCACACCATTCTTCTGCATGTCCAAAAATTATCTTGCTTCTCTGCGACGGGGTGTTGGGCAAAATGAAGGGTTTACCTGACATAAGTATGGTGCTACTTGCCAGTGCACCCGCAATGTAGGATTTTTCTCCAAAAATTTTCTTCTCCATACCAATTGTGCAGCTTCAAATTCTTCTTGAGTATACTTGAATGTGTCATCTTTGAAGTGCAACTGTTCATCTGGATTTTTCTGTGTGATCTTCTTTATGTATTGCCTTGTTTTCTCTTTCAATAATCTGTACGGAATGTTGAAAGGCTTCATTATGGTATCCAAGTCTTTGCCCTTTATTTTTGCTTCCTTCATTACTTTGATCACTTCATTTTCAAAATTCTCTGTCAACCGGGACACCAATAGTGCTCGTTCCTTCTGACCTATTTCTGCAGTGTATGGCATTGGATGATCATCATGTGGTTCCGCTATCTGCTCTTTTATTGGAGAATTATAAATCGGGGGAGATAGAGGACGTACCTCTACCTCGTCAGTAGGATTCTCTTGTGTTGGCTCTACTGGTGTCCCGATTGGTACTTTCTCTTCTGCTTTATTTTCTAATTGCGCGATGTGTTCAGTCTTCTCTTTAACTTCTTGCATAGCTGCCCGGAGTGCCCCTTTTGCTGCAAGCAGTTCATTACCAATTTTTGCTATATGATCCATGTTTTCACTATAACTCACTGCAAGTTTTCCATTAGCTGTATTCAGTTGATTTTTTAGCTCATTGGTTTCTTGAATGTACCTACATTCCCATTCTTCTCTCGGGGATTGCTCTTGTTACAGCAATTCTACATACTTCTCAATCTGATCTCTTAGTTCCTTCTCGTCAGTAGCAGAAGTCTCTTGTTTTTCTATAGGCTGGTCATACAGTAATGCCTTCATCAACTCTTTATTGCGGCCGCGTAAGCTATCGTTTTCTTCCATGTATACTTTCAGTTGTGTTTCGAGCAGGTTGCTGCGAGCTTTCATCCTCTCTTTGTCTGCTTCGCTGGCTTCATGTTGTCTTTGTAAGTCTGTCAGTTGTGTCTGTAGCTGATGATGCTGTTTCATCAATGTGTTACATTGCTCTTTAACTAAGGTTATCTCCATTCCTTTGGCTGCAATCTCTTGTTGGGCCTAGATGAGCTGTGCGGACAGTTGCTCACTCATGATTTGAAATTGATTCTTTTCCCTCATGGCCTTGTCGTAATCCGCATCCGTTTCCATCATTTGTTGTTGCGTGTCCATGGCCGTTTGTATCATTTGCTTGACCACAATTTTTAATTGAGTAACATCAACGTTTAACCAGGTGGTAGGGATGCTAGGTTCTTCACCTGTTGTAATATCTTTCCCTTGTGCCACATGTAATGTAGTATCATGGGGCTTCCGAATATGGAGTTGTATCCTTGGCTCAGCCTCCTTGTGGTCAATCTTGCCTTGTGGCGTATCATCCGATACTTCAATCACGATTTTTTCTTATTTTGTGGAAGATTTTCTTCTTTATCCATGCATGTTTGTATTTCTTCCTTTACAGGTGGCATTGCATCTTTAGTTGTTATTGGAGCTTCCTTGATGCTGATCTTGGAAGTATCATTTAATTGAATAACATGCACTGGTTTGGTAGATGTTTCGATGCTTTTCGCCTGTGATTGTTGATTGTCCGATGTAACTTCGACCTGATTTATCTCTGTCCATTCCTCATTGTGTGTTTCTGTTCTTATGTCCGTATACAATGTGTCTTTCTCGGGGCTAGATTCTTCATTAGAGCTCGAATCTTCTAATCCCAATTCTTTGTATCTGGCAGTTTGTTCTGGAGTATGTTCTTTATCTTTTTGTTTCTTTTCCTGGCTTGCCTATCTGTAATGATGACCTTGAACATTTAAATTTACTTGCCCCCACATATACTAATGCGTTTCTTCTAGGGCTGTAGAGAGGTCTCTTTTCATAATCGGTTGTTGTGTCACAGGAATCTTTGGCAAGATATGTGTTCTCTTTGAGTGTGGTGTCTCTTGAGCTTCTTCCTCTCTTATGTGTTTAGTCACTCTCATGGGTTTCTTTGAACTGGTTCCGACTTCTTCAATAGAGATGACGGTTTTCTTTTTCTTTCGAACAGTCGCTGACTTTGCATATTTTGCTAGCTCTATTGAGGTTGGCATCAAGCGTAAGCAGTCTTTCATTTCAAGAGCCTCATAAATGAGTAATGTCAATGCTTAACTTCCATTCAAGAACTTTTTCTGACCCCACTTTTTCTTTGCTTCAAATAGGCGGTCTTGAATATATGGAGTCATGTTTACTTGATTTCCCACTTGTCTCATAGCATGTGAGAGTAATTGCACAACGATCTTTTGAGGTGTTGTGTATGCATATTAGGGAAACAGAAATGTTGGTGAACTAAACGAACCGAGTCTTCAATATCTGATCTATTGATTTCCAAAAATGTTCTCTTTTTCGGATCATGACACTCATCCTTGACATTGGTGAGTCCATCTTGGTTCCATTTAAAAGCTCTGTTGATTACTTCATGAGTGAATCTAATTGTCTTCCAGGTACCAACTTTGTCAAGTACTCTTGCTTCCGGGATTGATGCCTTATTCGATGCGGACTGTAGTGTATTCATTAGTTGTGTACATCTCTGGAAATCTGGCAGATAGATTGGCAATCTGAGAAATGCATCAATGCCTGCTCATGTCCAGACATCTGTCATGCGCGGTAATCCTTGTATGATAGTCTTGAAATCTTGTGACATGATAGGAAAGTAGTGATCCCTATCCATGATCTTGATGGTTGCCATGAAAATGAGTTCGGACACTTGTTGATCATCAAGAAACCAATGACCTCTTGCCTTCGTTATTGATTCCAAGGGAAGGAGCTGGATCTCTTCCTCTTGAGTAGCCTCGGAATTAGAAGATGCCATATGCACTCAATATAGAGCAGTAATTAGTGGCAAGCTAGCATCAAGAATCATCCTTCACTTATCCTCATTGAATTTGGCAATTCTTCGAGTGAATTGTGTCGTCCCTTCCCCGTGGGTGTGAGAAAGGTAATACCTGGGATTTCTCATACTTATTTTTTTCTGAAAGAAAATAGAAATATTAGTTCATAGCCAAAGCGGTTATTGAAGTACAGGTTATTTTCTTTTTGATTACTGTACAAGTGCACTCCTATTTCCTAAGAGGAAAATGTGCTTCACTATCCAAAAGTAGAAGAAGAATGTGCCGAATGCTTGGCCTTGTAATGTGGCCCTATCATGCATACTTTGGATTTTTGTGACGTCAAATGTGTGCAACTCGAATTACTTGGTTGATGCATGCAGCTTGTCTTGCCTTTCGGCATCCAAATCTGCTTTACTCTGTTGGGACAGATAGTATTCCCAACATTCCTGGTGAATGCGGTGCTTCTCATGTTGTGGTTTTGCTTCGTCTTCTGTTCGAATCTTTGAATGATTTTTGTTGCATGTCGAGTTTCCTGCTTTATCCTGTAGTGGTTTATCTTTTGTCTTCTTGCCTTTAGATCACATTGATTCTCCTTGTGCCTTGGCTTGTCGTTTTTTATGTTTGTTACTTGGGCACAAGACTTGGGGATCTAGATTTGCGTTCGGGCCGGCTGAGCGGCTATCACTTTCTTCGGTATCCATACTTTAGTAACCTTTGGTGTTTCTAGGCGTCCAACATGACTTGTATTTTTCTTCTGTCGTTCCTTCTGATGTTGTGAGTAGTCCTTTTGTTGAAGATACGCTGTCACTTGATCGTTTCTGATCCAAGCCTGTCTAGTGTAAGGAACGGGGTATATCCTTATGTGTGCAGATTCGTAATGGTCTTGCTAACTTGTCTCTCTGGTGCTCGGTTCCTCACTGAGGCTATTATTGGCTAGAACACTAATCATGTGATTTACTGGATTAGAAGATTGTGTGCAATCGAGATTCGTTGTGTGCTCACATGAAGTATTCGATGAAGGGGTTTCCATAGTGTGAGTGAACATACATTCAACATTGTGCTCATTTAAGTGAGTTCTCAGTTCTATACTTTTGGCTTTGATTGGTCGTTCATCTAGCATGTTGAATACCTCACGATTTCCTATCTTGGCCGAGATGTATCCTAGGGTCAACTGAATGGTCACTTCATATTCGTATATCCAATCTTGACCTAACATGAGCTCTTCCAATAAGTCTTGATCTTGACATACTAAGAATTTTTGTTCCATTGTGTTGTTTCCAAGATGTATAGGTAAGGTAATTTCACCTATACATTTGGTAAATTTTCCTCCTATTCCAATCAGTTGTGCCTTAGAGGGCCGTAATTCTTCCTTGAGTTTCTGAGTCAATGAAAATTTGATACAGCTTATAGCGGCACCTGTGTCAATGAGAGCATCCACCAAGTGGTACTCTTTTGTTCCAGCACCCAAATTCAAATAGGGTTGCGTCATTTGCTGACTTAGGTTTTCAGTGGCTCTAAAATTAGCCATTGGGATGAGTTCCTCTCCTTGTCGATATCTCTCGTCTCTCTCTCTCTCATCCACTCTTTTCGTTTCCTGATTTGTTCTAGTGCTTCTTGTCTGGCTTCTTCTGGTATTCTTTCTTCCTCTGTGCACCTATTTTTTCCCATTATTAATCGTGACATTATCTCTTCAGTCAATGGCTCTAGATATTTTTTCACTCGACATCCACTGATATAGTTTGGTAATATGTCTCCATCTAGGGTTGCTAAACTGATAGCTCCGCTGGTGGATATGCGATTGATGATTAACGGGCCATATCCTCTTTTTTGTAGTTTCTTAGCATGTTGTCTCAGAGTATATACCAAAACTAAATCTCCTTCCTTCAAGTTTTTATCTTTAATATGAGCATCAAAATAGGTTTTCTGTCGCCTTTTAGCAGCATAAATCCCTGCTACTGCTTGTAACCTAGTTTCATGTAACTTTTCTATTTGATCCAATTGAGCTGATAGTTCATGTCTAGTCCACTCATAAGTTGTTGCTACTCTGAGAGTGGGTATTAAGAAATCAATTGGCAAAATAGCATTCTATCCATACACTAAGTTAAAAGGAGTAGTTCCTATGGCAGTTTTGTAGGCTACACGGAATGCCCATAAAGCATGATGTAATTGTTTATCCCAATCAGATCTACCATTGTTCACAATTTTCGTGAGGACTGTACATAAGATTTTATTTGAACTTTTGGCCTGTCCATTGGCTTGTGGGTGATATGGGGCTGATTTCTTATGAATTACTAAGAATTCATTCAGTAGGGCTTCTATTACTTCATTCACAAAGTGCATGCCTCTATCACTCACAATTTCTATCGGCAGTCCAAATCTAGTGAAAACGTTCTCAAAGAGAAACTTGGTCGTAGTCCTTGCATCATTTTTCTTGGTTGCTTTGGCTTCAACCCATTTGGTCAAATAGTCTGTGGCTACAATTATGTACTCGGCATGGGATCCTTTAGCTGGTGGGTTAATAGGTCCTATAAAATCTATTCCCCATTTGGTAAAGGCTCTGGCACTCAGCATGGGTTTCAACGGCATTTCATCTCTTTTAATTGGATATTTCGTTCGTTGACAGGTATCACATCGTTGCACATATGTGGCTGCATCTTGATGTAGAGTTGGCCACCACATTCCAACAAAAAGAATCATTTTTGCAGTTTTATCTGCAGAAAAATGTCCTCCTGCAGCTCCTGTATGTGCCATCTCTAAGACAGCAAGATACTCGTCTTCATGAATGCACATTCGTAATTGATTGTCTCTTCCTCGCTTAAAGAGTTATTTTCCTATAAGGACGTAGTCCTTGCTTTGTTCTGTGAGTGCACGTTTCCTTGCTAGAGTGGCTCCTTCTGGGTACTCTTGGGTCTTCAAGAACTTCACCAGAGGCATACTCCATCTTGGTGCCACTGTGGTATAGCATAGAGTAGAGCTTTCTTCTGGATTTCGTTCTTGACAAGTTGGCAGGCTGATACATAGTTATATGTATCCCTCTGCATGGTTGGCAAATATATACCTAATCTCTTCAATGTTTGCCATGTTCCGTTCGCATTTAAATGAGTTTTCCATTGATTTACATGTGCTTTTTGAAGCCACATTTCTTGTTCCTCCTCTTCTACGCATCTCATGAGTAATCCACTTGAGTCTTGGTGATATAGGCTTCCAACAATGATATGAAGGTTTTTAGTCTTCCATAGGTCTTGGTTTCGGTTTGGTGTGATCCCATGTTTAGGTCCATATGTGAGTATGGGGATCAACTTTTATGCCCATTGGGGACATACTTCGAGATTAAAAAGGTAAGTGTCTAGCAGATCATCAGGTACTCCCGTGGGTGGTTCTCCATGTGTCATTCTTGATAAGTGGTCTGCTCTAATGTGGGTATTCCCTTTCTTGATGACTACTTCAAAATCAAATTCCATCAACAATAGAAACTAGCGTACTAGTCGTCTTGTATTACAAGGCTTATTGACTAAGTACAGTAGGGCTTGATGATCAATGAAGAATTTGAATTTGTTTGCCAATAAGTAGTGTCCAAACTTTTTTACTGTGTACACCATCCCTAGGCCTTCTCTTTTGGTCGTGGTATAGTTGCGTTCCGCTTGATTCAATTGTCTACTGGCATAGGCTATAGGGTGGTCTAATTTCCCTGTATCTGCGGGTTGAGCTAAGATGCAACCAATGGCAAACTTGGAAGCATCTATGTGAATGTGAAATGGCTTGTTCCAATTAGGTACTCGAAGGATTGGTGCTGAACTCAATCGACTCTTTAATTCGTTAAAGGCTTTTTCACATTCTTCTGTCCAATTAAATTGAGACAATAATGCATAAAGAGGTCTGGCAATTATGGCATACATGTGTATAAATCTTCGGTAGCATCCGCAATGTCCCATAAATGCTTGTACTTCTTTCGCAATCTTTGGTCTCGGTAAATCCAGAATCACTTTGATTTTGTCTTCATCAGTAGAGATTCCATTCTTAGAGACAATATGTCCTAATATCTTTCCTTGTCGGACCATGAAGACACACTTTTTTGGATTGAGGCATACTCTATATTGTCGACATTTGGCAAAGATCTTTCCTAGTTCAGGGATATGTTCTGATCATATAGTTGAATAAGTAACATAAATCATCCACGTATACCTCCATACTCTTTCTCAGGAACTCCTTGAATACATGGCACATCAATCTTTGGAATGTGGTTGGGGCATTGGTTAGACCAAAAGGCATAACCCTAAAGGCGTATACTCCCCATTCAGTTGCAAAGGCTGTTTTATGTTGGTCCTCTGGGGCAATGGCTACCTGATTGTATCTTGAAAAGCCGTCTAAGAAACTATAAACTTCCTTCCCTGCCAATCTTTCCAAAAGATGATCGGTGATGGGTAAGGAGTAACTATCTCTTATGGTGGCAGCATTCACTTTTTTCAAATTAATGCATACCCTTAGCTTACCATTCTTTTTTGGTACGACCACCAAAGGTGACACCCATTCCGTGTGTTCAATCTCATAAATGAACCCAGCGTCTAACAACTTGTCTATTTCTTCCTTAATTTTCACTGAGTATACATCATTATATGTGTATGGTCTTTGTTTGGAAGGTTTAGCTTCAGATGTCATGGGGATCCTATGGGCACATATAGAGGGATCTACTCCTTTCAAATCCTTATATGTCCAAGCAAAGACATCCCTGTATTCTCGAATGAGTCGTATCAACTCTTGCTCTTCTTCCAATGAGACATCTTGACTTATAAAAGTACATCGTTCTTCTCCTTCCTCTAGTGTTACAATTATTTTCTTGGTCTATTCTTTGTTGTCATATGCTATTCCTGGTTGTGCTTCTCGTTTGGCATTTGAATAGCAATTTTCCTCTCTTCTACTTCGTATTTTTTGAAGTGTGCAGGCACTTCAAATTGGTCTTGAGGCTTGTTTTCTTCATCATCTTTTGCTTTATCTAATCCAAACTCTTCTTCCTGTGTCCTTTCTTGATTTATTTCATTAGTTATGACACTTACTTCTTGATTTCCACTTTCTGTTTCCATTTGCTCTTGCTCCATTTCAATGCTCTCATAATCCTCCTTCCATTCTTTTTCAATTACTTCTCCTTCTTCAGCCTCTTGAAGAACTACCACGTATAGACTAACGTCATATCCTTCCTCGTCAATGCATTCATTCATGGTTATCACTTCTTCACTTACACATACATCGAGAGTGGCTAAAATCTCCATCCAACCATGAGGTTCGAATTCTTCATCTAGGAATATTTGAGGCATGTAGGCTGGATCTTGTACAGACCTAGCTATTCCTTGCCTTTGCTGCCATCCTTTCCTTATATCCTCTTCCTTTTTTCCAGTTTGGCATATCCATAGATGAGTGTCTTCGTTCATCCATGATTGGTCGCTTGAACTTATACTGTGAATCGACTGCTCGTCTTCCTCCTTATGAATCTGATTCCATTGCAAGGGAGGAACATCTTGATATATGTATGTGTGGAGATTTATTCTTGTTGTGGTTCCTTCATGTTGTAAGTACACTGCATCTTTTCCCCAATCTTGCACTACCTTTAGCTGTCTCATGAAGGGTCTTCCAAGTATCATTTCATAATTACTAGCCCTTTCAAATTGACAGATCGCTAAGGTGTGCTCGAATTCAACTCCACAAGTGGTGAAAGTGACTCTTTCCAATAATCCCAAGGGTTGTTTAGTGTGTCTGTCTGCCATTTGTATCTTCATGTGTGTTGGTCTTAAGGCTGGTCTTCCCCATTTCTCCCAGATTTCTTTAGTAGCGATTCCTACTCCAGCTCTAGAATCCAAGATGGCTTTAGTGGTGTAACCCCTATAGGTAATTGGAAGGCAAGTGTTTCCTTCATCTCCCTCACTGAAATCTCCAACCTTATTGACTAGGATTTTGACTATGTTTACTTCATCAGGCATCTCCTTCTCTTCCGCCTTGATCTCCAAATGACTGATTAATTTCTCCTTCAAATGTGGTTTGACCTTCAAAAGTTCTTCCAATGTCAGAGTGCAAGGATTTTTACCTTTCTAAGGTGTTGTATGATGTCCGATGTTTGGACTGATGGGTTCAGCTCTTTTTTTCTTATTGTGGGGATGCAGTATAATTCCGAATTATGTTCGTATTCTCCGATGTAATTTGGCAAAGCCTTTACACTATCATTTTCTTTGTCACTTTGGTCAAATGGTAATAATCCTTATGAATTCAGCTCAGGTATTGAATGTTCTAATTCACCTCCTGCTTCTAGCTCTTCAAAGGGTGGTTCTATTCCTTCCACTTTCTTCCATCTGTCTTCTTGGACTCTTGCCCACAAGTCTTTAGGCCATTCTCCATCTACTTCGGGAACAATGGATCCTTCCCTTTTATCCTCGCAGTGATTTCCATTATGAGTCTCACCTTCTTTGGATTTCTCAGGGTCATTAAGGATGACACACTCTTGGAATTCTTTTTCGGGAATTTGTGAATTGGGTAGTTGAAGAACAGGTCTAAGGTCTGTTGAGCTACTTCAATTAATTTCTTGCATATCTCCAACCTTTCTTTCTCTAAGTCACCTCTAGGATATTATTTTTCGTGTTGTTCAATGGTTGGTTCTGCTCTGATTCGTGCCTGGTATGCCTGAATCCACATGGCTAACTCTTATGGCATGGGATCTGCTAAAACTGATCCTACCTCTTCTTTTTTATACTTTCCTTTTTTATTTTCTTCTTCAAGTTGCTATTTTTCTTTTTGATCTTGTTCATTTTTTTCCTTCTCCATCTGTTGTTGTAGCTTCTTTTCCTTTATCCTATCTCTACGATTCTTCCATCTCTGTGTTCGTTAACTTGTGATACTTTTTCCAGGTTCTTCCGAGTCTTCAACTCTTTGAGGTGTGGGTGTATTCACCTCTCTGTCGCTTTGGTCATTCTCGCCAGTTTTTTCTGGTGTCTCTCTAGCTTTAGCTCTTGTTATTGCTTTCAATGGCACGGTGTACTCCTTATCACTCCTTGACGACTCTACCACCTCTATCACATTAATCTGCACGTTAGAGTTAACTTTATTGGGGTTTTTGGGGCAATGTCTAAAAAGGTGTTCTTTGCCACAATCACTACAGTATCCTTCCCAAACTCGCTGTGGTGGTAGTGGGTTTGGCAACGTACATTCTCTGATATAGTGATCACCTCCACATCTATAACATGGTCCTCTCGGTACAGGCGGTCTATTCATAGGTCGGGGGGGTATGGATGCTCTGGGAGCAGTGTACATTAATGACACATAATCCTGCTCATATCCATAAGAACTATCTGGTGCTTCCATGCCATATGCGTAAGGTTTGTATGTTTGTCCATATTCTATCATGGAGCTCTCATATGCGGAATAATCTCCTTGATTATGGTCATAAGATGAGTCATATGGTTCGCTACTAGTCAAAGGCGTGGCTGGAACTATTGCTCTCTCAGGGTTCTCTTCCTGTCGAGCTACTTTCATTGAGACTACATTTTGAGGATGGGGCGGTTGTTGTCCTAACACCGGTTGTGGTTGAGTGTACCCTTGATAAGCATACGGTCGTGGTACTGGTCCCTGCTGCTGATATGTGGGATATCTAAAGGCTTCTCCTCCTTGATCTCTCTGAGGGTATCCATAAGGTCTCATGAGAGGTTGTACCAGTCTTGATTGCCTATTGTAAGGACAATTTTCTGTGCTGCGATTTGTTTTTTTTTGGTCTATGCTGCAATATTGTAGAGGGCCTGGGACGGGTGGTCTAGTGTAAGCATAAGTAGGTGGTGGGACTACTCCCCTAGTGCACAAATGAAAGGGATGATCACCTCCACAATGCATACATCTTCTAAGCATGGGTACTCTCATTGGGTTGTGGGGGTAGTCCTTCTGTCCTTGAACGTTCAGTTTCTTTGCTACTAAGTCGGCTATTTCCTCTACATTGTTCTTAGTGTTTGATGTGTTGTTGGCGGAATCTTCACTTTTTACACTACCTTGAGGTATTTTCAGATCTTCCGCTAGTTTGTCCTCTAAATCATTACATTCTTTCATACACTCTTGCAAAGTTTGAACTCTTTTCACATATACTAGAGATCTTAATGATCCATTCACTAATCCTTCCAAAAATAATGACATCATTTTGTTTTGAGTGGGTCTCTCTACAACAGTGCATCTATCCACATATTGTTTGAATCTTCTTGCTGCCAATCTCACTGATTCTGTAGGAGCTTGCTTAAAATTATGGATCAATGAGGAAGAGTTGTTTTTAATCCCAGATTTGGTGAATTCTTCAATTAATTCTTGATAGACTTGTTCCATGTTTTGAAAATTATTGGGATCTAATGGCTGGAACCAAGCTAAAGTTGTGTCTGTCAAAGTTAGACCAAAAGATTCGTATTGGATCAAGAAATCTTCCACTTGTTCGGCTCTGATTACTTGCTTGAATTCAGCTATATGATTGTAAGGTTCATTAGAGCCATCATAATGGTTTCTCATGCATTTAGCAACTTGAATAGGCCTTAATCTCCTTCCTGCCTCAGGTGGTCTAGGCATCACCAGAAAAACTCGTCTTCCTATCGGTATACCAGGTCCTCTTACTACAGGTGGTCTATCTGGGACAGGGATTCTATTCCTTGGCTCAACAGGTGGTTGAGGTCGATAGTTAGGATTATTTGCTGGCATAGCAAATTGCACATGTGGTCTGATTGGAATATGGGTTTGTTGTGTTTGTCCAGAATGCTGATAGGAATTCTCTTGATAAGTTCCTTGGGGGTTCTGAGAAGTAGTAGCTTGATCTCGAGGAGGGAATGTTCTGATATTTCAACCCTGCTCTTTCTATCTCCGTTAGAGGCCAGTACCTCCTTTGGTTTTTGTCCAAATATGTGATGATGGTGGGGAATTCAGGATCTTGTAACTCATAGACAGTAACTGGGTTAGGGGCTACTTCCCATAGTGAAGAGTGGGCTCTGAGGAGATGCTCCATTCCATTGATCAAATATACATCCATTAGGGAATCGTCTTGGGGAACTAAATCTCCTCTCCAAACCCTGACAACCGTGGATCTTCCCCTAGGGGTGGTTACCTGCTCTTCATGTCCTCCTTCAATAGGGTGATGGACGTTACCCTCTTCCCCTTGTTCATTGATATTTTCAGGGTACTCCGTGACTACATACTGGATGTCTCTCTTATCCATGTAGGATCCTCCTATATATTTAACTGCTGGCCTAGGTACTATGTAAGCTTCTGTAGCTTTCTTCAGCCTGGCCACTGATCCGTTTAGACCATCTAGGTAGATAGCTATCTCATTTTGGTTGGTGTTCACATATTCCAAAGATGTCCGATATTCTCCCTCAATAATTGACATCATGCCAATCATTGGTACAATGTTCTGCATATCCTCTGAAGCCATGGGAATTTCTTCCTCTGACTCACGAGAGGTTTCAGAATAATGTGAATGGTTACTGGGTTCGGCTACACTTCCCACTTAAGAGATTACACTTCTTCGACGTCCTAGGGTTCTCCCAGACCTTAGGTTCATTCACTTCAAAGCTCTAATCAACCTTAGCCAACCTCCAGCTCCTAGAGTTCTTTACTGAGGGTCTGAATTCTAGGGAAAATTTGGTTGAAATAAGACTGACCAAGAAGTCACAACACACGATACTTGAACCCAACAAAAACCCACGATACTCGATATTTGACTGACTGGAAATTTACCACGATACTCGATACTCGATACTCGACCCACTAGACAGATCACGATACTCGATACTTGTCTCTTCACGATACACGATACACAACAAGTATCGCGATTAGAATTTCACGACATACGATACACGATAATCCACACAGAGAGTTTCCACGATAGTCGATATTCCCCAAGTATCATTTTCAGGTCTCCACGATACTCGATATTTCCCAAGTATCACAAGAGCTGTGTCCACGATACACGATATTAGGTAGGTATCGCGAAAAATTCACGATACACGATATTTGGAATTTTCCCAATATCCGATATTCACCAAGTATCGTTTTCAAGTCTCCACGATACTCGATATGTGTTCAATGTCGTGAGAGTTGTTCAACGATACTCGATCTCTGCCAGGTATCGTGAAGTTAACTGTCACGATACACGATATTCATCAAGTATCGCTAAAAAAATCACGATATACGATACATGATATCAACTTAGTATCGCGAGTGTTTCTCAGCGATACACGATATTTGACCACTCCAAGTATCACGATACTCGACCACAGGAGTTCACGATACCTCAACCGCAGGAGAACACTATACTTGACCTTTTTCCAATTTTTTGCAAGTGTTTTTTGGATTTTGAATGCATACACAAGTTCTTAGAGTGCATCTACCCTCTCCCCTCAACCTGGATCACAAAATAAACTCTCTTTACCCTTGTCTAACCTTTCACGATACTTACCGCAGACCGTTCTACTGAAAGACTTGATTTAGTGGACAAAAATGAATGGGATATTAAGATGCTCACCTTGAAAGTTATCTTTCAACTCTTCAAACACTCTTAATAGCCCTACGCAGCTCAAAAGCCTTGATCTCTGATCGCAATACTCGACAGATGGCTCTCACGATACTTGCTTTGCAAACAAGTAACTTGAAAAAGACACTTTTTTTGGCTTTTATACTTTTTGAGAAATTCTCCTAACTACAAAGACTTAACAAGACTAAGGTCAAAAGCTACTCTAACTTCCTAACTACTCTACTCTCTCTCCACTCACTGCCCTAGACTAACAACTCACTACACACACTTCTAGAGTGAGAAGTAGTAAGTGCGGATGAATGTGACTTACCAACGAAGAGAAATTCACAATTCCTCTACTCGCTTCTATGCTAGAGCTACTTACCATCACACGGATGCCTCGGTTTGATTCGACATCCCCGGCAACGGTGCCAAAAAACGTGTGTACCTAAGATCCAACCTAGGGACTTGTGGAGAAAGAGACTATACCTCGATCCCCCTCAAGTGCATTTAGTGGGAATTCACGCTTTATTTATCAATCTGAGGAGTATCAAAACCTAGCCGAGTGTATAAAGACATGCATTCAAATGACGATCAATGCAAATGAACTTTCGAAAGAGTGCACACAAGGCTAAGACTAATCCAAACAACCTTCAACTGTGAGTTATGGTGTCACGATACTTGGAACAACAGCCAACAATAAATTGAGCTTTTCTCTCAGCTCCGAACTCCGAATATAGCAAATAGGATATGCGTTTCTAAGCTCTCGTGAAGACGCACTCAATGGTATATTTTCACTCAATTTTGACACTTCTACTTCAAGCACTTCCTACACTTCAGCACTTCCTACACTTCACACACACCTTAACAACAGCTGTCCTATCTGGGAGGTTGGTTACCACATACATGGTTCCTTCCTTATCAATGTATGAACCTTGTTTGAACTTGATCACTAGGTATTCCAGTCCAAAGGGTTGATCTGGGTTTTTGAGTTGGACCACCCATCCTCATAAATGCGAGCACCTAATTGGTTGGTCCTGATATATTCCAATTGTGTCTTATAGGGACCTTCTGGTGTCTGTAAATAGGAAGTTCCTGAGCTACGTGTGGGTCTTTCCATGTTGAAAGACATTTCTGAGTCACTTGTGTCAGAACTTAGTGTGTAGGGATAACCACTTAGTTGTTGTGCCCAAGACTTAGCTGTATGATTGACACTAGCCTTAGATGATCTAATGCTTTGCCTATCCTTGCCTAAGTGTTTGTACTCCCCACGAGCTTTCCAACAAACCCAAAATCACTGCAAACGGATTTCGTATGAGAAAGTTATGCTAGTTCAGGGTTCTGGGGATTAAAACAGGGAAACAGGACCTCTCTGGGATTACTGCAGAACAGGTGATACACGATACTTAGCAAGTATCACGATATTTGAAGTAGGCAATACTGAACACCTGATCAATCACGACATACGACACTTGACAAATATCACGAGAGAAATCTGTGATACTCGACACCCGACAATTGTCGAGAGAAAGTCCCATGATACTCGATGCTCAGCAGATATTGTGGGGAACAAACTCACGATACACGATAACTGACAAGTGTCGCGAGAGAATTCTCACGATACATGATATCAGTCAGGTATCGTGAAAAATTCAACGATACACGATATTGCACAAGTATCGAGAAAAGAAATTCATGATACACGATATTCAACAAATGCCGTAGAAAACTTTGACGATACTCGATATTCAACCAAGAAAAATCCCACGATATTTGATACTCACCAAGTATCGCTTTCAGAGCTCCACAATACTCGATATGCCCCAAGTATCACGAGAAATACTCATCGATACACGATATCTCCCAGGTATCGCGGAAGAAACTTTCACGATATACGATATGTGATAAGTATCGCGAGAACTTCCTCAACGATACTCGATATCTCACAAGCCTAAGTATCACGATACTCGACCACAGAAGTTCACGATATCCAGATATCACGATACTCAACCCCGGGAGAACACGATACTTGGATTTTTTGGAGTCCAAATTCAAAAAGTTTTGCAAATATGAGTACCTTGTGTCCTCCTTGTCGCTCCTATGTGTCTGTAGATGCCAAATCTCCCTTCAAACCCGTGATATTGCACTCACGATACTTGGCGCAGGTTATGTCACGTCCGAGATAGATCACTCCGATTTTCGACTATTTTGGTACTATTTCTTCAGCGTTTCAATTATGCACCCTCTCTAAGGCTCTTTCTCACAACCACAAGTAAACAGCGAGGTGACTGTACTCTAAAAAATGGAAAAAACTGAGAAGATGAAGGTGGGTGGAGATGGTGATGATCATGAAGATGAAGGAGAAGAAAAACTCAAAAACTGAACTGAAAATGGTGATTTTTTTACCTTCCAACGTCGCTACTCTACGTCTTACCGTCACACCCTCGTCTTCCAAGCTCTCTCCCCGGCAACGGCGCCAAATTTGGTGTCACTCTAGCACAATGGTAAGTACCAACCTGAGGAGATACACCTCATAAATGTCAATCCGTGGAGACGTGAGGGCCGGTATGAAGACCGTGAGCAAGTGATGGCACAAGTGCGTGAGTGAAAGCACACAAGCATGCACACACATACACACACATGCACAAGGTAAGAGCAAAGAGAGGAACAATGGAAAGCTTCGATTACTAAAGAAATCTCATACAAGAGCTCAAATCTACAGCTCGCCAGCCCTTTTTATAGTTTTTGAGTGGTTTTGGCCCTGTCCAGACCTAGTGTCTGGCCTAGTTAAAAAATAGGTTCCAGGGCTTATTTGGGGGCTCAAATGGAGTCTAAAAATTATGAAAACTTGCAAGATGATAGTTCTAATACTCCTCAAGCTCGAGGACTCCTTGGCTTGAACAAAATGGAGTTGCAAAAATGGAAAATGGTATTTACAATGGTTTTTAGTGATAAAAGTCACTATTTTTATAGGGTTTTCTTCTGAAAATTTGACATGTGCTTCTTGGAGCTCCCTACATGCTCCTTCTTCTTGAGTGTCCACTTCCTTGATGTGCTTCCATGCTTTGTCCTTGACCTTGAGCTTCAACAGTATATAAGGTGAAATTCACATCAGATAGTGTTTCTCCAAAGTATAAAGCACGACTTGTTGCAAAGGGTTTTAAGCAACAACAAGGTGTTTATTTCGAGGAAATCTTTTTTTTTACTATGAGGGATCATCGTGGATCTATTGAGAAGGAGATTAGACTATGGTGCATTGCTATCAAAATACTTCATGGAGTACAACACACAATACTGAATGCACTGACAAGTGAATGTACAAAGATAAGTAACCCGTTAGGGTTCTAGGCATATATACAAGCCGAGGGAAAAAACCTCCTAAAGAGGGAAAAAAGTGACCTGGCAGTCCTAGGTGTTTTCACACACATCATCACCGAAATATATCAACACTTGAGATCCCCTGTATCCCACAAAGCAGGGGTAGAATGGCTTGGAGCTGTAAAGCTATGACTATCCAAGACCGATAGGAGGTCTAAGATTCAGCAGATGACCAATGGTTTAAAGAGAATTACTAAGAAGGTTAATGTTTGCAACTTGTGGTGTGACGGGGCAGCGATGCTCCCATATAGCGTCGCTAACACGACGCTTTTAAATAGCATCGCATAAGCGACGCTTTCTTGCATCGCATAAATGACAATTTTAGCGTCGCATAAGCGACGCTCAAAATCTATCGCTTATGCGACGACGGGTAGCATCGCTTACACGACGGTCTGTTGACGGACAAAAATTAAAACATTGGAGGCTCTTCGATCGGCATTTTCACGCATCCGATCGAAGAGCTCTCCAACGTTCGCAATTGTGTTGCGCTTACGAGCTGAAGCAAGTATATGCAGAATTGTTGTTTTGCCTAAGCTCTCTCTTATTGTCTCCCTCTGTCTCTGTTTCTGTCTTTCTACATCTTTCTCTCTTTGAATTCTCTCTCTCTCTCTCTCTCCTTTCTCTCTTTATTGCAGGTTATTCAAGAAGCTAACCAAGCAAAAAATATGGCTACCTATTGTAAGTACGATTTCTATTCTTTGTATATCATTTGAATTGTGTTATTTTCATTACATAGCATACTCACACTTATTGATATGCACTTATACACTTATACATGATGAAGATGCACTTTCACACATATACACATATACACATGCACATACACACACATATATACACACAGATACATGTGCACATACACTTAGACATACACACATATACACATGCATATGCACAAACATTCCTACAACCACATAAAAAGACTTACATGCATGCATTATTGCATATATATATATATATATATATATATATATATATATATATATACATACACACATTAACATATACGCAAATACATGTATATGCACATCCACATGCATGCACATTCACATGCATGCACATGGATGCAAATGGAAATGCATCCACATACACATGCATATACATATACACATATACATATACATATACATATACATATACATATACACACATATACATATACATGCATATACATATACACACACATACATATGCACATGCACATACTCATACACACATATACACTTATACATGCACATGCACATACATACATATACACACACATACACATGCACATACATACATATACACACACATACATATACACTTAGGTACACACATATGAATGAATTATATAATGAAAGTATTAAAACACATATACACATGCACACACACATACACATACCTACATATACACATATACATGCACATACACACATATACACATAGAGTTATACATATACATGCATATACATATACACACACATACACATGCACATGCACATACTCATACACACATATACACTTATACATGCACATGCACATACATACATATACACACACATACACATGCACATACATACATATACACACACATACATATACACTTAGGTACACACATATGAATGAATTATATAATTAAAGTATTAAAACACATATACACATGCACACACACATGCACATACCTACATATACACATATACATGCACATACACACATATACACATAGAGTTACACATATACATGCACATACATATACATGCACATACATATACATGCACATACATATACATGCAGATACATATACACACACATACACATGCACATGCACATACTCATACACACATATACACTTACACATGCACATGCACATACATACATATACACACACATACACATGCACATACATACATATACACTACATACATATACACTTAGGTACACACATATGAATGAATTATATAATTAAAGTATTAAAACACATGCTTAATATAAACAATAATAACAATCAATAGAACAAAACTCTTCATTACTTAATACCATACACACAATTCAAAACATAACTGAAATGAAAAATATATAGATTAAATATATATATATATATATATATATCAATGTAAATACATATAATCCAATGTCATAATCAACTAAAATCCTAATCATCATCATCGTGATCATCATCATCATCAGCAATATCATGATCATCCTGATCTTCCTCATCCTCATCGTCATGATCACCCTGTGACGATCGAGATCGTCCCTCCTGTGTCTGTCTCTCCACCTCATCCATATTTTTCTCTCCATAATACTCATGTATTACATATAACAAACATAAATAAATAAAACAATTAAACCATTCATAAAAATAAAATAATTATATAAAATTTAAAAATACTCACAAAGGCATCAGGATGATCTTGCATATACTCACTCAAATGCCGATATCCAAAATGTGTAGCATACTCGATCTCATGTTTCATAGGATATCGGCCATAATCCTTCCGCTGCAATGAAACAAATAAAAAACATTAGTTGCTTGCATTTTAACTAAAATAAAAAATATACTCACAATAACACATATACTTACAAATGTAGCTACAAAACCATTATGGCCCATTTGGCCTAGGTGCGATGTGTGGCCCGACTCCACTCTCTTCTTTGCAACAGCCTGTTTATTCAAGAAAAAAAATACATAAATTAAATGTAAAAAATTACTAAAATATATAAAAATTATAAATATAAACTATTAATTTGTGTACCTTCTGGTGAGGAAATGACTCCTGAAGATGTAGCTATCTACGAAAAAACTGCCACGTCTCAGGTGGTATGTTAGCTCGCCTCTTATTTTTTTCAACCATACAATATCTCCTGTTAATTTAATCTCAAACAAAAAAAAATCAGAATACATACACATATATACACACACATACACATACACATACTCACATACACATATACATGCAAACATATACGCATACATATATATATATATACATATACACATATACGTACATATAACATAAACACACATATACATATCCACATATATACGTACACACACATGCATGCATATACACTCATTCATACAAAATACATGCATTTATCCCACAATAATGTGTAGTTATGTATATGTGAATATGTGTGTATGTGTAAATGTATGTATGTGTAAATATGTATATGTGAATCTTTTGAGTATGTAGATAATCAGATTATTAATATCAAATACCATTATTTATAGATTCTGATCAATCAGATGGAACTCCACCACCGTCTCCTCATCGTGCAACGACTTTATACTGTAAGTATATCAAACATTTAATTTTAAATATATTTGATGGATACATAACTTATATTTGTTTTGTTTCTTATTATGTGCAGATTCTGATCAATCAGAGGGTACTCCACCTGCTCCTACCCATGCAACGACTTCACATGTGTCCTCCGATAGGAATTATGATGAATTTTACTATGAAGAGCATATTATATGTTGGTGTAACTCTTGTTATGGCACGTATCGAAGACCACGATTGGAATGTTGGAATGTATTGAACATGAGGTAGAGTATGGTACTTTTGAGTGTGCACCATCACCTAGTCAACGTGATAATGCTTGGGTATGTATTTTCTATATATATTAATGTCATTATTTTATTTAAAAACCATATATAAAATCAAATTATTGTTGATATACAGGAATACTTGCTCGATGATGATGACGATGATAATTTTTCTCATAATGTCAATATACCTCGTACACGTCATGGACTTGTTGTTCATCAATTACAAGCAGAGGTTTCTAGAAATCCTCTACCTCCTGGTTTAGAGAATGAAACAGCTGGAGATTATCCATTGCCAGCTCGTGATTGTTCTTTAGTACAAACATATGATAGAAGAAGATATGGAGGATGGAATAGAGGACCACTTCCTTTAGATGGAGAGGTTTTCAACTTTTGGGGGTAATCGCTATATGATTGCTCCATCCACTATTACTAATGCTGGTCGTGGTCTCTTTATTGTAGAGGATTTGTATGTGCCTCCGAACTCTGAAGTCACTCTTATGTCATTTTGTGGTCCTATATATGGATGGGGAGATTGGCATCGACTTTCACATTATGTTCAAAGCATGAGTACTTATGGAATATGCTTGAACGCAGCATCCCTTACTAGTAGAAGGATTTTACATGCAGAAAATGAAAGATTATATATTGATGGAAGACCTTACACACATGGAAATATAGTAGGTTTAATAAATAGTAGTCAAGGGTTACATAATAGTTCAAGGAGTAATTGCACATTTGAGGAGCGTGAAAATAGTCATGAATCACCATACATGAGTAGAGATGTATCAAGATACATAGTTGTCAATGCTATTACTACATTACATGTTGGTGATGAACTATTAGTGAATTATGGATGGCGTAGACCTCCAAGAGCACCTTTTAGCTAGAGAGAATAAAAAATTTCTATCCATATTTAATAAGTTATATACTTAATTTTATATTTAAAGTTTACTTTTTATTCATTTATGGAATACTAATGAATTTTATTTATATGTGTAGATTCCAACGTATGATGTTGATGATATTCCTCCACAGCATTCACAATTAACAGTAAGACCTCATTTACTAGAAGCTTCCATGAGGAGGCTACGCAAAACTAATCCTGTGCAATATGCAAAGTTGAAAGATCTATATTCAAAAGACGATAAAGTACAAGATTTGTGTGACAATGATGAAGATGATGGCATGGCAGATTTTATTGAGGATTGGTATCAAAATGACAGTGAGAGCATTGATATTTCTAAAAATGAGAAATATCTTCGAGAGGAATGTCTAAAGCATGTATATGAAGGAAGTCGTTTGACACGACTAAGTGCGAGCTTACTTATTCTCAACCTTCAAAATCGTTTTGGATGGAGTAATGTATCTGTTTCGACACTATTAAGGTATAATTTTCAATTTTCTATCTATTTATATATATATGCATATATATATATATATATATATATATATATATATATATATATATATATATATATATATATATATATATATATATATATATATATATATATATATATATATATATATATATATATATATATATATATATATATATATATATATATATATATGCAGGTTTTTATTCTTACTTTAGATAAGGTAAGAACAAGAACTTGAATTGAATGGACACTTTTTGTCCGCGCATCTTTTAAAAATATTAATGCATCTTTCAAAATATTCGCGAAAAATTTGATTGTTTGGATGGCAGGATACGATTGTTTGTTTTGGAGGATATGAAGCATGTACCTTCATTGAATGATTTGTCGATTCTATTATATGTTCAATTTGAAAGTGTGAGAAGCGGATTTATAATTGTTATTCAAAGAATTTGGCACTGTTTATAGGCCATACAATGGTGACCTAGATGAATCGCATGCACAGAGGTTACTCAAGATAGAGCAATCTGATTATAATGGACTAGTGCCAGCAGGATTCCTAGGGTATGCAGTAAACCTCTTGCATGTCAATGATGAGCATCTGAAGTTTAGGATACAAAATGGAAATGATGGTGGCTTGAGAGGATCACTTTTATACAGCTTGTTCAAAAAACTTCAGTTCATAAACCTGAAGTTGTTTAAACAAGTTGTATAAAAGTGATCCTCTCAAGCCACCATGATTTCCACTTTGTATCCTAAAGTTCAGATGCTCATCATTGACATGCAAGAGGTTTACTGCATACCCCAGGAATCGTGTTGGTACTAGTCCCTTATAATCAGGTTGCTCTATCTTGAGTAACCTCTGTGCATGTGATTCATCCAGATCACCATCGTATGGCCTATAAACAGTGCCAAATTCTTTGAATAGCAATTATAAACCCGCTTCTCACACTTTCAAACTGAACATATGATAGAATCAACAAATCGTTCAATGAAGGTACATACTTCATATCCTCCAAAACAAACAATCGTATCCTGACATCCAAAACAATCAAATTTTATGCGAATATTTTGAAAGATGCACATAAGCATACACATATATAAAATTATATGCATATATATATATATGTATATTTATTTATTTACCTTTTTTAATTTATCTTTTTTTGATAAACTTACAGGTTATTATCTGAAAATTTTTACCAAGTCAGAATATTCTTCCTACCTCACATGATGAAATGAAGAAGATAATCAACAATCTTGATATAGATTATCAATGTATACATGCATGTCCTAATGATTGTATTTTATATAGAGGTGAATATGCAGACTCTTTGACATGTCCCAAATGTCAATCTCCTCGATATAAGGGCGAAGAAGGTAAAATCACAAAAAAGGTATTGAGACATTTTCCATTGGCTCCACGGATTAGACATATGTTTCAAAACCCTGAATTATCAAAGCTTTTGACTTGGGGACATGATCACAAAAGTACTGATGGAATAATCAAAATTCCTCATGATAGTGTTGCTTTTTAGCATATTGATTCTACATGGCCTGAATTTGCACAAAATCCACAGAATCTAAAGTTAGGAGTTGCATTAGATGGGGTTAATCCATTCTCCATGAAATCCAATAAATGGTCAACATGGCCAGTGGTAGTCATAAACTACAATCTTCCACCATATCTTAGCATTAAAAAGGAACATTTAATGCTTTCACTTTTAATCCCAGGCAAAAGACAAGTTAAAGATATGAATATATATCTTGCTCCTCTCATTGACGATCTTCAAGAGTTATGGAGAGGTATTAATGTCATTGATGTATTGAAAAGCATCAATGAAAGACATATTACGGTTCGTGGTATTGTGGCTTGGACTATTCACGATTTTCCAGGATATGGTGTTTGTTCAGGTATTGATGTAATTTTTTTATTCAATATGCATGTCAATAAATATTATTTTATCTAATTATATTTTTATCATTTTCCATGATGCAGGAATATCTACTAAGGGTTATAAAGCTTGTCCATATTGTGGTGATTGGTTGAGATCAATCTATAGTAAGAATCTCAACAAAAATATTTATCTTCGACATCGACGATTCTTGCCTGATGATCATCCATTAAGATCTAAAAGAGAAGCGATACATTTTAATGGAAAGCTTGAAACAAGTCCGTGTCCAAAACCCATGATATAAAAAATGGACAGATGGACCTCTGATAGATCCAGAAGCAGAAATCTTCAGTGATGATTCAGATAATGAGTATGTGAACAGAGGTAAAGGAAAATTGGCACTCCCAGAGAACATATCAATATGGTATTCTTTGGAGTATTGGAAAGAGTTAAAAGTATGTCATCTTCTTGATCCTATGCATATATTAAAAAATATTGGTTATTCACTATGGCAGCATCTTCTTGGACTAAAAGATACCACAACATCAAGGAATTATTTGAAAGATCAAAAATCCAAACCAAAGTTATGGCCAGTTTTTTATAGACATCGACAAGAAACGACTTATGCACTTGCTCCTTGGGTACTTACAACAAAAGAGATACAGACTATCAACAATAGAATTCAATTGATTAAGACTCCTGCAGGATATGGAGCATCTTTTCAAAACATGTTTACTATGGATGATAAGAGCTTATCTGGGTTAAAGACCCATGACTGGCATAACTTTTTGAAACATATTTTACCTTTGGTTATCGATGGATGTACAACAAAAGGAGTACGAGATGTGATCTATCGTCTTGGATCACTTATAAAGTAATTATGATACTTTTATATTTAATATGTATGAATATTGGATATCTTTTATTTTTTAATTAACTTCTTTATAATTGTTTTTATGATATGTATAGGTGGATTACATCCAAAGAGATTGACAAAAACTCGATCCCACAAAAAAAATGTGAATGCAAAGAGCTACTATGTTTGATGGAGAAAGAACTTCCTACTTCATTTTTTGATATTCAGGTTCATTTATTAGTCCATCTTGTAGATGAGATAGAGATTGCAGGTGTTGTCAACACTTGATGGATGTTTTGGGTCGAGCGATTTATGGGAATACTAAAAGGTTATGTGCGACAAAGAGTGAAACCAGAAGGATCCATGGCAAAGGGTTGGATGCTTGAAGAGTGCATGTATTACGTTAGTGAGTACCTTGAAAGAGTTCATGAAGAAGCTCCACGTGCATGGACCAACGAGTCTTCTTCAAAAATAACAGATGAGGTATTATCAGGTAAGGGGGTTCCATTCTTATTTACATTTCAAGAAAAAAATGATGTTTCTACTTTTGTAGCATATAATAGTGAATGCATGCAAGCATTCCTTAGCGAGTATGAGGAACTTCAAAATCTCTGAAGTAAAAGGAGAAAAAACAAAAGATTTAGACGTAATCTCAATAATAATGAGATTACAGATATATCTTCTTTCATGGATTGGCTATATAGTCGTTTGCAACGTGCCAACGCAAATAATGAAGAAATCTCAGATGAGCAAAGAGAGTTAATGATAGGTTGTGAACGAAAGGTAATTTTATTAAAATAATATTTTATATTTTTCATATATGTATGTTAGTTTCTATTTACTAATTGAATATATTTTGCAGGCTCGAATGTTCACTAATATGTGGGCTTTTGGACAGCATATTAGAATCAAAGCCATTGATTCTTTACGTAAAACAGAGGATTATAGTATTGTTGCTTCTTTCAAGCAACTATCACGTGCTAGCTCAAAAGACACGAACCTTATAGATAGCAAACTTGGTTACGTAGGAACTATTGTTGGTATCTATGAAATTTCATTTCGTACATTCAAACAGGTAGAAAAAAGTTTATATTTTTTTTTATAGAGTAAGTTATTTTTTTAAGCACTTAATAATGGGTTTTTGTTGTTATATATTTTGATAGGTCATTTTGAAGGTTGACTAGTTTCGAGCGGAGTATAATGGTAGTAATTCCACATTAAGAAAGGAATTATCTGGGTTTTGGGCAATTGATTCTTCCAAGGTAATGCGATCTACTAAAGAACCATATATTCTTCCTAGGCATATTGAACAAGCATTTTTTTATAAAAACCCAGATGCTCATCCTTGGTGGCAAGTCATTCATGTGCAACCTAGAGGTAGGTCATTGTTTGAACAGTTTATTGTTAGAGAGATCGAAGAAAGTCCTCTTGATGATTCAGCATCAGATACTGATACATCAACATCTGAAATAGAAATTAGAATCATTATACGTGATAATGATACTAATCTTTTTGATGAAGAGGATAATTCTCTACATGCTGATTCTACTGATGAGGAAAAGGAATTACCAGAAATAGATATTAATCCATCAATAGATGATGTGATTCATGAGAACATAGATTTAACAATAGAAGAAATAAATGAAAATCAATAAGGATAATGAAGATGAGACTATATTGATGGCTTACCAAAATGATGGCAATAATGAAAACATATGAGCAGATTAGATAGTAAATTCTATTCTAGTTATCGATCAATAACTTGAAGCTTCTGAATGGATATCAGATAATAGATTTTTTTATTAACTTGAATAACGATGAATCCTACTACAGAGATGAAATAATGTTCTTCTAAGTTAGAACATGAAGCTCGGGGTATGCCTAATTATTTTATATATAGCTTTATCTTCGAGGAGCAAATTTTTATCATGTATGTATGCATATGTGTGTGTATTCATGTGTATTATATGTATACATATGTTAGTATGCATATATATCTATTTCATGTATATGTATGTGTTTGCATGTGTGTGATATATGTATACATGTGTTGAATATGCATATGTGTATATATGCATATGCATTTATGTAAAATATTCATGTATTCATGTAATATATGCAAGTGTTTATAATTGTGTACATGTATATATGTATATGTGTCTATGTGTAAATATGTACATGTAAATATGTATGCATGTATATATATGTTTATGTGTGCATGTAGGCATGTATATGTGATGTGTACATGTATATATGTATATATGTCTATGTGTAAATGTGTACATGTAAATATGTTAGTATGTATATATATATATATATTTATGTGTGCATTTAGGCATGTATGTGTGATGCATAATATATCTACTCCATTTTATATTTATGTATCCTATCTACATGATGTGTATATATCTTTATATATATTATGATCCTCGTTGATTCGAGTAGCTATATATAGAGGCATAAGGTTGGGGGGAGAGACATCTCTCTAGTAGGACGTCGGAGGAATAGATGCAATGTGTACATATACTTCAAACATATGGCTAAAAGGTTGAATTAGAGTTTTTAAATTAGGGGTTTTAAAACCCTAATATCAAAATAGTGTTTTCAATTTAGGATTTTTGAAATAGGATTTATTTATTTATTTATTTATTTATGCGTATGCATGTGTTGTGTATGTATGTGTATCTATATGTGCATATGCATGTGTTGTGTGTGTGTATATATGCATGTGTATATGTATATATGCATGTAAATATGATTATATGAGTCTATGTGTGTGTACATATGATTATGCATGTGTATGTGTATGTGATTATGTGTATGTGTATGTGGGTATGTGTATGTGTCTATGTGTATTCATTATATGTGTGTAATTGCATGCATGTGTATGTGTGTGTAAAAATGTGCATGTATGTGTGTGTATGTATAAATGTGCATGTATATGTATATGTGTGTAAATGTGCATGTATGATGTATATGTGTGTGTATGTGTATATTTATACCTCTAGTCTCACTCTTTTCTCTCTCTCTCTCTCTCATATACATACATACATGCATAAACACACATACTCATATCCACATATATATACATAAAAGCAGTGCATACCGTGCATTATCGCGATGATGAGCCATAAGTGTCCGCATCTCTTTTAGACACCAGTTAAGCGACCATCATGTCCCAAACTCTACCTCAAGTGAACTAAGTACGTATTTTTTATCCCTCTCATCATGCTCACTACAAAAATAAAAAACATAATGTAAATAAAACATAAGATATTTATTTCAATTTATATGTAAAATTTTTACTTCCTTCCACGGTAAGTGGACAAAGCGCAAGTAAGAGTCGCATAGTGCCCGGATTCTTCTCTTGAACTCCAATCCATTCCCTATGTACACAATGTTCCCCTCTGGCTCTATATCGCACTCTAGTCCTAAGGTGCCTATGCATGTCCTCATAGGCAACTCTGCTCTGCTATCACGATTTGGAGGTGGTATAGGTGTCCTGAAAATAGATAGATAAAAATAAATAAAAATATGTGTTATAATATCATTAAAAAAGTTTATGAAAAAAAAAACATACTTATGAGCAGATAGCTCTCTTCCTGCATGTGGAGCCGCAGAAGAGCCCTCGTTTGATCGCTGGGTAAGCATCTGGATCGTACAGTCCAGCTCCTCATCAGACATCTCTGAGTAATCACGCATTATGGCCCCTAGAGTATCACACGGAACTATTGCTCTCATAAGACTTTTTATGAGAGTGAGTTTCGCCTTTCTCTCTCTACTGGGATCCATAATACCTAACATATAAAACAAAATGGTTAGAAATCAATATATATACGTTACATATGTATGTGTGTATGCATTAAGTATGTGTATGTATGCATGTGTGTGTGTATGTATGTGCGTGTATGTGTGTGTGTGTATGTATGTGCGTGTATGTGTGTGTGTGTATGCATGTGTATGTGTGTGTATGCATCATTATGTGTGTATGTGTGTGTGTATATGTGTGTGTGTATGTGTGTGTATGCATCATTATGTGTGTATGTGTGTGTGTATATGTGTGTGTGTATGTGTGTGTGTCTATGTGTATGTGTGTGCATCTATGAGTGTGTATGTGTTTATGTGTGTGTATGTGTCTATGTGTGTGTATGTGTCTATGTGTGTATGTGTATGCATGTATGTATGCATATGTGTGTATGCGTGTGTATGCATTATGTATGCATATGTGTGTGTATGCATTATGTATGTGTATGTATGCATGTATGTATGTATGCATATGCATATGCATTATGTATGTATATATATGCATGTATGTGTATGTGTGAGTATGTCTCTCTATGTGTGTGTATGCATATATGTGTGTATGTGTGTATGTGTGTGTGTATATGTGTTTGTATGTGTGTATGTGTCTATGTGTGTTTGTGTGTGTGTATATGTGTGTGTGTGTCTATGTGTATGTGTGTGTGTCTATGAGTGTGTATGTGTTTATGTGTATCTATATATCTATGTGTGTGTATGTGTCTATGTGTATGCATGTATGTATGCATATGTGTGTGTATGCATGTGTATGTGTGTGTATGCATCATTATGTGTGTATGTGTCTATGTGTGTATGTGTGTGTGTATATGTGTGTGTTTCTATGTGTATGTGTGTGTGTCTATGAGTGTGTATGTGTTTATGTGTATGTATGTATCTATGTGTGTATGTGTCTATGTGTGTATATGTATGCATGTATGTATGCATATGTGTGTGTATGCATATGTATGTGTGTGTATTCATCATTATGTGTGTATGTGTGTATGTTTGTGTGTGTGTATGTGTATGTGTCTATGTGTATGTGTCGCTATGTGTCTATGAGTGTGTATGTGTGTGTATGTGTCTATGTGTGTATGTGTATGCATGTATGTATGCATATGTGTGTATGTGTGTGTATGCATTATGTATGCATATGTGTGTGTATGCATTATGTATGTGTATGTATGCATGTATGTATGTATGTATGCATATGCATTATGTATGTATATATATGCATGTATGTGTATGTGTGAGTATGTCTCTCTATGTGTGTGTATGCATATATGTGTGTATATGTGTGTATATGTGTTTGTATGTGTGTATGCATGTGTATGTGTGCGTATGCATCATTATGTGTGTGTATGTGTCTATGTGTGTTTGTGTGTGTGTGTGTGTCTATGTGTATGTGTGTGTGTCTATGAGTGTGTATGTGTTTATGTGTATGTATGTATCTATGTGTGTGTATGTGTCTATGTGTGTATGTGTATGCATGTATGTATGCATATGTGTGTGTATGCATGTGTATGTGTGTGTATGCATCATTATGTGTGTATGTGTCTATGTGTGTATGTGTGTGTCTATGTGTATGTGTGTGTGTCTATGAGTGTGTATGTGTTTATGTGTATGTATGTATCTATGTGTGTGTATGTGGCTATGTGTGTATGTGTATGCATGTATGTATGCATATGTGTGTGTATGCATATGTATGTGTGTGTATGCATCATTATGTGTGTATGTTTGTGTGTGTGTGTATATGTGTGTGTGTATGTGTATGTGTCTATGTGTATGTGTTGCTATGCGTCTATGAGTGTGTATGTGTTTATGTGTGTGTATGTGTCTATGTGTGTGTATGTGTCTATGTGTGTATGTGTATGCATGTATGTATGCATATGTGTGTATGTGTGTGTATGCATTATGTATGCATATGTGTGTGTATATTGCATTATGTATGTGTATGTAAGCATGTGCATTATGTATGCATGTAAGTATGTATGTATGCATATGCATATGCATTATGTATGCATATGTGTGTATGTGTGTGTATGCATTATGTATGCATATGTGTGTGTATGCATTATGTATGTGTATGTAAGCATGTGCATTATGTATGCATGTAAGTATGTATGTATGCATATGCATATGCATTATGTATGCATATGTATGCATGTATGTGTATGTGTGTGTATGTCTCTCTATGTGTGTGTATGTGTGTGTATATGTGTCTGTATGTGTGTATGCATGTGTATGTGTGTGTATGCATCATTATGTGTGTATGTGTGTGTATATGTGTATGTGTGTGTGTCTATGTGTATGTGTGTGTATCTATGAGTATGTATGTGTTTATGTGTGTGTATGTTTCTATGTGTGTATGTGTCTATGTGTGTGTATGTATCTATGCATGTGCATTATGTATGCATGTAAGTATGTATGTACATTGTATGCATATGCATATGCATTATGTATGCATATGTATGCATGTATGTGTATATGTGTGTATGTCTCTCTATGTGTGTGTGTGTATGCATATATGTGTGTGTATGTGTGTGTATATGTGTCTGTATGTGTGTATGCATGTGTATGTGTGTATGTGTCTATGTGTGTATGTGTGTGTGTATATGTGTGTGTATGTGTGTGTGTCTATGTGTATGTGTGTATATCTATGAGTGTGTATGTGTTTATGTGTCTATGTGTGTGTATGTGTGTATGTGTATGCATGTATGTATGCATGTGTATGTGTGTGTATGCATCATTATGTGTGTATGTGTCTATGTGTGTATGTGTTTGTGTATATGTGTTTGTGTATATGTGTGTGTATGTGTGTGTGTCTATGTGTATGTGTCGCTACGCGTCTATGAGTGTGTATGTGTCTATGTGTGTGTATGTGTCTATGTGTGTATGTGTATGCATGTATGTATGCATAGGTGTGTGTATGTGTGTGTATGCATTATGTATGCATATGTGTGTGTATGCATTATGTATGTGTATGTATGCATGTAAGTATGTATGTATGCATATGCATATGCATTATGTATGCATATGTATGCATGTATGTGTATGTGTGTGTATGTCTCTCTATGTGTGTGTATGCATATATGTGTGTGTATGTGTGTGTGTATATGTGTGTCTATGTGTGTATGCATGTGTATGTGTGTGAATGCATCATTATGTGTGTATGTGTCTATGTGTCTATGTGTGTGTGTATATGTGTGTGTATGTGTGTGCGCATCTATGTGTATGTGTGTGTGTCTATTAGTGTGTATGTGTTTATGTGTGTGTATGTGTCTATGTGTGTATGTGTATGCATGTATGTATGCATATGTGTGTGTACGCATTATGTATGCATTATGTATGTGTATGTATGCATGTGCATTATGTATGCATATGCATTATATATGTGTATGTATGCATGTGAATTATGCATGCATATGTGTGTGTATGCATGTAAGTATGTATGTATGTACGTATATGCATATGCATTATGTATGCATATGTGTGTGTATGCATGTAAGTATGTATGGATGTACACATATGCATATGCATTATGTATGCATGTATGTGTATGTGTGTGCATGTCTCTCTATGTGTGTGTGTATGCATATATGTGTGTGTATGTGTGTGTATGTGTGTGTATGTGTGTGTATGTGTGTATGTGTGTGTATATGTATGTGTATATGTGTGTGCATGTGTGTATGCAACATTATTTGTGTATGTGTGTATATGTGTGTGTATTTGTGTGTATGTGTGTGTGTGTCTATGTGTATGTGTGTGTGTGTCTATGTGTGTATGCATATGTATGTGTGTGTAAGTGTGTGTGTGCGCATACCTTGCTTCAAGTAGATGCGTCTCTCTCTCTCTCTCGTGCACTCTCTCTCTCTCTCTCTCTCTCTCTCTCTGTCTCTGTCTCTTCTTGCTCTCGCGTCCAAATCCCGGCACAAATGTGCCGGGAGAAGATTTTTTTTTTACATTCGAGAGCATCGCATATGCGACGCTATTCAGTTTGCCAACGTCGCTAATCACGTCGCTACTCAGCGACGGTATTTGCGACGCTATAATTTAGCATCGCGTAAGAGACGCTAGCATCACTTATGCGATGAACCCCTGGAAAAAAAAAATCGAAAACTTTACCGTCGCTTATGCAACGCCAGCGTCGCATAAGTGACGGTACCCTTTTTTTTTCAATTCGGGGGCATCACTACGCCCCCTATTTCTTGTAGTGGTTGGTCCATCTTAAACCTTCAATCTAGGGTGGATGATTCTCGAGAAGGAGACGAGTCTTTGAGTTATCCCAAGAGTTGATTCTGTTTTTGAGAAGTCGGTCTCCTAATAGGTTCTATGTACTCAAATCGTATCCAATGATCTCGCCCATGGTTATAGAGATGTTTCCACTTACTAAAGTCTTTCTTCCATAGCTTCTTTGCTCTTTGGATGTTCTCTGGGTCAACTGCTTTGATTTCCTTAATAGAAAACCAAATAATTAGGAAAATCGACTTTTTTCTCCTCGTTATTGCCTCCAAATAATTTCTCTAATTAAATCAATCTGAGAATTTTCACGTAAAAAGGAAACGTTCAAAGAGAGCCCGTTTTACTCAGCTCACGCTTTCCACTTATGTTTGACTTTCGTCGGTCGACCGTGGGAGTCTGGGACAAATGCAAGCTCTAGAGAATCTATGACACCACTCGCGCGAGTCGAGTTCGATGCTTCCGACTCGCCAGTCGTCTGTACTCTGATCCATGACACCCAACTAGACGAGCGGTTAGAAGGTTGGGGGGAACTGGTTTAGGCCTCAAGTAGTGAGGATGAAATGCCACTCAGTGCAGGCCCTATGGCCCTCCTCGTTCCCGGCGCACCAAGTTGTCGCTACAGTTGCCATTCCCCGCCCTCCCTCCCTTTGGACTGGAGGCTCCCGTGGCGAGATTATCGTCTGGAGTCTATCCACCCAAGCACATGAGGACGAAAACAGCTCTTGTCAGGTGATTGCACACAAACTTTCTATTGTCTGTACTTTTAAACTCGCCAAATACACAGAGGCATCAAGGTGAAAATTGTTTTTTAACGAGATACGCAAACAAGGAAACGTGTTAAGAACAAAACTAGGGCCGCAAGGTGGTGTGAGGTTTCATGCTAGGTTAGAAGCTTTCCAGATAGAAGATCAAGGCTGGAAATGACCTCTCTTGAGTTTGAGAGTTGACTCATGGGCTAAAGCCAAGAAAGAAACAACTAAATGCTGTCTAGAAGTTTGTCCTTTGTTTTTTGGTTGTTTGCTAAGACACAGCACGAATTTAGTCGTATTTGTTGGACGAAAATTGTTAATTTTTGAAGTTATGGGATGGCACCCATGAGACGATCTCAAAAAGCAAGGGTACAGAATCATTGAAGGCTATTCGGCCCCAACCATCCTATCCAGCCAGGAATACTTTGAAGTCTCACTGGTTTGTAGTGTGAATGTCCGGTTGATTTATGACTTGAAGGCTTGTTGGTCTTCTGTTTGAAGATCCACTACCTTGTGGCTTGAAGGCCCACTAGTTGGGGCCATAGTTGTTACCTTGCTCGTCGGGTACCTTTTCGAGGTGTCGGGTAAAAATGTTAGTAACCTCACGTCAGAAACACGTTGCTGACTTGACCTTGTGTACCTTGTGTTTGGGATCCTATTATTGAGTCTCGCTTGAGAGGTGGCCTATGCATACTTGACTACACATGCACACATATTGTGCCTTTCAATGGAAGTTTGTATACTCATCTTCGACTTGGTTGGGGGGGTGATTGTGTGTAATTTCGTTAACTATGGTCTAGTTTACTTTCAAGCTATCTGGGAACTTGATATGTGGTCAAAGATTCCACTCTCCCTTGGAGGTGCAACCATTCACTACCTCTTTCATTTTACATTCTTGGAAGAGATTACTTCCTATCTGAGCTTGGATAAAAGAACAAGGCATAATGATAATTCATTGGTTCAAGTCTCCATATTCATCCTTGCTTCATGCAGCACTTGTGATGCATGCTCTTGGACCTTCTAGCCATTATTTGCATAAGAAAGGTGTTACTGTTTTGGGCTGACGTTTGCAAGTAGAGTGCCATTGGCTTCCTTTCCCTTTAGCTTTTCATCTTTTTTCCATTCGAGCACACTATATATATTTGTGGTTGTAAATGCAATTTCTTTCCGTGATCTTCCCCTCTACTTCCATTGATTTGCACCGAAACGATGATTGGAAGTTTGGTTCTATTAAAAAAAGGGCTTAAAGTCTCCATTGCCTCATAATAGAACTTGTGGTTGGTGGCATCATAGATATGTTAATATTTTCCATTCACGATTATGGCTACGTCACTAGGTTTCTTTGATGGAGAATAGTCATTGGTAGTACGTATACATGTTTTTCTCTTTGTAAACATTCAATACGTGGAATGTAGTTCCCATGCCCTCATTGTGGAGAGCACCAAAAGCTACTTCGACATGTTTTAAAGGATTGTCATAATATTAAGTGCTCGTTGGAATTGGCCGACATTGTTTTGCAACTTTCATCCCACATATTGCGACAATCTCTTTTATGGGTTACTTCGGTTTTTATATTCTTTATTTCAAAATCTTCATGCATTCCCTACTTTCATACAATTAGGGGTAGGACTAGATTGGACCCTATGACTAGACTAGACAAGATTATTGAAAAATGCTTTGATTATAAGATTACCCACGGAGGGAAAACGGTACAAGAATATAAAACTAATGCAAGAAATCCCTTGAATCGAGACTAATAGGTACAAATATCTAGACCAAACAACATACAATATATCCCACAACTCAGTGCCTTATATATGAAAATTACAAGATCTCCCTTGATGGAGATGAACTAGATACAAGATAGAACTAGGCAAGATCTTATACTACGAGATTACAAGATGACAAGACTAGATGTCTAGAAACTAAGCTACACTAGATTAGTACAAAGTGAGTTTTAAAAACAAGTTTTAAAAACAGGTTTTAAAATGTTTAGTATGTAGGGTACTAAAAAAATGGAAATAAAAAAACGAGTGTTATATTTTGTCGCAACATTATTATTATTTTTCAAATAATCCATGATTAATGCGTATCTAGCATTCATTTACATATCTAGTACTAAAAACACTTAAAAAAGTTAATTTATTACCTTATAGAAAACAATACATGCTGAGACATGTGACTCGCTTAGAGTCGCTCCATGGATCACAATTCACAAGCATGATATGTTAAAAGTTAAATCAACTATTAAACACTGAATTTAAATTTAAAAGTATGAACCATGATTCCTGTCATATATATTATACAACATATTGTCATGGGATAGTGATCATAGACATCCATCACATAAAAAAGCAGAATGTATACATGAATGAGGAAAGTCATGAGTCATGACTCAAGTCTCATAAAAAAATGGTAAAACCATTTCATAAATATGAATTCAACAAGATACATCCATGATCCAATTGATCACTATCACACTATGTCCATAAAATATGAAGCACACTATACAAACTAAATTCAAAGATGACTCTCCAATGTCTTTGGTAGAGACATCTTCTGTGGGTTCATCATCAAATGTGATAGCCCATGTCCATCACATAAAAAAGCAGAATGTATACATGAATGATGAAAGTCATGAGTCATGACTCAAGTCGCATAAAAAAATGGTAAAACCATTTCTTAAATATAAATCCAACAAGATACATCCATGGTCCAATTGATCACTATCACACTATGTCCTTAAAATATGAAGCATGATATACAAACTAAGTTCGAAGATGATTCTCCAGTGTCTTTGGTAGGTTCATCATCAAATGTGATAGCCCATGAAGATGTACCATCAGACTCGTCATGTCCAAATATAGCTGGAATCTCAACAATCTCTCCTCCCAAGTCATCATCTCCACTAGAAGATGAGGCCGACTCTTCTCCCAATCCTCTTGAACAACTGGATGATCTCTCTGAGTGGTAGAGGATCCACTCCCCTTCCACGATGTGGTCCACCCCTTCTTGAAGTATACTTGTGTAGATGACAGCTAGTAGATGGTAATGATGGATCACCTACATGAGCAATGCATATATATAAGAGAAAATCTTAGCAATGGGCATGCCGCATACTTGTGTTACGTGTAAATCTTAGTACCTATTACAAATTTACAATTTACCTACCCTTTTGAGTGAGGTTACGAGTTTGTCTTACAAATCTCTGAGACTCCTCTGCAAGCATGGCCAAGATATCCCTCTCTTCTTGAGGGATTTGAGGAATATCTTTGACTTTATCAATATCAACTAGATCAACATTCACTTGCAAAATTCAGTTTTTTTATTAAATTTGAGTCTAGAGTGTAGCGTAGAGAGCATAAAAATAGTTTTAAGCTTTCATAAAACTTCAAAATTACCTATAGTGGGGCTATGTTGATCCCTTTAGTCTCTAACAACTTGAGATTACAGTGGCAATAAACCAATCCCTCAAGTTGGTGAGGACTCAATCTATTCCCCTTTTTCGTATGGAATAGAGCCCATGTACTCCAGTGCCTCTCTACAGGAGCTTTGTTACAATCTTGCGAAGAATTCGCAAGGTTAATTTTCACTATGATTCGTGAATAAAATAATAGATCATGATTCATAAAAAATAGATCATAATACAATTTACAAACATCACGATATATGGATTTTGAAAGATTCAAATGGTAAAAATACTTACCAATAGTGGAGTACTCACTTCATATTTCTCCCACCATGTGACCGGAGCAACCTGGTTCTCTCGTAGCTCTGCAGTAGGCTGTCCAAAGTAGCTCTCCATGCTACGGAACTGCAATCTCTCACTCTCTAACTAACTGTGACAAAACACCAACATCATCGCTGCTCCATCGCATGATGTAGTCAATGATTCAATCCAATCATCCTCTAGCTCAATGTTTGTAAATTATTGCTCACTTCTCCATAATGGATGAAGAATATGAGCAATGGCATGGATTGGTTTATGAAACCAATACCATCTTTTTCTTAGTGCATCACATAAAGTGGTCTTCCTATATAATAAACAATGAAGTTATGAACATGTGATAAATTACTATTCGTACATCATCTGATCAATTGACAAACTATCTAGTATCAACTATTAAGTTTCAACTTTCAAATAAAAAACCTTTACTTATTCAATGTGTAAGAGTCCGACAACTTTGTGGATGCTTTTTTGTATACGATCAATATACTCATATACAAGATCAAGTGTTCTTCCCTCCATATTTGTGATGCGAAGAACACTATACACCGGTTGAATGGAAGCTACCAACGTATCTCCCTCTATCCAAAAACATCATCTCCCGTAACGAGCGCTGAGAACTATGTGAAGAGAGTCTCCTCCTCTGACCTCTTGAATGTTGTACCAATCCTCGGCCACCACCGGTAGAAGCCCTTTTCTTACTCGAAGGACTCTATCAAGTACTATATACATGTAACAAAACTATGTGACAGAGGGTTTCTGGAAATCCAAGGTAGAGTAGGGACGAAAGATTCTCAATATTTTTGGCTTAGTAGTGACAAATTTCATTATAAATTTTGCTTTATCCAGGATAGATTTCAGCCATGGAAGTGCCCTAATGTCTTCCATAAGCAAAACTAAAATGTGGGATGCACATGGTGTCTGTGTAATCTTGGGGTATGCCTCTTGAATCATACGTCCAATCGACACGTAGTTGGAACCATTGTTGGTCACAACTTGCACTACATTCTCACTTCCCACATCCTCGATGGCTTTCTTAACATGTGAGAATATGAATTCACATGTAACTGCTGAGCTAGGTGCATGGCTTGTATAGCACGTGCCCTTGCAAGAGGACACAAGGATGTTATGAACATTCCTTCTACGAATGTTTGACTAGTCATCACATAGAATAGAGCATCCATATTTCTCCCATATAGATCTTAGGGATAACATTTCAGTCTCTACCAGCTTTGTTTGCCTTAAGAGCTCAGTAGTGCGCAAGATTTGTCCCAAAGGACCCTCCCAAGCACCACCTATTCTACTAATGGCTTTCATTGCCCTCTTCCATGGAAGAGTATTAAAAACATTAAATGGAATGCCACACCGAATGAAGAGTTTGGTCAACTCCCTAGTGGCCTCTTCCATATGTTTCTTTTGCTTTCCAACCCTTATATTGCCTCTCATGAATATATTACTATCAGGGATCTTTGAATGTGATTGATGACGTGAAAAAGAGGGAGAGGCATTGGAATTAATGAAAATCATACTCTCTGTGCTTGGCATTTTAGTTGCATTCTGATCATGAACTTGATGAGATAGGATTTCATCATGAAGAGGTTCATTACCCGCACCTAGAGTGCTCTCAGATGATGGAGGCATAGACAAATTACCCACCCTCGGCTCCGTTGGAGTTGAGTGGTCAACTCCCTCTACGGTTTTTTGAGGTATGGAAGTGCATTTTCCAATTCCTCTTCCTCTCAATCCAAGGAGATGACCTTTCATGCGGGATGCTGAGCCACCATAAATGCCCTTGCAATAATTACATTTCCAAGAGGTAGGGCTATGAATTTTCAAATGGTTATGGATGACATGAGGAGCTCTACCCCTGGCAAAACTTGAAAACTAATGAAGGGATGAAACTTTGGCTCTATGTGTCCCAAAGAGAAAGAAATCAAAGAACTTAGTTGTACTTCAAAATGCAACTCATTAGTAGAAACTTGGTATGTGTTATTTTGATATTTGTAGTTTGAGGATTGATCATTTCATTATTTGCAATATTTGGACCACTTCTCTTTTGTAAATTTATGGATACAAGATTCATATTTGAATAATCATAATTTTTGAATGCATGAATGACTAAGTGTCCACTTCTCGTTGTGATTTAACATTTATCCATAGTGATTGGTCTATGTTAGTAATAAATTATAACTATGTTATAGAAACCTTTTAGATAATATTTTGTCATGTTTTCATAAAATATAGGAAATTTTTTATGTATTCATGTACATTTTTACAAAAGTACGTATGGTTACGTATTTAAAGTCATTTAGTGCAAATATCTGTTACATATGTATCGTATTTGTACCCTAACTATATGCTAGACAACCTTAGAGAGGATATTGGGCACCTCTGTATCGTGCACGGAGGTTGCCCTTGTTGGAGTTTGAGGTTTGCGGAAGCACGCAAACAGCACAAGGAAGAAGAAGAAGCTTGGAGCACAACACACAATATTGAATGTATTACCAAGAAAAATGTATAAAGATAAGTGACCTTTAGGGTTATAGGCATATACTCAAGGGGGAGAAAAAACCTCCTAAAGAGGGAAAAAAGTGCCCGAGCAGTCCTAGTGTGTTCACACACGTCACTACCTAAATATACCAACAAATTCCCCTTAGGAGTGATGCGGTGAACAAGGAGCTCCAAGGGGTGATGCGGTGAACAAGGAGCTGGCACTCATGTATAAGGAAGTGCCAAGCTATGTGAAGCCAAACAACAAAAGGAACTAAGCCCAAAGCTTTGCGGAAAGCTTTTGTTGGAATCAATATCATATAGTCCAACAATAGCTATAAAATATGAACTTTATATCCTCTCAAATGAACTCAAGTGAGCGCAACAGCTATATAATATATATTCTTTATATATCTCCTTCAAGCAAACCACATGGGCGCCTTGGTCTAGAAGAAACGATTTAAAAAGCAATCTCAACCCACCAGGGTTCAAGTCCCATCGCACGCGATAGCGAGAGAAGTTCTTTAGCTTTTCAAAATCGATGCGCAACGTTTAAATAGCTTTTTCATAGCGATGGATGTTAAGCGATCACCGAGTGATTAAGCTTTATGCTTTAATGCTTGCTTTTAGAAGTACGCTTTTCATGAAGCAATAACACTATATAAGAAGAAGCTCTTGGCTCATTGTAAATCACTCATCAAGCAAAGAGGAGGTGATCAAGCCAGCTCTTGGTCATGGTGTTCTGAAGCTTTGGAGGTGGAGATTTGGTGAAGGAGAGGCTACTCTCTTGGAGGAAGAAGTCTTCTACAAGGTGGTGGTAATTATCTTTTGTGAGTTAACCTTATATTTTGTTTTTAGGGTTTCTCTACCCTAATCTCAAAATTAAGGTTGGTTGATTTACAATTTTGTTACACTATTTTGTGAGAATAAGGTTAGCTTCGTTGCTCGTTCACTTCACACACACTTAGATTATTTAAACATAATCTAAATTTTGTATCATCATCTTCTTGGATATTCTTCCATTAGTGAGTGCACCACTTTATATGGTTGAGTAGTACTCCCATGTTGTAATTTGGACATCTATTTTTAGTGAGTAAGCAGCAAGCTTTGGCTTACGTTCCCTAATTTTGTCTCATGATCTCTTTCTTTCTATCTCTCACATATCATCTTAATTAATTAAGTTGTGTATGCTCAAAAGGTTTTAGTTTGGAACGATCCCGGGGCCCCAAATTCCAACACTTGGTATCAGAGCATAATTGATATGCACACTTAGTTGACATACACACTTAGTTAAGATGAGTGATATTAGAATTGAGATTGAAGACAAGTTGGATGGATCTTCTAATTATCCCATGTGGAGTTTCATGATGATGAATATTTTAGTGACAAAGGATTTATGGAGTATCGTCAATGGATCCTTAACAAGACCTTGACGAGAAGGCGAAGAAGGAGCCACAACAACTTCAAGAGGTACTGGAATTACTATTACAGAACCAATTGAAGAAGAGGTAACCACTTCGACATCCAGAGTCACTGGTAGGTCTTTACCTACAGTTCCTCCTACTGAAGATCAGGCAAGATGGGATGCTAGAGATGCTTTAGCACTCTCATTCATAGCAATGAGTGTCAAAAAGCATATTCTACCACAGATCAGATCTTGCAGAAGTTCTAGACAAGCTTGGTTGAAGCTTGAGAATCTTTTTCAGAGCAGAAATCCTGCTAGGAAAGCTCACTTGAGGAGACAACTAGCAAATACAAGGATGAAGGCTGGTGAGTCAATTCAAACCCACATTACAAGGCTCGTTGACTTGAGAGGTCAACTTCTAAATATAGGAGTTGAGATATCAGATGAAGAAGTGGTAAATACGCTGATTAATTCACTCCCTATTTCATATCGGTCTTTTATAACCACTCTTACCCTTACCACGAGATAGAGAGGTTACATTTGAAGAGCTAGAGTTCTTGTTACTTCAATATGAAGATCGATTGAAGGGAATGGAAGAGAATGAAGAAGCACTTTCATCTTCATCAAAGGGTAAAAAGAAGAAGAAGGATAAGAAGGAAAAGCAATCCAAGAAGGAAAGTAGGTCTCACCTTCTACTTCAAATTCTGTATCTACTACATCTAAAGAGAAGTCTTCTAAGAAGAAGGAAGTAATATGTTTTTACTGCAAGAAACCTGGACATTTTAAGTCAGCATGTTATAAAAGGATTGGAGAAGAAAAGAAAAAGGCATCACGTAATGTTGCAGAAGATGATAAAAAAGAGAAATCTCAAGGTGATTCTTATGCCTGTATCACCATTGAGGAAGTAGCTTTTGATCAAGAAGCTTTACAAGTTCTTTCAGCAAGTCCTTGGATATTTGACTCAGGTGCTACTAAGCATATGACAGGTTGCAGAGATGTGTTTTCTTCTCTTTCCTATTCTTCAGGTAGAAGAGTTACTATTGCAGATGGCAATGATTTGGATGTTGTAGTAATAGGTACAGTAACCCTAAAGTCAAGAGAAGGTGCTAATTTTCAGATTTCAGATGTGTTATATGTACTTGAAATGAAGTAGAATCTGCTATCTATATCTGCATTTTTAGGTGATGGCTTTAAAGTTGTATTTGAGAGAGATCTTTGTAAGATTTTATCACACAAAGACCACAAGTGTATTTTACAAGGTGAGCATAGAGGAGGGATCTTTATTTTGTCAAAAATCAGTCAGGCATATGTGGTCAAATCTTCGTCACTGATGGAAGATATGAAGCTATGGCATGAAAGATTTGGACATATTAGTTTGGAGCTCTTAAGAGTATCAAAGACAGAGGTATGATTGAGAGTTTACCCTCATTCAAGCTACCAGATGATTTAGATATATGTGAAGGATGTCTTGAAGGTAAGATGCATAAATTACCTTTCAAGAAACATGGTCATATTACAGCTACGGGGAAATTGAAGATTATTCATTCAGATGTGAATGTAAAGGCAAAGAAAGCTGTTTTTATTGGATATCCTGTTGAGAGTAAAGGATACAGGTTTTATGTTCCAGAGACAGGTGAAGTTATTCTTTCATGCAATGCTTATATTGCTGAAAATAAGGTTTATGATAAAGAAGCAGAAATTCCAGAGTTCATTAGTGAAAATGACTATGGATTTTTTAGAAAGATTCTAGATGTACATGTTCAGCCATATCAGGAGGGAGTTAAAATTCCTAGGATTCAAGAAAGAGTTCAAGAAAGAGGAATTTCACAACCCTCTACAGATTCAGTTCCACGAGAGACTTCAGTTCGAGAAATGGAAGAAGTTAGAGTTCCAAAAAGTCCTAGTACCTCGGTAGGACAAGTTCCAGAACCTGTGGAAGCTGAAAGTTCAGAAAGAGTTTCACCACTATTTAAAGATACACCTACTTGGTTATATCAAACGTGGAAAGATAGTGGTATAAAGACTTTTATTGGAAGAACAAGGAGTCAGACTAGACAACAACAACAACAAGATCATGTAAGAACAAGGAGTCAGACTAGACAGCAATAACAAAAAGATCATGTAAGTTTTGTTGAAGACTTTGAGATTCATGATATTTTGGCACTTACGACTGTTGAAGATGAACCTGCATGTGTTAAAGATGCACTTAACATTCCTATTTGGAGAAAAGCTATGCAAGAAGAGATTGAATCTATTCATAAGAATCAAACTTGGCAGCTATGTGAGTTACCAGAGGGAGAGAAGGCTATAGGTGTAAAATGGATCTTCAAAATCAAAAGGAAAGCAGATGGTACTATTGACAGGTACAAAGCAAGATTGGTTGTCAAAGGATATGCACAACAAGAAGGTATTGATTACGATGAGACATTTGCTCCTACGTCTAGGATGACGGTTATTAGGTCAATACTTTGCTCTAGCAGCACATTTTGGTTTGCATATATATCAACTTGACATTAAGACTGCTTTTCTAAATGGTGATTTACATGAGGATGTGTATATTCAGCAGCGAGAAGGTTTTGAAGAGACAGGTAAAGAACACTTAGTGTGTAAGCTTATAAAATCTTTGTATGGTTTAAAACAGGCACCTAGAGCATGGTATGAAAAAATACATACATATCTTTTGACCATTGATTTCCATAACTCAGATGCAGCTCCAACGCTTTATGTCAAAGCAGAAACAGGTATGATGATTATAGCAATCATTTATGTAGATGATATTATAGTCACAGGTCCCAGAGATGAAGACTTGCAGATGTTCAAAGAACAATTGAAGCAAACATTTGATGTGAATGATTTAGGCATTTTGCATTATTATCTTGGGATTCAGTTTCTTTTTCAAGATGAGTGTATATTTATGACACAACAGAAGTACATTGAGAAACTTTTGGAGAGGTTTCAGATGAGTGATTCTAAACCTATGCAAACACCTATGGGTTAGAACATGTCTTTACAAATGGTAGCAGATGCAGAGCCATTTGACGCTACTCTATATAGTCAAGCAGTTTGTTGCTTAATATATCTTTGTAATACACGTCTTGATATACAGTTTGCATTTTCTCAAGTATCAAGGTTCATGCAGAATCCGACAATGTTACATTGGAAAGCAGTAAAGCGAATCTTTCGATATTTGAAGGGAACTTCAAATTTTGCTATGGTATTTTCTAAATCTACACATTTGTTACTAAAAGGATTTTTAGATTCTGATTGGGCAAGTGATAGAGACACAAGAAGAAGTACTAGTGGATTTTGTTTTTATCTTGGAGATTGTCTTATCTCATGGCTTTCAAAGAGACAACCCACTATTGCTACTTCATCGTGTGAAGCTGAATATCGTGAAGCATTTACAACTACCCTAGAGTCAGTATGGTTGCAGAAGATTTTCAGTTATCTTGATATAACAGTACATGAACCCATTCAGATAATTTCAGATAGCCAGCGTGCTATAGCTATAGCTAAGAATGCAGTGCATCATGCAAGGACAAAGCATATAGAGGTACACTACCACTATATTCGAGAGCAGATAGCTAAGAAGCACATTGAACTTGTTTATGTTCCTTCTAGTGAGAATGTTGCAGATATATTTTTACCAAAGCATTGACTAGAGACAGTCATGAGAAGATTTGTAGGTTACTGAAGCTTGTACCAATATGACATTGAAGGAGGGATTGTTGGAATCAATATCATATGGTCCAACAATAGCTATAAAATATGGACTTTATATCCTCTCAAATGAACTCAAGCGAACAGTTATATAATATATATTCTTTATATATCTCCTTCAAGAAAACTATGTGGGCGCCTTGGTCTAGGAGAAACAATTTAAAAAGCAATCTCAATCCACCAGGGTTCAAGTCCCATCGCACGCGATAGTGGGAGAAGTTTTTTCGCTTTTCAAAATCGACGCGCAACGTTTAAATAGCTTTTTCATAGCGATGGATGTTAAGCGATCGCCGAGTGATTTAGCTTTATGCTTTAATGCTTGCTTTTAGAAGTACGCTTTTCATTGAGCAATAACACTATATAAGAAAAAGCTCTTGGCTCATTGTAAATCACTCATCAAGCAAAGAGGAGGTGATCAAGCCAGCTCTTGGTCTTGGTGTTCTGAAGCTTTGGAGGTGAAGATTTGGTGAAGGAGAGGCTACTCTCTTGGAGAAAGAAGTCTTCTACTAGGTGATGGTAACTATCTTTTGTGAGTTAACCTTATATTTTGTTTTTAGGGTGTCTCTACCCTAATCTCAAAATTAGGGTTGGTTGATTTACAATTTTGTTATACTATTTTGTGAGAATAAGGTTAGCTTCGTTGCTCGTTCACTTCACACACGTGATTATTTCAACATAATCTAAATTTTGTATCATCATCTTCTTGGATATTCTTCCATTAGTGAGTGCACCACTTTATATGGTTGAGTAGTACTCCCATGTTGTAATTTGGACATCTATTTTTAGTGAGTAAGCTTTGGCTTATGTTCCCTAATCTTGTCTCAAGATCTCTATCTTTCTCTATCTCACATATCATCTTGTCAATTAAGTTGTGTATGCTCAAAAGGTTTTAGTTTGGAACGATCCTGGGGCCCCAAATTCCAATAGCTTTAAACTTCTCCCTAGGCAGAGCCTTTGTGAAAAGGTATGCAATGTTCTCCTGTGTGGGCACATATGCCAAAGAGATCTCTTGAGCAGAGAACCTCTCCCTGACATAATGATAATGCACCTCAATGTGCTTAGTGCGAGCATGGAACAAAGGGTTAATCGCAACTTCCAATGCGCTCTGACCATCCGTGAAGATGGTGGTGGAAGAAGACTGACCAATACCCAAATCAGCCATAAGGTGTATGAGCCTCAGACACTCAACACTCGTTGTGAAAGCTTCCCTATGCTCAGCCTCACAACTACAAGTGGCCATAGCAGGCTGCTTCTTGCTTAACCAAGATATGCATGAGCTACCAAGGATGAAGCAAAAACTACTGGGGAACACACTAGTGTCATAGCAACCAGCCGAGTCTCAGTCAGAAAAAGCATGTAAATTTGGTGGTAGTGATCTCGCCTTGGGATAAAACAATCCAAGTAACCTGTTACCACTCAAGTAGTGAAAGTTGTGCTTAACTGCCTTCAAATGCTTGACACCTGGGCAATGCATAAGCATGCACATTTGTGAGATAGGAAATTGAATATCTGGCTGAGTAATGCATAAGTAAATGAAGCATCCAACGGCTTGCTGATAGAGAAACAACACCAAATGCATCTCCAGCATCATGAAGACTCAACCATAAACCTGTCTCCATAGGAGTGGCAATAGGTTTGCAGTCTTGAAGGCCAAAGTGCTCCAATAATGTCAATATATTTTGTTTGACACATAGCTAGTTCGCCATCAACTTGCATAAACTGAATGCCCAAATAATGATGCAAATGCCCCAAATCTTACATCTCAAAATGAGGCATGCAAATCAGCCCTAAAATCAGTAATATGCTTCTCAATAGGACAAGTTAGGAGCATGTCATCAACATAGACAACAATGATCATAAGCACATCATTTGCACACTTAACGTATAGGGTGCTCTTAGTTGGACTGATCTCAAAACCATGTGGAATCAAGTAGGCATGTATCTTTTCATACCAAGCACATGGTGCTTGTTTCAAACCATATAATGTTTTTTTCAACGTGCACACTTTGTTTTCATGCCCTTTCTGCACAAAACCACGGGGCTGAAAAACATACACTTCTTCATGCAAATCACCATTCAAAAATGCAGTTTTAATGTAGAATTGATCTACGTTCCAACCATGATGAGCTACAAGTGCACAGATGCTACGATCAATAGTCATTCGATATGTAGGTGCAAAGGTCTCATCAAAATCAATGCCTCTTTCTTGAGCATAACCTTTTGCAACAAGCCTAGCCTTATACCTGTGAACTGCTCCATCAGGCTTACGCTTCAACTTGTATACCCACTTAGTGCCAATGGCCTTCTTGCCAAGAGGCAAGTCACATAAAGACCAGATACCATTTTTCATAATAGCATCATATTTTGATTGCATAGAAGCCATCCAATTTTCAAAATTTCGTGCTTTATCAAACCTAACAGACTCATTCTCATCACAAAGACTAGAGGTAGCTATAGCATAGCAATCTGATACAAAAGAAGCACTATGAGAGCGTGAATGAGTATGATATGACAGAGGCGCATCTAATTTGCTATCTCGCAAAGTCTGCACCAGCCATTTAGGCATAGTTTTTGCCTCCTGTATATCAGTTCTCTCATCAATAAGTGCATCATGTAAATATGCATCAGAAATGGAATGCTTTGTATCATCATGTGAAACCTGTATAGGTTGAGAAATTGCCTCGTTTGGACCAACACTAGACTGTCCACCTGTAAAAAGAGGAAGCAAAGTATCCTCATTTGGACCAACACTAGACTGTCCACCTGTAAAAAAAGGAAGCAAAGTATCATACACATCTTTGGAGCTAATTGATGTCTCCTTGGTACATGAAAGTATTGGCTGAATAGCATCTTCCACAAAAACAAGATCACGACTAACCAAAATGCGTTTAGTCTGTGGATGATACGGACAATGGCCTTTGCTTTCATAACTCTACCCAACAAAAATACATTTCGCGGCTTTATCATCCATCCTGCGTTGTTGTTGAGGCACTAATGCATATGCCAGACAACCAAAGACACGTAGGTGAGCAACAGATGAAGTGCGACCATGCCAAACCACATATGGAGTGATAGACTTGCTTTAGTGGGACACCTATTAAGTACATAATACATATGCTCCACACATAACAGCCTCAAGCGAGAAACTATGTGGTAAAGCTTGACTCTTGACCATACACCTCGCCATCTACATGAGTGACCTGATCTTTCTTTCAGCAACTCCATTTTGTTGAGGTATATATGGCACTATACACTAATGTTTTATCCCACGTTCATCCAAAAATGCATTAAAATCAGAAGACATATATTCCCTCGCCCGATCAGATTCGAGGGTGCCCATTTTAATGCTGACAGATTTTCAGCCAAAACCAGAAACTATTTGAAGCACATAAACACTTCGGACTTTGTTTTTAGTGGATATGACCATGCATGCCTGGAAAAAACATCAATGGAAGTCACGAAGTAAAGATAGTTCGCAAAAGAAGGTGTTTGCATATGACCAAAAACATCACTGTGAACAAGGTGCAATTTTCGAGTAGCTCATATTGAACCATCTTTTGGGAAGGAGGAAAGCTACATTTTGCCCAATATACAGCCTTCACAAACATGTTTACCAGGTGCCTCAAGTTTGGGCAGGGAGGACACCATTTTTTATTTTTGCTTGCGTAGCAAACTAGCAAAATTCATATGACCAAAGCGTGCATGCCAAAGCTTTGCATTTGAAATAGCTCGAGAATCATGTACTTCACATGCTGAATCATTAACAGATTTTTCATAGTCTATGAGCTTATACAACCCACGACATAAAATGCGAGAAGCAATAATGACATTGCTATTTGATAGATCATGAATTGTACATCTGTCATCAACAAATTTCACAACCAAGTCGATCTTGGCTAATGCTGAAACTGATAACAGATTTTTCTTGATCCCTGGCACAAATAAAGCATGTGACAATGTAAAAGAACTACCATGAGCAATAGTCAGAATGATCTTACCTACTCCCATGACAGGATAAGAGGAGTTGTTGGCGCATGTGACAGTATTCCCTGTGGGGGAGGCTCAAGTGAAGTGAAGAAACTGCGCTGCGAGGTAATATGTTTGGTTGCCCCACTGTCAAAGTACCAAACATCCGAGTCTATTGCAGACGTACACTCTTCATGAGAAGATGGGTCATAACTGCAAAGAGTAGTAAATGCCAATTCTTCATTTTGCAGAAGATTAGCGGACTCTGTTTTGGGTGTAGAGGCCTTTGCAACAATAATTCCAACCTCTTTCTTCTTTGCCTCTTTTGCAGCGAGTTTTGGACAACTCTTTATGACATGATCATTTCCTTTACAGTATTTGCAAAACAATTTCTGCTTTTCTATTTTCTTCTCGGTTGCGTCATCCTTCTTTGATTGTGCAAAATTAGCAGATTTCTGCTTACTAGTAGATGAGTTCCATTTACCCATGCCTTTTTGACTAGCCAAGAAAGCTTGATCTGCAATACGCATAATGAACCTTTCTGCCTAGACTGATCTACTCGGCCATCCCAACGAAGTTTCTTTGCAATAGGTGCAGAAGGAACTGCAGAACGATCAGGAACCCGAAGAATATCACCATCTTCAGTAGAACGATCAGGAACCTGAAGAATAGAGATTATTTATAGATCAAAAGATCGACAACACATAGAATCTAGCCTCTAGACCATGCAAAATATGTTGGTGGTGTGGTGATCATGAATTTAATGATGTAGATTGATCGTAGATGGTATAGCTCTTAGGGATACATATGTAAACATGATCATTATGGAGTAGGATATATTATAAAGAATGTTGCTCTCGATGGCAGCCTCCTCAGCCACTTAGCTTCGATGGAAGCTCCTCGAGTATTTACCAAATAGCTATTGGCCACAAGAGTATGCTCCATTGTCATGCCTAAAGTTGATATGGTTTCACTCAACATATACCTCCCATATATGGTCCGATTGGGTGAGTGATTTTCACCGTTTGTGGTATGCCATGATAGTAATCAATATTGGCTGTTGTATAGACCATTGATGTTTATAGTTCATCATGAGCTTACCTTTTCCATGGCCACGAGACCCAGGGGCAAGGATTCTCGGTATGTAGCGGTCATTCTTGCATGGAAGTAGGAATTGTTGCAAAGGGAAAGAGCAGGAAGACAACCTTGCACTATGTTGTCTTTCTAGTAGTGCCCTGTTCTTCTCCATATATACATGTTGTATGTGCAAACCTAATGATCTTGGTGGGGCACGAGGGTGTACCTTAAGGTAACATGAGATTCTGAGATCATTAAATCGGACATGTGCATGATGTTACCTTCTCAATGGTGATCTGTATTTGATCACAAAGAAGATAATTGGTGTCTTACCAGTTATATCTACCCTGAGGAATCAATGTATATCCTAATTTCGCTATAGTTGATACTAGATAGATTGGTGACTTGGACAGGAATCTTAGACCCATAGCATTTACCCGTTTGGCAACTTGGTTAGGTATTCTTGTTCCATGATAGTTCCTTTGCTTGACAACTCGAGTAGGATGGTTTTTTGTGATACCTCCAAAGGAGATATGAGCTTGGAAGACATTACCTGATGTGTTCCATTAGAGCTTGATTTGGTTCAGGACAAGAGGGAGAGAAATTCAGCAAAGGAATTCTTATCCTAAACATTTGATGGGTGGAGGCGTGGACCTAAGTTGGTCTTGACTTGGGAGTCAATCAGGTGATTGAGGGATTGGATTTCTAGTTAGATGAGGAAATTGTTGAGAAGAGCAATTAAAGAGCAAGGGGAAGGGAAAGTGTAAAGTTCCCCAAAACAAAGTGATATCTTGATAGGCACATGTAATAAGTGTCTTCCCCGTGTGAACTATGCCGCCTCCTTATTTGAGTTTATAGAAAGGATCCATGGGCTCATTTGTGGCATGTGGGACATTCCTTGCATGAGGCACTTGAACGTTTGGCCCTTTGGCAGAGCCTTGTCACCTGTACTGGTGGGGGGTTGGTGGTATGGGACACTACTTCCTTGGAGGTGGCTCCTCGCTTGGCCATAGGCTTCAAGGCTCGGGTATGAGCTTGTTTGGCCTTACGGTTAGGAGGTGAGTTTGATTTCTTCCCTTATACCGCTTGTGAATATAGCTTGTGTCTCGACTTGTCTGATGTCTACCCTTCTATTGTTTGTGAATATGGCTTGTCCCGCTTGGCTGTAGGCTCCTAATATCGAGGATGAGCCTAGGCCTTGTATGGCTCTACAGCTGGGAGGTGAGTCTAAAATCTGCCCTTCTATTGTTTGTGAATATGGCTCTTGGACCTTTGGTGTAGCCTCATCATCGATATTGGTGGGAGGAGCATGTTTGCCTCTATGGCTGAGAGGTAGTATGGGATATCAGTTCCTTGGAGGTGGCTGTCTGCTTTGCTATAGGCTTCCAAGCTCAAGCAAGGTTGATCCTTAGGATCTAACAAGAACATTTAATGTCAATAATGAAAGATATTTTGCGTAATGGTCTTAAGAGGAATGCCCATTTAATTGGTGAAGCTCGAGCTGATATTTTACCAACAAAGTCTTCACATTATGCTATTGTACCTTGTCAACTTGGCTCATGTTTCCAACATGAAGTGGTGGAGCAAATATGTTATGCTAGGCAAGGTTTGTACGAAATGGTTTTGAAAACCACCAAAGATAGGGATACTTGCTATTGCATTGTGCAATTTCTCTTTTTGGTGGTATCATTTATGTTTTCACATGGAAATTGATTCGACACATTTGTGAGGAGCAACTTCGTTCTTCGTGATGTCATTGCGGTCGTAACTAGATGATTCGAGTTATGGAAACTTGCAAGGGTCATAGTTGATTAGATGTTGCACACCTTATGAACGTTACTAGGTATGCGATGCGATGCGTTTTTGACACACTGGAAAATCCGGCGCTCTCTTTGATGGTTCAAGTTTGGTTCTTGTGGGAGTGATCAATTATAAAACCTTTTGCCTCGAACTTCCCTCGCCCATGCCTTTTAGGAGAGTGTCTTTGTAGCCTTTCGATCACCAAAGTGACCCATGACTCAGCTATTAGCCCCTTGAATCTCAGCCCCACTTTTGTGAGAGTTGGCTTCAACCCCTTCAACTCACTTGCATGACCTCAGCCCCTTCAGCATTTTGCATGCCTCTTGACACTTGGCAAGTTTGAAGGTATTTGACACTTGGCAAGGCATTCATTCGTTGACTCTTGACTCATTTCATATGTGTATTTACTTTCATTGTTCAATGTTGTGAGGATTGGTCAATTGTATCATGCGTCATTGTTTCTTTCAACTTCTTCTTATCTTTTGATTTGCAAATGTTATAATGTAATAATAATGTATTCTGGCATGCATGCCTTGGGGCAGATGTCAGAGACCAATGTCTCATGGTTATATGTACCTTAGTGTTTTTCCATGATGTACCTTACACACTTTATCCTCGAATGCCATTCAATACTCACACCTTATCTGCACTGAATTGAATGCATCGAACGCATTGAACCACCTTAGGAAGGGTCCTAGTTATTAGTTCCATCGTTAGAAGCTATGGGCTTTTATCACCTTCTTATGGGACTCCTACATGCATTGCATTTTGTGCCCGAAATAGAGTTTTTAGTTTTTTGGCAATTCACTGCACTCACTTCTTATTGTGAGACCCGTTTGTCATGTGTGAAAGGGAATTGTTGGTATTCCCATACTCCTGGCATTTGGTTTCCTATGGAAGAACTCTTATACACATCTTCAGATCATTGATTTATCAATGGACCTATTGTATAACACTCGACCATCGAGAGTATGTAGGTGGCATGATGATCATGCGTCTTATGATGCTGGCTGATCATAGATGGTATAGCCATTAGGGATACTATGTAGATGTAACTGCTCCATTGTTGTGCCTACGGTTGGTATGAAGTCACCCAACATATGCCTCCCATATAAGGTCTGACTGGTGAGTGACTTTCCCTACTTGTTATATCCATGATAATATTCAAAATTGGCTGCATTATAACCCGTTGATGTTGATATGGGAACATGAGCCGACCTTATTGATCGCCACGAGACCTTGAGGCACGGATTTTTGATCTGTAGCAGACATTCTTGCAAAGTTGCATGGAATCATGAATTGTTGCAGAGCGAGTAGGAGAGCATGGTGAAGACAACCTTGCACAATGTTGTCTTCTTAGCGCTTCATTGTTTACCATATTATTTTCATCGCATGTGCGAACCTCATGGTTTTGGTGGGCACATGAGTGTAACTTAGGGTAACCTGAGATTTTGAGACGATCGGAATTGACATGTGCATGATTTTATCTTCTTGATGGTGAAACAGTCAGAGCGTTTCTGCATAGCCATGCTGCACATTTTCTTCGCCCATATTGTGGCTTGCAAAATGGAACTATAGGGCATGCGTTCTTCAATTGTAGGCACAATAAAAGATGGTAGGATGAAATCTTATCATGTTTATCCCTGGCTGTTCTTTTCATATCAGTCTTTCATATCAGTTTTGGTTTATTCAACTATTGGGATCCCAACATGAGCAGCTCCAGTTTCGGATATACCTGTTTACATGGAAATCTCATCACATGCTTTTTTCTGAGAATAATGTTATGCAAGCCAGGTCTATTCCATCATGTTTGTGGAAGGATTGCTTGTTGAATGTGGTGCACACCCTTCCCAATGATTGAAAGCTCACTCTAGCTCATAATATCTATTTTTCATCTGATAAGTACCTGATTTTGCAATTATTTTCAAAGGACAAGGTCCTTTCTTACATAAGAAATTGGAGCATGCTTTTCGAGAAAAAGAAATGTATGTATACGTGTGTCTACACCTACTAACATGTTCACCTAACTACCTGGTGAGCTCCATATACACATGGTAGTATACCAGCTCATTCCTATATGAACACCTGCAATGATAGCTATATGTGTGATTAGATCATCTCTCAATAGATAAATAAGGATTTAAAAAGACAAAAGCCTTCAGACTTCATGAATCTATAACGAACCTTGAACTGAAAGAACTTGCATATTATTTTGGCCATGAAGCTGAAAATTTTACTTGCTTATGAATATGTCGTGCTGTGCTCATCACTAAGAATCAGTAGTCAACTCTTAACATCAGCATTTTTTATGTTGAAATAGTTTGCACACTTGAACATGGATTTCAGACATCCTTTGAAGTTTGAAATATGAATGCAGGCAAGGGATTCCCTGTCTTATGGTGTATTATCCAACTTTGTTTTGGTAAAACAAGGGAGCGCCTTCGTGTTCCCTCATGCAACTGACTTTGGATTCATAGCAGGACTTGCTGCCGACAACCATACTATGTGGACACACAGCTGGTATCCTTGCTCTTGTAGCATGTGGAGTGGATAAAATCAATGGAGTTTCTGGCCAAAATTCTGTCAATTCAATCATTGATGGAGATTTCTCGGAGCTCAACTCTTTTGGGATCATCTTGAGCATTTGTGCTGATGGATGGATCTGTGTATGGGACTGTTTGACAAGACAGTGCAAGCAGCGGAGAAAATTGCCTCAATCATTAGGTATTCCCACGGGTATGACATTGTTGAATGGAGCCAAACATTATGTGGTAATTGTCTGTGATGGACACAATGCAGCTCTCTCAGGATCTATTGGTGAAGATACAGATGGCAAGACAGGAAAGCTAATAAATGATGCTAGGTTAATATCCTGGGAGAGGAATGGAAATATAGTTGGAGAATCAGAAATTTTTCTGATCATTGTGGACACATCAACTCTTGGAGTGGTCCAAGTTGTTCATTTTGGTTTACCCAATATATTACAAGTCAAAGCAATTACTGCAGTACATGAAGGGGAATACCAACATAAGGTTATTTTGTCTGATGCTTCTGGGCATGTGCATGTGTGGAGAATAACTTTGGAGGGTGAAGAAGAGAGTAAGCCAGTTGCAGATGGTCAAGGAGATAATTTCTGTACATCTTTTCTCGAAGACAACCCTGAACTTGGAGGAGCCATAAGTGTCTGCTTCTCACCTGATGGATCATATGTATTGCTGGTATTTGGTAGAAAATGGGTTCTGAAGTCGACAAATGATCAATCTGTCTTGCATCAATCCTTCAAAAATGAGGGCACATATGGGGATCCCGATTGGAGTGGTGGTCTCTTTTTGTTGGGAAATCACATGAACTCATGCCCATTTTTGGTATGGGATACACATGGGGGTGCTACTTTCTATGGAGTACAGACCACTGAAGCAGTGGCTGTGGAAGAAATCTGCTATATATCCTCATTTCAAAGGGACAGTGGGTGCTTTTCTTGCTTCAAGTATCAACAACTTTCAAATTTACTTTTATGTATAGCATCTGGTCATTCCTTTCCTCCAACTCCAGATGTTCAAATCAAATTGTGGTTGCTACATGGCGGATGCGCATTTTCTTCAGAACTTAAATTTGCAGAGCATAGAGATAATGGTTTTCTATTCAAGTGTCTTAATCCTAGGTTGTACGGACATGGTAATTTAAGATCTCAATGGACAAACTCTGTATCTACTTTCTTTTCAAATCAAATGCTGGAGGAGTCACTTGATTGTCGCTTATTGGAAGTTGCCAACCCTGAGGGGGAGTGGGTTACTGCATCAATGGTTCTTTTCAGTAAATCTCTGATTCCATTGGCCTTAGTTCTTGGCTTCAATAATGGAGCAATTAAGGTAATTGGTTTCTGGACTTCATTGCAAGGGGGTGAAAAAGATTTTCTTGTGAAGCCTGGATATGAGGGCAGTTTTTTAAGCTTGAAGAAGCACAGTGTGTCAATCATTTGCCTTGCTGAGAAAAATATGTTTACTTCAGCTGGCAGTGCACATAAATATCTTTTATCTGGTTGCATGGATGGTTTGACGTGTATTTGGAATTTGAATACTGGGGGTCAACTTGTGAAGACGCTCCACCATCATGTATCCCCTGTTTGTCAGATATTGTTACCACCATATGGCACATACACTCCTTGGTCCAACTGTTTCATGTCTGTAGGGGAAGATGGTTGTGTTGCTTTAATTTCACTTGAAACTTTACAGGTTGAACGTATGTTTGTTGGGCATCCTAGCAGGCCCAAAGAGATAGTCTGGGATGGTGTCAAGGGCTATATTTACTGCATATGCTCAAGCATTCAAGAATCTTCTGGTAGAACTGATCTTCTATTTATATGGGATATGAAATCAGGAGCTCTTGAGCGAGTCCTTCAAGGACCTGCTGCACATGACATGTATGCATGGCAGATGAAAAGATGCACAGTAGCTGATGCCTTGTTTGAAGTCCAGAATTCATCCAATTCATCATTTTTGCAGGGAGGGCTAGATCCTTTGCTCACAGGCTCTGAAATAAAAGTATATAATTTAAGTTCTTATCGAAGGAAGATGGATGGTGACATTTTTCGAGATTCAACTTTCACACAAACTGATGAGGAAAAACTCCCTAGGAAGACTACAGGGGAGTCCTCTTCCAGTAGAATGCTTGAGAGCTTGGAGAAGCTATCTTCCAGGCTAAGCCAAGCTCTAAATCAAGGGATGAAACAATCACCATCAATATCAAAATACAGTGATTCTCAAACTTCTCTTGACAGCTCTAATCGGAATCTGTTTCATAAACAGCCACCAGTCAAAGGAGCATCCCCTTTCCCAGGTGTTGCAGCATTGCAGTTTGATCTCTTTACCCTTATGGCTCCTGACTTAGGGCGAAGAGGAAGAACTGAAAAAGGGAGTGAGCAGTTGAAGGTCCAGGCTAATAAGATGGTTGAGCCCCCCAGCAAAGGAGACATAATTCTGATAAATGAGCCTTTGATGTTGAAGACAACTCAGTCTGAACATGAAAGCTCGTTAGGATCTACAGAGGGCTGTTTATTACGTACAACTATAGCATTTTTGCATTTATGGGGTGCAGATGCAGAACTCGACAAATGTCTCCAAGAAGAATGGCAAATTGTGCGACCTTTAAGTTTCTGTACTACTGCTGGCCTTGCTGGAGACAAAGGTGCCACTACACTTTTATTTCCTAGTCAGAATTCCATGTTTCAGGTATTCATCAGCCCACTCAGGTTTTATAGGTTCTTTGACTTATAGTCCTTCCTGATCTTCCTGTGTGCTTGCTTATTCATAGTAGACTTCTCTGAACTATTCATAGTTTTTGTTGGTGATCTTTTATTTTCTAATCGCATGAATTGTGCTGTTTTTCTTGTAATTTGTCATGATTTTATCTAAATTTGATTCTTTAAATCACCTCTGTGATTTATACAAGCTTTGTGCAATTAGTCATCATGTTGAAGGTTTCTCTGTTCTAAAAAGAAAAAAAGAAGCTTCTTTCCAGTATTGTGGCCTTCATTATACTTTAAATAGTGATTGCTGCCTGTTTCTAGATCATAGAATATTTTATGTTCCTTTTGGTTGGAAGTAGATTTTATTTCCAAAGGCTAGGACAAGAGTATACTAGCACTAACGTTATTTTAATGACATAATAATGTTAACGGTAGGTATTTGTTACATCATTGTGAGCCAAAGCCTCATACACATATATCCTCTACATAATAGGAACGAGAAAGTGACATCTCCTTCCCCCTCTCACCCCCTTCCAGAAAAAGTGAGATTTTTTTAAAAGCAATCCCACGTAAGCAGCTGAAAATTTTATTATTAACAGTTTTGCTGCGCACACTGATAACAAAAAAATCCCTCTTTTCTGCTTGCAACATTGATTCTTTGAATGCTATGATAAAGCCTTGTGAAGATTGGTCCATTGGGACTAAATTATCTTACAGATGGTAGAAATAAGAGAGTGGCATATCCATGCCCCTGGGCCTCCTGGTTCCCTCCCTTCCAAACAAAAGAGAAAAGTAATGTGCATATACAATGTGTTTGTATATGCCTTCTCTCTTGTTGTATGTCTGCAGTGACTATATGTAAATTTGTGTTTTGATATGCATTCTAGAGCTAAATCCATGCACACATATATACAAGCTCAATGCCAAAGCTTCGTCTAGTTTATGGAAAAGGAAACCATTGTCCACCATTTGCGAAGCATTGAGATCGAGAGATGATCTCTTGGAGTTGAAATTATCTATCTTGGGGGCTTAGTTGAATGGCTGGCAGTGATGAATGTAACAGGAATGAGTGGGAGATTGTAGGAGGAACTAGTTTCTTTAATAAGGAAATTCTCTCATTCCATTAGCAAAAAGGCATCAACTTCCTCCAAGAGTCCACCATAGATAATAGAAGAGAGGTACAAACATTTCATTTTTAAAGGTGCATGCAAGAGAATGTTGGACCAAGTTTCCAACTCCTTTTGACATTGGAAATACACCATACCTTTGTCGATGAATTCGCACTTTAGAAACCAAGGTTTTGTTGATATGAAAAACTTATATACCTATGCACACCGTCCAACATGCATATGAATTGCAAGGTCAAGGATGCCCATGGGCCATTCCACTATGCAAATGCAAACATCGCAAGGCACATCTGATTGCAATATCTATGTCTACCATGAGAAATCTTTCAAAGAAAGCTCAAGCAATTGCAATGATCCCTTTGTCCAATCAAGTGGGGGCAAGTAGAACATAATATATATTTTATGGTAGAAGTATATGCTCTATTATTTGCAGCCTAAAATGCAAAGGTGAGTCCCTTGCTCTCCAATGAGCAATCTTAGGCAAGATTCTTTGCATGATGCATTGTGTTTGTTTATGTTGTGTGACATCCACACAAAAAGGGCCATGGTAGGCGATTTAAAATCAAGTGCATCCACATCAATCAATTTGGACTTATTTATGTTTGCTGCAAACTAAAGCCTTGAGCAAAGAGGTCTAAATTTGCATAATACATAGTGATAGAAGTGTTCATCTCCTCATCGGATAGTATAATGTCACGTACAAATCCAAGGCCAGTAATAATGTGATCATCCAATCGTAAACTTTGAAGCACCCTATTGAATCCTTTCATGATATAGAGCAAAGAAAGCACATTACTATGTTCAGCTGATGCATATATTGTGAGAACGCTGATGATTTAGGCCAGAAAATCTGAAATTGTGATCTAAAAATCTATTGCTATTTTTAAGTCTTTCGCATGCTTTTTTAGTTTTATTCGTAGCTTTTTTGGAAAGCTATCGTTAGGCAGCACATATGCTAATATAGGATCCATGGGGTCATATGATCCATTATCCAAGCGTCCAAGACTCAAGGAGATCAACTAGGAAGTGTCTACACACTTGGAGGAGGTGTGTTCTACCTTTGGTGCAATTGTGGAGGAGTTTGTATGAGCCAACCATCAGCATCCTTGCCAATTTACTGTGTGTAGTAAGTCTATATCAGTCCATCCTTGTTAGGTCATTAGTTTATGATTCAGGGTTTCTGAAACCCTAATTTCAGAATTAGGGTTTGTCGTAGAACAAGTCTAAACTGTTCATATTCTCTACATTCTCACATACACACACACTCTTCGTACCCCTTAGACACTTCACACACAAATTATCGAATCTAGTTCCCTATTTCTGCCTAGATTCAAAGTTTGTAATCATCTACACACATTGTAGTCGACATTCATATGTAAAATAGTGCAAGTAGGCTATTTGTTTATCTTTACACTTGAAAATATTGTCTACTCTCTCTCTCTCACTCATCTCTTTTTGAGTCTTAAGGTGTGTATGCTATGTTTCGTGTGTTAGAAGATCCTGTAAACCTATGATGGGCCCACCTCACTTCCAACATTTGGTATGAGAACATAATTGACATACACCCTTAGTTGATTATAGAATTGAGAATGAAGACAAGTCATGCTAATTGTTCTAGATCATCTATACCTAAGGAGAACATGAAGTTATGACATGCTAGATTTAGTCATATCAGTTACATAGCTCTCAAGCACATCGAAGATCATAGTATGGTGGAGAGTTTGCGTACTTTTGCTTTACCAGATGATGTAGAATCATGTGAAGGATGTCTTGAAGGAAAGCTTCACAGACTTCCTTTCAAGAAGCATGGATACATCATAGCCACAAGGAAGTTGCATATCATACATTTAGATGTGAACGGTCCTGACTCCTATGAGAACAGATTCCATTCAAGGTTTCAAGCATTTTGTTACTTTCATTGATGATTTCTTAGATATTCTTAGATTTATGGTCTTAAAGTAAAGTCAAAAGTCTTTCCCACTTTCAAGAAGTTCTTAGCTATGGTTGAAAATGAAAGTTAGTTGAAAATTCAAATTTTAAGAATGATAGAGGAGAAAACATCTCAAAAGAAGTCTTTTCTTGAGGATAAAGGTATCTCTCGTCAACTCACTATTGCTTACACTCCAGAATAGAATGGTGTTGCAGATAGAAAGAATAGGATACTTGTTGAGATGATCATAGTTGCAACGCAACGCGTTGCGTAGCGTCTGCAACGTTCGCAACGCAACGGCGTTGCGTTGCGACGTACGCAACGCGTTGCGTTGAAGACAAATGGATCCAGGAACTTGATTTCATCGTGGAGCCCATGGACTCTCATGAGGTGATGTTGGGCTTGACTTGGTTTGGTGAGAGCCTCATCTCCCTCTTCAAATGGGGGAACAAGAATTCCATGCTTCACAACAAAGGAAAAATGTCATGCTATTGTTCTTTTGAATGGTTGCTGCTACCTTTTGGCCTCACAAATGGTATGTCCAGACTCCAATTGTTATGGCTCTTTTGAATGGTTGATGCTACGTTTTGGGCTCATAAATGGGGTGGTCACTTTCCTTCATGGCCATCAATGCAGATTTTAATGACATGATATACAAATTTCTCATCAACTATTTGGATCACTTATTGATCATTGGCTTTGGCTGCATGTTCTAAGAGCACAAAGTACATATGCAGTAAGTGAGACACTATATTGATAAATATATCAAAGTACAGACAAATATTGTGACCTTGAGGTACTTTTCCACACAATCGCAACACTCTCAATTAAGCATGCACGTTGGCAGGATGTTCTTTCAAAGTATGATGTAGAAATCAGACATAATCGAGGGGAACACAATGTCACATGCCAAAGATCTTGGCTCAAGCGTAGTGAATTCTAGGTTTTTGGATGGAATCAAAGTGTAGTGAAGTCTAGCTTCTTGGATGCAATCAAAGAAGCTACCAAAAGAGAACATGGCATTGCTCACATGATTAGAACATGGCATGACGGCCAAACTGCTACAGGACTCTCTAAGCTCAAGTATGTTTTGTGGTACTCATGTGGTTGCATTTTTATCCAAATGACAAGGATCCTAAACGGCCATTACTCCTTGAGACACATGCTTGTAAACTTGCAAGGCATGGGGGACAAAAGAAGTCATTTGGTCGACTAAGACAGTATTTTAATTGGCCTTGCACGCATGAAGATATGGTGGAACATGTGAGGACTTGCCCTACTTGCCAATAGTATTTTATGGTATATATAGTCATATCCCACCTTATTACATATCATAGGACCCAAAATATGTGAAAAAAAAATATAAAAATTTTGAAAAATAAATAACTTTATCGCAACTCCTAGGTCCAGACGTTGCCCTCGTTGCTAACCCGTTGCTAACCCGTTGCTAACCCGTTGCCGTTGCCGTTGCGAAAACGTTGCTTTCCACTATGGAGATGATGCATAGCATGATGTCATCCAAAAAGCTTTCTCCCAAGTTTTGGTTTGATGCAGTACATACAGCTAATGGCATTCTGAATAGGTCTTCCACAAAAGCTTTAAAGGTCATTTACACCTTATGAAACTTATTATAGGAAGAAACCCAATGTGTGTTACTTCAAAGTTTTTTGTTTTCAAGCTTATGTTCACATTGAGAAGAAAGATCGTGATAAGCTTGATGTATAAGCTATTAAAGGTGTCTTTATTGGTCATGCAATTGAAAACAAAGCATAGAGATTCTATGTTCTAGAAACAGGTGATATTCTACTCTTACGCAATGCATATATTTCAGAAAGTGAGATTTATGATAAGAAGACAGAGATTCCAGATTTCATAAAAGCATATGACTATGCATTTTTTTGAAGGAATTTGGATTCTTATATTCAGCCATACAAGGGGGTGATGAACCTTCTCAAACCCTAGAAGATACACTTGATAAAGGTGAAGAGAGAGTTCCATTACCTACATCAATGCCTAGTCCATCATGAATACCTCTTGAAGTTCCGACTTATGAAGTTGGAGAAGGTTCCAAAGTTCCAGAAGAAAGAGATACTGAAGAACCAAAAGAGATTTCACCACTTTTCAAGAATATGCTGAGGTGGTTATATCAAACTTGAAAGGACAGCAGTATAAAGCACTTCACAGGTTGAACTTAAAGTCAGACAAGGAGAGAACAAGTAGATCAAGTAAATTACACAGAACATTTTGAGATTCATAACATTTTAGCACTAACGTCCGTTGAGAATGAACCAACGAATGTTAAAGATGCACTAACAAAGTCTTGTATGGAAGAAAGCTATGCAAGAAGACATTGATTCTATTCATAAGAATGAACCATGGAAGCTTTATGAGTTACCAAAAAGTAAAAAGGCAATTGTTGTTAAGTGGATCCTCAAATTCAAAAGAAAAGAAGATGGTACCATTGACAAGCATAAAGCAAGGTTTGTAGTCAAAGGTTAAGGCATTGACTATGATGAGACTTTTGCACCTACTTCTAGAATGACAGTAGTCAGTACATTCAGATATCAAAACTGTGTTTCTTAATGGTGATCTTCATGAAGATGACTACATTCAATAGCTAGAAGGTTTTGAAGATACAGGCAAAGAGCATTTAGTATGCAAGCTTATTAAAGCTTTGTATGGTTTAAAACAGGCACCAAGAGCTTGGTATTAGAAAATACATATCTATCTCTTATCTATTGGTTTTGAAAACTCGGATGCAGCTCCTACTCTTTATGTTAAAGCTGAGAAAGATGTTTTGATTATTATTATCATGTATGTTGAATGTTGATGACATGATCATAAAAGTTCCCAAGGATTCATACCTTGAGTATTTTTAAGCACAACTTAAGCATACATTTGATGTGAATGATTTAGGTATTTTAGATTATTATCTTGGGATTGAGTTCAAATACAGAGATCAATGTATGTACATAACACAACAAAAATACATTGAGAAATTATTGGAAAGGTTTGAAATGACAAATTCCAAGCCTATACAAACACCGATGGATGTTAATGTATCATTACAGGTAGAAGCAGATTCAAAACCTTTTGATGCTACTTTGTATAGTCAAGCAGTTGGTTGCTTGATCTATTTATGTAATACACATCCTCACATTCACTTTGCAGCTTCTCAATCCAGGTTCATCCACAGTTAGCTCAAAATTAGTTAGCTCGAAATTCAGTGGAAATCAATTAAGAGAGATATTTTTAGAGTTCCAAAATTTTATAAACATTTGAAGTTTCGCAGATATCCGAAATTTTGCAAACATGAGAAGTTTTGTAGATTATTGGACCTTGTACCACTATGACATTGAAGGGGGCATTGTTGGAAACAATGTCAAAATAGCACAAAACCCTAGATTCAAGCAACCCTAATTTTGGGTGCTTAGCCAAATTTTGGTCAAAGAAGGCCAAAAATTTTTATTAGCTTATCAGGTAGAGCTTGAAAAGAGTTTTCATTTGATATATAACATTCAGTCATTAGAGGTCCACATCAAGAGAAAACCCGAACCCTAATTTCTACCAAAATGTGTTTTTCACCTCATATGAATCCTCTCATGATATAGATCAAGGAAAGCACATTACTATCTTCAGCCGATGCATATATTGTGAGAACGTTGATGATTTAGGCCCGAAAAGCTAAATTTGAGATCTAAAAATCTATCGATATTTTTAAGTCTTTTGCATGCTTTTTGAGTTTTATTCATAGCTTTTCTGGAAAGTTATCCCTAGGCAGCACATATGCTATATATAGGACCCATGGGAGTCATATGATCCATCATCCAAGCGTCCAACTCAAGGAGTTCAGTTAGGAAGTGTCTACACACTTGGAGGAGGTGTGTTCTACCTTTGGTGCAGCTCTGGAGGAGTTTGAATGAGCCAACCATGGGCATCCTTGCTCATTTACTGTGAGTAGCAAGTCTATATCAGTCCATCACTTGTTAGGTCAGTAGTTTTTGATTTAAGGTTTTTGAAACCTTAATTTCAGAATTAGGGTTTGCTGTAAAACAGTTCTAAACTGATCATATTCTCTACATTCTCACATACACACAGTCTTCATAGCTCTTAGACAGTTCACACACAAATTCTTGAATCTAGTTCCTTATTTTTGCCTAGATTCAAAGTTTATAATCATCTACACACTGTAATTGACATTCATATATAAAATAGTGTAGGTAGGCTATTTGCTTACTGTTACACTTGAAAATATTCTCTACTCTCTCTCTCTCTCTATCTCTCACTCATCTCTTTTTGAGTCTTAAAGTGTGTATGCTAAGGCTCATGTGTTGGAAGACCGTGTAAACCTATGATTAATATTTTTATTAGGGCCCACCTCACTTCCAACAAAAGCTTCATCATACTCTATGGTGTTTGAAGTCTCAATTTGGTCATGAAATTTTTGATCCTTATCATCTCTTGTATTGCAAGAATCTCTTTTTTGTTTCGCTAATTTAAGTCTAGACTCATTTATGTAATGTCCAGGTTTCTTACAATAGAAAGAACCTCCTTTTCCATAGGTTTTCTTCTCAAATTTTAAATCTTCAGAGTCACTAGGATTAGCATTAGAATTAGGATGAGCTTTACCATATTTGAAATTGGAAGTAAAACTAGATTGCCTTTCGGATTTTGAGCTACTCTTGCTAGTCTTGTCTTTAGCTATGCCTTTTTCTCTTACAACTAAGGCTATGTCACGCAAGGAAAAAAGGTTCTACAACTTTCTATACATGAACATTGTGTCAATGATAGAGTATTTCATCAAGAAAGATATGCAAGATCTTGATAGAGAGTTGAGAGGGATGGTCACAAACTCGTCATCCTCATATCAATGTTTGCTAATTGATCAACTAGATGTTGAATTTTAGTTAGGTGCTCTTGGACATAAGTACCTTCTTCCATTCTAAGGTCGTGTAGCGGACGCTTAAGACACTGTTCTCTCGCCAGATTCGGAGAATAGTACGTATCTTCTAACCTATATCAAGCTTTTCTAGGAGTCAAACATGGTCTAAAAATTGAATTATGAATCTCTTCATTGAAAGAGATATGATGGTAAAGCTTGCACATCTTTTGTATCCTCTCTTTTTTGATATTGAGAAGTTAGACCTTCGGTTGGCTAAGCATTTCTAGGTGGGGATTTGTGGTTCAATGGATTTAGAAGTAACAAAGGAAGCTTTTTCTTGGGCTGATTCCTCTCTTTTACCTCTACTAGATATTTGCCTAGGTCCTTGCATATGTGGTAAGCCATTTGAAACGATTTCCCACATCTTTTGCTATCAAAAGTTTGCTTGCTCATGAAATTCAGAATGGATAGTTGGATAAAATCCTTAGGATACTAGATTGGCCATGATCACCCATTGGATCTGGATAGATTAGAACCATAACTAGTTTGAGCATAGTTTCAACACGATTTGGTTTATGTATACTAAGTACTAGATTGGAAACCAATGAGCAAAAACTTACCTTGCCAATGGAAAGTCTAACCCTTCGTATGGAAGGTATGGCTCAGGCTTTGTCTTGTTTTGCAAGAAAGATCATGGAGCGATTGAACACTAGTATCATTTTTTTGAATGGACAAAGTTTACCTTTCTTGTGAGAAAAAAACATTATTATTATATTCGTGCACTTTACAATTCATCTTAGAGGCTTTCACATTCATTCTATGAGGATATTCTATTGCCACCATTCCCCACTTGTATGCATCATCATGTTGATTGGAAGCTTTTTTTTGTTGGTTAATGATTCATGGCATCCATGGCCTCATACTTTTTTGTAGTATACACCCTTGGACTTGAGCTCTTTCTGTAATTCTCGAAGATAATTGTTGTAGATCTTCTTCTAGGTTATTGTAGAGATGTAGGGATGTACTGAAGAAGTGCCTACCACTTCATTTTCTCGCTTTCCTATGGAGAGTAGTTGTAGTGAACTTGGGAATCGGGAGTTTATGACACTTCACTCTTCTCTTTGCTTCTTGTGCAGGTGGTGTGGAGAGGGCATCGTGGGGGGAAGAAGTCCATGAGCTGTGTCTGTCTCCCTCCAATCTGAGCCATCGTGGTGGGCTGGAGTAGGGAATCTTTGTGGCTCTGTATCTCTAGTAAGAATCGGCCTAATTGATGCTGAGCTCTGGAGGCCATGATCTTAGGAAGGGTACGCTATTGTGTAAATAGGGCCTCATATGATATATCTGCCCTTGATATCATCATATGCCCCGCATCTACATACAGAATGCTCCTCATCCTCTATCTCTACGGCACATATGTGACAAGTCTTCTCTTCTCTAGGAGTGAATGCTTCTGTGCCACTCTCAATCTTTAATGAGTGTGATGAAACCCTCATCTGGCCAATTGCGACCCTCAAGCTACGAGGCATGTATGTGTCCATGTAGCGTGGTCTCGGGAGGGAGGGAGAGGGGAGGGAGGGGGGGGAGGGAGGGAGGGAGGGAGGTGAAAAGTGGGGGGAGGGAGGGAGGGGAAAAGTGGGGGGAGGGGGAGGGTGGGAAGGAGGGAGGGATGAAGGGGAGATGGGGGGAGGGGAAGGGAGGGGAGGGGGTAGGGGACGGAGGGAGGGGGGAGAGGGAGGGGGGGGAGAGGGAGGAGGGGGAGAGAGAGAGAGAGAGAGAGAGAGAGAGAGAGAGAGAGAGAGAGAGAGAGAGAGAGAGAGAGAGAGAGAGAGAGAGAGAGAGAGAGAGAGAGAGAGAGAGAGGGAGGGAGGGAGGGAGGGAGGGAGGGAGGGAGGGAGGGAGGGAGGGAGGGAGGGAGGGAGGGAGGGAGGGAGGGAGGGAGGGAGGGAGGGAGGGAGGGAGGGAGGGAGGGAGGGAGGGAGGGGAGGAGGGGGAGGGAGGGGGGGGTGAGGAAGAGCGAGGGGGAGAGAGAGAGAGGGAGGGAGGGGGGGGGGGAGAGAGAGAGAGAGAGAGAGAGAGAGAGAGAGAGAGAGAGAGAGAGAGAGAGAGAGAGAGAGAGAGAGAGAGAGAGAGAGAGAGAGAGAGAGAGAGAGAGAGAGAGAGAGAGAGAGAGAGAGAGAGAGAGAGAGAGAGAGAGAGAGAGAGAGAGAGAGAGAGAGAGAGAGAGAGAGAGAGAGAGAGAGAGAGAGAGAGAGAGAGAGAGAGTTTGTTTACGTCTTTAACAGGCCAAAATCGGCCTATTAGACAAAACATAGGATACATGATGCGGATGTCATCCGATTGTCGAAATGATAAAACAGGATCATGAAAAGCTAAAAGGCTATTACAACTAGACTGAAACATGAGTGGTGGAATGCTAGTACTAAGGGGTGATGGAGTCCTATCGCTTGGGTATATGCATGTCTATGTGCTTAGGGTAGTACAAACATGAGGAATGAGGGAGAGGGAGAGGGAGAGGGAGAAAGAAAGAAAGAAAGAAAGAAAGTGTTTTTACGTCTATTAGGAGGCCGAACTCGGCCTATGAGACAAATCGATGTACATGTGTGTATCTTCTGTCTATCAAAGAAGATAAAAGTGCTGAAAAAGAAACTGGTAAAGCTGATACATATCTCCGTGATATGCGTGTGGAGATACCCATGAAAGTGGGGGGGGGTGTATGGAGTGCGATATCTATGATAGTCTATATGCAAAGGGGTAGTACAACAAGCATGGGAATGCATCTGAAACGACTAACTAGCTCCATCCTGTGCTAGTGGGCGGGTGTAAGATGTGATACATAGGTGGAGGTGGAGTCAGGGCCATCGTGATAGCTGCAGCGGGATCAGCCATCATCTGGAATCGTCTCTCCTCCATGGCGCGATGGTGACGAGCCTGGATCTCTGCAATCTGATGTCTGTGATGTCTCGGGGCCCGATATCCTCTAGCACGGGATCGTCTCCTAGCTCGAGCAGTCTGAGCCTGCTGAAGAGTCACCCCTCTCGGTGTGTGGGCTGAGGGGGGGAGGGCTGCAGCACGTCGTGGAATAAAGAACTCAGTGAGCTGACTCTGTCTCCCTCCTGTATGGGCTGCTACAGTAGGCTGGAGTAGGGAATCTCTGTGACTCTGTATCTCTAGTAGGAATCACCCGAGCTGTCGCTGGTCTCTAGAGTCCATGATCTCTCGGAGGGTGGGCTGCCCTGCAAATAGAGCCCCGTATCTACCTCTGATGCCATCATATGCTCTACATCTGCATACAAAGTGCTCCTCATCCTCCATCTCTACTCTGCAAATCTTGCATATCCGCTCCTCTCTGGGAATGTCTGCGGCTCTGCCCATCTCAATCTCTAGTCTATGTGATGAGACTCTCAACTGGCCAATCGCTACCCTCGAGCTATGAGGCATGTAAGTATCCATGTAACATGGCCGCCGGATGAAACTGTCCACTAGGATGTCTAAGAACTGGTCTCGATAGTGCAATAGTCTCGATCCCATGTGTGGTGTGTGCCATGTCTGACTAATGTAGAGCTTCCAAAGATCCTGTCTCAGCTCATGACGAGAGAGGTGGATGTGAGGTGAGTCTGGGTCGTACTGAAAAGGCGGCAATCTGTCCATATCAAGCCCATGACTATCAAACCATACTCTAACCTGAGTGTACCGAGCTCTCTCATATCCTGACTCTGATATCTGTATAGATGCCTCAAAAGCTCTGCGTGTGAGTCTGTCTGTAGGGAGCTCCCTCATCCTCTGAATAAAGCAGATAGTCTGGAATAGTGCATCGACTACCATGGGTGGTGCAGCTAGCTCTGCCCTGATGATGTCATGTGCTACCGACTGTTTCCCGCGAAATAGTCGCGAGATCATACGTACCTGGGGTCTCTCGATCGCACTCCACTGGGTGAGTGTGAGGCCTGGGGCCCAAACTGTCGCAGCATACATCATAGCTGGTCGGACTAGTGTGTCAAATAGCCACCCCTTCGTGCGGGGCTCCTGGAAGTGTGCCTGGTGACATCTCCGCTCTAACATGGCTAAAGCTGCATATCCTCGTGTGAGTCTATCGGTGGCTGCCTGTCTCATGCTGAAGGGGCCAGATAAGCTTGTGAATGTGACTCCGAGGTAGACATAGGAAGTGACCACCTCAATCTGTCCACCGCCGGCTGTGAATCCGGCTCCATTCCTCACCAAGGGGGAGGTGTGGAAGATCATGACCTTGGTCTTGCCAAGGTTTACTGTCAAGCCCTTCTGTGTACAAAACTCATCGAGGGCATCCAAGTGGCGCTGTAATCCATCGGGTGACTCTGAAATCAAGACAATGTCATCGGTATATAATAAAATGTGGACATATGTACCTGCGAGGTCTTCACCCTCTCCTCCAGCTCGGAGAATGTAGTCCTCAATCTCATCGATGTAGAGACCAAATAGAGTGGGAGAGAGCGGGCAGCCTTGCTTAACACCGATGGTGCTAGCAATGGCCTCAGACATACCTCCTGGACAGTGTACTCTCCCAGTCACCTGCTCATAGAATGCATAGATGGCCCAAATCATCCCTGATGGTACTCCCAAGCTCTGAAGGCGTTGGAAGAGCCTCTCTCGTGGCACTGTATCGAAAGCTTTGCGGAAGTCCACAAAGCAGCAATATAGTCTCTTCTTCCGCACCCTTGCCCCGTCAATGAGGCAGTGCAAAATGAAGATGTGATCAATAGTAGAGAAAGCTCTTCGAAAACTTGCCTGGCCTCGTGCTCGTAGCCCCTCAGTCTCTGCATATGAGCTGAGCTCTGCCTCAAGTATGGCACCGTATAGTTTGGCCATGGTGTGGCCAATCATGATGGTCCTGTAATTCCCTGGATCCAGGGTGTCGCCAGATTTGTGGATAGGCACAATGGTGTGCCTAGTCCACTCCTCTGGGAAGCCCTCCCCTATAGCCCGGTTGAAGGCACGTGCAATCATCGGGGCTATAGTGGAGGCTGCATATATGAGATGCTCGCTCTGCAATCTCGTATGGTCTGTCGAACGTCCATGTCGCAGTCGTACTATGGCCCTCTCAACCATCTTTGCTGTGAAAAGAGAAGAACTAGTAGGGCGAGGCTCAAGTGGCTGGGGAATGGGAGGCTGCCCAGGCACCTCATATAATCTCTGAGCATAATCATGCCATGTGTGTAGGTCCCCAATAGGTGTGGTCGGGCGTAGCTCTCGTAGGGTACGCCATGCTGCGGCACTGTCCATACTCATAAAGAGATGGTATAGCTCAAGCACCTGTGCCTCCTCAAAGGCTCGCCTCTTTCGACGTGTGAGAGTCTTCATCGTCCCGTGGCCTGTCTCTCTGTGATCTCTCCCAATGCTCATTGAGCTCGTAGTCGGCGGTAAGTATCTCTGCATTCCTCATCATACCAACGGTGTTGTGGCATAGTCCCGGGAGGAGGTGTGTGACCAGAATGGGTGGTGTGTGGGAAGGAACTGATGGCGGATGTCTGAAGAACTGATGCTATCTGTGAGGTGAGTAGGGATAGTGGAGTGTCAGGGTGAAGCAAGAGAAGACCCTTCTCGACTTGGGCCGCATATATGTGAGCTAGCTCGTGTGTGAAGTGGATGGTGGTGTGTGGGATGCGTGCTGCAGGTGTGCGTGTAGGGGTGTCTCCCTTGAGGGAGAGAGCGAGGTATGCGTGATCGGCCCCAATGGGTATGGGTGGGATGGTGAATGAGGTAAGTAGGTGAATGGCCTCTCTAGATCCCATGACGTAATCTACTGAACTTCCCCTGCCATCTGTGACTGAGTGTGGTATGCATGTCAATCCTCCTGAGGTAGGCCACTGAGCCATCCCGTTATAGATAACGAGATTATGCCGAGAGCCTAGTCTGAGTAAGTGAGTGCCATAATGAGTGTGTGTAGAGTCAGCTGAAGCTCGAGCTGTAGACTCATCCTCTATGGTACGTAGTATCTGTGGGTCTTCTGGGTCAAATATCTCACACTGATCATTGCCTGTCCTGGCATTGAAGTCTCCCATAAGGAAGACTTTCCCTAATGCAGAGTACTCTGTAATCTCTTCTGACAAGCAAGTTTATGGTGAGTCCTCCTCTCGATCTATGATAGCGAATCGCGAGCTAGAAGGAGCAAAGTAGCATAAAGCTATGAAGATGATCCGCTTCTGTGAGAGCTGGAGTCGAATCCAAAGATATCTGGCCTGTGAGTCACGTGTGACTATCTGTATCCTGCTCTGAAGTCCATCTCTAAAGAGTATGGCTACTCCTCCGGATCCTCTGGTGGTGTGCTGGCGTGTACACTCTCTGTATGTGGACTCCCACTAGAAACCGTGGACTCGAGGTAGGCCCCGGTCCGGGCTCTCATGTGTCTCTGTGAGCATAATGATGTCTTTGCCTTTGCGCACCTCTTCCAACCTCTCTGGGTGTGTCCATAGATCTCCATTGCAGTTCCAAACTGCAAGGTGTATCTCCTCGAGTGTCTCACAGGCCGCGAATCCCTATGGGATGGCCTTGCCATCAATGATGACACGACCATCTCTGTATGAAGCCTTCTTTCCTTCTTTGCGAGCTTGGTGTACTCTCGGCATGCATGCCTGGCGGTGTGCTACTTGCATGGGTGTGAGATCATCATCAAGGTAGATGGGGGGGCCATCAAGTGCTCTCAGAATCACCCTCTTGCGTAGGAAAGTAGATCTTTTATCTTCTGAAGGGAACTGTAGAATGAGAGCTCTCTTCTTCGTGGGTTCTCGTCCCGTTCTCCAAGACTTGATAAATGGAGGGGAGTCCTCTTTGTAGCCGAGCATCCTGCATAGTGTCTTCCCGTCGGACTCGGGTGTAGAGCCTTCTTTTTCTACAATGCCCGTGATGCGTACATTGAGACGACGGGCATGTCTCATCTTTTCTTCTTCAATGGTGGTGTGCACGATGAGTGCTTCTTCCTTTTGTGCTTCCTCTTTGGCTTCTTTTTTGATGTTCTTTTTCACTATGTCGATCCATCCTTCTTTGGTAGCTTCTAATTTGTTTTCCATGCTCGCGGTCAAAGCTTTGGTGAGTTCTTCTTTTAGAGCTTCTGTCTTGTTCATATTAATCTCTCCCTCTTCGGGTGTGAGAGAGACCATTGAAGCTTTGAGGAGCTCCAATTCCTCTTTCATGTTTGCCCTTTCCTTAGTTCATTCTTCTTTTTCTTTGTTTCTCTCCCTCTCACGCTCTTCTTTCTCTTTCGGCCATGCTTCCCTCTCCTTATGATATGTTTCTACTTCCTTCTCGAGCTTTGAGAGGCGGCTGATGATGGCCGTGATAGTGGAGTCCACCATCTTCTTGTTTTCTTTGATAGCTATGGTCAGTTTGTCCTCCATTTTTGTCAAATCGTCCTTCTTAGCCGTAGCGCTCATTGCACTCGAAGATGAAAAAATGCTCAGTGTGCTTAGCCTAAAGACTTGCGATGAAGACGGGAGCGCGCCCGATGCGTGATGGAGTAAGGGTGGGAGTGGCTAATAACTGTAGGCAACAGTTATTGGTCCGGGGCAGGGCCACCCTGCACTCAGATTTAGGGTTTCTGTCGGCAGGGACACCCTGCACTCAGATTTAGGGTTTCTGTCGATAATGATTTAGGACCGGGGCAGGGACACCCTACACTCAGATTTAGGGTTTCTGTCGATAATAATTGTAAGGGTTTCTGTCGATAATGACACCCTACAGTCAGATTTAGGGTTTCTGTCGATAATGATTTAGGACCGGGGCAGGGACACCCTACACTGAGATTTAGGGTTTCTGTTGCAAATGATTTAGGAAGAGGTACGAAGGGTTGCTTGACGCTGCCCCATGCTGACAAAGATTGCCCCTAGTTTCTGATGCGATCTCTAGTTCCTGCTGCCAACCCTAATTCTGACGCGAACCCTAATTCTGACGCGAACCCTAATTCTGACGCGAACCCTGATTTCTGACGTGAACCCTAATTTCTCGTGCAGAGATGGGCGTAGCATAGCAGAGATGGCGCACCATGGCTACTAGGGTTTCGTGCAGCAGGGCGCGATGGAAGAGATGCAGCAGGGGGCGCGAGGCAGCAGCAGCAGGGCGCGAGGCGAGAGAGAGAGAGAGAGAGAGAGAGAGAGAGAGAGAGAGAGAGAGAGAGAGAGAGAGAGAGAGAGAGAGAGAGAGAGAGAGAGAGAGAGAGAGAGAGAGAGAGAGAGAGAGAGAGAGAGAGAGAGAGAGAGAGAGAGAGAGAGAGAGTTTTTATGTCTATTAGGAGGTCGAACTCGGCCTATGAGACAAATCAATGTACATGGGTGTATCTTGTGTCAATCGGAAAAGATAAAAGTGTTGAAAAAACTGGTAAAGCTGATATAGATCTCCGTAGTATGCATGTGGAGATACCCATGAAAGTGGGGGGTGTATGGAGTGCGATATCTAGCTCATCCTGTGCTAGTGGGCAGGTGTAATATGTGATACATAGGTGGAGGTGGAGTCAGGGCCACCATGATGGCTGCAGCGGGATCAGCCATCAACTGGGATTGTCTCTCCTCCATGGCGCGATGGTCACGAGCCTAGATCTCCGCAATCTGGTGTCAGTGAAGTCTCGGGGCCCGATATCCTATAGCATGGGGTCGTCTCCTAGATGGAGAGGTCGGAGCCTGCTGAAGAGTCACCCCTCGCGGTGTATGAGCTGAGGGGAGGAGGGTTGCTGCACGTCGTGGAATAAAGAAGTCAGCGAGTTGACTCTGTCTCCCTCCTGTATGGGCTGCTAAACTAGACTAGAGTAGGGAATCTCTGTGACTCTGTATCTCTAGTAAGAATCGTCCGAGTTGTCGCTGGTCTCTAGAGTCCATGATCTCTCGGAGGGTGGGTTGCCCTGTAAACAGAGTCTCGTATCTTCCTTTGATGTCATCATATGCGCTACATTTGCATACAAAGTGCTCCTCATCCTCCATCTCTACTCTCCATATCCTGCATATCCGCTCTCTCTGGGAATGTCTACGGCTCTGTCCGTCTCAATCTCTAGTCTGTGTGATGAGACTCTCAACTGGCCAATCGCTACCCTCGAGCTATGAGGCATGTAAGTATCCATGTAGCGTGGTCGCTGGAAGAAACCGTCCGCTAGTATGTCTAAGAACGGGTCTCGGTAGTGCGATAGTCTCGATCGCATGTGTGGTGTGTGCCATGTCTGACTAATGTAGAGCTGCCAGATATCCTGTCTGAGCACAACATTCCTCTCATGACGGGAGAGGGGGATGTGAGGTGAGTGTGGGTCATACTGAAAAGGTGGCAATCTGTCCATATCAAGTCCATGACTATCAAACCAGACTGTAACTCGAGAGTACCAAGCTCTCTCATATCGTGACTCTGATATCTGTGTAGATGCCTCAAAAGCTCTGTGTGTGAGTTTGTCTGTAGGGAGCTCCCTCATCCTCCGAATAAAGCAGATAGTCTAGAGTAGTGCATCTACTACCATGGGTGGTGCAGCTAGCTCTGCCCTGATGATGTCATGTGGCACTGACTGTTTCCCATGAAAAAGTGGCAAGATCATACGTACCTGTGGCCTCTCGATCGCACTCCGTTGGGTGACTGTGAGGCCAGGGGATCAAATTGTCGCAGCATATATCATAGCTGGTCTGACTAGTGTGTCAAATAGCCACCCCTTCATGCGGGGCTCCTGGAAGTGTGCCTGGTGACATCTCCGCTCTAACTGGCTAAAGCTGCATATCCTCGTGTGAGATCATCATCAAGGTAGATGGGGGGCCCATCAAGTGCTCTCAAAATCACCCTTTTACGTAGGAAAGTAGATCTTACATTTTCGGAAGGGAAGTGTAGAATGAGAGCTCTCTTCTTCGGTGGGTCTCGCCCTATTCTTCAAGACTTGATGAATGGGGGGCACTCCTCTTTGTAGCCGAGTATCTTGCATAGTGTCTTCCCATCGGACTCGAGGGTAGAGCCTTCTTTTTCTACAATGCCTGTGATGCGTACATTGAGATGACGGGCATGTCTCTTTTGCGCTTCCTCTTTGGCTTCTTTTTTGTTCTTCTTCACTATGTCGATCCACCTTTCTTTGGTAGCTTCTAACTTGTTTTCCATGCTCGTGGTCAAGGCTTTGGTGAGTTCTTCTTTGAAAACTTCTGTTTTGTTCATATTAATATCTCCTCTTCGGGTGTGAGAAAGACCATTGAAACTTTGAGGCACTCCAATTCCTCTTTCATGTTTGCTCTCTCCTTAGCCCATTCTTCTTTTTCTTTCTTGCTCTCCCTTTCCCACTCTTCTTTCTGTTTCTTCCATGTTTCCCTCTCTTTATGATATGTTTCTACTTCTTTCTCGAGCTTTGAGAGGCGGTTGATGATGGTCGTGATAGTGGAGTCCATCGTCTTCTTGTTTCCTTGGATAGCTATGGTCAGTTTGTCCTCCATTTTCGTCAAATCCTCCTTCTTAGCCGTAGCGGTCATGGCATTAGAAGATGGAAAAATGCTCAGTGTGCTGAGCCCAAAGACTTGCAATGAAGATGGGAGCGCGCCCGACGCACGATGGAGCAAGGGTGAGAGTGGCTAATAACTCTAGGCAACAGTTATTAGTCCGGGGCAAGGGCACTCTACTTTTCTGAAACAGGGGTCGTCTTCTCAAAAAACCCTAGAAATTTAGGGTTTTGATCACTCTACTTCCATGAATGAAAATATGAAACAGGGGGGTCCTTTTCTGAAATAAGAGGGTCGTCTCCTGAAGAAACCCTAGAAATTTAGGGTTTTGATCACTCTACTTCCATGAATGAAAATATGAAACAGGGGGTTCCTTTTCTGAAACAGGGGGGTCGTCTTTTGAGAAAACCCTAAAAATTTAGGGTTTTGATCTGCCCATGAAACAGACCTTGTAGGAGCTCGAACAGTCGAAGGAGAGATCTGAAGCTCGATGCTGAGCAGGACTGCTCCGACCCGACGGGCAGAGGAAGATGACCTCACGGGTAAGCTCCAACCCGACAGTCGCTGACACGCTTAGGACCTGACGGGCGCTGACGAGTGCCAACCTGACAGGCGTTGGGAGATAGAGAGGGAGTTGCTGACGGGCGATGACGAGTTCGGACCGGACTGGAGTTGACGAGCTCCGACCTAACTGGTGCTGATGAGCTCCGACCTGACGAGCTCCGTCCTGATGGGTGAACTCCAACCCGACGGGTGCTGACGCGCTTGGAGAGAGAGAGAGAGAGAGAGAGAGAGAGAGAGAGAGAGAGAGAGAGAGAGAGAGAGAGAGAGAGAGAGAGAGAGAGAGAGAGAGAGAGAGAGAGAGAGAGATTAACATCTACCAAAATGCCAAACTTGGCCTATGAGACAAAACCATGTACAACTGAGTTAATCTCTGTGTATTGATGAAAATAAAAGTAGAGAGAGAGAGAGAGAGAGAGAGAGAGAGAGAGAGAGAGAGAGAGAGAGAGAGAGAGAGAGAGAGAGAGAGAGAGAGAGAGAGAGAGAGAGAGAGAGAGAGAGAGAGAGAGAGAGAGAGAGAGAGAGAGAGAGAGAGAGAGAGATTATTGTTTCAGATGTGGACTCAGTTTGCTGAGTTTTGTGCTGTAAGGTCACTTACACTGGTGGCCACGTCTTTGCGCATGGCAACTCTCTGTAGGCATTCTAATGCAAACAGGTATATTTATCAAGTTTTCTCATCCAAAGTTCAACAACAGAATCCCTTGCACCAAAATATCAAATAATTACTGTTGACTCTCTCTCTCTGACTTAGCATCTAATTTGGTAATCTGGGTTTGTCTTTCTGGTATCATATATTTATATAAATTTGAATCCATTGGATTTGTCCTGTTTTTCTTATGCCTGTGAAAGCTTCATGGACATGTTTTATATCTACGGATATTCAAGGAGCTTTTGTACCATAGTGGAATTTTGAACTGTTACCCTCGGATCGAAATATAATAGGCTTATACTCACTTATAAGACAATTCTTCCAACTAGCTCAACCTCCCAAACGGTGTCTGGCTGTCTAGAAATGGAGAGCTTTTATAATAGGTTTGTAGGTTGCTTGCAGGGATGTATCACACCTTCCCCAGAAGACAAAGGAAAATTTCCCATTGTCTCAAAGCTTTATCCATTTTTCCAGGCACATTAGTCTTGGTCCTTAAGAAATAAGGATCAGAATTCTAAAAATCTCATTACCGTCTGGGCTAAGAGGAGTCGAACTTGGCTACTACCCATATTTGTAACTGAGTGCCTTTTGGGTTTTGTTCATGATGCAAGTAGGTGGAGCTTGTCATAAATTTGCTTGCAGATAAAAGCTGTTTGGCCTACATGCCATGACCTATGGTATGATGCTGTTGATTAGGCTTAGGGGTGCTTGGTACTCGTTAGACTGCTCTCGGGTCAAAACATTTGCACAATATGTCATCAAAGAAGATCATGTGTATTTGAAATATTCAGACATCTGTAAGGTGGCATATACATTTTTTATATTCTCATCTGACAATGAATCTAAAGAGTTTCTCCATTGAGAATGTAAGTATGGGGTTGAAGGGACCAGGAATTAAAGTTACATATTTCAGATAAAGTGTTGAACCATGGTGAATGATTCCATGTGTTATATCAACAGAAATATGGCTAGACACAAAAAAATATAGCCATTAAGGAGGGAGCAAACCTGCTGCAGAATTCTAATAGACGATCTTCTCCAAAATCTTGACATGTCCCTTGTCATTTGGCCTCTCAATTCTGATGGCTATGCAGATATGGCATCCATTGTACTTAATTGTAATGTGTAGATTTATGTGAAAAATACGTGAGGCTGTAGAAGGGTGTGCCTGAGCCTCTAAGACTGATTCCAAGATTACTAGGTTAACACTAGTTGTCTCAATGTGCTAAAACTTTCATTAATTGTTTCTATAATCTTCTAGGGTTGATATGACCCCTCATTGGAGTTCACTTCTCTTTTATTCTGTACCGAGCATGTGCATGAAGATAACCAGCATGTGCTGCCTCCTGCTAAATATAGAACTGAGCTGAATCTGTGTCTGCCATGAAGATTCAATTGTTCTACATGTAGCACTATTCTCTATGGACACTATTTTCACCTGCACTAATACGAATTGCTGGTTTTTAGATCCACAATCAATATAGAGACAGAGAAAATAGAAACAAGATGGAGAATATACATGTCATGAGATAAAGAAAGGAGCCAAGCTCTACATATAGTCCATACATGACATGAATGAAGTACATGAAGTTACAAGGTTGCATGTAAGATGTGCTTGAGAAATTTGTTGTAGCTCGCTCATAACTCTACAATCTCCATGGCTTGAAGATAACCTCCAAAATAGAGAAGCTCTAAGGCTGCTGCATACCTTGTTAAAGATCAAGAAAGCACAACTCCACCTCTCCAAGTGAAGAAAATCACCTTCCCAAGCTCACCGCCAACTCCAAGTGGATGATTTTAGTGCTCACTTGACTTGTCTATTTATAAAACCTCATAACCATGCTTTTGGCACGATAAAAAAACCAAAATATAAGGCCTCATAACCATGCCTTGTGCACAATTAAAAAGCTTCCTCTGTAAAATCTGGCAAAATTTCCGTCGAGATATCTAGGAGTGCTTATTTTATTATTTTTTGTTTTTGTTATATCATGTAAGTGTTATATTATCATTATCAACTAAAAATCTTGCTTTTCAAGCTTTAAAATTTGGTTTTTTGGTCTTTATATAGTGTTTGTGTCCTTATACAAAGCACAACAAAAAAGCTCATCAAAAGCGAAAAATCTGGCTGTTTTTTTCAGAAAACACTCATGCAGCGACAATAATAGCTTTTGTTTTATTTTTGCTGTTGGTCTGATTTTATTTGATTTAATCTTATCCACAGATTCACATTAACCGATTCCTTCAATGTGGCAAATTAAGTTTGAGCTTATTGAATTTTTAAAACCTTTGATCAGAGATTAGGTTGGGTTTTAACCCTCCAAAAATGATTCAAATGCCATAATATATCAATAGATTGCTTTTGGAGAGTATTGGCCAAATATGTTATTATATTTGACCTACACTTTTTGATAATTTTTTATCATTTTGTGGACCAGCTTTGACCATAATTGACTTTGCAATTTTATGAATTTTCTGATATAACTGCACCTCCCCTTGTGGAATGTTGCTATTTCTAACAATCCCCTCCTAACTCACAAGGGTTATATGCCAGGTATGTATTTTGTTAGCTGATATTTTATTGTTTATGTAGGTACATATATACCTTTATTATACCATGTGGTGTCATGCAAGTGTCCACCATCAAACACAAGGACCTTGAAGCATTGCGAGTTCTCCCCCAATACACATCACAAAGAGAACTCACTCATCCCTACTCTTCTCAATCAAGTGCTACTTGAAAGGATAGAGACATATACATGGGATGTCAAAAACTGGATAGTGTATAGGCTCAAGCATACTTCCTCAACTTTCAAGGTTGGCCAAGCCTATGAAGTTCTAGTCATATGCTCTTATCTACATCTGTAAGACAAACAGATACACTGTACAAGGTGTAAATCTGACTACCATAAGGTTGAGTGTAGATTTGTTACCCCTCCTTGCTCACATAAGTCTTCCTTCACAGCCACAATTTTAAAAAGCAAGCTCCTATAAACATGGTTGAGTGACAAACCTTAAGGAGCGTCAGAAGGTTGTCAAGTGGTTGACCATCACTTCACTTTTTGCACATACAAGTAATGCTCTCTAGTCTTTGCAAATAGACCTACAATCTGTGCATACCATCTGCTACATATCCATAACCAACTAAAGTTGACTTCCCTTTGTTCATGTACTCAACAAGTGTAAGACAACTGCCCTGTTGAAGGAGCATCTCTTGCCATCTGCTAAATGTAGAAATGCGCTTGATCTGTATCTATCATGAGGTTTTTATCCTTCTACATCTGGTACTATTCTCAATGTACATAATTCTCACCTACTCTGATACCACTAATTTTCTTTTAAGTCCACAATCAATATTGAGACATAGAGAAAATAGAAGCAACTTACAAGATGGAGAATAGACGAGACAAGAGAGAGACAAAGGAGCCAAGGTCCACATATACTACATAACTAGTACATAAAGTTACAAGAAGCATAAAAGAATGCTTGAAAGGTACACTATTGCTGCTGCTCATAACTCCACTATCTCCATAACTGAAAACACCTTCCTTCAAAATAGAAAAGTTCTAAGGCTGCTGCTCATCTTGAAGATGGTGAAGAAAACACAACTCCTCTCCAAGTGAAGATAAGATGACTCCTTGAAGCTGTTGTGCCAAAGCACTTCAAGTAGTGATAATGAGAAGCCCACAATTTGGTCTTTATATAGTGTTTGTGTCCTTATACAAAGCGCAATAGAAAAGCTCCTCAGAAGTGAAAAATCTGGCTATTCTTTTTTGGAAAAATCTCATGCAGCTGCAATAGTAGGTCTTGTTTTATTTTTGCTGTTGATCTGTTTTTATTTGATTTAATCTTATCCACACGTTCAAAGTAAGTGATTGCTTCCATGTGGCAAATTAAAGTTTTGGCTTTTTTTAACCTTTGTGTTGGCCAGCTTTGACCGTAGTTGACTTTGCAATATTCTGATTTTTCTGATATACGTGCGCCCCCCCTTTGTAAAAGTTTGCTATTTCTAACATGGATCCACATACTATGAGAGAAAAGCAACTTTTATTGCTATATATACATATATATATATATATATATATATATATATATATATGTATATATATATATATATATATATATATATATATGTATATATATGTATATATATGTATATATATATATATATATGTATATATATATATATATACATATATACATATATATACATATATATATATACATATATATACATATATATACATATATATATATATATATATGTATATATATATATATATACATATATATACATATATATACATATGTATATATATATATATACATATATATATGTATATATATATATATATATATGTATATATATATATATATATGTATATATATATGTATATATATATATATATATATATATATATATGTATATATATGTATATATATCTATATCTATATATATATATATATATATATATATATATAGATATAGATATATATACATATATATACATATATATATATATATATATATATATACATATATATATACATATATATATATATATATATATGTGTGTGTGTGTGTGTGTGTGTGTGTGTGTGTGTGTGCGCGCGCGCGCGCAATATGCCTAAATCTCCCCATATTTTGGGTTTACATACATTTCCAAGATGACACAACGGCAACTTGTCGTTGTCTTTTATTCCAAAGAAATATTTGAAGCAAGCGGTCAAAATCCATGAAATGAAATCCCTTCCCATCAATCAACAACATATAGTACATTGCATATAGCCACAAGAAACTTGCATACACATATACATATATTATTATATACCTGCACACAGTTGCACATACATATACATAAATATAATTGGTCAAATTATAGCACTACAAGAGTTTAGATATTGCTAAGACTTTTAAAGTTGCACCAATACACATTCCATAGAAGCTTCTAGGAGACAATGTCAAGAAAAAAATCAACACTTCGGATAAAAAAAGTCAAGATTAAGAATGCTTTTCTGAGATGAAAGGTAGTGATGAGTCCGCAAAGTAAGGTAAAAAAGGCAAGATTAAGAATGCTTTTCTGAGATAAAAGGTAGTGATGAGTCTGCAAAGTAAGGTAAACTGGTTCTTGATGCGTTAGGAACCAACAGGGCTTGAATAGATGAAGTGCATCATTTATATGCAAATATTGGGGATTGAAATTTTTCCATGAACTTACGAACATTAAAATTTATATTGAAGGTATTAGCATAAGAGAAAAATTGCATACATATGAAGCATCTTGCATGTGGACTCAAACCTTCCAAACCGGTGTGTTCGGTGCGCATAAGGTCTGAGGATTGAATGGAATACTAAGGTAAGGTGCATAAAGTGCATCATGTCAAAATACACATATACCCATAAGATATAATGTACATATCTTATGACATTTACACTACAAATAAAGATTATCAATTATAATCACATGTTAGCTACTTTCTAGCATTGCTTTTGTAAGCTAATGGATAAATAAATGGATTGAAGAGAGGATTGTGACCTTTGAATCTTTGAGATGAATGTCCTTCTAATACGATAGACTCTTCTTCATCATTATGTTTACATTCTTTGTCTCTCAAAATGGATGTGTGTGGTGCTTAGAAGTATGCTGAAAAAAATTGTTGGAATGGAGATGGAGCAGCAAATATACCTTCAAGCTTTAGGGAGTGAGTTTCCAAGAGATCAAAATGGAGCACAAAGGAGCTTAAGAGTTCAAAGCTACGGTGCAAGGGAGTGAAGCTCGCACATTTACAGGTAGGCTGAGGGCCTAGGTCGCAAGTTCACATACAAAACAACTGATTAGTGAACATAACTGATCCAAAACATATATTTTAGTGTTAAAACTTAGGGTTTTTAAAAAACATAATTGATCCAAAACATATTAGTGAACATAATTGATCCAAAACACATATTTTAGTGTTAAAACTTAGGGGTTAAAAAAGAAACCTGCACTTGTAACAACATACTTAATGCATCGGATGGTACAAAAATGCATCGAACCCCAATGCACCTAATGCATAGAATGGTAAAAAAATGCAATTGTGTAACAATGCAGCCAATGCATCGAATGGTACAAAAATGCATTGAAGCCATGAATGTAAAAAAACATCTTGCACGATGCATTGAATGTGCCTTATTCAACACAGAAGAGGACTAGCCCAAACCCTACAAGGATTAGCTCAAGGCTAAGTTATACAATAGGTAGAGATCAACACTTAAGTTCATAAAATATGGCTATAACATAAAGGCTTCTTCCTCAACACATACATACATGTATACAAAAGAGTGCCAAAGTACTTATATAGATGTTCAAAGGACACTTGGGTGGATATGCACAAACAAAGTTAGGCTATGTTTAAGGAAAAAAGTGCCCACTTACTTGGCCTACACACCACAACTCACCTTAGCAAGGGAGCCCCCCCCCCCCCCCCCCCCCCCCGGTAGATACAAACAAAGGGTAAGCAATTGCCTTCGACATTTCTCCACCACTAGGACCTCATACTCAAGAGTGACTCTGTCACCCGTGCCAACATGTGCGACCACACTTGGGAGCATCAACCTTGACTTGATCCTGATATCAGCATGGGCGACATCACTTCTTTGTACATGGGTGAGAGAGATTGGGCGACCCCTTTATCATGCCTTGGGTGAGCTCATCTTGGTGTTTGGTGTGCATATGGGCGAGTGTAATAGACTTAGGGGACTTCATTTGTTTTGCTCACCACAATTGGGTGACTTCATCTTGATGTCCAACTTGGACGACCACACCATCTTCCCAATGGCCACCCCCTTCACTTGGGAGACCTCATCTTCAACACTAGGGCGACATCTTTTTGTGATCCATACTCGACCTTCCTTGTGAACCAAGGGTGGCTGAATGAGTGCCATGCTCCTTAGACAACCTCGATAGGGTGACCACAACCTCAATAGGGCGACCACATCTGCTCCATGGGAGACTCTTTACATGATTGTGGGCGACTTTCACCATTTTTTGGGTGACCCTATTACATGAGTATCTTGCCACATATGGGCGACTTCCCCATAAGCTGGGCGACCTCTCATTCGGTGGCTCCCCAATATCTTAGGGCAATCTTTTGTTTGGGCATGCTTCCTACCGAATGGGGAACCCCAATTCCATGCCTAGGGAGACCTCACCCCAAGGCATCCAGAGCAACATCCAGATTCCACACTACTTGTGCAACTTCAACCTGGTAGTCCATCGTACATACCTTTTTGTTGCAAGAAGGCTTGGGTGAGTTGCATCAAGGCTGAGGTCACTTTTGCTATGTTGCACTACCCATCCCTATATTTATCTTTATGTCTATCCATCTATCTATCTATGTATCTTTCTATCTATCTTGTAACTTGTTGGCTATCTATCTATCTTGTAACTAGCTGTCTATCTATCTATCTATCTAATAACTATCTTTATTTCTTCCTATCCATCTATTTGTCTCCCTATCTATGGTCTACTATCTATTTCTATTTATGTATCTACAAAAGAATCCACCTGCCTAACTAATATATCATCATTATTTGACTCAAGAATACAAGAAACAATATTGATCTATACTTGACTCAATTATCAATCTTTATGTAATCCAGAATTTAACAATAAATTGAACATTTTGCTGAAAAGAAAAAGAGAAAAATGAAATACAAAATCGTTAAAATTTTGAAAAACAACTACTCCCATATCTACAGCCCACTATCTTTCTCTATCAATGTATCTATAAAAGAGTCTACCTACTTAAGTAGTTTATTTATTGTATAGAACTCAAGAACACAAGAAATATTTGTCTATGTTTAATGAATTTTATTGATTTAATCATCTTTATCAAGTGCAAAAATACAATAACAAAATAAAGTTTTTTTTTTTGGTTTAAAAAAAAAAAAGGATTTTCATAGAAATCACTCGAGATTTAAATGGTAAGAGAGATTTAAAAATATATATGTTGAAAAAATCCTGATATTTTTATTTTAACTATGCACCACCGAGAAAGAAGCTACATATGCTTATGTATGTTAGTAGTGTCTAGGATGTCAGTATTAGAAAATGGAGGGGCATATGTGTGATTTATGCTATGTGTAAACGTTAACGTTATCACCTAGGTTATCTTTCAAAGTAATTGATACTTGTACACTATATTTTATAGTAAATATGTATGTATATCTAGTATGCACACATTTACAAGTGCAACATAAACAGCAAGACAAATCATTTAGAATCTTATATCGTATACAGAAGTATGTACTATCTGTAGAGACAAAATAAGAATTTCAGTATTATGTCAGCCATTTCCATGCTCATGGAAGTATTTGTTACTTCCCTCATATATATTTGAGTATCTTTCCTAAGACCAATGCATAGCGTTCATGCAATATTATAATGTGCATAGATATTGCTCGTAATTTGGTAATCATGTATTATAGGTTGAGATGCACAAAAGAAGTGAACAGCTAGTCATTATTTGAGGCATCGTATGCAAGTGGGTCTGTCAGATCATCTATGCAAGCTTGTTCTTTGATGAGCAAACTATGCTTCCCTCCCTAACAAAACAAAGACACAAGAGCACATGCCCATCCACTTACACACACACACCTGCGTGTGCCCACGCGCGTACACACACTGCACGCACATAACATTTCACCTTTTTATGAGTTTTTTTATTTCCCATTTATTAACTGTACATTCTCATGCTTTTTGTAGTACAGTACCCTTGCAGCTTTTTACACGAGGGGCCTTGCAGAGAAGTATCCCAAAGTCAAGGCACCTTCTTTGGAGGTATGCCTGATGGAGAATTGATGAGAACAATATATGAATTTAGAAGCTCTAATACATGCACATGTATGCAGATATACGCTTGTTTCTGGCAGGATCCAAGTGAACATGTTCGGATGGCTGCAAGATCGTTATTCCATTGTGCTGTTTGTCGTGCTATTCCTCCAGTCCTACGGGCAAAAGGTTCTCCAGGAGCTTCACCCAATGGTCATGTTGAACATGGTAACATCATTACTGCTGATAGTCTCTTAAGGTTGGAGCAGAAACTAGTCACAGAAGGTGCACATAAGAAACCAAAATGGCCAGATTCCATCTCTTCCTCAACAGAGATAATTGAGTGGCTTGAGTCCTATGAGGACCAACAATGGACAGAAGTCATAGAAGGGTCAAGCCAAGATGCAAGGGCAGCCAGAATTATTGTCGCTTCAGCTTTGGCTGTATGGTATCCTGGCCTTGTGAAGCCGGAGTTGGCTCCTTCAGTAGCTCCTTATCTTCTTAGGCTTGTGAAAGCAATGGTTGACCAACATAGTGCAGTTGCGGCAGAGCTTCTTGGGGATGGCATGGAAAGTGTCTGGAAGCATTTGATCACAGATGAGATCCCACATCTTATTTCTGATGTCTTTCTCTTAATCCAGTGTCTTAGCGGAAAGGGAGCAGTAAAGTCTAATGTAATGAGCAATCGAGCTGCTGCAATGACACTTAGGGAAAGTCTAACAGGGACTCTTCTACCAGCTTTGGCTATGGCAGATGTTGCCAGCTTCTTGAATATTGTGCAGTCTCAAATTCTATCTGGGACTTCATCAGTGCACTTAATCACTTTAATGACTATGATAAGGATAGTACGGGGTGCATCAAGGCTTGTGATCTTTCATCTATCACAGGTTCTCATTCTCTTTTCCCATCAAAACACACACCCACCTCTCTCTCTCTCTCACACACACACACACACACACACACACACACACACACATCCCCCCCCCCCCCCCCCCCCCCCCACACACACACGCACACATACACGAGATGTGTGCGCATGCACACAAGTGACCGCACGGTGCGCACACACATGCACATGTGCACATGCGTGCACACACACACACATGTGCTCACACACTCATGTGTGCGCGCGCGCGGACACACACACCAAAATAAAAAATAAAAATAAAAAATAAAAAAATAAAAAAATCAAACAGGTGCATTTATGCACACAGGATGCATGCAGATGCATGAATATGTGCATTATCATGTGAATGTGATGTGTCATACATAGTCACAAGCTCATGTATGTGTGTGTGTCCATTCCCCCACCCCTCTTCCTGGGGCTACCTGAAAATGCACCCCATGCACACACCCATCCCTGCAACTTGTGTTAGGCAATTAAGTTGCAATCAGTTTATAAGTTCTTACACCCTGTCAACTATGTGTTTGTTTCATTTTTTCATATCTTTATCTTGCATCTGACCATGAGCTCATGCTTGTGGGGCATCTGTGTGTGAGCATGTAATCATTCTTAGCTCTGTACCCACTATTGGGTACTGATGATGATAATGGGTATGTCATAGTGTTTAGTCGATACTATGCAATGTGCATAATGGAGATGATGGCTTTATAGTGTTGTGGTTGACTACCATGAGCTTATACTCACACTTTCTATTTGGGTTGAGTTTGGGTTGGCCTGGATTCATCTTGGTACAAATAAGCAGAGAGATTTTGTTTCGATAGATAAAATTTCCTTGTGGGTTGATTTCGCTTTCATTGCATGCTAGTTTATTTTTAACCATTCAGTTTCTTCTAGAGTTTTTTTGTTCAGCTATAGGTGCTTCTTATTCTTCAATATTTGCTCCTTACTCCCTTTTGAAGTCCTTTACACTTTCTCTTAGAATGTAACTGATTATTTTCTGTCTGCTGTTAAATATGTGTGCATCATATCTTTGGACTTGTATGCAGGCCATGGCAATTATTCTACAGATAATGAACGTTGATAGGCAATGTCATCAAACTGCAATGGGGGCAATAAAAGAGATGGCACGTGTCTATCCTATGGTGGGTTTCCATCAAGGATCTGGGAAAGTAGCAGTTGGTGATGCTGCTGGTGATGTGCACTCCTTGGCTATCCATATTTATGATTTGAACAGGTCGATAGATCATTGTTTAGTAACATATTTGCCATTATATTGCAAGAGTAACAAGTATATCTGGTTTTTCTTTTCAGTTCTTCAAAGCTAAGGGTCTTGGATGCAAGTGGACCCCCAGGTCATCCAGCCTTGCTCGTTTCTGATCCTGACTATGCTCTAGACACAGGTGGAATATCAGCATTGGCATTTGCTGAAGATGGGGAAGTAAGTCTTTTTTATTGCTTTGCTAGCATTTTCTCTGGCTTTTTTAGACAACAATAATGCATGTCCATGTGTTGATTAAGTAATCTGAAGCCCTATTTTAGCATCATATTCGTAATCTCGTGCTCACTTTGATTTATCTGAATATCATAGGAACATACATCATATGCCTTACATTATGATTTTCATGTAGGTAAATGTGTTTAGGTTCTCCTTTAGTTGTTTCTTTTGGTATTTTCATAACATTATGAGTGCATGCGGCACACACACATATACCTACATGCAGACTTTTTTTTCCGGAAAAAATGGTATCTTGATTCTGTGATGTACAAGAGGAAGCACTCTCCATATAAACTCTTTGGTAAGTGACCAACATACCAAAGAATAATGTGGTTGGATGATGTTAGTTGTTGTAAGCCTAATTTTTGGCACTAGGCATGCCTTTGACAAGGTGATTGTGATGTAAAATTGGGGGTATGTTGGGACCGAACATATCTCTTTTTTTCAGAGATCAGTGCAGTATGCAATTGTTAAATCAACCATAAAATCTAGAGCTGCATTTGATCAGCAATCCACATGCATGCCAGGTCCTTGCATGAATGTCCCGAAAGTCAGGTCGTGTTTCCAGTAAGTATCAGAAAATGTATTCGCACCGAGCCTCTAATGTGTTTACATTCCTAGATTACGTGTGTCATAGATTCACTCATCGTACTGCATCTTAGACATGGAAATCGAAGATGAATCTACAATTGATTATGCAAGAAACTTCTAGTGCACATCGCTCCCATAATTGTACCCTAAGTGGCGACAATAAAATAAGGGTAATCCTTTCTTGCATACTACGTGCATTGTTCTCTCCACCATCCATCAGTTTTGCATGATCCCATCTTTGATTACATTTGATAGCGCAATCCATTGGCTAAAGCAAGACTTTGTAACAAGAAGCAAATGATGCATCGAATCATATTTTAAGATTACCCAATTTTCGATCTCTCTCGGGAGATGTATACAGAACAAGGAAAGGAACGTCAAAGCTCCCAAAATTTCCTTTGAGGTGATTCCGAGTGTTAGACATTAGGCCAAGTAGACCATCTCATGTGTGCGTGTGGGTCCTAGGACAAGGGCTCGATTAGCCAAGGTGCCTAGCTCGAGGGTTATCCTAAGGTCCTTAAGATAGGTAGTAGAGTGAGTGTGCATGATGGCCACATGTCCGCACTAGATCACTCTTGAAACTTTCTATGCAGGGGATGTAGGAGGTTAGTTATACACACATTCCAATTCTTTCTTTTTCTTACATTTTGGTAATCAGAGGAGGTTTTGTGAGTTTTTTTGGGAAGTTTTTATAGGAGAATCAAGTGATACTGCTGTAGAGACATCATTTTCTGTTTTAATAATGAGATGCCATCAGAGTTAGCCTCATTGTAGAATGGAAAAAGAGGAGCTGAAGGCCCCCGCAGAGGAGCTCAAGAGCCCCCAAGGGAGCCCATATATACTAAGGGTGCCGAGTAGAGATGGAGCAATCACATACAATCGCAAGGATGACAATCATTGTGCCCTTGCATATCTGCTCAGAGGGAGTTGTTGCCCATACACCTAAGTCCAAAATTTGCTAGGATATCGGAATTGAGAAATTTTTAAAACCCCAAGGAACTATGGTTCGATAGCTTTGCATTGACTGTATATGCAACTCCATAGCACCTACAATGAGTTTATGCAAAGGTTTGAAGCAGGTAGTATCAAGCTCACTACTTACCAACAAGTTCGAAGAGCTTCGAGTTGATTTTGAAAAGACATCTAAGTGGGGTTGAAGTGATTCTGAAAACTTTCCAAGACCACCATAGGCATCTCTGCATAAATTTGATAGTTATGAACATGTTTTAGCTTGCAATATAGCATCTATAAGCATATGTGAGGCAAGAAAGTTGTTTATTGATCTCTAGACTTTTATATTAGAGGTTGAAATGAATTGTGAAAGCTCACAGATTGGTGTTCATTGTTATTTGGAAGCATATGTTTCATTGTAGGAACTTGCAGGAAATGTTTTGCTCTAGCAAGAACTCTCTTATGTGCTTCTGATAGAAGGGAGCAAGGGGAAAATGTCTTGAGTTTTAAAGTGTCCATGGACCAAGGTGGTTAGGTTCGTAAGGTTCGGTACGGGTAAGGTACGTGAACCGAATCTTACGTCCGAGGTAAGGTTCGTAAGGTACGTTAGGGTTTTTATATATATGTAAAAATTATAAATATATATATGTGTGTGTGTGACTAGTAACATCATACATGTGTATATATCTATATGTGCACTCACAAGCATAGTAAAAAAAATCGCACGGTTTTTTTAAAATAAAAATCGTAAAAATCGCATTCGCGATTTAAATCGTTTTTAACGATTTTTATTCCAAATTTATTTTTTTTTATTTTTTTTATTTTTTTATTTTTTAATAAGGTTTCATATGGTAGATCTCTTTCTAAAATTAGAATTTGATCACTATGATATCTATGCTTGCTAATAGTCTATCATATATTACCAATTTGCTCTCTAGATAGAACTATATTATTTTCTTGCCTATTAGAGATTTGACCAACTAAATTAAGTTAAAATCAATGCTGAAAGCCAAGTTCCTTCAATTGTGTATGTACATTTTTTGCCATCAAATTAAGTCCCTGTCCAGTATGAATCTGTACCAACCTATAGCTGAATGACATTACAGAGTTTATATGACCGCAATGTTATCATAAACTCTTTGTTGGCATCTCACATATGACTGAAGTACAACAACTAACAAGCATCCAGGTCATATAAACTTTTCACTACTGTCCAATATTGGAGTATATATGAGTTGAATAGGTATTGTGCGTACCTTAGATACAAGAAAAAATAAAAATCTCTTAATGAATAAAAAGCTTTTATTTTTATTTTTAAAAATCTCTAGGATTTAAACGATTTAAATCCCGATTTAAATCTCTACTTTGTACTATGCTCACAAGGAAGAGAATGGCTCGAGAATGCATGCGAATGAGATGGTTCATAGTTTAAAATTAAGGAAAAAACTCAAATTTTTAGGTCCTCAATTATGCACGAACCGGATGAAAGAGTCGGGTAAGGTTCGAACCGAACCAGAAAAGGGTACCGGACCATGCGGTACGCGAACCGCTGCTACCCTGCCATGGACACTTTTGGCAATAATTCAATGCTTTTGATCACTCAATTTATATCTTTAGTCATAATTGTGCTGTCAAAATGTTGCCAAAATTTTGATAGATTATACCATAGTTGTTACTGACGAGATTCTGACTTCTGACTTCTTAAGGGATTCTGACGTGACCTAGTTTTCTTACATAAATCCAAAGTAAAAATCATATATACTCATAAAAGCATTTTGAAAATAAATTATTCATCCTTAAATTTACATGAATAATCGAGGGATGTATCTATAATTATGAACTTATCATGAATAATGAACTTATCGTGAATTATGAACTTCCATTGTTCATTGACTATTATGAATTTTGAATTTGTGTGTACATTGCCTATTATAATTCATGAATTTATGTCTACATTACTTGTTAAGAATCATGAATGTATGTGTACACTCTAACTCTAATTAGTGGATATGCCCTGAAGGCTGATGCTTTATTTATATCTACATCTAGAGGAAGTATATTCAGTATCGAGTGTTGTATAGCTGTCAGCTTGTTGATTAAGTCTATATGCAGTGTAGAATCTGATGTACCATTGTCTATGGGACTTTGTATAGATGCACAGATGAGGCTTTGATGCATTATATGATATAATATATATCATATCCCTTTGCAGCCATACTGTATACAAAGTACAGTATTAAGTTGTCACATTGTCACACATGTTGGAATTTGGGTCCCCAAGATCTTCCAATACTAACAACTTTTGAGCGTACACACTTAAATTGCTTACTCACTAATGTGGATAGCCAAATTACAAAATGGGAGTACTACTCAACCATATGATGGTGCACTCACTAGATGGAAGAATAGACAAGAAGATGATGATGTACAGAATTCAGATTATGCTGTTACAATCTGAGTATGTGTGAGGCGAATGAGCAACGGAGTGAACCTAACCTCTCAAGATAGTGCAACAAATCTGAAAATCAGCAAACCCTAATTCTGAAATTAGGGTTTCAGAAACCCTAAAACAGAATATAGGATTAACTTACAAAGGATAGCTTCCCCAAACTTGTAGAAGACTCCTTGCTCCAAGAGAATAGTCTCTGCTTCACCTCTCCTTAGCCTCCAAAGCTTCAGAACTCCAAAACTGACACTCTATCAGCCTCAACTCAAGAAGTGACACTCTTTGAATATCAAAAAGTGATGCCAAGTCCTCTCTTATATAGTTTTTGCTCCCATCAATAAAGCATGGCAAAAAAACTTGTAAAAAATCTGATCGTAAGTGGAAAAATCTGCCATCGTATTTTTTTAAATTTGATCACCAAAATTTGCTTTTCGCGAGTTAAAAAGTTATATCGCTAATTTTTAACCTGCTTTGTTTTTGGATCGCTATTTTTAAGTGCTTTTGCTATCTACTACAACTATGACCTAGTTTTTTTTGTTTTGTACATCAAGAACCTCAGAAATATGCATCCATCATTTTAGGGCAGGTTTTAGGGTTTGAGTTTTCTCCTAACTCTGACCTCTGATGACAGAATGAAGCATATCAGTAGATACCTCTCACGAAACTCTACCTATCTAGCCTAAAATGTACAAAAAAATGGAGAAGTCCTAAGTTGGATTGCTGGAGATGGACCATATGTACATTGATTTCCAACAATCCCTCCTTCAATGTCATAATGGTACAAGTTTCAGTAACCTGCACATCTTCTCATGACTATCTCTAGTCAATGCTTTGGTAAATATATTTGCAACATTCTCACTAGAAGGAACATAAACCAGCTCTATGTGCTCCTTTGCTATCTGTTCTCGAATATAATGGTAGTGAACCTCTATATGTTTTGTCCTTGCATGATGCACTGGATTCTTTGCTATAGCTATTGCACTCTGGCTATCTGAAAATATCTGAATGGTTTCATGTACTCTTACATCTAGATAACTGAAAATCTTCTGCAACCAAACTGGCTCCAAAGTGGCTGTAAATGCTGCACGATATTCAGCTTCACACGATGAAGTTGCAATAGTGGGTTGTCTCTTCGAACGCCATGAGATAAGACAATCTCCAAGATAAAAACAAAAATCCACTAGTACTTCTTCTAGTGTCTCTATCTCCTGCCCAATCAAAATCTGAAAATCCTTTTAGTAACAAATGTGTAGATTTCGAGAATACCATAGCATAATTTGAAGTTCCCTTCAAATATCTAAAGATCCGCTTTACTACTTTCCAATGTACCTTTGTCGGATTATGCATGAACCTTGATACTTGAGAAACTGCAAACTGTATATCTGGACGTGTATTACAAAGATATATCAAGCACCCAACTGCTTGACAATATAAAGTAGCATCAAATGATTCTTCATCTGCGACTATTTGTAAAGATGCATTCTGATCCATAGGTGTTTGCATAGGTTTAGCTTCAGTCATATGAAACCTTTCTAATAGTTTCTCAATGTACTTCTACTGTGTCATATAGATACACTCATCCTTAAACAGAAATTGAATCCCAAGATAATAATGCAAGATTCCTAAATCATTTACGTCAAAAGTTTGCTTCAACTGTTCTTTGAACATCTGCAAATCTTCATCTTTGGGACGTGTGACTATCATATCATCCACATAAATGATTGCTATAATCATCAAACCTATTTCAGCTTTGACATAAAGAGTTGGAGCTGCATCTGAGTAATGGAAACCAATGGATAAAAGATATGTATGTATCTTTTCATACCATGCTCTAGGTGCCTGTTTTAATCCATACAAAGCTTTTATAAGCTTACACACTAAGTGTTCTTTACATGTTTCTTCAAAACCTTCTGGCTGCTGAACATATACATCTTCATGTAAATCCCCATTTAGAAAAGTAGTCTTTATGTCAAGTTGATATACATTCCAAACAAAGTTTGCTGCTAAAGTAAGTATTGACCTAATAACTGTCATCCTAGACGTAGGAGCAAATGTCTCATCATAATCAATACCTTTTTGTTGTGCATATCCTTTGACAACTAATTTGGCTTTGTACCTATCAATAGTACCATCTGCGTTCCGTTTGATTTTGAAGATCTACTTTACACCTATATCTTTCTTTCCCTATGGTAACTCACATAGCTACCAAGTTTGATTCTTATGAATAGAATCAATCTCTTCTTGCATAGCTTTTCTCCAAATAGGAATTCATCTTCAACTGTTGTGAGTGCTAAAATATCATGAATCTCAAAGTCTTCAACAAAACTTACATGATCTTGTTGTTGTTGTTGTCTAGTCTGATTCCTTGTTCTTCCTGTAAAAGTCTTTATACCACTATCTTTCCATGTCTCATATAACCAAGTAGGTGTATGCTTAAATAGTGGTGATACTCTTTCTGACTCTTCAGTTTCCAATGCTTCTGGAATTTGTCCCTTTGAGGTCCTAGGACTTTCTGGAACTCTAGTACTTTCTTCCATTTCTGGAACTAAAGTCTCACGTGGAACTGATTCTGTAGAAGGTTGCGAAATTCCTCTTTCTTCAATCCTAGGAAGTTTAACTCCCTCCTGATATGGCTGAACATGTACATCCAAATTCCGTAAAAAAAATCCATAGTCATTTTCTCTAATGAACTCTGGAATTTTTGCTTCTTTATTATATATCTTATTTTGAGCGATATATGCATTGCGTGAAAGGATAACTTCACCTATCTCTGGAACATAAAACCTGTATCCTTTACTTTCATCAGGATATCCAATAAAGACAGCTTTCCTTGCCTTTACATCTAGTTTGCCACGATCCTTTATCTCAACATGTACATAAGATAGTGATCCAAACACTTTGAAATAGCTCACATTAGGTTTTCTACCATAATATGCTTCATTAGGTGCGATTACCTTTAAGGCTTTTGTAGAAGACCTTTTCAAAATGTGATTAGTTGTATGTACTGCATCAAACCAGAATTTTGGTGAAAGCTTCTTGGACTCCATCATGCTCCGCATCATCTCAACAAGTACCCTATTCTTCCTTTCTACAACACCATTCTGCTAAGGAGTATAAGCAATAGTAAGGTGTCGAGTAATACCTTTTTCTTCAAGAAATGTCTGAAACTCATTTGACAAGTATTCTCCACCTCGATCACTTCTGAGAATCTGGATAGTTGATTGACTTTCGTTTTCAACCATAGCTACAAATTTCTTGAACGTTGGAAAGACTTCTGACTTCAACTTAAGACCATAGATCCATGAATATCTCGTAAAATCATCAACATAAAGAATAAAATACCTAAACCCTTGAATAGAATCTGCCCTCATAGGTCCATTCACATCTGAATGTATAATCTGCAATTTCCTGGTAGCTGTAATATGACCATGCTTCTTCAAAGGTAGTTTATGCATTTTACCTTCAAGCATCCTTCACATATATCTGAATCATCTGGTAGCTCGAATGAGGGTAAACTCTCAACCATACCTCTATCTTTGATACTCTTGAGAGCTCCAAAACTAATATGTCCAAATCTTTCATGCCATAACTTCATATCTTCCACAGGTGACGAAGATTTGACAGCATATGCTTGACTGATTTTTGACAAAATGAAAATCCCTCCTTTGTGCTCACCTTGCAAAATACACTTCTCTTCTTTGTGTGAAAAAAATCTTTCAAGGTTCGCTCTCAAATTAAACTTTGTAACCATCATCTAAAAATGCAGATATAGATAGAAGATTCTTCTTGATATTAAGTACATATAAAACATCTAAAATCTGAAAATTACCACCTTCTCTTGACTTTAGGGTTACTGTATCTATTCCTACAACATCCAAATCATTGTCATCTGCAATAGTAACTCTTCTACCTGAAGAATAGGAAAGAGAAGAAAATACTTCTCTGCATCCTGTCATATGGTTTGTAGCACCTCAATCAAATATCCAAGGATCTGCTGAAAGAACTTGTAAAGCTGCCTGATCAAAAGAGACTTCCTCAATGACGATACAGGCATAAGAATCACCTTGAGGTTTCCCTTTTTTATCATCTTCTGCAACATTACCTGATGCCTTTTACTTTTCTGTTACAATCTTTTTTTGACAAACTGCTATGAAATGTCCGGGTTCCTTGCAATAGTGACATAATGCTTCCTTCTTCTTAGAAGACTTCTCTTTAGTTGTAGTAGAAACATAATTTGAAGTAGAAGGTAAAGAGGACTTACTTTCCTTCTTGGATTGGTTTTCCTTCTTATCCTCCTCCTTCTTTTTACCCTTTGATGAAGACAAAAGTGCGTCTTCATTCTCTTCCATTACTTTCAACTGATCTTCATCTTGAAGTAGCGAGAATTCTAACTCTTCAAATGTAATCTCTCTATCTCTTGTTGTAAGAGTAAGAGTGGTTATAAAAGACCGATATGAGATAGGAAGTGAATTAATCAGCATATTTACCATTTCTTCATCAGATATCTCAACTCCTACATTTAAAAGTTGATCTCTCAAGTCAATGAGCTTTGTAATGTGGGTTTGAATTGACTCACCAGCCTTCATCCTTGTGTTTGCTAGTTGTCTCCTTAAGTGAGCTTTCCTAGCAGGATTTTTGCTCTGAAAAAGATTCTCAAGCTTTAACCAAGCTTGTCTAGAACTTTTGCAAGATCTGATTTGTGGTAGAATATGCTTTTTAACACTCATTGCTATGAATGAGAGAGCTAAAGCATCTCTAGCATCCCATCTTGCTTGTTCTTCAGTAGGAGGTACTCTGGGTAAGGATCTACCTATGACTTTGGACGTAGAAGTGGTTACCTCTTCTTCAGTTGGTTCTTGATGAGCTGTGATTGCAACACCAGTTCCTCTTGAAGTTGTTGTATCCTCTTCTTCGCCTTCTCGTCTTGGTCTTGATAAGGATCCATTGACGATACTCCATAAATCCTTTGTCACTAACAAATTCATCATCATGAAACTCCACATAGGATAATTGGATGATCCATCTAACTTGTCCTTAATCTCAATTCTATACTCACTCATCTTAACTAAGTGTGTATGTCAATTATGCTCTGATACCAAGTGTTGGAATTTGGGGCCCCAGGATCTTCCAATACTAACAACCTTTGAGCATACACACTTAATTAAAAAAGATGATAAGTAAGAGATATAAAGAAACTTTGAGACAAGAGTAAGTAACGTAAGCAAATTGCTTACTCACTAATGTAGATAGCCAAATTACAAAATAGGAGTACTACTCAACCATATGATGGTGCACTCACTAGATGGAAGAATATACAAGAAGATGATGATGTACAGAATTCAGATTATGCTGTTATAATCTGAGTATGTGTGAAGCGAGTGAGCAACGGAGTGAACCTAACCTCTTAAGATAGTGAAACAAATCTGAAAATCAGCAAACCCTAATTCTGAAATTAGGGTTTCAGAAACCCTAAAACAGAATATAGGATTAACTTACAAAAGATCGCTGCCCCAAACTTGTAGAAGACTCCTTGCTCCAAGAGAATAGTCTCTCCTTCACCTCTCCTTAGCCTCCAAAGCTTCAGAACTCCAAAACTGACACTCTAACTGTCATGGACAAAGAAGGAAACCATCATGAACCTCAGATTCCATGTGAATCCTATATCTCATGATTGGTTCAGAATTAGGAGAAACCAATGCCTCCATTGCGTCCGAAATGTGCCAAAACCCTAAGATCGACTATTTACTTGCTCGATTCAGATATTCGGAGGTCCCATTTTGGATTGATAACATCATGATGACATCATTATTTCATAACCGCCATAGATCACCGCCTTTGAAACCCTATAAAGGAGGGCTTCACCACATTCTTTCTCAATCTTGCCTATACCAATCTTGGGAGTTCAAGGAGTGGTGACCGCCAAGTAAGTACTCTCCAATTTCCAATTCCAGTTCTTGTCTTGCTCCTTGTTCCAGTCTTGTCTAGTCTAGTTCTTGGACATCCTGTCTTGTCCTCTTGTAATCTCGCACTACGAGATCTTGTCGAGTTCTTTCTTGTATCTAGTTCATCTCCCAGAAGGGAGTTCTTGTAATCTAGATATCTTGTTCCATACTTACGATCCCGGGTTGTGGGATCTCCTGTATCATCTCTAGTCCAGTTTTCCATACGTATCGGTCCCGGGTTGTGGGACGTATTGTATCAGTTACGTATTCTTATATCATTTTCCCTACGTGGGTGTTCTTGTAATCAGAAGTGTATTTCCGATAGTCAGAGAACACAATCTAGTGCTCCCTTGATATTTTGGCAAGACTAGTTTCTATCCAAGACCAGGCACCATGGAGATTATTTAAGAAGAATTTTTTTCTGCACTTAAAGTCATTCAACAACAAGTCCAAGAGATACGAGAAAACCAACAAAGGATTCAACAACAGAATGTTCAAGACATAATCACAAAACTTCAAAGGCAAATCCAAGAGCTGCAAATCATTGTAAGTCAATCTTCTTCAAGTACCCCCATGACAATTAACATGAAGAAAAGTCCAAAAGTGAGCATGCCTGAGAAATTTGATGGGACAAGATCAAAGTTTCCAGGGATTGTTCAACAAGTGAAGCTATTCATAAGGATGTAACCAGACAAATGCTCTTCATAGGAACTCTATTATGTGGTCCTGGTCTTTCATGGTTTGCACCTATCCTTGAGAAGGATATGGATATTTTGCATGATTTCAAGGCCTTTATTCGAGAGTTCACATCTTCATTTGGACACGTGTTGCTGAAACAAAGCTAAGGAAGCTACATCAAGGAAATAGGCCTGCGTCTACCTATGCATCAGAATTCATAGGCGTGCGTCTACCTATGCATCAGAATTCAGACAAATCATTTGTGATCTCACATGGCACGAGGATTATTTTATCAACCAATTTCGATAGGGCTTACGTGATGATGTCAAGGACCTCATGTTAACCATGCCTAAGGTAAATACTTCGAATGAATTCATGAATCAAGCAATTGAGTGTGACAATAGGTTTTTTGAGAGAAAGCAAGAGAAGACGATTTCTATTCACGATCGAGAATACAAGTTTACTTTAGTTCCTCAACAACATATATTCGAAGACTCTCAAACCCATGCAATTGGATAACATTAGCATCAGGCGACTTACACAAAAGAAAAGAAAACATTGGAAAGACAATGGATTATGCTTTTATTGTGGAAATCATGATCATATGGTATTCAAATATCCTAAGAAGAAGAAGCAAGTTGGAATTAGGACTTCTACAATCACCATCCCACATCAGAAGTATCATCATCAGAATCAAAAGAGGAGTACTACCCATCATGAGAATCATGGCCTTGATTCTGCACCTAGATATACTACAAACCCTTTCCAATTTTATCATGGATATCCATCATCATCATGTTCCAGTACCACATATCAAGAACTCTACAAAGACCACATCATTTCGTAACCACCATAGATCACTGCCTTTAAAAACCTATAAAAGGAGGGCTTCACCACATTCATTCTCAGTCTTTCCAATACCAGTCTTGGGAGCTCAAGGAGTGGTGACCGCCAAGTAAGTACTCTCCAAGTTCCAGTTCCAGTTCTTGTCTTGCTCCTTGTTCCAGTCTTGTCTAGTCTAGTTCTTGGACATCCTGTCTTTTCCTCTTGTAGTCTCGTAGTACGAGGTCTTGTCGAGTTCTTTCTTGTATCTAGTTCATCTCCCAAAAGGGAGTTCTTGTAATCTAGATATCTTGTTCCATACTTACGATCCCGGGTTGTGGGATCTCTTGTATCATCTTTTAGTCCAGTTTTCCATACCTATCAGTCCCGGGTTGTGGGACGTATTGTATCAGTTACGTATTCTTATATCATTTTCCCCACGTGGGTGTTCTTCTAATCAGAAGCGTATTTCCGAAATCTTGTCTAGTGTAGTCAGAGAGCAAA